>JAHIAL010000030.1:1535300-2735300 GCA_021605145.1 Aegilops bicornis
TTCAACGAAAAAGAAAGCTAAGCTCAAGACAGGACTAGAGGAGTGGGCTCCACTCCGCGAGATCTTGTTTCCCCCTCTCCGGTAGATCTATCCTCATCTCTACGGTTCCCACTACCCACTCGGTTGCTCTAGTCATGCCTCTCGGATTCACTCCTCGAGGCTAGGAACAGTCCTGCGGCACCGGGCAGAAAGACCTAAATCGAAATGAATGGAAGATGCCTCTGGAACTTTTTGGTTCTTTTTTGGGGGCGATATGGAAGCAGCTAGAAACCTTTGCTCGAATGGGAATGGTTTGTTGGCACCGACCTCGATAAGAAGAAAGGGAGTGGTGCCGAACCGAACGGAGCTGCAGAGCCGTTTGTTTACCAATCCGCCAACTTAAGCTAGGACCCCAGTGAAATGCCTTCCAGGCTATCAATCATTTTGCATTGCTCAAAGCCAAGAATCTTGTATCTGGGAACTGGGAAGAAGATAGACGGTCAACGGCTGTTGCCAATAGTCCTGAATCTGCAGCTACTGCAAACACATGCAAAGACAAAGGCTACAAGAATGAAGAAACCATGAAACCAACCTAAAATCACTGCCAAGACTTAGTTAGTTAAAGCCTGTGAACCACTTGTGTTACACGGTGAAGCAAAAGCTGGAAGTCAGTCCGAGGAGCCAGCCATAGGTGGGTTCTTTCTTGGCCATAGGTAGGTCCTTCTTCTTTGGATCCTCTAAGCGGGGAAAGATCGTAGCTAGTATGAATTGGAAGAACGATCATACCGAACCTGTGATCCTCGCAACTATTCTTCCTTCGCTCAAGACTAAGCTTTTCTCGCCATGGGTTGAATGAGTGAGCCTTGGCCATACATACCGAGATTCAACAGTCCACTTTTGAGTCCGTCCTAAAAGCCCCACCAATCTACATAGGTGATACCAGGGTAGGTACTTGAAAGACGAGAATAGAACACATGCTGATGTACCTTAGCTTTTCCGCTCTTCCAATCCTAAACAAGATCATAAATAAGAGTCCCAGGCCGCTTAACGCCCTCTTAGCACATATGATAGGAAGCTAATTAAATTTAAGTAAAGTGACCACTAACTCATGTTATTACAAGATTAACCAATCTGAACCGCTTTCGTGAACCTAACGTGTGGCCGGAGTAGGTTTCTTAATGGAGGCGTTTGAATGCGCCGAGGGTGCATCTTCTCACTGGGCATGCAATGGACGCAGGGAGGGTAGTAATGCTGTTGTCGCATGTACACACTCAGCTTCGTTGAATCCAGTTCCCCAAGAGCTGGAAAACTAACTGCCGCTACCGCCTACACACTTTCGTTCACTCGAAGAGACTCCAATATGGCGATCCGAGGGGTGAGCACGCTAGATATGGACTTCAAAGCAAGGAGTTCCCTTTGAGTTAAATGCTCAGTCCTATGGCTGCACCAAGTTGAATGTGATGTACACCAACGATACGGACTCGGTGAAGCTCTGCCTCGCCTCAGTCCTATGGCTGCACCAGGTTCTGGAGCATTCGCCTGTTTCATCGGCAGCGCCGACTGCACCTTCGCTACGGTGGAGAGAAGGAAGAACGCGACGATTCGGCCATTTGGTGCAACAAGCTTGTCAACATCCAGAAGCAATACAAGATCATCAGCAATGGGCAGGAGAAGGACTCCGTGGTTGACCTTACTAAGACCATCATCGACCCACGATGCGCCAACATGAAAGAAGACGACCTGAACACGTGGGAGGTACCTCTGAATCTAGCCTACATAACCCTCGCTGCCAAGGACGACACGTGATGTTAACGACATGTACAGCAGATCTTGGACATGAGGGCGTGTCCGCTCTCCGTAACCGGACAGTACACGGACAGCCGCGGCGTCATGATCAAGCGTGCCAGGAAGGTCTAGATGTTGTGCTTTATCTGTTTATAAGCACCTTTATCATCTGAGTGTTTCATGCATTAGCATATGTGTCGTAATTATCTGTTTTGTCCAAAATATTTCTTTTAAGAACCCATTAACCTGATTGCTTTTTAGTGGCTATTTGCTTATTTATGTAAACTAGTTCACTTGTCCGTAAAAAAAACTAGTTCACTTTCGGTCATGCGTGCTTTGAATCTCCTTCCTCCCAACATATTCCTCTCTCCTCGAATTGGACCTAGCAGGTCTCTAATTTTTCTCCCACTTTCTTTTTTGATGTAGACAGAGTTTTCTCCTAGTACTTTCCCTAGAACCAACTCAACTGTCCCACGTCTAGCCTAAAAATAATAATACCCTCGCATTACTATTAACTCATCAAATTAAAATGATATTTTATTTCGTAAGTTGAAAGTTCTTACAAAATAATAATAATAATTGTTTATATATAACTTGCCAAGTTAACTCCTAGTGATTACAGTACATAAGCTTGCAAAGATTTTACTTGACGTGCAATCATGTGTTTATGTTTTTATAACATTTCTCCGTCTAGCCCAACATGATATTTTCACCCAGCCCAGCAAGTCCATGGATTGAGAAAAATGCAAATGGATTTAAACAGTCGCATAGATGCTACATCATTGTTTCACCCATTACCAAATGGACTAAAAACAAATGGACTGGCTGACATGTGGGCCAAGAGGGTCGAAGTTTAAGAAGGCGTTGGATTTACATCCAACGGCCGTCATTCTTCTTCAATCTCTCGTCTTCCCCCCAAGATCGCTGAACACCGCTTTGCTCCGGCCTTGACGTCCAGCTGCGTTGTTTTATGCTCCTCAAAGAAAATGCTACCCGCCGACGGCCGTGCCATCCCTCCACTCCGCACCTCCTGTTATTCTCTGCCGAGTGTAGGCCCACCCCGCACCAACCAGTCAAGTTTCTCACTCCTCTCCGTCATGCGACTCCTTTGCCACGTCTTCCCCATCTCCGGGTCGTTCCGATGCGGGGCCTCGCCGTCGTCCACCCGCCTCGCTTTCTCGGCAGCGCGTGGTCAACATCATGAGTCATCGGAAGAGGATCAGACTGGAGAGCTCGACGGGCTGGGACCCATGAGGTCCATGGTCGCATACGCAAGGAAAATTTCTCCTTATTACGCCTTTGTCGTGACGCACGTGGGAAGGGTTTCGTATTTCGCTAAAAACGCGTTCCCCCTACCGACAGGTCGGACCCACCAGCTATATCTTCGCATACAAGGAAGTGCCTCCTTATTACGCATCAAAAATGAATACCCCAGACTACCGGGACCCACCATAGTGGGTGGATGACTTGTGGGCCTACTAAGTTGACGAGGACGGAGGGCTTTGTCAACTTAGTCAATATGAACGATTCTAGCTCCAATGACCGTACAATGTCCATCCAACGGCCATAGTGCTTCTTCAACCTCTGGTCTTCTTGCTCCAGCCGCCCAAAGCAGCGCCGGTCGTGCCGCGTGCTCCTGCCTCTCGTGGCCGGCTGTGATGCCGCGGAGGCCTCACCGCCCCTACTACTCCCACCGCTGGCCCAGGGTATCCCTCTACTCACCCACACCCCCTGTTATTCTGCAGCGATGGCAGCCTCACGCCGCGGCCGAACCAGTGAACCCTCGTACTCCTCTCCGCGTGGGCATCCACTGCCGCGTCTTCCTCGGCTCCGCGTCGTCCCCTTCCTAGGCCTCGCTGTCGTCCAACGCCTTGGTGCTCTCGGCGCGGCATGGTCAATGTGGTCAACGACCGACTTCCATCGGAAGAGTACTGTACGTGGAGAGGCTGACAGCTGGGTCCACGTCCACAGCCCAGTTTTTTTGTGATTTGCCAAGTAAGTCGCTTTGTCAGGCCTGTTGGGCTGCAAATCTTTCAAGACGAGGAGAGCTTCATTCGGCTGGCCGAGAAAATGGCCTATCAGTAATGAGAAATGGGTTGTGCATTTTTTAAACACATCAAACCGACAATTAGTTTCAAATATCTTTTTTTCATTTCGAGATTTTAAATTGCATTAATTTTTATGCGTGGAGAATTTGTTGGATTTTATATTGATATACATTTATTTTTAAAATCAGTTTGAATGTGAGTCGAAATTTCGGGATTAAAAACAGTTCGGACCGCTTTTGAAATATGCAAAATTTAAGTATAATTTTTTTAACCGTGGCCATAATATGGGCTGTAATGCTAACAAAAAAGAATATGGGCTCCAAAAAACCTTAAGAATTAGCAAATGGGCTGTAAATTATTAGAAATAATGGCGGATGGGCTGTATGTTGTTTTCCACATATTTGAGGCTTTCCTAAAAAAGGTTGACGCCTTTAAGCAAAGGATCGTTGGATGTCCATCCAACGCCGCCGTGGTCTTCTTCAATCTCTGCTCTTCGCTTCAGCCGAAGGACTGCTCGCTTCCCTCCTCCCCGCCGGTCATTGTCTTGCCGGCCACAAGAAGCCTCACCGCGCCACCGTACTCCCCATCGCTGGCCTAGCCATCCCTCTACTCACCCACATCTGCTGTTATTCTCCGGTGACGGGCAGACGAACCAGTAAATCCTGCAACAGATCGTACTCCCCTCCGTGGGAAACAAGCGCCGAGTCTTTACACCTCTCGTGTCGTTCCTTCCTAGGCCTCGCCGTGTCGTCCACCGCCATGGTGCTCTCGGCGCGGCCTGGTCAACATGGTCAACGACCGACATGCATCTGAAGTGGGATCAGACGTGGAGAGGCCGGCAATTTGGGTCCACGGCCGCACGCAAGGAAATGCCTCCTTATTACGCGCTTAAATAATGATTCCTCCACGACATCGTGGACCCACGAAAGGGCCTCTGTATTTCACGAAAACGTTACCGCTTGTTGTATTTCGGACCCACCAGCTATATCTTCGCAGCAAGGAAGTGCCTCCTTATTACGCACAAAAAAAATGAATACTCCCCCTGTTAGCCGGGACCCAGTATAGTGGCAGGCTAACTTGTGGGACTACTAAGTTGACGGGGACGGAGGGCTTTGTCAACTTAGTCAATATGCACGATTCTAGCTCCAGTGACCGGACGATGTCCATCCAACAATGTAGTGCTTCTTCAACCTCTGGTCTTCTTGCTCCAAATTACCAAACTGGGGTCACGGTCAGGCCTCGTGTTCTCCCGCCTCCTGCTGTTTGGCCAAGTGAGCAAGCGGCGTGAGGCTCTCACCGCCTTACTACTCCCACCGCTGGCCAGGCCATCCTCTACTCACCCACACCCCCTGTTATTCTACTGGCACAGAGCCTCACACCGCTTGATGAACCAAAGTGAACCCTCGCATTCTTCTACATGTGGGCATCCATCGCGCGTCTTCCCGGCTCGCGTCGTCCCTTCCTAGGCCTCGCCGTCGTCCACCGCCCTGGTGCTCTCGGCGTGGCGTGGTCAAGGTGGTCAAGGAATGGCTTCCATCGGACGTGGACTGTACGTGGAGAGGCTGACAGCTGGGTCCACGGCCGCAGCAAGGAAGTGCCTCCTTATTACGCACAAAATAATTATTCCTCCACCTGACAGCGGGGACCCACCGGATGGGCCACCGTATTTCGTGAAAAAAACGTTTCCCCCTGACTGCTGGGACCCACCAGCTACATCTTCGCACGCAAGGAAGTGCATCCGGGCAAAAAAACGATTCGCCCCCCTGACTGCTGGGACCCACCAGCTACATCTTCGCACGCAAGGAAGTGCCAGCGGTCGGGACCCACCTAGTCAAGCGTGCACGTGGTGTTGTCATTCTGGTCGCGAACGGTATGCGCATATACCGGGTCGAGTAGAGGCGCCGCCGTGTCGTAGTAGAGGCGCCGCGTAGCATGTACACGCACGTCTGTTGGCGAGGGTGCAAGAAAGAAAATACGACCCACGTGCACGCATTACATCTGGGCAGGGTCTCGAACGCCTACTGCAGCGCCTCGTGACGGCCAGGCTCGTGTACATGGCTGGCTCGAACGGAGAAACAAAGCGTCGTCGTCGTGTTCATGGGGAGGCAACGGAATGCGTCGTGTTCATCGGGAGGCAGCGGAATGCGTCGTGTTCATCGGGAGGCAACCAGGCACGCGTGGGAGCCAACCGCTTGGACGGAACAGGCGGTGGAAAGCGAGGGCCAGCGTATCGCGCTGGCGGAGGAAGCGGACCTCCTCGTTGGAGCAGGGTCCTGTTGATCGGAGGGGTGTGGCGTCTGCAAAGCGGAGGAAAGCGGACCTCCCCACGGTCGAAGCAGGGGTCCTGTTGATCGGGAGGGGTGTGGCGTGCCGCAAAGGCGGACGAACGGACCTCCTCACGGTGGAAAGCAGGGGTCTGTTGATCGGATGGGTGTGGCGTACCGCAAGGCGGACGAAAGCGGACCTCCCTACGATCGAAATGGGGTCCTGTTTCATCGGAAGGGTGTGGCGTGCCGCAAAAGCAGGACTCCACGGGATCTGTTCATCTCCACCGTCAACCCTCCAGCCTCCACGGGCTACCACGACCTCCTCCGGCCTCCACCGCGCGCTACTCCACCGGCTACTATTCAACCACCCCTCCACCGTCTCATCATTCATCCAGCCCTCCACACCACAGGTCCTGTTCAACCACCCCTCCACGGGCACCCCTCCACCATCTACTGTTCATCCAGCCCTCCACACCACGGGGTCCCGTTCATCCAGAGGCAACGCCACCGCTCACTGTTCATCCAAACCCCCCCCCCTGCAACGCTCATCGCTCATCAATCGATCGGCTTGATTAGCGGCAGAGCGAAGAATCGCCGATCGGGTTCGATTAACTGCCATCGATCGATCGCTTTCGGGTTCGATAACGATAGCTGCGGCAGTAATCGCTCGGGTTCGATTAGAGCCCAACGCCTCGCTCGGGTTCAGTTAGCTAACGCCGCACACACGCAGCGATGCGTCACGTGTACGAAGAAACCCGCATCGCTTCGCCCCGACCTCCCACCGTAACTGCAACTCCCGAAATTTTCCTCCCCTCGCTTCTACCATGGTTTTTCCATCATGGACGCCCAAAGAATGTCATGCAACCTGCGTCTCGGCCCGCCAGTGACGAAAAGCCCATTTTACATCATGATTTTTTGTCATAGCAGTAGGATCCCACCACATCTATGATGATACCGGGTTTTGTCACAATTATCGTCATAGAAGTGTCATATATATGACAGAAAAAAATTTGTTCGGCCCAAAATGTCACGGATGTGTCTTTTTTTTGTAGTGCGTTGCTATGCATCACCATGATCTTGCGTGTGCGTAGGTAATTTTTTGAAATTACTACGTTCCCCAACAGAATCCTTCTCTCTGATTTTTTTCTCCCCGAACGTGAATATATGGAGTTGGAGTTGAGGTTGGTGGAGCCTCAGGGGGCCCACGAGACAGGGGGGTAGGCTCGCCCCCACCCTCGTGGACAGTGTGGGCCCCTGGTCTTGATTCTTCGCCAAAGATATTTTTATATATTCCAAAAACATTCGGAGAAGTTTTAGGTCATTTTGAGAAATTTTATTTCTGCACAAAAATAACACCATGGCAATTCTACTGAAAACAGCGTCAGTCCGGGTTAGTTCCATTCAAATCATGCAATTTAGAGTCCAAAACAAGGGCAAAAGTGTTTGGAAAAGTAGATACGTTGGAGACCTATCACTTCACCATACTGCACTACAGGTGAGCCACTCTTCAGCACATCTTCATAAGTCCATTGTCACCACAATGGATGGCAAGCTTCAAGCACTTGATCTCTTCGTGATGCATCTCTTGAACTTGCACACGGCAACCTAACCCCACAAAGAACTCTCACGAAGACCATGGCTTAGTACACAAAGCGTAATTGACAATGCTTACCATACCATGGGATCACTTGATCCCTCGGTACATCTTGTATGCTTTGTGTGTTGATCAGCTTGATTCCTTGACTTAATCTTGATCAACCTTGAATCTTTCCAACTCTCTTCATTTGGATGATGTCTTGAAGGTAGACATGAATGATCACACAATCTTCTTCTTTAAGACATGCTTGCAATAAGCTCAACACTCACATGACCAATCTTTGGATAATTCCTTAATAGCACCTTGGTCAACTCATAAACTCCTTGAAACCAACAAATGGACTCCAAGAAAAGCCTATGGACAAATCCTTCAAATATAACTCAAGGCAACCATTAGTCCATAGAGATTGTCATCAATTACCAAAACCACACATGGGGGCACCGCATGTCCTTTCTATCTCCCCCATTTTGGTAATTGATGACAATCACTTTCAAGAGAGTTTATATAAGGAATTATGCATCACCATGCAATGTAACAACCAATGATGCATGAGTATGAGATGCAAATGCTTAGGAACAAAACCAAAGCAAGAAGAAACTCTGAAAACTTCTCCACAAAACTCTCTGAAACTTCTCCCCCATTGGCATCGCTTGCTAAAATGGGCGAAAAGCTTAGAGGGACAATATAAAAATTGTTCCTCCATAAGTTGTGTATTTCTCAGCAAGAGAGTGGAATGCCATACACATATCCAAAGGCAAATACTTGGAGGAAGACAAACTATATTGAGGCCCAAAGATTGCAAAAGAATGATATGCCACAAAGACATAGCAAAGAGAGACACAAGCAATCAAGCAATCAAAAGATACCAATTGAAGCAAGCTATCAAAAGATACCAATTGAACCAACTAGACCAAAGATCCTACGAGCCACATGAATAAAAGGTATTATGATATGAGCAAAGGAGTGTTCTAGAGAAAATGGAGAAGCTCCCCATGATTTGTGCACAATTTAGTTTTTGTAATTGGATACAACAAGCACAAAATAGGATCATCAGTACCCCAAGATCAATAGAACCTCACAACGGAGTGTTCTAAAGACGCTAGTGAAGCTCCCCATGATTTGTGCACTCCTTAGAATACTTGCATTAGGATACCAAGTGCACACAATAGGATCATCACTCCCGAAAATCAATAGAAACTCACAAAAAGTGCAAGTGAGCATGTAGGAAACAAAGCCTAGCACTTGCAACAAACACATGGTTGAGCAACATGTAAAAGAGCCAATTTAAGAAAAGGCTCAACCAAAAAGATGTGTGTGAGTCATGGCAAAGCACTTGAGAAGACTAATGTAAGGATGAGATTAAGCATCAACATAGTCTTGGATAAATGAGATACACGGTGCATGACATGTCCTCCCCACACACACCCAACAAGCAAATGGGTTCACAAGCTCACTAAAATGTGACTTAACAACATGGCTTGCGACGACCCATGGTGAAGCCAGAAGATGAAAGACTCATCAAGACGAGGGATACCAATTAAGATGGCAAAGCCTCATCATGACAAGCAAGAGGAAAACAATCTTCACCACAAAAGAGTGCATCAAGAAGCAACGAGATATGACCCGCACTCAAGGCACACACTTTCACGGAGGCAGCAAAGAAATAACATGAGAAAGAAACGGTGGACATGAAAGAAAATGGATATCAACCAGATATGCAACTTCTCTCAAGTGTATAAGATTCTAGGTAGATGAAGATCATGATGATATCAACCCACACAGAAGGATGTACACACGAAATATTTACAAAAGTAAAGGAAAAGATATCCACAAGGAAGTCATGAATATACCAATAAGAAATTTGCTTGAGAGCATAGCACATGGATAGATATGGTCTTATTGTATATAAATGAATTCCAACCACACGAACATCAAAGACATCACAACTAGCAACAAGAGATCATTGTTGGGATGCTTTGAGAAAGGAAACAAGTATCACAAGAAAGAATGAATAACATGCCATGATGCAACCTACACAAGGTTGATGCAAGAAATGTCTGCATGAAGTATATGAAGATACTTGTTACCGAGTTAACATTGGAAGGATGTAGTAGAAACCAATTGAAGGTAGATAGTAGTTCATTGATCATCCTAGCTTGACTCCAATAAGAACATGGTGACAACACCTTCCTTGTGAGTGAGCCGAGCATCTAATGCATCTACAATTGTTCGTAGAACAACAACACAAACAAAATGGTACCCAAACTCATTGGGACCAAAGAGTTACAGAACCAACAATATGCAGGACAAACTCCACATAAATATGGGCATATAGAAATGAAAAAGAATTTCATGCACATCTCATCCAATTTGAGACTTGGTGGAGTTTCCCCTATATATTGGGTCAAAGAAAGAAAGAAAGCATGCCAAAGAAACTACATGAAGTTAATATGCATGCTCAAGACTTTCAAGAACCGATACCAATTGGCAAAGAAATACCAAGTGAAGAAAAGATACCAAAAGAATAAATCAACACTTGGAGGATATCACCTGAAAGATACATCAAGGAATGAGATATCCATTGATACACGCAAAAAGAAAGATGTCAAACTCCCAAAAGAGAGAATGGTTCCAAACAAACCAAGTGCTCCACAAAGTTTCATGATGGCACAAAGTACCAAAAAGAAACCGTTTGCATCCACCAACACACACTTGATAAGGATCACAAGGTGAGGGTTCTAAGAAAAATAGTATAGCTCCCCCAAGCATTGTGCATTATAGACAATTTGCATTTGAATACAAAAAGCACAAGATGGGATCACCACTTTCACTATATCTATACAAACACTAGGCAAGCTCAAGGAAATAACAAGATCCACAAGTGGTATGGAATACAATGGGAGTTGACACAAACCTTAGCAAGAGATAAGGCAAATAAAAGCAAAAGCCAATGTAAAGATGATCAATAAATTCTACCACACATAAATGAGTACCAATTGTCAAAAGACAAGAAGTATTTGGAAATAACTCCCGGTGGTAGATAACAAGGATATCCAACATCATCTTCAAAACAAACACAAGCAAATTGCATCTTGTAGAGCTAACATGTCACCTAGGAACAAGATAATTAATAATATCGACTCTAAGTGACAATATCTCAAATGTACACATTTTCTAGGCTTGTAATATGCACATAGCATATACTCCACCATAATGTGATACCAAGAAAACTTAACAAGAGGCAATAAGAGGATCCAACAAGAGATAATCGATGGACTTTTTAGAATTTGAATTTCTCATGAGAGATATACCACCTAGCGACTAGATAATCTTGTAATATCAATACTAGATGGTATTCCTCATGTACACACATTTATAAGATTGTGACGTGCACAAAGCACATCACTCCCCCAAAATGGGATGTTCCATTAATCTCTCACACGAGCCAACTAGGATACAAATAAGAAGCATGAAGGCTCAACGCACGACACACACGTACATGATGTGCAAACCAACACACACATACTTGATTGCTCAAGATAATCAAGTTGGAAGCACAACTTATAAAAACACATGCAAGGAACAAAACCAAGCATGCAAAGGGGCAAGTAACTTTAAATGTAAACAATTTAGGTACGAGTTACCGCAAGGAGGAACATTGTATATAAGATAGAAACTTGATAATCTGAATGACTTGGCTCGAGACAGTATGAATAATGAAAATCCCCTTAATTCTTCATAATATAGCCAAGTCTCCAATGCCCTCCGAAGACACCTATTGATCAAGTTTGAGCTAGTTGGTCCCCAACCAAGTTGGGTCCTAAGAGGTTAGTCACAATAGGCAGCTACCCAAATGGTTCTTTGCTTGACACCACTTTAAGTACCAACAAACTTGGCAAAAACACATTGCCAACCTTATCCTTCCCAAGAGAATAGATATCATCAATAATAATTGGGTTGGTTAAGTTACCACTAGTGCATGAAGAAGCAAGGTGACCTTTCTCACGACATAAGTAGCAACGTCTACTCTTCACTTTCTTCTCACTTGATTTCTCAACTTGAGAAGCATTAGCTTGAGTCTTCTTGGGAAGAGGCCTTTCTTCAACTTGAGGTTGAGCATGAGAATGAAATTGTGGCCTCTTCCCTTGTTGCTTATCACTAATGGTCTTCTTCTTCAAAGGGCAAGATCTAACATGATGCCCTTCAATTTTGGACTTGAAGCAAATGATCTTGGCCAAATTCTTGACTTTTTTTTTGCCCTTCTTCTTGTTGCTCTTGGACTTTTTCTTCTTATTGGAGTTGAATCCAAGTCCACCTTTGTAATTGGGGGATTTTTGCACACTCAAGATATTGTTGAGTGTGGATTTCCCTTCATGACTCTTTTCCAAGTCTTTCTTCAAAGAAGTGACTTGGGCCTTGAGCTCTTTGATTTCCTCTACATGGTTAGTATCAACACAAATACTAGAGGAAGTATGAGCTTCATCGTTAGAGCAACAAGGCAACGAAAGCAATTCATCACAAGATGTACCAACATTGTGAGTAGATGAATTACAAGGACTAGCATATGGCAATATAGCATTTTGACTAGAAGTAGTGCTAGTATCCATATGAGGTTCACTAGATGTTACCTTAGCAATCATGGACTCATGAGCTATCTTTATCACATTATGGGATACTAGAAGATCATCATGAGAGCTTGAGAGCTTTTCATGACTTTCTTCCAATTTCCCATAATTGCTAGATAGCAACTCAAGTTGAGCCCATAACTCAACATTCTCCTTCAAAATGTATGCTTCACAAGTAATAGAGTTAGTAGCACAAGCATCATCATTAACAACAATAGGAGAGGACAACTTGGCAAGCTCTTTTAAATAAGAAGCTTCAAGTTTAGCATGAGACTCGGTGAGTTTGATGAGCTCACCCTGGATGACCCTTGAGCCATTTTCGAGGTGCTCAAAATCCTCAAGGAGTTTACCATGAGCAACTTCAAGCTTAGCATTTTTAGTTTCATAATCATTTGCCACCTCAAGTGCTCTATCATGAGATTCCTTTATTCTAGATAATTCTAGAGCAAAGGTCTCCTCAAGAGATTCCTTGGTGGTTTGTTCAAGTTCAAGAGCTTGAGAGAGGTCTGCGGTCTCATTAGCGTAATCACGCTCATGACCTTCCATTTTATCAATGGTGACCTCATGCTCCTCGAGATGAGATTCAAACTCCTCAATGTATTTCTTGCCCTCAATGGCAATAGACATGATTTCCATGAAGTTGGAACGAGCAATTTTATTCTTATGAAGAGCTTTAAAAATCATTTCTCCCTTGATTTTTAAGGAAGCAATATTATCATTCTCTTCATCATTATCCTCATCATCATTAGCATTAACATCATCATCAAGAGACATATTGGTGTTCAAAGTAGGAGATACCTTTGAATCCTTAGCCATAAGGCAAAAAGCAATAGATGATGATGTACGATCCCTTGAAGCACCATTTAAGACCACATATTTTTCCATGTAGTGTTGAGTTTCCTCTACATTGTTAGCACAAAAACTCGAGGAAATAGATACATTTTTATCATGGCAACAAGACATAGCAAGCATATCATCATGAGATTTGAGCAAGAAATTTCTACATGATATGCAAGGACTATTAACACAAGCATGTGAAACATGTAAGGTGCTCGACGTGTTAAAGTCCAAATAAGGACCATTGCAATAAGATAGTGATGAAGGATCACCAAGAATAAGCACACTATCATCATTGCAGTGACCAACACTACTCACCCTAGCATTACCTTGTGGCAATCCGCATGTACGTGAAGAAGAAGAAGTTGAGAAGGCAACACGGCTGGAGGTGGAGGGAGAACAATCATCCCCACAAATCTTGGACACACCATATTTATCTTGAAGCTTTGTCCACAACTCATGAGCATCCCGGAACGGCATGAGTTGAAATATAACTACACTGCTCAAAGCATCGAAAAGCACATTAGAAGCTTGAGCATTGAGATAAGAGTTATTCTCATCCTCTAAAGATAATCGGGGATACTTTGGAGGAGAAAACCCATATCTACAATTCGCTCTAAATTTGGGTCCATGACCCTAAAGAGATTAAGCATGCGAATTACCCAAAATCAAAATTTGTGCCATCGAAACTAAGAGTGTTAGAGAATCCTAATCCCCTAGTTGACATCTTTACTCTCTAGGCGGTTATGCCTGACAAAGAGAGACGAGGCTCTGATACCAATTGAAACATCGTGGATGTCGCCTAGAGGGGAGGTGAATAGGCACTTTAAAATAATTACGGTTTAGGCTTGAACAAATGCGGAATAAACCTAGCGGTTAATTTGTCAAGCACAAAACCTACAACAGCTAGGCTCACCTATGTGCAACAACAACTTATGCTAAGCAAGATAAACTACTAGGTGATAGCAAGATATATGACAAGAAACAATATGGCTATCACAAAGTAAAGTGCATAAGTAAAGGGCTCAGGTAAGAGATAACCGAGGCACGCGGAGACGATGATGTATCCCGAAGTTCACACCCTTGCGGATGCTAATCTCCGTTTGGAGCGGTGTGGAGGCACAATGCTCCCCAAGAAGCCACTAGGGCCACCGTAATCTCCTCACGTCCTCGCACAATGCAAGATGCCGTGATTCCACTAAGGGACCCTTGAGGGCGGTAACCGAATCCGTACAAATGGAAACCCTTGGGGCGGTCACCAAACCTGTACACTTTGGCAACCCTTGGGGGCGGTCACCGGTACCAGTCAAATTGCTCGGGGCGATCTCCACAACCTAATTAGAGACCCCGACGCTTGCCCGGAGCCTTACACCACAATGATTGAGCTCCGAACACCACCAACCGTCTAGGGCGCCCAAGCACCCAAGAGGAACAAGCTCAAGGGTACCAACCACCCAAGAGTAATAAGCTACTCAACTTCACTTCCACGTATCACCGTGGAGAACTCAAACCGATGCATCAAATGCAATGGCAAGGGCACACGGAGTGCCCAAGTCCTTCTCTCCCAAATCCCACCAAAGCAACTAATGCTAGGGAGGAAAATGAGAGGAAGAACAAGAAGGAGAACACCAAGAACTCCAAGATCTAGATCCAAGGGGTTCCCCTCACATAGAGGAGAAAGTGACTGGTGGAAATGTGGATCTAGATCTCCTCTCTCTTTTCCCTCAAACTAGCAAGAATCCATGGAGGGATTGAGAGTTAGCAAGCTCGAAGAAGGTCAACAATGGGGGAAGAAAATGAGCTCAAAGGATAATGTTCAAAGGGGAAGAAGACCCCCTTTTATAGGTGGGAAAAAACCAACCATTATGCTCACAACCCGCATAGAGCGGTACTACCGCTCAAGGGAGCGGTACTACCGCTAGGGCAATGGAAGCCCTTTGAAAAACAATAGCGAGGAGGCAAAGGCCAGTAGAACCTCCAGAGCGGTACTACCGCTCGTCCTCATGGTACTACCGCTAGGGGTAGCGGTACTACTGCTTGCGAGCGGTACTAAAAAAATACATCCGTGGCTACTTCCATTGACTTTTCGGTCGATTGCAAAAATCCGACGCAGGTACTACAGCTCACAGGGAGCGGTACTAAAAAATTACATCCCCTCCTAGCGGTAGTACCGCTCCCATGAGCAGTAGTACCGCTGCAGCTTTTTTGAGGACACCAAAACTAACACAACTTCTGCAAACGCACTCCGAATTCAATGAAACCAAGTTTGTTGGAAAGCTAGAGACAAGGGCTAACACAATCTTGATAGAAATAACAATAAGAAGGAAATTATAAAAGGCCCAAAAGAAAATGGTGAGAACCCTTCCTCGAGTAAGACTGGTAAAACCTCCAACACCGAAAACGCAATAGAAAAATCATGTGAACTCCGTTTTCGATGAACTCAAGCTTGTCATCAAGATGACCATAAGCTCTACGACTCACAAATACAACCAAACAAGAACCTAGAAAGATGATGTAAAGATGCAAGGGTTTGATCTCTCTGTGAACGATACGCTCAAGCTACTCATCAAGAGCCCCCCTTGATAGTACGATAATCGATCCTATAACCCGGTCTCCCAACTACCACCATGAGACCGGTAAAATAGAAAACCTATCAAGGGCAAACCTTTGCCTTGCACAAAGTCCACTTGAGCTAGATGTAGAAGATCTTGACTTCCTCAAGTTGGACCACCTTTCTTGATTGTGTTGGCTTGGTGAAGACTAGTAGATTGCTCCCCCATACTCCCGGTGAGCCACTCTTCAGCACATCTTCACAAGTCCATTGTCACCACAATGGACGGCAAGCTTCAAGCACTTGATCTCTTCGTGATGCATCTCTTGAACTTTCACACGGCAACCTAACCCCACAAAGAACTCTCACGAAGACCATGGGTTAGTACACAAAGCGTAATTGACAATGCTTACCATAAATGGGATCACTTGATCCCTTGATACATCTTGTACGCTTTGTGTGTTGATCAACTTGATTCACTCTTGACTTAATCTTGATCAACCTTGAATCTTTCCAACTCTCTTCATTTGGATGATGTCTTGAAGGTAGACATGAATGATCACACAATGGTCTTCTTCAAGACATGCTTGCAATAAGCTCAACACTCACATGACCAATCTTTGGATAATTCCTTAATAGCACCTTGGTCAACTCAGAAACTCCTTGAAACCAACAAATGGACTCCAAGAAAATCCTATGGACAAATACTTCAAATATAACTCAAGGCAACCATTAGTCCATAGAGATTTTCATCAATTACCAAAACCACACATGGGGGCACTGCATGTCCTTTCAGGTGTAGCATGGAGAAGGAGGGGAGTTTGTGTAAATGAAGAAACACAACCAAAAAATCCCCAATTTGGCCAAAAATCTAGCCTAGGAACACTACTAGGGAAAACCCTAGCGATGGCGTGTTTAAAGCCTATCAGTAGCGTGGGGTGCGGCACTACTAGTAAGGCGCTATAGCTAAAGGTTAGCAGTAGCGTGGGTTGGACCGCGCTACTGCTACATCGACTTAGTAGCAGTGCTTTGTAGTATGAGCGCTACTGGTAATTAGTAGTAGCGCTTCTCCTAGAACGTGCTACTACTATTATTCTGTATTTCTTTTTTATTTCATGTTGTATTCATACACCTTTATACAAGTTTTCATACCGCAGCAATTTAGAGAATGATTTTACATCATAATGAGTTATTACATCACTGGGAGAAAGAACCGTGGACTAGTTTCAAGTGGATGGACATCCACTTGAAACTAATCTGCGATTATTTCACCCAATGATATAATATATCATCATCATCATCATATCATTAACAACTTATCATCATAATACATCATTGTCATATAACACCTCCTCATGATCATCGTTTTCATCAATGAGACATCACATACAAGTTGGTCACTAGACATAATCACAACTACTCATCATCATCAACTCTCATAAAAATATTGTACCTCATAGGACCTACTACATTATCTTAGGACCTACTACCTTACCACATGATCATGAGTATTAGCTAGGACCTACTACCTTCTCCTAGGTAAAATAGCATAAAACAAGATAGCCCCTGACTCTCCATTATGGAGAATGGAGATTATCATGTCTCCAATTCTTGCCTTTCGCACAATCTTGCTTCCAAGAATCTCCTTACGACTGTCCACACATTTTTTTTCCATTCTTTGATTACCATGTGTTCACCGGTTTTGGAAATCTGATATGGACAAGTGAGACTCGTAGGATGACCTGGCTGTATGTTCAAAACATCAAGGCGACCATTCTGATACATCAAATGAGGCACACAATCCATCGGGATTTTCTGTTAAAAACATAGTAATAACTTCGTAGTTAGCAATGTAGTTCAGTTTTAGAAGTATGCAAAAGATGCACGGATGTCGTAATAGTAAAAAAAATCTTATCAGGATATCTCCATGGAAGTTATCGTGGTTCAACACGTGCACTAGTAGCACGTATGGACCATAATTTGGAGGAGTTCGATAAAAGGCATTGTAATTCTCAAGATCAGTACAATATGCGACCAAATGACTTTTCTCCTGACAAGTTAACTCAGATCCTTCAGTGTAGTTGGTTCTATCTACCATCTTCCGCACATTCTTTGAAGAATGAAAGTAAGCTATCAATGGAAATAAGCTGTCAACTATTTTGAAATAAACAATATAAATTATTTAATAACTATGTTTGAGAAGCTCACATAGGGGAAGAATTGGAAGCGTATCAACAAGGACCCAAATGTCCAAATTGTCTTTGGCGGTGTCAGGATCACCAAGATCCATGGTGACAAGCATACCCTCATAAAAACCATACATCTCGCAAAGTGCTTCCCAATTCTTGCAACCAAAATGGGTTACGCTCTCAGAATTGTACATATTTACTTCAAAATCCATACCATGATGGGTCCTTAGGTGAATTTTGTTTGTTTCCATACTTTCATGGTCTTCAAAACCCATCCTCTCCAAGACATAGCGTCTTGCATAGCATGGGATAAGCTAGTCGAATTGCAAAAGATGAAAAGTACACGTTGAAATAGTTGAAGTCGTGGCAATTACGAAAAAAAACACTTGTCATCGTTGCGTACCGTTTCAACATCGAAGGTCTCCTCGAGCTTAATGTTGAAGGTTGATCTTCGTCTAGGTCAAGGAACATGTTGCACATACCTCGGTCGTCGTGGCACCAGTCGCACTCCCCCGGGAGACTTTCATCGTCCGAGTACGACATTTCCTATGTTCATAATTCAAAGAACTTATACAATTAAATATATCTACACAAAAACTAAATTAGAACATTATTATTCATCACGAAGTTGACTATCGATGCAGCCGAGTCTTTTCTTGAAAACTCTCAAATCACGTGGTGTATATATTCGACCGTCGGTGATGGTAGCTCCTCCTTTCGTTCTGAGTGCATTACACCAAATTGTCTAGCACACGGGAACGAAAGAGAACTTCTACGACAACGGTCAGGATTCTTCGTCCTCTCATATATGGTGGAGACTCTCCCTCATCGATTCCTCTCTCGACATTTGCGGCCGTTGGTGATGGTCGTTACTCCTCCTTCCCCTAATGCATTTCACCAAATTGTCTAGCACCCGAAGAAGAAGGAGAAACGACCCCCATGACAACAGTCCGTGTCGGGGATATACCCCGCGGCGTAAACCGGCCGGAAGTATAACCCGGCCGGACTTGGCGGTTTACTTGAGACCTCACGACACTTGGCGGTTCACCGGCGACTCCGTTTGAATCCTGGCGGTTCACGACTCATTGGTAATCCGACGGCGGTGCGAGGAGCGACAAGACCTGGTGGCCCAACGGGCAGTTCATGAAAGGCCGGTTAAATGCTTGTGGTGGGCGGTTTAAGAGGAAAAGGCATAAGGAATATTTGTCTTACAAGGAGTTAAGACCTGGACTTGTATCCGGTTTGTATTAGAGATAGACTAGTCCTAATCCTAATAGGACTCCACATGTAACCCGCCCCTTCAAGATATATAAGGACGGGCAGGGCTCCCCAAATAGGGGAAGCTACAAGCAAGAAGAAACAATCTTAGGGCTAGACACAAAGAGGAGAGCCGGTTCTGGCGACTCCCTCGTGATGATAATGAGACCTAGCCTCAAACAAAGATGTAGGGTTTTTACCGGATGATGTTTCCGGGGCCTGGCTGTCTAGATCCCTGTCTTGTGTTGCGTCTCTCGATTCCGCTCAACCCCTCTCAAGCTACCACATAGATGCGTTGGCCTCGCGACTAAGTCCTGACACTAAGGACATCTGCCGTGACAAAACCACGACAGTTGGCGCCCACCGTGGGGCCCGCGCACGGTGGTGAGGAGTTCTTGGAGGGATCTCTCCTACGGTTCGAGAAGCTTGCGATTTCGTCGGATGAGGAAAAGCCCACAAGTTCGTTGTTTTGTGATTTGAAACATGATTGACTTTGGAGCCGGCGTGTACAAAATTGAGATCAAAGAAATTAGGGTTGCGTTTGCGCACCCGCCGCCGCGGTTTGCAATACATCGAGACAAAGAGAAAATCGATCTTCACTGCTGTGCCGATCCATCAATTCGCCAGGTTACCAATGCCACAAACATGGGCGCATAGTCATCCGGCGCGTCAGACGTATGGTCATACACACGTGCATCAAGTCCCGAGGCATATCAGTATATGTTGTTCCTGCTACTTCCACAAGCATGGAGTACTTCAAGGAGTAGTTCACGTGATCAAATCTCAAAGCAATCTCATCTGACTAGTAGTACTAATCCTAGTACGGTTTGGGTTCTTTATCCCATCCATGAACGGAAGCCAGCGGCCAGTTGCAATTTGTTCAAACCGAGGAAAAAAATCACAGAGGAGACCATGACCCGGAGAAGGATTCAGACTCCAGTCGGACCGCCTCCTCTGGTTTCCGCCGGGTCAATGGCCGCTTCGCGCCGATCTGAGTTATTACTACGGGCCGTGGTTTCACTTTCCATCGCGGCAACCCGCCTTCAGTTTCTGCCGCAAGTCAGCGTACACATCTGTCGCCCCTTGCCGGGCCAACCGCTCGCTGGTGTGCCTCCGTCCACCAGCCTTGAGCCGCCCCGGTCTCGACTCCGACCTCAAGTCGCCTCCCCCACAACCCGGACTCCTCCATGAAGGCTGGCTGTCTCGCGCCAGACTACTACACCGCAACGCAGCTGTGTTAAACCGTCGTCTGTGACAACCATGGCGTCAAACCGGCCTGCTACCATCACCACATTATTAAACCGCCGGACCTGTTTTTTGCTTCTGAGCTGACTCCGATCCATCATCCCTGCTACCTGCTGAAGTTGCCGCTGCCCTGGCCGCTTCGCCGGCTTCAAGCCATCCACCTCTCCAGCTTCACCTTGTCGGATTAACACCACCTTGGTACGGGCGTGGTTCAACCCGCCGTCCGCCTCGTGCCGGGTTAACACCACTGCGAAGATTGTCGACCACGCGCCCGTGGACTCGCTGGCTTTGCCATGCCGCCGGGTTACCACGCCTCGTCCGGCAACCTGCCACAGCGCTTCACCGGCTGCGCCCGAAACCATGCGGCTGTAATTGCTCCGCCTTGAGCCCAGCCGGATCGTCACTAACCTACGGCCGAGCTGCCGGATCATCACTAACCTCGGGCCCGCTTGAACCGTCCCGTTGAGCCACTGACTTGGCCGTGGCCGGCCTCGCGCCCCGCGCTCGGTGTCAACCGGCCCTGCCCTTCAAGTGCCCTCGTGCGGCCATGCCTGCGACTCTCGGTAAATCACCGCATCACGCCCTCACGGGAGCTATCGCGGCGAAGTCAGCCGTCCACCTTAACCTGCGCATTACGAGCAGCCAAGCCGCTCGCGGCCTTTGTCGCCTCATAAACCGCCATGGCCTTGCGTCGCTCCTGCCGTCACCGAACCGCCGCCTTTCTCGTCGTGGCTCCGCTTCAAGTCGCCGCCACGGGCTCGCCATGAACCGCCAAGATGCCTCCGCCTCGAGCCGTTCGGCGGCCTCTGTGCGAAACCGTTGTGGCTGGCTCCGGCCGTCAACGCCACACAGCCAAACCGCCCGCGCCTCCAAGCCGCAGCTCGGGCTGCGATCTCCACCTCGAACTACCGCAAGGCCGCAGCTTTGTCCCGGTCTTGAGCTGCCGCTCCTGCAAGCTTGCCTGGACGATGCCTCTCCGTCAGAGTAGGACTACCTCAACTCATCTCTGCCGTGCGTTGCTGCCGCGCCGGGTCGTCGCTCCGGTGTTGAGTCGCAGCTTCTGACTCGCGCCTCTCACCGCTGCTGGCATGGCCTGCTCCGTACTGCGCCGAGCCATGGACGTCTGGGCGGTGTTGCAAGTCGCCAAAGATCGAACTTTGAGGCTGAAAGCAAAAATTCAAAAAGCGCCAAAGGCGTCTGTTTATGCTAACGGTGGGCATATACTGCGGCTCACTTCAAGTTTGAAGGATTTCCACCATTAACATCAAATATGCAAACCGGCGGATGTCGATCATGGAGTGTTCATCTGGGATTAATTGAGCAAAGCAAATTCGATTCTGAGTAGTACTAGAAAGCATTGTTTATTTGGGTTGATTGCTTCAAGACTAGAGAAGATTCCTCTGACGACCTGGTGCAATCAAAGCAAAGATGAGCATGCAATATTAAAATAATGATGGAGAGTTAAAGGCTGAAACTTCTTTGGTTGAATAAGCAAGACACCCAAGTGCTGCTCACGGTGGTCAACAAAAGAGGCGATGCCGGATGATATACGTGACTTCCAAGGCGATCGTTTCATCCAAAAATATATCAGTGCTATTGTTTCTATCTACTTTTAGTACATATTTTTTAATCAAAGAACAATTACTTTGGTATGTACATTTTATGTGCAGGACAATATTTATTATAAAGGTGGTGTTATGCCGTGCCTATGAAATATGAGTTAGCATCATCATGCACGGTTATCCGTGCCCGCTTGCTGTTGAACGCGTGCGTGCAAGCTGTCACCCGTGCAGCTCGATCTACATCAGCTCGCCGAGACCGCATCTGCGATTGACTCGTCGTCTGCACGGCTTACCGTGCCTGCAATTAGCTTCGCCCGTCCGCCGGTTTACATTGCCACGGCCGACTCATCTGTCGATGCCGCCCGGTCGTCTTCTGTTTCGTCTCTTGCGGCTTGGTCTACATCAACACGCCAAAGCACTTTTTGTCTGCGTGAGCTGTTTATTGGATATGAGCAAGTCACGGCTTGGGTAGCCGGTTTTCTTTCAAATTGGAGGCAAATTATCATCAACCGCCGTCTGCCTTTGGATGGCTCAATGAGCAGCGCACAAATCGTCGTCGCCACTACAATTTTGGTTAACTTCAAATCGCCGGTTGGAAGGAACCATTGGCCGAGTTCTTGACACGGCTCATACGGGATCATTTATAACCGCCGCATGATCACCTCAACCTTCTGTGGATTCACATCGTGCTATCAACACCAATGATATACAAGTTATGCGGTTTATATCACGGTCAAACATGAAGAATCTCAAGTCAACTCCTCGAGTCACCTTTTGAGACTTCGGGGCTACGATGACATAACTCGGCAAATCTTGCCGGTTTAGCAAAGTTAAAAACCCGGGGCGATGGAGGGAAAGATAACCCGATCCCGGAGAGTTCTTGTTATATTGATGAAAATTTAAAGGCTGTCGAGAAAGTTTCCGGTTTAGAAAGTATATACTTGATTACAAAATCCGGCTCAATGAAGAAGTTACGGGTCATCGAGAAAGGATTCGGTTTAAAAACCGGCTAAAGGGAAGTCGATCTCCGAAGTTCTCAAATATCCGGTTTACAATCCGGTTCAAGGGAAATTTGTTCTCCTGCCAAAGCTCAAGCTCTAAAAATCCGGTTTAAAAATGTCCGGTTCAAAAGGAATTAGCTTCTAAGTTCGAGTTTAAAGGCTATCGAGAAAATTTCGGTGAAAATGAAGATTCCGGTTTAAAATCCGGTTCAAGGGAAAGATGCCTCCCGCAAAGCTTTGAAGCTCTCGATATCCGGTTCAAAATCCCGGTTCAAGAAGGATTTTTCTCTTACAAAAAGTTAAAAGGTGCCAAAGAGGACCTGCTGCCATGATGCGCCTGTGTTCAAACATGAGTATCATGCCTTATTGGCTTATCATATTATTGATCACTTGGGGGCTTGGTCGTATACGAACCATAGTCACACCTCTTGATCGGCTCAATGCCACACGGCATCACTTGGGGGCTTGGTCGTGTCGAACCAATGCAACACCTTTTGATAGGCGAAAGCCACCGGATCGCTTGGGGACATGGTCAAGTCTGAACCGATCCGCCTCTTGATCGGCCTAAGGCCATAGAGTCACTTGGGGGCTTGGTCGAACCGGAACCATTGCCGAGCCACTTGATCGGCATAATGCCACGGTTTCGAGTTGGGGACTGGCTGACTTGAACCATGGCTACACCTTCTTTGGGAGCTTGGTGGTGTCCGACCATGGTAACACCATCTGATCGGCTCGATAAAGCCTCATTTGCAATGGTTTTATTTTGCCTTTGCTTGAATTCTGTTCTTTTTGCTAAAGAACTTTTACTTACATTGCGTTTTTAAACCGACATTGTTAATCCGGTTCAAACTGTCAATTACAAATTGGCGGAACACGGTCAAATCATAATCCGGAGACTATCTGCCCGGTTTGATGTTACCATATTATTATGGAGTAAACCGGTGTTCATTAACCCGGCTTGACTTTCAATTACAAATTGTCGATACATGATCAAATCATAATCCGGAGACTATCCGCCCGATGCGGTTTGACTACGAGTCGCCAGTATTATATATGGTTAAACCGGTGTTTATCACAACCCGGTACAGTTTTATCATAAACCGGCACAGTATGAAAGGAGTTATCATTACTCAAGATTGGGGTTATCACCCTTACTACAAAAAGTTGGTAAACCAATGATGTGATTCAATGTCACAGGTATGATATATTTCATATTTGATTATTCTTAAGTGCAGCCTTGGTTATAAACCTAGGTTATATGTTGGGCATTATGACCCGTCCGGCGGTAAACCGCCAGGACACTTTAAACTTGTTGTATGCAGAAACAGGTTGAATAAAGCATGATTATAAATCACGGCGTTTATTGAACCTGCACGGCTTTCGACTATAAAGTCGCCCGATATGATGATAAATTATCCGGTGTTTATTAAACGGGCTGGCTTTAAGGCGATAAGTCGCCAGTATATGATGAGAAATTATCCGGTGTTTATTGAACCGGCCTGGTTTTGGACAATAAGTCGCCAGCATATATTTGGATTGCGCCATTGGGATCATGCGCTTATAAATCATTGGGTTATATTATTCAAATAGCCAAACTTGGCTGAATTTTTATTATGATATTGAATGAATATGGTTTTCATACCGGATTATATTATCTTGAATAGCCAACATGGCTGGATTTTTATTATGGTTATTAATAACCGGTATTATTGAGGTTTTAAAATTCGATTATAGCAATGTCTATTATTATATCCGAGGATATTATTTATTCTACAATGGAAGGAATAGTCCCAAGTCGTTGCAGGCTTGCGACCCGGCACTTAGGGCTACATTATTCAAATTGAGATTACATCAAATATGCAAGTCTCATGTCACCGCAAGCATGCACCATGACACTTGGGGGCTAATGCAAAGTCATTTTTATTAGTCTTATTGAAGAACCGACTCATCACATCATAATGAGCGGCCCTTGGGGGCTACCAATTGCTCCTATCAACAATTTAAGGTACACAAGTCTTAAAGGTCCATTGCTCGATTGGTAAAGCACAAAGCTCTTAACCTTGTGGGCGTGGATTCAAGTCCCATGATGGGGTTACATCATATGATGTTATTTTCATTGAAGTATATATTATGTCCCAGCTCAATATTATCTTCTTGAGCTGACCCTTGGGGGCTACACATTATTGCTCAAATCTACATGATTACACCTACAAAGTCCCTGCTCATTATTGCATAATGACCCCCCTTAGGGGGCTACTTTGGTGGAAGTTTTTATAAGTATAAGACAATTACAAGTCCTGAGTTCTTTTGCAAGCATGACAACCCGACACTTGGGGGCTACATAGTATGGAGTATTCAGTTTTACTAGTCCTTTGGGATGAACAACATGGATTTCTTTGAAAGTGGCAGTATTTATATTGAAGCAAAGTCTTAAGCCACCACTTTGTTCTGCTCAAAGACTTGGGGGCTACAGGTATTATATTATTATCAAAGAAATATTTTCAAATTCTCTGATTGAGCAAACTAGGTTAACCCGGCGTCACCAATCATTATGACCCTGTGGCTGCAACCCGGCGTCATTAATAATCATGAACCGGCGTTGGCAACAATCATGAACCGTGTCTCCGCAACAATCATGACTCGAAATTATCAAGTTTTTATAACTTTGGCGGTCTTTGGCAATGATAAAATCGGCAAGTTCTGCATCTTCAAACTAGTTGAATATCAGATGAGTATTTCAAGACCAATATTTCTTAAACCGGCGCTTTGGAGGCCGACTCAAGTGGATTATTCTTTACAAATATTTCTCTGTGAGAAACCAATATCAGCAAATTGATTATGAAACTGGTCTATTGACTCGGATTTTTTAGAAGGAAGAAATGACAAGGAATTAAGGATGATCAAATGCCGGTTTATAAGAATTACGTAACCCGAGCACAACTTTGTCAAATTTGTTACGGTGTTTATTTTTGCAACATAAGTTTACCATGAATAAATCCAAGCTAAACTTGAGGGCTAATGTCGAGGATATACCTCAAGGCGTAAACGGCGGAAGTATAACCCGGCGGACTTGGCGGTTTACTTGAGACCCAGCTGACACTTGGCGGTTCATCAGCGACCCGTTTGGACCTGGCGGTTCACGACTCATTGGTAATCCGGCGGTAGGTGCGAGGAGCGACAAGACACTGGTGGCCCAACAGGCGGTTCATGAAAGGCCGGTTAAATGCTTGTGGTGGGCGGTTTAAGAGGAAAGGCATAAGGAATATTTGTCTTACAAGGAGTTAAGACACTGGAGTTGTATCCGGTTTGTATTAGAGATAGACTAGTCCTAATCCTAATAGGACTCCACATGTAACCCGCCTTCAAGATATATAAGGAGGCGGGGCTCCCCAAAGAGGGAAGCTACAAGCAAGAAGAAACAATCTTAGGGCTAGACACAAAGAGGAGAGCCGTTCTGGCGACTCCTACGTGATGATAATGAGACCTAGCCTCAAAGCAAGCATGTAGGGTTTTCTTTGGATGATGTTTCCAGGGGCCGAAGCTGTCTAAATCCCTGTCTTGTGTTGCGTCTCTCGATTCCGCTCAACCCCTCTCAAGCTACCACATAGATGCGTTGGCCTCGCGACTAAGTCCTGACACTAAGGACATCTGCCATGACAAAACCACGACAGTCGGGATTCTTCGGCCTCGACAGACTTAAAGTCAACCCAAAATA
Organism: Aegilops bicornis; assembly: GCA_021605145.1. Classification (NCBI taxonomy): domain Eukaryota; kingdom Viridiplantae; phylum Streptophyta; class Magnoliopsida; order Poales; family Poaceae; genus Aegilops; species Aegilops bicornis. Next base: position 1,561,959 of record JAHIAL010000030.1, read on the forward strand.
TCGTTTAATTATCTTTCTAGAAAATCTAGGCCACTCGATATTTCCTACATATTCTAGCACAAGTCATGCCAAAATTCACGGAAAATTCCAGCATGACCTTTGCTAAAACAGGACATATTGAGCTACCGAAATTTGCTTAACGGAAATTAATCAACACTCTGGCAAAACATAGGCCACTCGGAGGTGTAACCTGAACATGAGCGGCCACTTGGGCCACCACATATCCTATTTGAGCAACACAAGATATACATGTTTGGCTGGTCTCACCTCGAAGTCAGAGGGCGTCGGTGACGGGGACGACGGCGGGGATGATGGCTGGGCTCCTTAATTTCTGCAAAAACAAAAACCCTATAAGTTATCACTAATACATCCCAAATAGTATCATACATATAACATCACTAATACAACTAGAACCGTAGCGAACGACGGGTATCGACGTCGATGCGGGAATAATTGCTTAACCTAAAAAAATAACAACAAACGTGACCTGTTCAACTAGTTCTATTAATTCAACTAGTTCTTACTAAATATAAACTTACTATAAATAGAAATAAACTAGTTCTTTCTAAAAATAAACTAGTTCAACTAGTTATATTAATTTTCTTACTAAAAATACATTAGTTATATTAATTCAACTAGTTCTTACTAAAAACTAAACTAGTTCAACTAATTTATTAATTTACTTACTAATTATTTTAAACACTTACTAAAAACAGTAAAAAACTACATTATACAATAGTAAAAACTACAGGAAAAAACAGAAAAAAAAGAGATGGGGTTGGGGGAGACGCAGCACCGAGGCGCCTTGAGGCGGGTCGGGAGAGGCAGCCGAGGCGGGGTCGGGGAGACAAGGCGAGGGCGGCAGGGGAGACGGCAAGCGGAGTGAGGGCAGGGGCTCCGGCAAGGTCGAGGTCGAGGAGGAGGAGGCAACGGTGCGCGACAACGTCGAGGGCAGACTCCGGCGGAGAGCGAGGGCAGGAGCTCTGGCGATTGCAAGGGCAGGGGCTCCGGCGGAGGCGACGAGGGGGAGAAGAGAGAGTGGGAAATATTGGGGGAGGAAGCAGAGGAGGGAAGCCCAGCGAAGGTTAGAGTCAAAATAGCTTTAGCGATGGCGTGGGAAGCGGAAATAAGCAGCTTTGCTAAAATCCGTAGTAGTAGCGCGCTCCTCACAAACCCGCTACTGCTAAGCTGGGCCCGTCCTGCGGACAAGTTCAAATTTAGCAGTAGCGCCCTACCCTAAAAGTGCGCTGCTACTAATTTTATAGCAGTAGCGCGGTTTGTAGAAGGGCGCTACTACTATACCTAGCATGTCGGCAATGGTGTGGCAATTATAGTAGTAGCGCGTTTTATTCATGCCGCGTTTTATCCACTTAGCAGTAGCGCCTCATTTTAACACGCGCTACTAGTAAGATTCTATGTATAAGGTTTTTCCTAGTAGTGGAAAATTCCCCAAATTGCAAATCGAGATCCCCAAATTAATTTTGAAGCCTAAGATGTTCAAATAAAGATAAGAGCGAGGGATTTGGGGCTTGCCTACTCACGCTACAACGCCTCGTCTCTGTTGATGGCGGCGGAAATAAATGGCCAGCGGCGCCGCCCTATCGGACGCTAATGTTGTGGCCCCACGCCGCACATGTCGTCATCGACTACCAAAGACAGCGCCGTGATCACCTCCACACCTCATTGCCGGCGCCCACGTCTGCGTACCCGCTCCCGATCGGCATGCGGTCGACACGGCTAGCGCCGTTCGGCAGATGAGCGTCGCGGCCTTGAGGCTAGGCACGCTGCCCGGAGCGAATGGGTCGCCCGCACCGCCTTGATTTCGGCGTGACTCCGATCACCATCGGGGCCGCCTAACCCACCCACGGGAGCGAGAAATTAGGGGGGATCCGAGGATGGGGGAAATGGTGGCTAGGGTTTTCGGCCCGATTTTTGTTTCCACTCGGGCAGCATGCTAACCGTGTGATTCGATCAGACAGTTCTGAGCGATCAGAGCACCAGACGAGCTGCGGCGCTTAACAGGCCGAATTCTGGCAGTGGGCTCCGGCCTAGAATGTTACAACCCACATAAAAGAAAACTATTTTATTTGTCTTCCAACTGAAGGATTTTAGCTGCTGGGCTTAAAATCTAATGGGCTGCTATAAGTCCTCTTATCCAAATTCACTACTGTGTGCCCTTATGTTACTCAGTGCATTGTCTTTGTTTTAATAATTTTGTTAAGGAGTAATGCACTTTCGGTTTGGGGACTATGTGCAAAACTATATCAAAATATATTGAATGATGATAAACTTTTAAAGGATGTCATTGGGTTCCTATGGGCCAAACTATGTCCTTTAGGCAATTTATATATTTTTCATTGCATTTTGATTCATGTTGTTAGTATTATGGATAATTTTATGCACTATTAATATGTCTTGCTTGCCTAAAATTATGTTTAAGATAATGTTTCAATTCTTTGAATAAAATGGATGGCGATAAAGTTATTTGGAAAATGTAAATATCATTTATATGCGTTTTAAAGGATTTTTTCCTTTGTGTCATTTAAAGCTTGGATATTAATGTTGTGAACTGATATTTATCTTGCTCACAATTTATAAAGTTTCATTCCCTAAAGTTTCTATATTTTTTTCCAAATGATGTGATCATTACTAATGGGCTAAGGACACCTCAAGGAGAATGATGATGATCGCATGGTTCGGGTTTCCGCACTGCACTATGCGGTAGAATAATGCTGGGGCAAAGTGCCTATGGGGCAAAACTAAAGTTTATGGTTGATGCATTTTATGTCATTTTATTATGATATGCATCGCTGGAAAAATCATAACGACCTAAAATTCAAGGATGTTAATGAATTATAATCACAATTGCCTTAGCAAAGGAATTTTGTTGAGAGATTTTTTCTAAAGTGCATGTTCTCATTTGTTTAACACATGTTATTTACCAAATATTATTATTTGGTGAATCCTTATGTGATTTTGAGTCCAAATTTTATTATTTGGAAGATCTTATGATATCCAGACGGTAATATTAAAGTCATTTTCACTGCGAATGTCAATTCTAATGTATACTCAGTGGCAATGACATTTATATTTTTATACTAATTCCAATGTCATTTTAATTATATGTCATTGGGAATTTTAGTGATAATTTGATACTTATGTTCAAGGTTATTATTTGTATCAACTTTAGTGTCAAAAGATATTATTGTGTATGATGGCTAACATGATTAAATCATGTTTTTGTTTTATGTCACCTTCCAATTTGGCCGATGTTCTTGTTGGTCATTATGTGGTATACGTCTCTCTAATCAAAATGGAACCAATGAGAAATTTTGATTAGAGATTTAATAAGAAAATATTCTAAGGGCACATGATATATTTCTGACCAACGTTGATTATTTTTCATGTGTCATGTATGAATAAATAAGGTTGTTTCATTTTCTACCCAACGGTGATACGGGCTAGAATAACAATTAAGCGTGTCTTTAATTCATATCATTGCATGGTTAATTCGTCCATTTTATTTTATTATGATGTTAATAAATGTGCATCCTCTTTTTCTAGCAATGAACATTAATAATGATGCCAAACTTTTGTTTTGGCATAGACGAACCTTATGTAAATAACTTTCCCACGTGGAGAGTGGACATCCTTATCTTGTATAAGAAAACTCTCATTGTTTCTGCAACTAATGTTGAAGGATTTGATCTTGATGTTAAGGTACACGTTGGGAGTGGTTATAAGTTGCATGTGCCATCATGCACATTACTAATGCAAAAGGAGGTTAAAGTAAAAAAATGTTGGATTTATTCCACTAGAACTTGAAGATGTCTTAATTCTTCATCTTATTGATGATGTTTGTTCATGATCCTAGTTATTGGAGCACCTTAATTTTCTCTCTCGAACAGATGACATGATTTTGTACGTTATTAAGACAACTCCAATTATGTAATATTAGTCCCACCTTATGGTGAGACAAGTTATGTTTTCACTGAATGAACCTTTTGTAAAGATTATATGCTATGCTACAATTGAAGATGTAAGAGAAGTGTAATTAATGAGACATCATCAAAATTGTGGTTTTAGACCACATTTCGAGGGGGAGAATGAAAGTCTCATTTAATATGAGATATCACGTTCACTTCTCCTACTTAGGTCATAGCATGTACAACTAAGCAAAATATGTATCTCAATTCTCTAATTAAGATGGAACCAACGAGAAGTCTTGGTTGGAGAATGTATGAAAAGCACATTCTAATGTGGGTTCTCTAATTAAGATGCAACAAGTCTTATTTAGAAGCATGAATGAAAAATGACTCCTTTATCATGTTAGTGTGTACTTAGTCCCTTATGGGCATTATGAAGCACACATGAATGCTAAAATGGCAAGCTTGCTAGTCTAATGACCATCATGATGTAACATGTTGACTATATATCTGACCAACGTCGTTTATAATCACATGTCACACTTCACTCAAGTGGCAATTTTGTCAGGATCATGTGGCTTGTGGTTATATTTCTGACTAATGTTGTTTATAATCTTTTGTCATGGTTCACTAAGTTCTTCTCCATCTTCAGCCAACGGTGTTGTGGTTTAGAACTAAGATGATTGTTATCAAGATTTTGGATATATTTTCCATCTTATAAATAAAGTGATCATCAGGAACCTGTAGCGTATGAACATTAATCTTAAGGATAACTCCTTTAGATCTCTGTTCATATGCATCGTAAAATTGAGAAGAAGAAAACTAATGCAACACTTGGTGTTGGGACTCAACAATTTCCCTGTGATCGATAATGTGTGTGAATGACTCATCTTAGTGGCTTGTTGCCATATAGGATGAAGATTATGAGCTCTAATGATGTATGGAACTCAATACAATTTCCTCAGTGAGTTGTTGTGACGCTTGTTTTATTATTATGGCATGCTCTTGTGTTGACTTAGTTGAGAAATGTATGACTGAGCCATAATGTTTTGTCATGGGTAAAGTTGACATAAGGCATGTTATCTAAAGAACTACAATTATGAGATAATACAAGTGTTGGGACACTCGATCATACTATAAGATGAGGGGGGGTAAGATCATGACCTATGGAGATGGAATATTTTGGCTAGCCAAGTGATTTCTATCTTCTATTTGAGTTAAATACACCGGAGGTGCCTCAACTTGTCCTGGGCGGTCAGTTTAGTGTCTAAAGTTGTAAAATACGTGAAACTAGTGCTCGAACTTGTCAGGCCGTGCAAATCTGATTGCCCCATTCGTATCGGGACATACATCCAGCCATGCATGGCGTACAAACATGATGGTAGCCCGCTATCGTGTCTAAGAGGCTATTTGGGTGGCCCGCACGTGGGGATTTTTTTTACAAAACTCCTTCTCATTTTTATTTAATCAATAGAAAAGCCATCAAAAGCATTGTATAATAGCGAGATATAACATTAAAAAAACTCAATGGAGAGGTATCGAATCTGGCACATCATGTTCAACAACTACGACAGCCGACCAGTAGAAGTATGCTTCAAATTCAACTATTAGCTACAAAGCTGTGTAAATACTAAATACAATCCACATATCACTCTACAAATTTCTTTATTTTTAATTTTTTTTCCAAGTTCCTATTTATTTTCATAACGCATAAATTTTCCCATATGAAAAATATAATTATCAATATGCAAATATTTTATATTTTACATATTTTTCCATTATCATTATTGTGTACTTCGAAGAGGCTGAACTTAAGTTATGTGGATAATATTAAATTTGAGAAATGTATCGAACATGTTGTGTTCATAGAAATGTAATGATAATTTACACAATAATTTTTTTAACTCACATTGAACTCTTTTAAAAATACATACTATAAACTTTTTTAAGGCATGCCAAACATTTTTCAAAAATGCATTATAATTTTTAATACATGTGAAACATTTTCCAACAACATGCTGAACATTTTTCAAATGCACTAACATTTTCTTTAAGTTTATGGCAGTTGTATTTTGTTCTTACGTTTCTTTTCCAAATGGTGAAAATAATATGAAAAATAAAAATAAAGAACTTGAAAATTGAGTGTGCGGAGACCCATCTGAGCGCCATATATATACAGCAACTGAGCACGTTTGAGGGGTACATAGCAACGAAGAGGAATTTTAGAAACACGGTGGCCACTTGAGCATGTTTTTTTTTTCTCTTGAAAGTTTAAAAACTAGCTAAAAGTTTCATACCAAATTTAAAAATTTCACAAAAAAATGTATGGATGTGCTCTAAGTGACTTTCAAGTTTTGTTTGAAATTTTGTTATATTTTACCCTGCAAAAAAATACAATAATCTGGCCAAAAAAATTAGCTGATTTTTGCATGTGTTTGTCTTTTTTGTATCTCTCACATACAAATACAGTTTTGAAAAAGAAACACGCGGATATATTACATTTCTATATGTGCATGTACAAAAAATTTCAGAAGTTTTTTAGCTGTAAAAATCTATTTCTTTGACCTTCGAAAATATGGGCACAATGTGTCAGTGCTCCAAAATTACATTTTGCATAACAACGCAATATATAAAGTTCGACTTAGTCTATATCTACTAAGCACAGTATGGCCTGGTGGACCCCCTATGGTGCAACATAATTAACAAATTTGTGGAGCTTTCCCATGTGATTAAGCAAAATTTGAGCGGTTTTTTTAAATCCTCATGTCCAGGCCACCCAGCGACTTCCCTGCTCCCGGCCATTGACAGTTGGGCCAAGCGCCACATTGGCACGCCATACTGGGCTGGGCGTGCGTGCAGGTACGAATGGAGGCATCATATTTGCACGACCGGACAAGTTCGAGCACCCGTTTTATGTATTTTACAACTTTAGGCACTAAACTGACCGCGCAGGACAAGTTGAGGCACCTCCAACGTATTTAACTCCTTCTATTTGTAATATAAAGGATCTTGGTGATGCCTCCTACTTTTCTTGTATTGATTTTCGCCAAGATATAGGTCCAAAAGGAGTCTAAGTTCTATTATAATGACATACGTCCATAGAGTACGAAAGAAAATATTATGTGGTATAGTACTCTACCGCACCTGCTACTAAAGTCAAGGGCAATAAAGGTGGACATCTTAGTGTTTGAGGAACCATTATGAACTGATCAGATAATGTTAGTTCCTTATGCTTCAGTTGTTAGAAGCAATATGTGTATTCAAATATGATCATGCCCTATTTATGATCGGGAATTGGCAATTGTACAACTAAGTCCAGAAATAGACCACTAGAAAGGCCGCCACAAAAGTCTTGCAGTACATGCAAGGCAATAATGTTTACATGCTCACTAATAAGATGTTTGGTAACCTTGATATCGTAGGTTATTTATACATTGTTTTTGCGAGGTGTGTGGATATTAAGTTCCCACATCATGTTGCATCCTCACCCTTGCATATGGAGCTATATCGTGGAAAAGCTCCAGTATGATTTTGCTGGAATCAGTATGATGCAATTTATTATGTGGCATGTTAAGAGACCACTGGGCAGGTTGTATGTCGAAAGAATTTTACTCCCGAATTTGAAAGTGGTGGACAACATTATTAAACCACTTGCTGCAATTATGAACACACAGTTATCTATACGAGTAACAACAAGTCAATTGGTATTGACAAAACCATTGACATTATGTCTCCATTGTGAAAGATAGAGTCCAGGATCAAACCTATGATGTTTGATTAATAAAGTTTTCGCGGTTCCGCTTACTAAGGCTTACCATTTACATGTCTATGTTAATGTTGTTGTCGGTGTCAAAACCGGCGGATCTCGGGTAGGGGTCCCGAACTGTGCGTCTAGGCGGATGGTAACAGGAGATAAGGGACACGATGTTTTTACCCAGGTTCGGCCCCTCTCGATGGAGGTAAAACCCTACTCCTGCTTGATTAATATTGATGATATGGGTAGTACAAGAGTAGATCTACCACGAGATCAGAGAGGCTAAACCCTAGAAGCTAGCCTATGGTATGATTGTTCTTCCCCTACGGACTAAAACCCTCCGGTTTATATAGACACCGGAGAGGGTTAGGGTTACACAGAGTCGGTTACAACGGAAGGAGATCTACATATTCATCGCCAAGCTTGCCCTCCACGCCAAGGAAAGTCCCATCCGGACACGGGACGAAGTCTTCAATCTTGTATCTTCATAGTCCAGGAGTCCGGCCAAAGGTCATAGTTCGACTATCCGGACACCCCCTAATCCGAACTCCTCGGTAGCCCCCGAACCGAGCTTCAATGACGATGAGTCCCGGCCTTGATTTTGTCTTGACATTGCAAAGGCGGGTTCTTCTCCAATTACTGTACCTGTTGAATAGTGTCCGGCTTTTCGCGAATATTGCGCCTCGGCTTCCGCGTCCAATAATGGCCGTCTTCCACATGTCAAGCGAATGTGAAAAGCCGTGGTGTTTTGCTTTTACCCCCTAGCTGCACAAATAAGCTGCCTTATAGAAGAGGCGAGGATTTAGATCCGAATCACACCATCTCCCTTCATGAGCATTCATCGGAGCGCATCCGGCGAAACTCATTCCATCATGGCCAGTCGATGCAACTCCTCCTCTCGCCTTGCCAGCCCTCGGCCTGGAGATTGGGAGAGATGTTCCGTCCCACACAGCGAGCTAGTGACGCTCCAAACCAAGGGATTTCTACCCCCAGCCTTCATGGTTCCGATTCAAGCCGGACTTGCCACCTATAATGGCAAAAAGCAGGCGGGGAGCGTCCCCAATCCCTCGAAGGGGAGCGGGTATGCCTTGTCGCTTACTTAATAAGAGGGCTCGGATTTCCAATTCATCCGTTTCTCACGGGGCTCCACAGAGTTCTCTGACCTCGGCTGCACAACCTTACGCCTGCCTCCATATTACATATCGCGGGCTTCGTAGCCCTTTGCGAGCTGTTCTTGGGCGTCGAAGCTCACTTCGCACTGTGGAAGAAACTGTTCTGCCTTGTGCCCCGTTCTTAGGAGGGGTCGATATATCAAGTGGGCGGAGCCGAACTATGGCGCATCGCCGGGACAGGATATCTATGCGGAACCCCGAAAAAGGCTTCTGAAGACTGGCCTTCAGAATGGTTTTATATAGAAGATGTCCCCCTGCCGGACCCTGTGCGGATCGGCCTTCCTGAGTTCAATAATGCTCCCTTGAAGAAGCGCCTAAGCGGGCGCCCGCGGAGCCCTCAGAAGGAAAATGACAGGGACGTTCTTTACCTGATGAGCCGGATAAGATTACTAGCTCATTCCGGACTGGCCATGATCAAGGTCATGGCCACATGCATAATGCGGGGGGTGCAGCCGCTTCAGTATAGGGGACACCCCATGTGGGACTTCAATGGGGAGGATGATGCTACCCGCTACGACCGTAAGGGGCCGGGATCTGTGCTTGCTTTCGACGAAGGCCTTGTCCGCATTATACAAGGGAGAAGAGGAGGATTTCCTCCGCAACAATCCAGGCGGATTTTCCATGTAATGCGATCCTCCAGTGCTGGGTAGCGGACACTTCTTTATGCCCATCCGTTCCATATTCCCGTAGTTGACTCATGATTCGTGATTTTGACACAGGAATTGCGCCGGGCTGTAAAGGACATAAACAGCCCTCCTCCACAACCCGAGGATCCGGAAAGGTCCCTCGATCCGGATTCCCAAGAGGATCTGGACATATCCGTGGAGCTGATCGATGGGGTATTTTACCAACTGAGCATCGACAATGCCTTGGTCGCCATTACGGCCGATTACCCCGGAATATTTCCAGCCTCACGGGTAGCTGAGACTGAAGTCCCAATACTTTGAAAGAGATCCACCCGTGTGTATCTTTGATCACCGTATATCAATGGTGTTTTGCAAGGGGGGGGGGGGCCTTGAGGCGGAAGGCCGAGCCTGTGGTGGCCAGCCAATAAAGGCGACAAGGCCCGGCGGTGAAAGAAGTGCGGTCGGATTGAGACGCCGGTGCCACGGTATGGCATGCCGCCTTATTCCTGTGTTTTATTCCGGAAGGTGTACTAACGCCGTGCTCTCTTCAGGAAAAAGAGCGCTCGCCAGACTATATCCGGAGAGGTTGTCAATCGAGCCTCCACCAGCCAGGCTCCAAAGCCAGGTCCAGAGGTGGAGGCGAACATGAGGCATGCGTTGGACACTCCTCCGACTGAGGATGCCGACGGACTATCTGCCACCAATTCCGAAGTGGAGAGTGCCATGAATCACAGGCGTCGCTGGACTGTTCTTCGTGACGCATGTTTCTCCCAAGAGGCATTGGATGCCTTCAATTCGGGAGATGCGCACCTTCGTGCCGCTCAAAATGGTCTAGCCAGAGCCACGGAGCAATATGTGAAAGACATACGGGTGAGAAAATTTGATAGTTATATATACCAATAGCCCCCGAGACTTGAAATAGTTAGAATAACTGATTTAAGGATCATTTATCATGCAGGATCTTACAAAAAAGAATACCCAACTGTCCCAGGAGCTGGAAGAGTGCAAAGCCCAACTTGAGGCCGCACTAGCCGCTGCAGGGGAGGCCACAGAGACCCCCTTTGGTAATATACGCTTCGAAAGAGAAGTATTTTGTGGAGTGCGGCGTATGTGTAAATCTGACAACATCATTGCAGATGGCGCCGGAGTAGATCCGGACAAGCAACAACTCTTGGCGCTCAAGTTAAAAGCCGGGGAGAGCGTGCTTACGAGGGTGAGGTAGGAGAAGAATAATCTCCAAGATGCCAACACCCACCTGGGAGAGGAACTCAAAGATGTTCGTGCTCACCGGGCGGACTCCGTGAAGGAGAATCGACGGCTTCGACGCGGCATTTTTAGTAAGTGCTTGAACGAACTTTGAAAAAGAGTTCGGCAAAGAAGTCGATTAACAAAGTTATGTTTGTAGGTATGCTCACAGGTCGTCCTGCAGAGGAAATGCCCGGTTCTACGGGTGACCTTTCTTCCCGAAGTTTTACAACTGCATCTAACGAAGTTCGGCAGGTGATGAAGGGCATCGCCCAGGCCTTGTGGCCATCTGTCTCCCTGCCCGAAGGCCTTGGAGAGCTTGCAGAGAGGCTCAAGGGAGCGCGGCGGCGCTTCCGATTATGGAAGATATCGGCCTGCCGTCAAGGTGCCAGGGAGGCCTGGCCATGGTGAAGATGCGGTACACGAAGGTTGACCCAAACCACATGGCCGAAGTCGGCCCTGTGGGGCCCGATGGGAAGGAGATCCCTATGAGCTTAGTGTACAGCCAAGTAGAATTGGCCGCAAGGTATTCCCAACAGGACTGTAAACTAGACAGCCTATTAGATGGTATTGAGTAGGAATATGCCCAGTCAATTTGACTATGTAATTTAAAATGACATGTAAAAATGCCTTCTAGCCAGATTGTAGATCGTTTGTCATTGCGGACCTTTTCGCTTCAACCTCGGGACCCTATAGTTCGGAGTGTGTCCGAATACCATCATGGTTATGTAAGAACCGGGGTATGCGTGGAGACCGGTAGGGGTCATTAGTGCTTTAGCGCATAAGTGCCCAACTAGTTATGTTATATTACATGGTTAGTAAGAAACATCTTCCGGTGAGAATAGTTCCGTTAGGGTTCCTTTCCGGGAGGCATGCCGTAAAGTGCATGTCCGGACTCATGGAAAAAAGCGAAAAAGCATCTGGGGCGGATAAATAAATAAGTGAGGAATCATCTTTTAGTTCACCGACCGAATATTCCCTTAAGAATGCTAGCTTTCGGCTTCACCCACCGAGGTACACATCCGGTGACCCGGCGGTAATAATCGCAGAGGTGCTCCTTTACCACCTAGCGAACAATCGGGAACGTAGGGGTAAGCACAGAGCCAGAACAACCCAGCTTGGCCAAAACTTAAGTCATATCGATGCATATAATGGTGAATAAAAGGTACATGCGGAAGCACTACGCATGAGTTAGGCGTAAAGCCCGTAAAAAGCTTCGTTAAAGAAGCCCTGTGTATAATGAGCGCGGATAGCGCGTCAAGTGTGTGCGAACAATGCACGAACGAGCCTTTAAAGGTTGTAAGAAAGAAAAAAAAGAGAGAAGGAGACAAATATAAGAGAGCTAATGTGTAAAAAATAGACAGAGGAAGGAGACAAACTCGGAATCCGACGCTAGGCGTAGAATCTTCGGAGACGGGCTGCGTTCCATGGGTTCGGCTCGAGTCGGTTATCTGATGCATCTCGCAGACGGTACGCTCCACCGGTTAGGACTTGGTCGATGATAAAGGGACCTTCCCATTTGGGCTTGAGTTTGTCCTTTTTCTTGTCCGGCAGGCATAGAACTAATTCGCCAACATTGTAAGTTTTGGCCCGTACTTCTCTGCTTTGATATCTTTGAGCCTGCTGTTGATATAATGCGGAACGGGCTTTGGCCATGTCACGCTCCTCCTCCAAGGCGTCCAAACTATCCTGCCGATCGAGCTCGGCTTCTCTTTCTTCATACATGCGCACTCGAGGTGAGTAATGAATTATGTCGCAGGGCAAAACTGCCTCTGCGCCGTATACCATAAAGAATGGTGTGAATCCGTTGGTGCGATTCGGCGTGGTCCGCAGCCCCGTAGTACTGGTCGAGCTCCTCTACCCCGTGCGTGTTAGATTCCTTGAGGGACCGCACTAATCTGGGTTTGATGCCGCTCATGATTAGACCCTTTTCGCGTTCGACTTGACCGTTAGTTTGAGGGTGATAGATCAAGCATAGTCGAGCTTGATGCCCATGTTTTTGCACGAGTTTGACCTCGTCGGCCGTGAAGTTCGTGGACGTTGTCGATGATGATGATGTTATGCGGACGCCGTAACGGTGTACAACCCCTGATATGAAGTCTATCACCGGTCCGGATTTGGCCGTCTTAATAGGCTTGGCCTCTATCCATTTGGTGAACTTATCCACCATGACCAGTAGGTATTTTTGCTTGTGGGTTCCTCCTTTAAGGGGTCCAACCATGTCAAGCCCCCAGACCGCGAAGGGCCAGGTGATGGGTATAGTTTGGAGGGCGGTAGGTGGCATGTGGCTTTGATTAGCGAAGAGTTGGCAACCGACACATCGTTGGACCAAGTCCTGAGCATCTGCCGGGCGATCGGCCAATAGAATCATGTACTAAGGCCTTGCTTACCAGGCCCAAGCTGCGGCAGTGGTGCCCGCCGAGTCCCAAGATGAATTTCAGCCAAGATTCCGCCCTTCCTCTTGGAGATACACCTTTGAAGGACTCCGGTGGTGCTTTTCTTATAAAGCTGTCCCTCATGGACTTTATAGGCTTTAGATCGCCGCACTATGCAGTGTGCCTCATTTTGGTCCTCGGGAAGTTCCTACCTAGTTAGGTAGGGTAGGAATGGTTCCGTCCACGGGGCAATGACTGCCATCATTACGTGGGCTGAAGGTGTTACTTCGTTGGCAGAGCCTCCAATTGTGTCAGAATGTTCGGTGTCGAGGCGGTGTTCTTGGGTCCGGGCTGCTATTTCCGGACTCCCCTTCACATGATACGGATGGCTTGAACAGCCTTTCTAGGAAGATATTGGGGACGGTATCGCGCTTTGGCGCCAATGCGTGCTGTGACGTCTGCTGCCTGATTGTTTTCCCGGGCTATATGGTGAAATTCGAGCCCTTCAAACCGAGCTGACATTTTTAGGACGACGTTGCGATAAGCTGCCATTTTCGGATCCTTGGCATCGAAGTCTCCATTTATTTGGGATATCGCGAGGTTTGAGTCCCCGCGCACCTCTAGGCGTTGAATGCCCATGGATACCGCCATCCGGAGACCATGTAGAAGGGCCTCAGATTCGGCCGTTGTTGGAGTCCGTATACATTATCTCGAGTACGTATTGAATCTGTATCTCCTGTTGGGGACGTCGAACGACGCCAAATTTCTGTGCCAGCCAACATTTTGGAGCCGTCAAGTGCATGATCCAGTTGGAATATGTGTCGTACTCTTTAGGGAGTTCAGCTTCAGTCCATTCGGCGACGAAGTCGGCCAAAACTTGCGACTTAATTGCTCGCCGTGGCTTATAGGTTATGTCGAACGGGAGGAGCTCAATGGCCCATTTAGAGGTACTACGGAGGCTATTGTTATCAAACACTCTTGAAAGTAGTGTCGAAGCTTCCGGGATGCCATAAACACTGCGTCCGTTATCTTTTGATAATGCGGATACCGTGACTTGCATGGAGTGAGGACAGTGGACACATAGTAGACTGGCTTTTGAAGGGGAAACTTGTGTCCGTCCATTTCTCGTTCGATGACGAGCACGGCGCTTACAACTTGATGAGTTGCGGCGATGTATAATAGCATTGGTTCGCCCATGTTGGGCGCGGCCAGGACCGGGTTTGTTGCCAATATGGCTTTTATTTCTTCGAGTCCGGCCGTGGCGGTATCCTTCCACTCGACGTGTTCGGTGCGCTGGAGGAGGCGGTAGAGGGGTAATGCCTTTTCTCCTAGACGGGAGATGAAGCGGCTTAGAGCCGCCACGCATCCGGTCAACTTTTGTATTTGTTTGAGGTCCTTTGGGATATCCAATTGTGACAGAGCTCGGATCTTGGCTGGGTTTGCTTCAATTCCTCTGCCGGATACAATGAAGCCCAAGAGCTTTCCGGCTGGTATGCCGAAAACGCATTTTTCCGGGTTAAGCTTGATGTCGTATGTTCGGAGATCATCGAATGTGAGCCTCAAGTCGTCTACTAGAGTTTCGACATGCTTGGTTTTCACGACCACATCATCTACGTATGCCTCCACTCTTTTGCCGATCTGGTTTGCCAGACATGTCTGAATCATGCGCTGATATGTTGCGCCGGCATTTTTGAGCCCGAAGGGCATTGTGTTGAAGCAGAATGGGCCATATGGGGTGATAAATGCCGTTGCGGCTTGATCAGGTTCTACCATCTTAATTTGATGGTAGCCAGAGTATGCGTCGAGGAAACACAATGAATCGTGTCCTGCGATGGCGTCGATAATTTGATGATGCGGGGGAGGGGGAAGGGATCCTTTGGGCAAGCCTTGCTGAGGTCCTTGAAATCGACACATAGGCGCCAGGATTTGTCCTTCTTTGGTACCATCACCAGGTTTGCTAGCCATCAGGATGTTTTATATCTCCGATGAATCCGGCCTCCAATAGTTTGGCTAGCTCCTCTCCCATGGCCTGTCTCTTAGGTTTGGAGAAGCGCCAAGAGCCTCGCTTGATCGGGCTTGAATCCTTTTAGGATGTTTAGGGCGTGCTCGGCCACGGCGTGGGATTCCTGGCATGTCTCGAAGGGTGCCAGCAAAATGTCCCAATTTTCAGTGAGAATTCTCGTAGTGCGGCGTCTACATCAGGGTTTAATTGTGCCCCAATGGAAGCCGTTTTTGTAGGGTCCGTTGGGTGGACTTGGAATTTGACTATTTCGTCTGCTGGTTTAAAGGAGGTGGACTTGGATCTTTTATCGAGTATCACATCGTCCTGTTCACCATGGAGCGTAAGCGGGATCAGTTCCTCGCCGCTAGGGCTTTGGATAGTGCCTCAAGGGCTAGTGCGGCTGTCTTGTTTTCGGCGGAGTGCTATGTCCGGGTCACTAGCAAGAGTGATGATTCCGTTGGGCCCGGGCATTTTGAGCTTCATGTACCCGTAATGGGGTATTGCTTGAAAAATTGTGAATGCCTCTCGCCCTAATAGAGCGTGGTATCCGCTGCTGCACAGGGCCACTTGGAACGTGACCTCTTCGGACCTGTAATTATCCGGCGTGCCGAACACCACATCCAGTGTGATTTTACCAGGCAGCTTCGCTTCCGATCGGGAATTATACCTCTAAAGGTTGTGCCGCTTCGCCAATGCGCCCCAGTCTATTTCCATCTTACGGAGGGTTTCCTCATAAATGAGGTTCAATCCGCTGCCACCGTCCATGAGTACCTTGGTAAGGCGAAAGTCGTCCACTATTGGACCGAGGACCAATGCCGCTGGTGCTCAGCTGTTCGAATTTAGGTTCGCCATTGGCATTAAAGGTAATAGCCGTGTCACCCATGGATTTATTGTTGCTACCTGGTAGACTTGGTAGCGGCTATGAGTGCTCGTTTTAGCATATTGTTTGATGCGAAAGTCTCAAGACTGTTAATACCGTCTTGGTATCCTTGGGCTGGTGCTCTGTGGATCTTTGAGTTAGAAGCTCCTCGCCGCTTTTGGCCACCGCCGAGTATCCAACATGCTCTAAGGCTATGAGTTGGTGTAGAGCCCTCATGCTATGAATTTTACAGTGGTCCGTTGAGCCACCCTCCAAAGACGGTTCCATGCCCCATGGGGATTTTTATTTTTGGTGTTGAACCCGGTGATTGGTGATAATGCCCATTTGTTTGGACCGGGTTTGTATTCGGCCGGATTGTCCCAAAATCTTACTTCGGTTTTCCAGCGCTTTCCATCACACAAGATTTTCGTACTATGGACGCCAAGTCGACAAAGCGTGTAATTTCACGGCGACCTATGGCGTTGAGGATTCCCATGTCCGTGCAATTATTGCAGAAAAATGAAATTGTGTCTTCCTCATGGCAGTCCTTTATCCTGTTCATGATCAGGAGGAATCTGGCCCAGTAATGATGTACTATTTCTTCAGGCTCTTGCCTAATATTGGATAGATCTCTTATGTTCGGGTGGGTGGGTGGAATTAAATCCAAACCCCACCCAATCTAGGGCTCAAGGGCCAAGGGGCTTCCGAACTTCGGAAGCTTGGATTCCTCGATGTTATCCATCGAATCCAGCCGTTGCGACTCTAAGTTCAGGTCTTGAGTGGCGTCTTCCTCCGCGGGTATCCGGCTTGGAGGATTGGGAATCCGGACATAGTTAGTCCTTAAGGTAGATGAGGGGTCGCCGTGTTGTTCCTCCACCACATCAACGTGATGGGTGACCTGGGGAGAGTTAATCTCTCTCAGATCGGGTTTAGGCCTGATCTGATCGTAGTCTGTAGCGACTCCCAGGGCAGCGATGCGATCCAAGAGCTCGTTTAAATAAGAGAGCTCCATCGGATCTAACTGTTTGCGAGTTCCGAGTTGACGCGAAGATTGCTTTTGATGACCCGAGAAGTCACCGTCGGTAGCAAGGCGAACAAAGGCGGCGAAGAAAACCGCCTAGCCGGAGAGTTTGGCCGATAGCCAAAGCTCCTTTAGCAACAGAGCCGTCTTTAAAGACGGGATGAGGCATCCTTCCTGATGGTGACAGCACAGCGGAACTCTCAATGAAAGCACCAATGTCGGTGTCAAAACCGGCGGATCTCGGGTAGGGGGTCCCGAACTGTGCGTCTAGGCGGATGGTAACAGGAGACAAGGGACACGATGTTTTACCTGTGTTCGGGCCCTCTTGATGGAGGTAAATCCCTACTCTTGCTTGATTAATATTGATGATATGGGTAGTACAAGAGTAGATCTACCACGAGATCAGAGAGGCTAAACCCTAGAAGCTAGCCTATGGTATGATTGTTGTTCCCCCTACGGACTAAAACCCTCCGGTTTATATAGACACTGGAGAGGGTTCGGGTTACACAGAGTCGGTTACAACGGAAGGATATCTACATATTCATCGCCAAGCTTGCCCTCCACGCCAAGGAAAGTCCCATCCGGACACGGGACAAAGTCTTCAATCTTGTATCTTCATAGTCCAGGAGTCCGGCCAAAGGTCATAGTTCGGCTATCCGAACACCCCCTAATCCGGGACTCCCTCAGTTGTCGGCATGGGTTAGGAAAGCCTTTTGATCCTGGAATTAGGACCATCAAATAAACCAACTCCCATAAAGTAATATACTATCCATTTCGAGATAGAATGGTGCACTGTAAGTATTGAGGTTCAATGGCACTTCACTGCCCATTAGAACACCTTACTTTGGTATATTCTTTCTATTAAGAGTGGGCTTATGATGTTTGTTAACCTTACGATTAAGGGGGAGAATGTTGGAATTAATCTTCAGTTGTAACAAACTGAGAGATAAGGGGAGCTAAACCTCCCACGTACATGCCCTTGATCGGGGGCATCAAGCCAACGACTTGGTCTAGTCCCGCATCCCTAGCACCTAATACAAAAGGAAAATGACCCCTCCCGTGAAAAACTAACGATCTCACACAAGTAGGCCATGTCCTCTCTCTAACAACCGATCCTAATGAGGTGCTAAAGGAGACGAAGACCGACTACCACCGCCGGCCACCTCCAGGGTTGTGCCAGCGGCATGCCTACTCTGACCAGCTGTTGCATCTCCAACAGATCCACAAGGGTCATGCCGTTAAGCGCATCTTTGGGCTGCTGCTGCTGCATCTAGCAGGAAGGGGCTGCACCTTTTGCCAACGATGGCCAAGGCCATCTCAGGTTCTTACTAACACCTCCATTTTTTATCTATGGTGTTCTAATCTTGAGATCAAGATCCTATTAATGTTAACCCTAAAGTTTATTGTCTAACATTTAGATCAAGTGATACTCTAGTAAAATCCCCATACTGCTCCAAATCGCCATAATTTATGAAGGCGCTTCATATTCAACCTGCGAGACTTCATATTTGAAGGATGTGCCCATTGGTTTGGAGCAGGCATCATCCGCCAACCGGCCATGCGGGAGGAACTTTCACCTCTCACCTCAACCTCCTGTGCGGCCCGTCTTCTCTCTCTCTCTCTCTCTCTCTCTCTCTCTCTCTCTCTCTCTCTCTCTCTCTCTCTGCCAATGACGTTGACGGACGTGCACTGTCGTGGTTCTAATTCTGAAATTAAGACGATGGGAGAGCTTGATCTAGCGAGAGGCACATGGGAACACACAGGGATTTTTTACCCAGGTTTGGGCCCTCGCGGAGGAGGTAATACTCTCACTACTAGGGAAAACCTTACCAGTAGCGCTGGTATTTGAGCTACCAGTAGCGCGGGCGCCAGCGCTACTGCTATTTTGTAGCAGTAGCGCTTGTTTAGGCCAGCGCTACTAGTAAGTTCAGGTACTAGTAGCGCGGCACTGGAGAGCGCTACTGGTAAATGAGCGCTGCTGGTAATATTTTGGCCCGCGCCACTGCTAAAATTTATGTTTTTTTAGCATTTTGGTGTTGTACATGTTTAAACAGATATATCTTTTATACAATAACAACTCATCATGAACTACTCTTTTTAAATAGCATATTCATTACCACTTGTCATCAGCACCAAACAATGTCCGTCAATGAGACATCATATAACAAGTTGGTCACTAGTCATAATCACAACTCCTCATCATCATCATCAACTCTAACACATTGTAGCACATAATAACACATTCTAGCTACGACCTACTCCTCTCATAGGACCTACTCTACCCTCTCTTAGGTAAAATATCATAAAACAAGATAGGCATTGACTCTCCATTCAGGAAAATTGACTCTCCATAATAAAGAACGGAGATCATCCTGTCTCCAAGTCTTGGCCTACGCACAATGTTGCTTCCAAGTAGCTCTCTACGATGGTTCAAACATTTTTTGAAATCATTTATTATCATGGCTTCCTCGCTTTCAGAAATCCGATATGGATAGGAGTGATGTGGATACTGCGGTTGACCTGGCCGTGGTGGCCGTAAGCTCATAACATTAACGCGACCTCTCGGCAACATCAGATGAGGCACACAATCCATCGATTTTTGTTAAAAACATAGTAATAACTTTGTAGTTAGCAATGTAGTTTAGTTTTAGAAGAATTTATGCAAAAGATGCACGGATGTCGTAATAGTAGAAAATCTTACCATGCTATCTCCATTGATGTTACCGTAGTTCAACACGTGCACTAGTGACACGTATTGACCATAATGTGGAGGAGTTTGATAATAGCTATTGCAATTCTCAAGATTAGTAAAAAATGCGATAAGACCATCTTTCTCCTTATAAGTTAATTGTGCTTCATCATTGTAGTAGTAGGTTCTGTCTACCATTTCCCGTACATTTTTTGAAGAATGAAAATAAGCTGTCAATTGAAATAAGCTGTCAAATATTTTGAAATAAACAATATAAATTACTTAATAAATATGTTTGAGAAACTCAACGGTAGAACTGGAAGCGTGTCAACAAGGACCCAAATGGTCATATTATTTCCGTCGATGTCAGGATCACCAAGATCGAAGGTGAGAAGCATACCCTCATGAAAATAATACGCCTTACAAAGGGCTTCCCAATTCAAGCAACCAAAATTGGATGAGTTCACAGAATTGTATAGATTTACAGCAAAATCATAACCATGATGGGTCCTTAGTTGAATTATCTTTGTCTCCATGCTTTCATGATCTTCAAAACACATCTTCTCCAAGACATAGCGTCTTGCATGGTGATACGTCTCCAACGTATCTACTTTTCCAAACACTTTTGCCCTTGTTTTGGACTCTAACTTACATGATTTGAATGAAACTAACCCGGACTGACGCTGTTTTCAGCAGAACTACCATGATGTTGTTTTATGTGTAGAAAAGAAAAGTTCTCGGAATGTCCTGGAAATCAACGGAGGCACTTTTTGGAATTTATAAAAATACTGGGCGAAAGAAATACACCAGGGGGCCCAGGGGCCTGTCCACGAGACAGGCGCCCAGTGGCACGCCCCTATCTCGTGGGCCCCGGACCTCCTCCGACCTCAACTCCAACTCCATATATTCCGGCCTCGGGAGAAAAAATCAGGGAGAAAGTTTCATCGCGTTTCACGACACGGAGCCGCCGCCAATCCCTAATCTCTCTCGGGAGGGCTGATCTGGAGTCCGCTCGGGGCCCGGAGAGGGGATTCGTCACGTCATCATCATCAACCATCCTCCATCACCAATTTCATGATGCTCACCGCCCGTGCATGAGTAATTCCATCGTGAGGCTTGCTGGACGGTGATGGGTTGGATGAGATTCACCATGTAATCAAGTTAGTTTTGTTAGGGTTTGATCCCTAGTATCCACTATGTTCTCGAGATTGATGTTGCTATGACTTTGCTATGCTTAATGCTTGTCACTAGGGCCCGAGTGCCATGATTTCAGATCTGAACCTATTATATTTTCATGAATATATGTGTGTTCTTGATCCTATCTTGCAAGTCTATAGTCACCTATTATGTCTTATGATCCGACAACCCCAAAGTGACAATAATCGGGATACTTCTCGGTGATGACCGTAGTTTGAGGAGTTCATGTATTCACTATGTGTTAATGCTTTGGTCCGGTTCTCTATTAAAAGGAGGCCTTAATATCCCTTAGTTTCCGCTAGGACCCCGCTGCCACGGGAGGGTAGGACAAAAGATGTCATACAAGTTCTTTTCCATAAGCACGTATGACAATTTACGTAATATATGCCTACATTATATTGATGAATTGGAGCTAGTTCTATATCACCCTATGTTATAACTATTGCATGAGGAATCGCATCCAGCATAATTATCCATCATCGATCCATTGCCTACGAGATTTTCGTATATTGTTCTTCGCTTATTTACTTTTCCGTTGCTACTGTTACAACTACTACAAAAATCCAAAAACATTTATCTTTACTTTTGCTACCGTTACCTTTATTATCATACCACTTTTGCTACTAAACACTTTGTTGCAGATACTAAGTTATCCGGTGTGGTTGAATTGACAACTCAACTGCTAATACTCAAGAATATTCTTTGGCTCCCCTTATGTCGAATCAATAAATTTGGGTTGAATACTCTACCCTCGAAAGTCGCTATGCGATCCCCTATACTTGTGGGTTATCAAGACCAATTTATGGCGCGTTGCGGGAGCATAGCTCTATTCTCTCGAGTCACTTGGGATTTATATCTGCTGGATCACTATGAAGAACTTGAAAGACGACTAATTTAACTACTATTTTGCCCTCAACTACGAGGGAGGTAAGGAACCGCCATCTAGCTCGCACTAGATTCTCCTTCCGTTATTAGTAAGCTTGCGACACCTAAACCTCGCCATCGCTATGATTTCGATATGTCGATGTTATCGATGATGCCACTTGCTATGCATGATGAAACTACTTACAGACGTGATACTACTTTGCCATTAGGTGAATTTCTAGATGAACAACTTGCTAGAGTTAGAGGGGATGAAATTATCAAGATCCTATCGATGATAGTGATGATGAAGGTTCCCCAATGATTATGTTTTTACCCGTTGTTCCTAAGGGTTATGTTATGAATGAAAAGCTGCTCTGAAATTCTTGCTTGCAATGATAGAAATGATCTTAAGAAATTATTAGCTAAATGGAAGCAGCGGTCTCTTAATGCTAGAATGAAACCCGACCTGCTTTTGCTACTTCACCTATTTGTGTTATTGATAAGGATTATGAATTCTCTGTTGATCCCGATATTATCACTTTAGTTGAATCTGATCCCTTTTATGGCCTTGAATCAAATCATTGTGGCACATCTTACCAAGTTGAATGATATAGCCACCCTATTTACTCATGATGAGAAGTCTCGCAATTTATATATCCTTAAGATATTCTCGTTCTCATTAAAGGGTGATGCTAAGACTTGGTATAATTCTCTTGCTCTGGTTGTGTGCGTAGTCCCCGTGACATGATTTATTACTTCTCTGCTAAATATTTTCCTGCTCATAAGAAACAAGCTGCCTTATGGAAATATATAATTTTGTGCAAATCAAAGAAGAGAGTCTCCCATTAAGCTTGGGTGAGGCTTATCCGCTACTTAATGCTTTGCCTGATCATCCTCTTAAGAAAAATGAAATACTTGATATCTTTTATAATGGACTAACCGATGCTTCCAAGGACTACTTGGATAGTTGTGCTGGTTGTGTTTTCGTGGAAAGAACAATGATTTAAGCTGAAATATTATTGAATAATATGTTGACTAATGAAAATAATTGGACTCTTCCCGAGCCAGCCTCAAGTAATTCCTGAACCAATTGAGCCAACTCCCGAGCCTATTCCTAAACCCAATTCAAGAAGAGAGGTGTTTTATTTCTCGATCTGAAGATATGCAAGAGGCAAAGAAATCAATGAAATAAAATGGTATTAAAGCTGAAGATGTTAAGAATTTACCTCCTATTGAAGAAATACATGGTCTTAATTTTCCGCCTGAAGAACCACATTTTCTTGACAACTCGACACAGGTAGTAAAGGTAAATTCTCTCTATAGATATGATAAGGTTGAAATACCCTCTACTAAATTTCATAGCCCATGCTTAGATGAATTTGATGACTTTATGGCTAGACAAGAAAGTTTTAACGCTTATGTTGGTAGAGAATTAAAGAATAATGCTTTTAGATAGGACGCGTAGGTGATAATCTGGCTAGAGTTAAAGACTTAACTTCACCGCGTTAGCAAATATGCTTCTATGGTTGCTACTCAAGTCGAGCAAGTACTTAGAGCTCAAAATGACTTGCTTGATGAATTAAATAATAAAAATGACTTTCTTTGTTAGAGTGGCTACTAGAACTGGTAGAATGACTCAGGAACCTTTGTATCCTGAAGGCCACCCTAAGAGAATCGAGCAAGATTCTCAGAGAAATAATTTAGAGGCACCTAGTTCTTCTAAAAAGAAGAAAAAGAAAAACGATAAAACTTTGCATGCTTCTAGTAAACCTACTGCAGACACACCTGAGAATCCCAATGATATTTCTATCTCCGATGCTGAAACTCAATCAGGTGATGAACATGAACCTAGTGATAATGTGAATAATAATGTTCATGTTGATGCACGACCTAGCAATGATAATGATGTAGAGATTGAACCTGTTGTTGATCTTGATAACCCACAATCAAAGAATCAACGTTATGATAAGAGAGATTTTGTTGCTAGGAAGCACGGTAAGAAAGAGAACCATGGGTTCGTAAACCCATGCCCTTTCCTCCTAAACCATCCAAGTCAAAGGATGATGAGGATTTTGAGCGCTTTGCTGAAATGATTAGACCTATTTTCTTACGTATGCGCTTAATCGATATGCTTAAAGTAAATCCATATGCTAAGTATATGAAGGATATCATCACAAATAAAAGAAAGATACCAGAAGCTGAAATTTCCACCATGCTTGCTAATTACACTTTTAAGGGTGGAATACCAAAGAAACTTGGAGATCCGGGTGTTCCAACTATACCTTGCTCTATTAAAATAAATTATGTTAAGATCGCTTTATGTGATCTTGGAGCCGGTGTTAGTGTTATGCCTCTCTCTTTATATTGTAGACTTGAATTGAATAAGTTGACACCTACTGAAATATCTTTGAAAATGGCCGATAAATCAACTGCTATACCTGTTGGTGTTTATGAGGATGTGCCTGTTGTGGTTGCAAATGTCACTATCTTAACGGACTTTGTTATTCTTGATATTCCTGAGGACGATAGTATGTCTATTATCCTTGGTAGACCTTTTCTTAATACTGCAGGGCTGTTATTGATTGCAACAAAGGCAATGTCACTTTTCATGTTAATGGTAATGAGCATACGGTACACTTTCCGAGGAAACAATCTCAAGTTCATAGCATCAATTCAATTGGAAAAGTTCCAACTATCATTTTTGGAGGTTTTGAATTTCCTCTCCCTACTATCAAGAAAAAGTATGATATTCTTATTGTTGGGGATTTTCATATCCCGTTGAGGTAACTTAGTGTCATTCAAAATTTCTCCTGTTCGTGTTATTCGGAATGAGTTTGTTAACAAGACTTGATCAACCTTGTTTGTGGGTTCATTTTGATGATCACGAGATGGACAAAACTAGAAGGCACAACCTTCTCAGACCCTCTTTTACTTTCTCATTATTGAGATTAAATAAAGCAAAATAGTATTATTAAATACATTTTCTGAATTATCCGTGCATTAAAAAATAGCCCGAAAATAGAAGTGCTCCAAATGCCACTGCAAATCTAGTATGATTTTTTTCTGAATATTTGAGGATTTTAGGCACCGAAAACACTGCAGAAGGGCAAGCACCGTGCCACGAGAGAGGAGGGCGCGCCCCAGGGCACGCCTGTCTTGTGGGCCCCTGGTGGCTCCCCTCCACTTATGCCAGCACCCACACACTTCATCTTCTACCCAAAAAATCCACATCCAGCTCAAGCACGAGTTCTAGCTCATTTTGCTGCGATTTTCAATCTCCTTGCTCAAATCTCCATTCACAAAACTGCTTTGGGAGATTGTTGCTTGGT
Organism: Aegilops bicornis; assembly: GCA_021605145.1. NCBI lineage: Eukaryota > Viridiplantae > Streptophyta > Magnoliopsida > Poales > Poaceae > Aegilops > Aegilops bicornis. The sequence continues at coordinate 1,587,018 of JAHIAL010000030.1, forward strand.
ATGTGACTCCTCCATTGGTCCAATTAGTTTTTTTTCTAGTGCTTTATTCATTGCAAATTTTTGCTGCATAGGTGACCATGTTCTTGAGCTTGCATGTTAAATTTTGAGGTCCCAAGCAATTCCAATGCATGATATAGGCTCTAGGCACTTGTAGGAGTAGTTGCTATCAATCTTGTTTAGTTTTATGCACTTTTATTTTGAAGTTACTAAAATTTCAGATTCTTTTCGAAAAAAGAAATATGCTTAGAAGAATGTACCAAGGAGGTTCCTCGGCAAAGAAAGGGCCAAGGATTGCTATACGTGAGCAAGATGTTGAATTGCCGAGGGAAGCGAATGTACGGGCTTGTGAGTGGCCATCCGATGATTTTATGGTTGAAGCAAGCTTCAAGGAGGAACTTGACGCATATGTGCGTAATGCCGAGCTGGAGGACTTCTTACAAGATAAGTGTCCGCAGTACTATCAGTTGACTGATTCTTTTGTGCGGAGGTTTAGATATAACTGTGCGCGTAATTCTCCTTGTATCATGTTTGATATTTATGATACATCTTATAACATGGATTTAGAGGACTTCACAACTGCTTGCAAACTCCCGTAGTGGGGTATTATTAATGATCCTTCCAAATCTGAATTTAGAGATTTTCTCGCTAGTATTACTGTGGGAGAATCAAGGGACGTAGCACAAGCTACCATAGGGAGCATTCATTTTCCTGCTATACATTACTTTGCTCTCTTTATTGGTAGATGCATTAACAAAGAAGGACGTAAGTATGTCACATGTGTGCTCCCCGATCTTTGTGTCCTCAAGAGTGTTGTGTCAGGTTATAAAGGTTATAACTTGGGGGCAATAGTTGCACGTAGGTTGCAGAATAATAGTAGAAAGGGAGATTTGTTTGGAGGTATTTATGCAACCCGTGTAGCTAACTTTCTTAATATAGCTTCACGAGAGGGGGATATGATTTTACCACCTATTTATTTGGATAAAGAAGCTATGTTCCATCATCATTTTCTTGAGAGGAATGAACAATTCCTCCATCATCGACTAATCTATGACATGCATTTAACGTCGTCCTCAAGCATTTCTCTTCCGCCTCCCTACCTTTTGATTATCAGGCAAAAAGAAGATATGTTGTCACCAGGGAAGAAGCAACTGAATATGAGAGGGGAATGGAGGCAGCTCGCCAACACGCTGTTGCTCAGGAGGCTGTTGCCTCTGCATCTCTGTACAACCCCAGCTTCACTTATGGATATCAGCCAGGCAGTCCTTGGTACTAGACCAACTTAGACCAAAAGCCTAAGCTTGGGGGAGTACGTATTTCTCATCGACTTTACATTCATGTTCACACACTAGTCGTCGGTGCTCATACTCTTTCATTGTATTATCCATGTTAGTTTAATTTTCTTTTTCTAGTTTTCTTCTTGTGTGTTTGATAAACCTTAAGAAAAACCAAAAAAATTAGTTAGTTTAATTTCCATGCTTGTAGTAGAATTAAAATTGAAAACCCAAAAAGATTTCTAGCTCTTCTTCTTACTTGTTGGGAGCTTTCCCGTGTAAATAGTTTTATTTTCTTTTCTTTCCTTTGGGGGTCGAGAAGACCATATTAAAAATGCTTAGTGGCTCTCATATGCATGAATGTTTATTTATCTTAGAGCCCATATTACCCTGTCTTCTCTCTTGAGTTGAATGCTTGCAGATTCCAGCTTAGTCCAATGCACGTGCACTCTTATTATTATACACATCGTTCGATTAGATGAAAGTGAAAGGCAATAATGACGATATATGATGAACTTATTGGGATGAGAAAAGCTGGTATGAACTCGACCTCTCTTGTTTTTGTAAATATGATGATTTCATCGTTCCTGAGTCAGCTATTACGAAGTAAACATATTTGCAATGACATTTAGAGATTATAGTTGCTTGTGCCATGCTTGATTAGCTATGAGTTATAATGGTTTACCTTGCGTGCCAACATGCTATTAGAATGATTATGATATGATATGATATGATGGGATGGTATCCTCCTTTGAATGAATTGAGTGACTCGACTTGGCACATGTAGTTGAATCAAATCAACATAGCCTTCATGATATTTATGTTCATGGTAGATTATATCCTACTCATGCTTGTATTCGGTGTGAATTAATTTTAATGCATGTTTACGACTGTTCTCGCTCTCTCAGTTGGTCGCGTCCCAGTCTTTTGCTAGCCTTCACCTGTACTAAGCGGGAATACTGCTTGTGCATCCGAACTCCTTAAACCCCAAAGTTGTTCCGTACGAGTCCACTATACCTTCCTATATGCGGTATCTACCTACCGTTCCAAGTAAATTTGTATGTGCCAAACTCCAAACCTTCAAATGAAATTCTGTTTTGTATGCTCGAGCAGCTCATGACAACTAGGGCTGCCTATATCTTCCATGCTAGGTGGGTTATTCTCAAGAGGAGTGGACTCCGCTCCTCATTCATTTAGAAAGGGCCTGGTCACCGGATGCCCAGTCCCATGCTTTATGCAAACTAAATCAAAATAATTGCAAACAAAACTCCCCACAGGACCCGTTGAATGTTGGAGGCACTCGTTGTTTCGAGCAAGCCATGGATTGATGCTTGTGGAGGAGGGGGAGTATAAACCTTTACCATTCTGTTTGGGAACTGCCTATAATGCATGTAGTATGGAAGATACAGCCATCTCATAGTTGTTATGTTGACAGTGAAAGTATGCCGCCCAAAATGTTATTCAGTCTCTATTTTAAAACCGAGCTTCGGCACATCTACAAATCCCAGCTTCCCTCGGCGAACGGCCTATCTATTTACTTTTATGTTGAGTCATCACCCTTCTTATTAAAAAGCACCCGCTGGAGAGCACACTGTCATTTGCATTCATTACTATTGGTTTATATTGGGTATGACTTGACTGGATCTCTTTTACCATGAATTACAATATTTCACTAGTAGAAAACAGGGCTTTCGTCCAGGCCAGTTTAGCCCATTAGTCCCGGTTCAATCCAGAACCGGGACCAATGGAGCTATTTGCCCTGCCTCAGGAGCCTGTGGGGCCTAGGCCACGTGGGCCATTGGTCCCGGTTCGTCCTGACCTTTTGGTCCCGGTTGGTGGGACGAGCAGGACCAATGGTCTCGGCTCGGCCCACCACTATTGGTCCCGGTTGGTGGCTTGAACCGGGACCAAAGGCTTCCCTTAGTCCCGGCTCATGCCACTAACCGGGCTAATGGTGCTACCTATATATAGCCCCTCGCAAGAAGCAGAGCACACCGCCTGCTTTTTTCCGGCCGAGGGGAGAGGGCTTGGTGGTGCTCTAGCTCACCTCCTATGCACACAAGGTGTTCGATGGAATGCCCAAGCCACACTACTTAAGGTTTCTCCTCTCCAAGCTCGACCGCCAAGCTCCATTTTCCTCAATATTTATCTAGGTTTAGCGGTCCGTCACGCCTGGCCCCCTGCCTTCATCGCTGCCGATCACCCGCCGATCTCATCGCCATGGCACCACCGAGGTGAGCCTCTTGTTCTTATCTTCTTTCTGAAAGGAAAAATATTATTACTTTTTTGTTTAGATAGATACTTGTATTATTTTCTTACTTTTATTATTGAATCTTATATAGTGCGATGGTTTTGGTATCCGCCCCACGGCCCTCGGGCCCTGCTCTATGATTCGGATGTGGTATATATTATCTTTTCATAACTATTGGTTCATTTATTGTTTATGAAAATTATGCCAACCAACGTGACATAGATTTTATTTATCTAGGAGGTTGTTGAACCGAAATTCCAACCGACCCTATTGTCGAGAGGTTAAATTTAGTTGAAGAAGAAAACAATTTCTTGAAGGAAAAATAAAAAAACTTGAGGAGGAGAAGATGATATTGGAGTTGCATGTTGCGGATGTCGTCGATGATCACAAGATCAAGATGGATGCAATGCGCTTGAAGATGAGAAAGATTAGAAAATATGCCATTCATACCGAGGCTTGGTATCATTATGCCGTTGGATCGCTTGTTACCTTGGTTGCGATTATGATCAGATTTGTTTTCGCATTGAAATGTTTTACATAGTTTCAATGTATGGTTTAATTAATTTAGATGCTCTGCAGAGCTTTATGTTGTTAGATGAGAACTATGTATGTACTTTGGTTTTTATGTGATGATGAACTTCTATTAATTTGGTCACTTAATTATCTATTCATGATGTTCTGTAATGATTTTTGACACACTTAATTATATATAATGCACGCAGATGAACCGGCAATGGATGTACGGTGACATACACACCTCCGAGTACATTAAGGGCGTGCATGATTTTCTCGAAGTGGCTGAGGCAAACAAGAAGAATGGTTTTATGTGTTGTCCATGCCCTATATGTGGGAATACAAAGTCTTACTCGACCGAAAATCCTTCACACCCACCTGCTTTACAAGGGTTTCATGCCACACTATAATGTTTGGACGAGGCACGGAGAAATAGGGGTTATGATGGAAGACGGCGAGGAAGAAGAGTACGATGACAACTATGTGCCCCTGAATACGGTGATGCTCTTGAACATCAAGATGCACTGCGATTTACGTGCACGATGGTCTTTGGAAGCGAAGTCGAAGCTTGAAGATCAAGAGGAACCAGACGATGTGCCCGATGATGATGATATCCGCCGGGTCATTGTCGATGCTAGGACACAGTGCGAAGGACAAAAGGAGAAGCTGAAGTTCAATCGCATGTTAGAGGATCACAAAAAAGGGTTGTACCCCAATTGCGAAGATGGAAACACAAAGCTCGCATCAGCATCAATTGCTGCAGTGGAAGGCAGAGAATGCTGTGCTCGATAAAGGATTTGAGAAGCTACCGAAAATAATGAAGAAGAAGCTTCCAAAGGATAACGAATTGCCCGACAAGACATACGCAGCAAAGAAGGTCGTATGCCCTCTAGGATTGGAGGTGGAGAAGATACATGCATGCCCTAATGATCGCATCCTCTACCGTGGTGCCTACAAGGATCTGAACGCATGCCCTGTAGAGCGGTGCATTGCGGTATAAGATCGCATTTAGATGACCACGGTGATGTTGATGGCGAGCCTCCCAGAAGAGGGTTCCTGAAGGTGATGTTGTATGCTCCTATAATACCACGGTTGAAAGCGTCTGCTCGTAAACGGAGAGCATGCCAAGTTGATGCGATGGCACAGTGAGGACCGTAAGAAAGACGGGAAGTTGAGAGCACCACGACGGGTCGCAGTGGAGAAAAATCGAGAGAAAGTACCGGGATGAGTTTGCAAAGGACCCAAGGAACGTATGGTTTGCTTTTAAGCGCGGATGGCATTAATCCTTTCGGGAGCAGAGCAGCAATCACAGCACTGGCCCGTGACTCTATGTATGTATAACCTTCCTCCTTGGATGTGCATGAAGCGGAAGTTCATTATGATGCCGGTTCTCATCCAAGGCCCTAAGCAACCCGGCAACGACATTGATGTGTACCTAAGGCCATTAGTTGAAGAACTTTTACAGGCTGTGGAATGGAAGCGGTGTACATACGTGGGATGAGCACAAAAGGAGGAATTTGACCTAAAGGCGTTGTTGTTCGTGACCATCAACGATTGGCCCGCTCTCGGTAACCTTTCGTGACGGACAAACAAGGGATACCACGCATGCACGCACCGTTTACTTGACACCGATAGTATATACCGGGAAGCTGCGGGGAAGAATGTGTACGGGCCGCCGTCGATTTCTTCCGACCAACCATCAATGTCGAAAGAAAGGCAAGCATTTCAAAGGCGAGGGAGATCACCGGAAGAAGCCCGCCATGCGTACCGGTGATCACGTACTTGCTATGGTCAATGATTTACACGTAATCTTTGGAAAGGGTCCCCATGACTAGCTGTTACGAATGACGCCGAGAATCACGCACCCATGTGGAAGAAGAAATCTATATTTTGGGACCTACCCTCTGGAAAGACCTAGAGGTCCGCTCTTCGATCGACGTGATGCACGTGATTTAAGAACCTTTGCGTGAACCTGCTAGGCTTCTTGGGCGTGTATGGGAAGACAAAAGATACACCGAGGCACGAGAGGACACTCGCAACGCTTACGAAAAAGAGGGCATGCCTCCGGCGCAAAGATGAAGGTCCCGCCACTACGCTCTTCTGAAAGAAGAGAAAGAAATATTCTTTCAATGCCTGCTCAAGATGAAGGTCCCGACCGGCTTCTCGTCGAATATAAAGGGAATAATAAATATGCCAGAGAAAAAGTTCCGAACCTAAAGTCTCATGATCGCCACGTGATTATGACGCAACCGCTTCCGGTTGCATTGAGGGGCTTCTACCGAAAACGTCCGATTAGCCATTGTGAAGCTATGTGCATTCCTCAATGCAATATCTCGTAAGGTGATCGATCCGTAAATCGTACCAACGCTAAGGAGTGATGTGGCGCAATGTCTTGTCGGTTTAATTTGGTGTTCCCACCATCCTTCTTCAATATCATGACGCATCGTCCTAGTTCATCTAGTCGGCCAGATTGTCATTACAGGGCCCGTGTTCTACACAATATGTACCCCTTTGAGAGGTTCATGGGAGTCCTAAAGAAATATGTTAAGTAATCGCGCTAGGCCGGAAGGAAGCATCTCCATGGGCCATCAAGCGAGAGGATGTCATCGGGTTTTGTGTTGACTTCATTCCTGGCCTTAAGAAGATAGGTCTCCCTAAATCGCGGTATGAGGAGACTGACCGGAAAAAGGCACGCTTGGAAGAGACTCAATAATATGCGAGGACGGATATTCTTGGTCTCAAGCACACTACAGTTCTCTGAACTCTACCTTGGTGACCCCGTATGTCGATGAACACAAGAACTTCACGCTCCAAACACCGGAAGCGGCGACGATCGGATTACATGTGAACACATCAGGACTTTCAGCGGTTGGTTGGAAACACGTCTCGAGGTGACAAAGACTGTTTGTGATGAGTCAGTACTTGTTGTCCGTGGGACCATCTTCGATCAGTAATGATTTGGAAAGGATACGAGATAAATGGGAATACATTTTACACGATTGACCAAGATGAAAAGAGCACCAACCAAAACAGCGGTGTCCGCTTTGATGCAAAGAACCGACAAGGGAAATGACACATATTATGGTTACATAGTAGACATATGGGAACTTGACTCACGGAGTAGATTTTAAGGTCCCTTTGTTTAAGTGCAAGTGGGTCAATCTCTGTCAGAGGCGGAGTGCAGTGTAGACCCACAAGACGGAATGACAACAAAGTGGATCCTGAAAAATCTTGGGTACACCGACGAACCGTTCGTCCTAGCCAATGATGTGGCACAAGGTTATCTATGTGAAGGACATGTCTACGGACCGAGGAAAAGAAAAGATAAGGAAGCGAATACATCATACAATGAGCCAAAGCGCCACATAGTTCTTTCAAGAAAAAGGGACATCCCGGGAGTGGAGGGCAAGATGTACATGTCTCAAGAGTATGAAAAGTTTCATGAAATTCCCCCTTCAAAGTCAAGGCTGACCCAAGCATCCTGATAAACGATGAAGATTATCCATGGTTACGGCGCAATAATAAGCAACGACACAAGCGAAGAAAAAGTGAAGACTTTCTCCGCAAGAACTTTTATGATGATACCATGCCAACTTTGTAACAGACGAGTATGATACCATTGTCCGCTTTGTACATGCACATGCTATGCCAACTTTTTCAGAGTTCATTTGAAAACTATGAATTTGAAAACCTCGCCAAATCAAGGGCGCTCACACCGGTTTATAAGCCCGTCCCTCTACACACCGCTTTGTTGTAAGCGTAAACAAAATAAAATAAATAAAGCAACAAAGAAAACAAAAAAGTGTTTTCAAATTTGAAAACTAATGGCACTAACAGAAAGTTTATAATTTTTCTAAAACTAAAAGCAAAAAGAATTAAAAAATAAAGAAAAAAACAACAAAAATAAATAATGCGTAAAATGTAACAAAAACTGAAAAAAATAAAGATAGCAACAATAAGTATTTTGTTGTAAGTAGAAACAAATAAAATAAATAAAGCAACAAAGAAAACAAAAAAGAGTTTCCAAATTTGAAAACTAATGGCACTAACGAGAAAGTTTCTAATTTTTCTAAAACTAAAAGCAAAAAGAATTAAAAAATAAAGCAAAAAACAACAAAAACTAAATAATGCAAAAAACAGAACAAAAAACTGAAAAAAATAAAAATAGCAACAATAAGTATTTTGTTGTAAGTAGAAACAAAATAAAATAAATAAAGCAACAAAGAAAACAAAAAAAGAGTTTTCAAATTTGAAAACTAATGGCACTAATAGAAAGTTTATAATTTTTCTAAAACTAAAAGCAAAAAAGAATTAAAAAATAAAACAAAAAACAACAAAAAATAAATAATAATGCAGAAAACAAAACAAAAAACTGGAAAAAAATAGTGCAGCCATCTGGGCCCCCACGGCTGAATACGACTAGAAACCCTACATGGGCCGTGATTCGTGCCCGCAGAGGCCAAGTAGGCCTGGCACATAGCTAGTGACCGATTAGGCCGAAAGCCTGCAGGTTGAGAGGAGCTCGAGAGGGTTGGCCAGAAGAAGCGCTATAAACCACTCTCGAGCTCTCTCAACTAGCGAGGTGAGACTAAACTTTTGGGCGCCAGGCGGCACAAGGCCTTTGGTCCCGGTTGGTGCCACGACCAGACTAATGCTCACCTTTAGTCCCGGTTGGTGCCACCAACCGGGACCAAAGGCGGCCTTTGGTCCCGGGTGGTGGCACCAACCGACCAAAGGTCGCTTAATCCCGGTGGTGGCACCAACCGACTAAAGGATTTGCTATAAGCAAGACTTAGCAGTTTTCGACCAAATCACCCACTTCTCCCCGACGCCTTTGCCTTCCTCATCGCCCGTTGCCGCCCGACGCCTGCTCCACCTTGCCGTTGCCGCCGCCACCGACACCGTCAGCTGCTGCTCGTCGTCGCCGCCGCCCGACGCCGTCATGCTCGCCGCCGTCGCCGCCCGCCACCGACGCCCGTCGCTCTTCGCCTTCGCGCCGCCGCCCTGCGAACAGCACTGCTCCGCGCCCCTCCCATCTCCCCATCTGTCTGTCAGCGGCCCGCCCGCCTGTGCCGTCGCCGCCCCATCCCTGACCACCGCGCCGCGCTTTGCCCTCTGTTGGCGCCGTGCCGCCTGCCGCCCGCCTGCAGAAGATAGATTTATTTTTTATTATATTTATATGTGTGGGTATATATATATATATATGTGTGTGTGTATATCTGTTTATATGTCCTTTTTAGATTTTTTGTTTTTGCATTTTTATAAAAATGTATATATGTATGTATATATGTTCTCTGTGTATATATATGTTCATGAATATATGCAAAAGATAGATTTTTAGAAAAAATAGTATTTTTTCTGTTCATAGATTTTTTGGTGATATTAATTATTGTAAATATGCAAATGTTTGTATATTCATATGAACAATGAATTAGGCAAAACCTTTACTTTTTCTAAAATTTATATTTGATCATTATTTTAAAAAAACAAGCAATACTACTTCATGTATTTTTAAGAAAGGAAGAAGAAGAAAAGAATGAGAGGAAAAGGAAATAAGAAGAGGAAGAAAGGAGAAGAAGAGGGAGAGGAAGAAGAGGAGAAATAAATAAGAAGAAGAAAAAAGAAGAAAAGAAGAGGAGAAGAAGAAAGGAATAGAGGAGAAGAAGAAAAAATGAAAAAAATTCTATTTTTCTTCTTCTCCTCTATTCTTTCTTCTTCTCCTTTTTTTTCTTCTTCTTTCTTCTTCTTCTTCCTTCTTCCTTCTTCTTCCTCTTTTCTTCCTTTTTCCTTATTTTCCTTTCTCGAGGGATAAGAAGAAAAAGAAGAGGAGAAGAAGAAAGAAAGGAATAGAGGAGAAAGAAGAAACTTTGACACGAGGGGGGTACCGATACCCCTCCCGATAACATTATTTTCCCATGTATATGTATGCGTTGCGTCGTTGTCGATATAACGAGGGTGTCGAGGATCGCCGAGGGTCGAGGGTCGGGAACTAGGGTAGAGGGTCGAGGGTCGTTAAGGGGTCAAGGGTCGAAGGTTTCGTGGTAGAGGGTTCCTATAGTGTCAAAGTATTGAAGAAATTCATGGCTTCATCATTAGCGAAGTAACCATGGCATGATGGTACGAAGTCCTCCAAAGTTATTACGGAATGGAGTTCCGGATAGGATAATTTGCCTTTTGTATGCGAATCTCAGCAAAGGCCTTTCAAATAACGATATTCGGAAGGTTCTTGCTGAACTTTGTACCAAAAAGCGAATTATCCTATCTGGGACTCCGCTCCAAAATAACTTTGAGAGCTTTGCCATCATGCACCCAAGCCTAATGATGAAGACATGGTTTTGTTGAATCCTTTGACACTAGGCAACCTCCCGACCCTCAGCGATCTTCGACCCCTTGACCCTCGACCGCTCGGCGATCCACGACCCTCTACCCCTACATGAGGCGTCGATGCCCACGTCACTTGTGGGACATAGATGTAGTGTTCAACGCCGACCATCTCCCGATAGCTTCAACACGTGGGGGGTCGATGTACCCCTCCTAGCTTGAAGCGTTCGAGGCCACCCCTAACCCTTGAAGCGTTGTCAAGGCCACCCCAAACCCTAGAGAAGCAGCGTCGAGGCCACTAATATGATTCCTTATTGTGATTAGCTAGCTAGTTCTATTTGCCACTAATATATCCATATCTGTCATGTTTGAATAATAATTGCCATGTTGTAAATGTTTGTAGAAACTATGGACACCCCCCCGAGACGAAGCACAAGAAGCGTTGTTGAGGGACATAATCGCACAAGGAAGTGATGTCGTCTTCTCGTTGATGTTTCTCAACGACAACGATGGTCTGGAAGGAGAGGGTGAAGAAGCAGTTGGCTATGATTTACATGGCTCCGATGACCCAATGCCGGTGCAAGAAGGAGAGGGTGAAGAAGTAGACCGTGAGGACGGCTCCGGTGATCACCAAACCGAGTCCGGCCAGGTATATATATTAGTTAAGCATGTGCTGACTAGCTCTCGTCTTTGTTTTGGTATGTACACATATTAATTAACTCTCGTCTTCGTTCTTTTTTCTAGCCCTCCGGATCGAGCACAACTTCGGTAAAGAGACGAGGCCCGAAGAAAAAGTTGAGCTCGGATGAAAAGTTTGAGATCATACAAATCGCATGACGGCCAACCGATTGAACCCTACCGACAAAGAAGGCATTTGTTGCTCAAAGGCGGGTTCTCGTTAGGGACAAAGATCCCGATCAGCATCCACCAATGGTATAAGCCTAAGAACGAAGACCACGAGGTGTCTTGTGTCAATGATATGCGTAAAAATGATCTTTGGACTGAGCTGAAGTCAAATTTTACCCTACCGCTAGAGGATGATCCGGAGAAGCCAGTAATAGATCCATTAATCAAGTCTTTTGCTCTTAAGAAGATGGCAGAACTATTCAGGAATTGGAAGAAAGAACTCAATACGTATGTCGAAAAAAATGAGACACCAGAATTCAAGGGCAAATATGAGAAGATCGAGATGATCGGCCCGCATTTGTGGCCTACAAGACATCGGAAAAGAGTAAAAAGATGTCGGCGACAAACAAGAGAAATGCTGCGAAGAAGAAGCTTCACCATCGCATCGGGTCGTGGCTACCTCGTAGCCCGGCCTAAGTGGGCCAAGGCTGAGAATGATCTGCTTGATAAAGGGATCGAACCAGACAATGAATCGCTGCATCGCTGTCGGACTTGGTTCTTCGGGGCGGCGGATCCTTGGACCCTATAACAGGAAGTGCATTTGGACGGACGAACAATTGGACATACCAGTCAAGAGGCTTCAGCAATATATCGGGCAAGCGCAGCAAGGGAAGTTCGTTCGAGCGAGGGGATAAGGGCGAGCTCACAATGGCCCTCGGGAATCTCGAGCACCCCGACGGACACGCAGGCACGCCAGCTCCGTTCGTGGAAGGCTGGATTTCGGACGCCAGGGGTTACAAAACCCATGAGAGGAGGAAGAAAGCTGGAGCAGAGCCTAATGCAAAGCGCTGCGAAAGGGTAATGGGGCTAGAGGAACGAGAAGAGGAACGAGAAGAGGAACGAGAAGCGCAGATCACAACAAAGCGACCTGCGAAGCTTCCCGGTTACCCCGCCATCTCGGCGGAGAAGCAGCGTGGCTTCCACCGAAGCTGCCAGCCGTAGCAACATGCCTTGACGGCTCCTGCCAGCTATCCCGTGGATGCTATCACGGATGCTGAAAATTGCCACCTTATGGCGCAATGGAGCAATTTGAAGGTCAAAGGCGGCTGTTGGCTCTGTTATCCTACTAAACCCGACTCAACTTTTCACCGCCGGCCGATTCCGAAGGATATGCTAAGGTGATGGTCGATGAAATAACGGAGGGATTTGAGGACCTCGGCTTGACCACCCCTACCGGTGAAGGGGAGTATCGGCTGGGTTCTCGCTCAAGACTCCATGCCTATGGAGGAAGGATCACATCAACCTGCCGAACTTGACGCCACCGCCTCCACCTCCTCCTCAGGAGATAAAGGGCAATCCGCCTCCTCCACCGCCTCCTCCTCCGGCGAGTGACGATCAGGGCACTCGGCCGCTCCTTCTCCGGCGTGGCGGCACTCCGCCTCCTTCTCTGCCTGCACCGGCGCCCGGCAGCTAGCCTCCTCCTTCTCCGCCTGCGTCGGCAAAGGCGGAAGAGACCCGCCGCCGCTCCGGCTGCTCGGTGCGTCGTAGTCCTTCTCCTCCGCCTCGTAAGCAAGGAAAGAAGACATCCGCCCGTCTGCTCTGCCTGCGTCTAGCAATACAGCCAAAGGCGGGAGGAGATGCAGATTCGGTCCTTCTCTGAAGACTCCAGAGAAGTTACCGTACGAGAGGAGCGAGGAGGAAAACGCGAAGATCGCGCAGACCGAAGTGGATGACTGGTTTGCAGGGTTGAAAGCAAAGAGACATCCACCTCCGGAGGAGAAGGTAGATCCGGTCAAAGCGAAGCGCACTCGCTGCCTGACAAAACCACCCAAGTCTCCGCCGAAAGGCAACTATGAGCGCATTATTGGAAGGCATTTGCCGAAGCGGAGAGATCGGGAAGTATCTTGTCGGTGATCAAAGGATGAAAGAACGACGAGCTGGGAAACAAATTGCCCAGCTCGGCGAACAAGCTGGCAATCGTGCCCCGCTCAAGGTGCTCGCTAGTGACATCGTCGATCCGAGGATGGTGCCCGGTTATGGCAATCCTGCAGATTACCTGCCCGACGATGTACATTATGATTTCTTGGAGGTGCAGATACAAAGATACGAGTACGGAAGCCTCTCGTCAAAGATGAAAGCTCTCTATCAACGATGATGCTAAGATTGCATGATTGGTACATGAAAACCTGCAAAGAGTCACGAGGGAGGAGTACTTTGTATGTGAGAGTTAAAAGGAGCATGACCTCCTTGGAATTGAACTGCTGCCTATTCCATTTGAGGAGTTCTATCAGTTTTTCAATCAATTGGCCCTCGATAAAGCAACGGTCACCTGCTATCGTCTCGTAAGTAGTACTACTTACATCATTAAGTATCTCTATATAACTCAGCTCTTTCATTGCATGTATTTATAAATATTCTCACTATATTATGCAGATTGAAGATCGGCGAAATGAAGAAAAGACAAGTGGGTGATATTGGGTTCATTAACACATATCTCATAGATGCAAATGAGGTTAAATATCGTGCCGAAGAAACCGAGGCCAACTTGCTACGATCGTTGAAATAAATGAACACAAAAATATAATACTCTTTCCTTACAACTACAAGTGAGTGTTCTTGTCTTATGGCATATTCGGTTTCCTTATTAGTCCGAGTTATAGTAATGTAATATTGATGAGTAATGCATGCGTGCGCAGAATACCACTATATTCTCCTAGAGATTAAGCTTGAGCAGGAGTAGTAACTGTCTTAGACTCGAGACTAAAAGATCCCAAGGAGTATGCGGACATGACCGAAATGCTCGAGAAGTAAGTTAAATCGATCATTATCCACCATATCAGCAACTTTGTTCATTTCGATATCAAGTAATTGTTTTCTTTGTATGGCAGGGCTTGGGAATATTCACCCAAAAAGCTCCGGGACTACCGAAGAAGCTGCAATTTAGACACCCGAAAGTAAGTACTATATAGTAGCATATTCCACGCGCATCTCCTAGTGATTCAAGCGCTAGTTTCATCAATACCATTTAGCATGCTTGCTAATTATCGGTTTGATTGACCTCTGCTTTCTTGTAAAGTGGTTGTGGCAGGAACAAGGGAATGATTTCTGTGGATACTATGTTTGCGAGTCCATCCGCCACACGACCTGTGAGAGGGCTACTCCGACAAACAATATGAAGTGCGTAAATAAAAATATTCACAATTTTATTTTATTACCATCATTTGTGTTGAGTTTCATTCATTCATATATATATATATATATGTATTGACCCCTTTCTTAAAATTAGATGTTTGAAGCGGGATGAACTCCTAGCACCGGATCGCATCACGAGCAATTCAAGAGGAATTGGCGGCATTCTTACTTGACCACGTGATCGCTGAAGACGGAGAATACTATGTGGACCAAGCGTCCGTATTGTAAAAGATAATTATTGTATATATGTAGCCGGTAGTGTCGGATAGATATACTAGAAATTGATGTTAGACCAATCTCTCGGAGAAGGAGAGGTAGTCGATATCACTTCTCTCTCGTATGCATATATGTTCATGACGATCTTCTGCTTGCTTAATTACTAGCTAGCTAGCGTGTCTAGCTAGTCCTCTCTATACGTATGTTTAGTACGTACCGTCGACCAAGCACGGACAAACGTGAGGACACTTTTCTCTATTAATTAGCTAGCTATAGCACAATATATGAAACACCTAAATTAACCCCCAAAACCCCCCAAACCCCCCTTTCAAAAAAAAAACAAAACCACAGCCATAGAAATCTTTGTGGCGTGGATGCCTATTGGTCCCGGTTGGTGCCACCAACCGGGACCAAAGGCCCTCCCCGCTCGGGCTCACGGACAAATACGTGAGGCCCATCATTCCCGGTTACGGGATTGAACCGGACTAAAGGGCCAGGCATTAGTATCGACCCTTTAGTCCGGTTCATGAACCGGGACTAAAGGCCCTCACCAACCGGGTCAATAGGCCCCTTTTCTACTAGTGTTTAGTCAGTCCTTGATCTTTAAAGGTGCTCTGCATTTATGTTCTGCGGTCTCAGAAAGGGCTAACGAGATACCATTTTGTTATATCATGTTATGATTATTTTGAGAAAGTGTTGTCATCTGAGTTTTATTATTATGACTCGCTAGTTGATTATGTTATTGATATGAGTAATTGTGAGACCTACATGTTATTGTGAGTATGGTTAGTTCATAATATTTGTTGAAACTTGAATGTTGGCTTTTCATGTTTACAACAACAAGAGCAAATAGAGTTTGTAAAAGTTTTTCTTTATCACTTTCAGTTTATCAACTGAATTGCTTGAGGACAAGCAAAGGTTTAAGCTTAGGGGAGTTGATACGTCTCCAACGTATCTACTTTTCCAAACACTTTTGCCCTTGTTTTGGACTCTAACTTACATGATTTGAATGAAACTAACCCGGACCGATTTGTGTTTTCAGCAGAACTACCATGATGTTGTTTTATGTGTAGAAAAGAAAAGTTCTCGGAATGTCCCGAAAATCAACGGAGGCACTTTTTGGAATTTATAAAAAAAATCGGATCTAAAGAAATACACCGAGGGCCTGGGGCCTGTCCCACGAGATAGGGGGCGCCCCCAGTATGCTCCCCTATCTCGTGGGCCCCTGGACCTCCTCCGACCTCAACTCCAACTCCATATATTACATCTCGGGGAGAAAAAATCAGGGAGAAAGTTTCATCGCGTTTCACGACAGACGCCGCCAAGCCCTAATCTCTCCTCGGGAGGGCTGATCTGGAGTCCGCTCGGGGCTCAGGAGAGGGGATTCATCGTCGTCATCATCATCAACCATCCTCCATCACCAATTTCATGATGCTCACCGCCCGTGCGTGAGTAATTCCATCGTGAGGCTTGCCGGACGGTGATGGGTTGGATGAGATTCACCATGTAATCAAGTTAGTTTGTTGAGGGTTTGATCCTAGTATCCACTATGTTACGAGATTGATGTTGCTATGACTTTGCTATGCTTAATGCTTGTCACTAGAGCCCGAAAGTGCCATGATTTCAGATCTGAACCTATTATGTTTTCATGAATATATGTGTGTTCTTGATCCTATCTTGCAAGTCTATAGTCACCTATTATGTGTTATGATCTGACAACCCCGAAGTGACAATAATCGGGATACTTCTCGGTGATGACCGTAGTTTGAGGAGTTCATGTATTCACTATGTGTTAATGCTTTGTTCCGGTTCTCTATTAAAAGGAGGCCTTAATATCCATTAGTTTCCGCTAGGACCCCGCTGCCACGGGAGGGTATGACAAAAGATGTCATACAAGTTCTTTTCCATAAGCACGTATGACAATTTACAAAATATATGCCTACATTACATTGATGAATTGGAGCTAGTTCTATATCACCCTATGTTATAACTATTGCATGAGGAATCGCATCCGGCATAATTATCCATCACTGATCCATTGCCTACGAGCTTTTCATATATTGTTCTTCGCTTATTTACTTTTCCGTTGCTACTGTTACAACTACTACAAAAATCCAAAAATATTTATCTTTACTTTTGCTACCGTTACCTTTATTATCATACCACTTTTGCTACTAAACACTTCGCTGCAGATACTAAGTTATCCAGGTGCGGTTGAATTGACAACTCAACTGCTAATACTCAAGAATATTCTTTGGCTCCCCTTGTGTCGAATCAATAAATTTGGGTTGAATATTCTACCCTCGAAAGCTGTTGCGATCCCCTATACGTGTGGGTTATCACATGGCATGGGATAAGCTAGTCGAATTGTAAAAGACGGAAATTACACGTTGAAGAAGCAGAGAAGTCGTGCAAAAAATAACAAAAAAAGACTTGTCGTCGTTGCGTACTGTTTCAACATCGAAGGTCTCTTGGAGCTTGATGCTGAAGCGCCGACCATCTACTGTGTGGCACTGTCGCATTGCATCAAGCGCTTATCTTCGCAGCACTTTCATAGCGAATTCCCTTTCGTAAATCAGACATTTCCTAATAGGTAATTAATAATCCATCATCGAATACATATATAGTAGTTTGTAGCAAAGATCGTCATATAACAACTAAAACAACTAAAATTTGTAGTTTGTAGTAGTTTGTAGCAAAGATCATCATCGAACCTAGTTTGTAGCAAAGATCATCATATAATCCATCATCGAATAAATATATAGTAGTTTGTAGCACAAACCGCGCTCATATTTTGCATTCAATAAGCAAATAACTAATAGGTAATTAATAATCCATCATCGAGGATGGCCGGTGCGGGGCGGCGGCCGGCAGGGGAGAAGGGCCCGCGCGGGGGAGGGCGGCCGGAGTAGGACGCGGGGCGGCGGCCGGATCGGGGGACGATTGAGGGATTCGATCTGTGAGTGTGAGCGTGAGCGTGAGTGAGTGAGAGGGGAGAGGGGCGCGTGGGCCGGCGCGCGAGGAAGCAGAGGTGGGCTAAGCGGCAGCGCGGGGCAGGAGGCCCAGCGCTATAGCTAAAGCTGCAACAGGGGCCCGAGAGCATGGCCCATCAACAGCAGCGCTGGTTGGGAAATCCAGCGCTACTGCTAACGTGCACTTGTAGCGCTGGTGTTGCCCGGCGCTATTGCTAAATAGCAGTAGCGTGGGGTCTCTAACCAACGCTACTGCTAAATGTCTACCTATAAGCATTTTCCTAGTAGTGTCTACTCCTGCTGTTATATTTTCTTCCTGCATGTATAGAAGATTACATATATGTGAATGAGAGAGAACCAAAAAGAAGATCCCGGCCTCAACCAAATGCTCTAGGTAGGCTTATATAGAGTGCGTCATGCCGAGGTACAACGGTTGATCATAAAAACTAAGTGTAATGACATGTAAGGCTCATGACAATGCCATTGGTGCTTAGATGAGGTGCTAAGCACATTAAATAGCTTAGCAACTATACTCCCCAATGCATAGGTGCTTAGCTTATTGTAGCTAAGCTTGCTTCATTTAATGATTTAGCAACTAAAGCTCTTCATGCATTGGTGGGCTTCCTTCATTTAAATGTTTTGCCTAGGTATGCTCACCTATCATTGTTTCTTTCTGGGGTCATCACACTCATCCCTCTCCTCTTAAATAACTTGCCACATCAGAATTTTTGCCTATATGAAAGGCTTAAAGCATCTCTAGTAGCTTGTGCAAATGGTGGTCTATGCCAAATTTAGACTACCACATGCACATCAGCAACACCACAGACACCGAAGGAGGCCAATAGTAGAGGGTAAGCCGCCGGAAGAGTTGCCGAAGTGAAGGAGCTACCGAGCCACAGAGACTCGATGGACACCAGCCACCCACCTACACGCTGCTGCACATAACCACAAAGCACCAATCTTCTCAGCGGGCGCCTCCAAGGAGGACACGATGCACTGGCGCCGCCGCCCATCCAGCCGGATTCGAGCTTTCGCCGGGAAGATTGGTCAGGGTGTGGAGGGAGTCCACAGCGACTCAAGGAGTAGAACGACGCTTAAAAAGGCGGCGCCCGCCACCTTTGCCGAACAAACCAAACAGGGTTTCCCCGCTCTTCCCACACCACCAGTTTGGGAGCACCACGCAAGACCGGATCCAGATGCCGTGAGGCCCCAAATCGAACGCGCCAATGAGGAAGAAGCGAAGAGGGGGCCTGGCCTTCAGATCTGGAGAGCGGAGGACGGTAACCACGCCGCCCATAGCCACAATCCGCTTTGCTCCTCGCCGCCCGAAAGTACCGAGGAAGCCGGCCCGCACCTCCAGACGCCCGCCACGGAGACGATGCCGCCTTGCTGCCTGGATCCGGAGTCCTTCACGAGAGAAGCGACGGAGACCTTGCGCCACTGTCATCGGCAGCCGCCTGACAAAGCGCACTACCCAGCGATCCGCCTCGGGTCATGGCAAGGGAGGGAGGGAGGATGGAGAGGGCGGCCAGGAAACCCTAGACGCCCTCGAGCCGCCTGGGGAGGGGCAGCCAGGAGAGAGAGGTTGCTCCGCCTACCGATCGTGAGAGATGAGGCTAGTTCTTATGCTATTGTTCTTGATGGTTTGTTCCCTGTAAACACAATGTTAAGGTTGTTGCTGGATGCACGACCCGGCTCTTGACTGTTGCAAAATATCTTAAATTGGAGACAAACTTTTTTGAGAATCTTTGTTTGCCGTGATTTCTCTCTCTGAAAACTAAGTGGACACAACAGCTACTTGTTTGTTTAATAAGGTTGTAAACTCATACGCATGCACCTTTATTTCTTTTCAAACAAAGTATTCAAATTGAAGGGTTTTTTTTTTTTTTTGCTCGGACGCTACAATAGTTTTGGTGTAGTACAAGAATGAAAGATAAATAGCATTGAAGGACAGAAGTCAACAGATCCATACACTGGATACATAGTTGACTGGCACAATAAGTTTTCATTAATCAAAACTAATTCAACCGCATGTGGATACCACTTGAGCTCACATTTCTACCACACAAAAAAATGAATTTTTTTAAATTTGTTAAGTATTTATTTTAATTTTTTTCATCAGCATGGGTGCAGATGAGCTCAGATGCAAAAATGGATTTTCGCCCAAGTGCCTCTAACCTTATCTGATGCGTGTGGACTGGTTGGATATGGGTTGCTCGTCGCCGAACCTCACTACTGCCTGCTCAGCGACCGCAGCTCTCCGCCTCCTAACTTGCCCACGCCAGGCGAGCAACCGTAGCTCCCGACGGTGGACTGCTCACCCACGCCTCACTGATGCCCATGCGAGCCACTGCGGCTCGTCGCCGGTTCTCGTCACGCCCGCAGGCGCCGGCACAGCTCGTCCTCGCTGGCGATTGCCTGCGCGAGCCGGGTTCTCCCCACGTTCGCTGCGATAAGCGCCAACTCGCGGTGCTTGCCATCCCCTGCGGGCATTGGGGCAGCTCGCCCTCCCCTGCTGGAGGAGCGTTCTAGTGGCGAGGGAGGCGCTGAAGAGAAGATGGATGCCTTGTGCAGGTCCTGAGCACGTGGCGTTATGACAGCAGTGGCCTGAGCAAGAGCAATTGTGAGGAATCAAGACGGCCGGGCATTGCTGCCTGCTGGCAATGACATGGAAGGCTTATAAACCTCCAAGACGCTGCTATGCAGCAGAAGCGTTGGTCGTTGTGGCAACCCTGCAGGCGGCTGTCAAGTTTGGCATTGCTCAGATGATTCTAGGATCTAATTATCAGAACTCGTTTGATAAAGTTAATGTATTGTACTGGCGACATTTTGATTTAGTTAATGTACTCTATATTACAATAGAGTTTGCAACATGGATTTTTTAGAAAAAGAGGATGACCCCGGCCTCTGCATCTGGGAGATGCATGCGGTTATTTTATTTATTATTCTCGAGTACCTTACAAAATGTACAACAATATACTTGAATCCGTCATCTTGGCAACATCTGCCGCTACTCCAATCCATATGATGAAGGGGTGCAACCTGGGCACCCAGACCTCTCACCTAAGCCTAACATCTAAAGCCGGAGGCCCTGACCGAGCCACATACCGGGTCCGGGGCACAAGCTGGTCTGACGCACTCACATGTGTCGTCGCCGCCATCTTCCACTGGTCCATTTTCAGAGCAGATTGAGGTGCCAACCTTGGCAGGTGCCTCCGCCATCGACGCCACCATGACGCCAAACGACGACCTCCACCTACGCGAGTCCATGTCCAAGCAACGGACGCAGATCCATTCTAGGATAGGGCCGCACCACCGCCGTCGCCCACCACCCACAAGCGCCACCCAGCCCCAAGGTTCCCAAAGTGACGCTTCAAGAAGGGAACGGCGCCGTGAGCACCGTCGTCGCCCAACAAAGTTAGGGCTTTCGCCCGGGAGACCTAGGGGAAGGGGAAGTGAGGGGATCAGTCCATACAGACGCCTCCAAGGAGGGGAACGCGCGACTCAAAGGCCGCCAGGACACCTGGTCGGCCATGGCCGACCAGGATTTCTCGAACTAGATCCTCGCCACCAGCCAGCCTCCTCGCATGTAACCAGCGACCCAAGGAAGCGTGGCCCAACGAGGTTGGCCCGCGTGCCGAACAGGGGAGGAGCGGAGGCGCCAGATCGCGCGCACCGGCCTCCGCAGAACACCGCCGGCCGCCAACGACCACCGGATCCCGCCGCCCGCGCGGCCGGGACGCCAGATCCACCGCCCACACGGCTGCTAGCCGGCCGTGCCTTGCCAATGGAGCCGCCGCTCCGTACCCGGGGTTCCCCACATAGAGGCAGGGCAACCGAGGCCCCGCCGCCACCATCCTTGGCGCCTGTGCTTGCCTGCAGCCGCTACCTCAAAGGCAAGCGAGGAAGGGAGGAGGAGGGCGGCTAGGGAGGAGGAGGGAGGAGGAGAGGGGGTAGGGAGGAGGAGGGGCGGCTAGGGTTGGGAGGGTGGTTCCTTAAACTCAATCAACAGAACAAGACAAAACCGTTTGCAATGAAATTGCTAAGTTTGACGCTGCTTTGGGTTTCGAAGATCCATTACTATGGAACAGAGGATTTCCCTCGGTCCGTACGTGATCTGGTGAGCGGGGTGATTATGCTGCATCATCAACGTAGTAGAAAATCTCCCTCGTCTCAATCAAGAATGTAGTAGAATTTAATGTGTCTGTCTGGTGCCCTCAAGTTTTGTCATGCATTGAATTGAACTTATAGAGTTGTTTTGCCTGACAAAGGTTATCGGGCAACTTAGGTATGTTCCCAGGCATAGCATTGGTCAGCCGAAGCATCCAGGATAAATTCCTTTACTAGATGACCCGTTGCGTCCAAATGGCGCAGAGTCCCATTTAAAACCATGAATGCTTTGAAAATATTTGTATTGTTTAGTACATTAGGTTTTATTATCTACTCCCTTCGTTCGGAATTACTTGTCGCGAAAATAGATGTATCTAAATGTATTTTAGTTCTAGATACATCCATTTCTAAGACAAGTAATTCCGAACGGAGGAAGTAGCACTTAAGGAAAAAATTCTACTCCCTCCTTCCATCTATATAGGGCCTAATGCATTTTTCGAGGCTAGCTTTGACCAAATAGTAGAGCAATGATATATGACATGCAACTTACACAAAGCACACCGTTAAATTCGTGTGTAAAATGAGCTTTCAATGATATAATTTTCGCATTGTGCATGTCATGCACTATTAATCTTGTCAATAGTCAAAGGCGGTCTTAAAAAATGCATTAGGCCCTATATAGATGGAAGGAGGGAGTAACGCTTTTATATGAAAATTTAAGTAACACCTATGTTTCAAAATATATACTTGAGCATGCATAATTTGTTATGTTATTGAGGTAACATAGAGGCCAAATGGTGCAACGTCCCAATTAACAATTGATAAGTTTTAGATGCAATTTAGGTGTACATAAGGATCTTCACTCAAAAAGTAAAGGTAGACTACACGGAAAGCCACACAATGTGCTTCCATCTTTTTTTATTGTCAACACTGGATCATTAACATTAGAGGTAAATACACCAAGAGTCATAGAACTTGCACGCGACGGTCAGCTTGGTGCATAAACTTATAAAATACATGTTTCTGGTCATCAAACTTGCACAAACGTTCATATACGGTCACATTCCATGTACGCAGACGTATCCGTGGCCTATGTGGCATGCTAGCATGGCCAGGGCCCACTGTAAGCCCACGACACATGGTAGATCTGTAGGCTTTTTCTTTATTTACGTATTATGCACCTATTTTTTAACTTATTAAGTCCCTGAAATAAAATGATTTTTTATTTACGTATAAAGCCCCTAAAATAAAATAGAAAAATAAGGGATGGTTCGGTTACGAACTAGGGACATGCCCTACTAGGCTCGGGTTAACAACCACCAAACCAATGATCATTCATCTCTAGGTAGCACGGATAATTTTTATATCATATAAACACGGTCGAAAAATCAATTTTACAAGAAATGTAACCCCCAAAAAGGGAGCACCGTGGCTCGACTATGTGAAGTCGTGGTCAACGTTAACTAAGATTACCATCGGGCTTCGACAACACAACATATCCAAATGGGATAAATATTTTTCATGTTGTTATTCCTTCTTGTTCTATGTAAAAAAATTATATTCTTGTGTTTGTGATATTTAATAAATGTTTATGTGTTACAAAAAGTGTGTGGCATTTAAAAAATGTTTAAACATTGTAAACCACATTTGTGTAATTAAAAATGATACGTCGCCTTTTAAAAATGTTCATGCATTCCAAAAAAACTGGTCATGACAGTTTTTAAATGCCTATACAATGTATAAAACTGTTTGTGGAGCTTAAAACTGTTTCGTACCATCCGAAAATGTTATAAACGTAGTTGAAAAAAGTTTCAAAACTTGTATTTGAAAAAAATGTTTATCATATGTTCAAAAAGTATTAAGCATATATTTTTTAAAATACTCCAAACATAGATGTGTACTGGAGTATTTAAAATATGTGTATCAAAACATAGATGTATACTGGAGCATAACATAGATGTATACTGGAGTATTTAAAGCATCAAAACATATGTGTATCATATGGAGTATATGTTTCAATACACATAAGTTCCAAAACTTGTATTTGAAAAAATGTTAATCTGGACGTGTTGTGTTGATTAACATTTTTTCAAATACAAGTTTTTGAAACTTTTTAAAATGTCGCTTACCTTTTTTGTAACACATAATTATTTTTTGGATGTCACAAACACAAGAATATAAATTGTTTTCTTACATCTGGACTGTTGTGTTGTCGGTGGTAACCTTAGTTAACCTTGACCACAAGGTCACATGGTCGAGCCACGGTGCTCATTTTTTTCGTGTTATTACATTTCTTGTAAATTTTATTTTCAGTCAATGTTTATATGATACAGAAATTAGTCGTGCTATATAGACATGAATGATCAGTAGTCTGGTGGTTGTCCACGTGAGACTACTAGGGTACGTTGCAGCTTCAAAACCCCACATCGCTTATTTTTTCATTTTATATTTTTAGGGGCTTAATATGAAAATAAAAAAGCCAAAGGCTTCTCTGCAGATCTACATGCTACAGTGGATGACAGTGGGCCCTGGCCACACTGGAATGCCACATAGGCCATGAATACATCTGTGTACATGAAATGTGACCGTATATGAACGCTCGTGCAAGTTTGATGACCAGAAACACGTATTTTACAAGTTTGTGCACCAAACTGATCATCACGTGCAAGTTCTATGACTTCGGGTGTATTTACCTCTTAACATTAGTCCAGTTGTTTCCTTATAAACTGAGAATAAGATATGTGATATTATAATTATAAATTTTGTTGTGGGAACACAATTACATGAAAATGTTCACACCCAAAACAATCGCTACAACTGAGCATGAAGGACTATCGGACGGGCGAAGCTAGAGCCACAAGACCGTCATTCTTCTCCTCGACCACAGGCATGACATTCCTTTGCAGGATTCATGAATTTATTTTCCTAAAAGATGTATGTGTCATAAGGGTTATCATAATTTCCATACAAGCTTATCACAAAAACTTAAGGGATTTTCTTTGTTGTTTAAAGAAAGGGATAAGTATATTTTTCGTCCTCGAACTCTTTCGAGTATTTAGAAATCGTCCCTCAACTCGAAACCGGATATCTATCGTCCCTCAACTATCAAAACCGGATAGTTTTCATCCCTCAACTATCAAAACCGGATAGTTTTCGTCCCTCGTGCCGCTTCGGGCGGTTTTAGTACGCGGTGAATAGTAACTCGGTGAACAGTAAAATAAAAAAATAGCAAAAAAAATCAAAAAATATGAAATTTTACATCATCAAAGATACTCTGGTGCGCAAGATCCGTGCAAAATTTAGTGGTGTTTCGACATTCGAGCAGCTGGCGGCAAACAAAAAACTGGAAATATATACGTCGGTGAACAGTAAATTCAAAAAATAGCAAACAAAATCAAAACAGTATGAATTTTCCTGGCATCAAAGAGGCTTGGGTGTTCAACGTGCGGTCAAATTTTCGTGGTGTTTGGGCATTGTACGAACTCGTGGCAAAGAAAAAACAAAATTTGGCTCAAATTTATTTTTTTGAAAACGTGCGCTATTTTGTTTTTTTTGCTAGAGCTCCTCGTATGTCATTTGATCACGAAATTTTGCACGCATCTTACGTACCTGAGCATCTTCGATGCCAAAAAGTTTCATAATTTTTTTACCTTTTTGCTATTTTTTTGAATTTACTGTTCACCGACGTACATATTTATAGTTTTTTGTTTGTCACGAGCTGCTTGAATGTTAAAACACCACAAAATTTTGCACGGGTCTTGCGCACCAGAGTATCTTTGATGCTGCAAAATTTCAGATTTTTCAGATTTTTTTGCTATTTTTTTAAGTTTTACTGTTCACCGAGTTACTATTCACCGCGTACTAAAACCGCCCGAAGGGGCACGAGGGACGAAAACTATCCAGTTTTTATAGTTGAGCGACGAAGACTATCCGGTTTTGAGTTGAGGAACAATTTCTAAACTCTCGGAAAAGTTCGAGGATGAAAAATATACTTATCCCTTGAAGAAACGAACACAAATACCTATAGCAAAGGGGTCAGTTGAGGAGAGACTCCCAGTTGCTTCAGAATCATCTAATCTACATAAGTCATGAACATGAAATACCAGTGTTCATTTCATCAAGTAGACATGGATGCAAAACTGGATGTAAAAGTTTGCTATGGTTAGCCTCCATGACAGCAACAAGAGGGCATGCAGACTAGAGCAAAAGGAGCGCTGCTACACAGACGACACACAGTGGCCGATTCTTGCACGACACTGCTAATCAAGCCGTCCATGCAAATGAGCAAACTATGGCTAGCCAATGGATTCATCATCGTCCAGTTATCGTCCCAGCAAGTATCGTCTGCACAGTAGTTTCGCATCCTTTCTCTTGGCACTGAGGGCTGCATGCGAGCACGCCGGGTGACCACTGTAGTAACCAAGAGAAATATTCCCCAAAATCACCCATGGCCATGGGATGCTACATGAAGGGTACTACATGAACGCATCCACTGTCAGCTGAAAGCAACAACTTGTTCTGAAATTTGTAGCTTTATGAAATTCATTTCTGATGCATGGTCATGGGCTTGTTGGCGGGAAAATACCCAACAAGCAAAATCAACCTACACATTTAGGACAGTATAACCGAGCCTAAAGCAAGTCCTCTCAGCGATTCGCGTTCATGGCCGTCCGTTTTCGTGATCTAAACGTTTCTGAACGTTGGATCTGATTTGTGCACCACACGTTTCCCGTCTCATGGGCCTGCTGTCCTAAGGGGACGCTACTCCAGCGAAAAAAACGGTGTATTCTGGTTGTTTGGGCTGTTGGACCGAAGCGTGGTTCCCATGGGCACTGTGCCAGCGACGTTTCGGGTAACATTCCCTAATCACCCCCGACCTATCGCCTCTCCTCTCTCTCTCGGCCGCAACACGAGGCTGCGCCGCCACGGCCGCTATTCTCTCCGGCTCGCCTCTCCTGTTCCTCGCTGCGTATTCCTCGACCACCTCCGCCTTCGATCAGTAGGTGCCGCCCTCCTTCTCCTATCTTTCTTCCGGGTAAGCGCAGCGAGGAGGGGCTCCGCCTCCTCGCGGATCTGGGCTCCATGGTCGGGCCGTCAAGGTCGCCGTTGGACAGAACCCCATCGAAGGTGCACAGACTCTGGCCTGTTCATTGCATATCCATAACTAACAACTCCTTTAAAAGGGAAATCTCCATCACTACTCCCCAAACTAACAGGAATGTTCGTCTGCGCTGTAGCTACGCCCGCTGCTGCGGTCCTGCCTCCAGATTGCGGGAGAAGTTGGGGACAATTTGTGCTAACGCCTCCAATAATTTCCTTTCAGCAACGATGGTGCATGGATGGGAGGCGCCGGATCTTTTCCGACTCCCCACCTCCTTCCTCTCGTGGATCCTCATGTGTCTTTCTTCTTTTACCTGGCCTGGCCGTGGTTTCCGCCGGTGAGTCCTTTTGTAGCACTTCATCCTTTCTGTTCCAAGTTTTTGGGTTTTGTATGTGTTATGCCATTATTTCTTGGACGTCGATATTGAACGAACGTTCGGTCCTGGGAGACCCCAGACCGAATGCCTCGTTCGGTAGTTGGCAGTCATCGATCGAACGAGAATTCCCGTTCGGGACGAGAAGTGCCCAACCCGAACACAATCGCCACAGGCCTTTTTGCAGCCCAGTTTGGGCCAAAAAATCTGTGACCAAAATAAGCCCACTTTTGCCTATGAATAATAAAGGCCAGAATTTGCCATGCTCTGAAAAAATTGAAATGATCCAAAAATAAACTTGTTGTGATAGATAGAAAATGAAAAACAAGGTATTACAAAAATACCCAATGATTTCAAATAAAAAATGCCATCATCTTTATAAAAACAAAAAATGCCATGCTAAAAAAAGATCTCTTTTTTATGCAAATGGCACAAGAAAAAGGTTCATGGCAAAAAAATCACATGAGCGGTGGAAAAAAGGCAAAATTTGCCGTCGATGCAAGGTAATTTTTTGATATGGAAAATAAAAGTAAAACTTGCCATGCTTGATAGAAGTAAATTTGCCATGAGTGACTGTATGGAAATTGGCTATGTGTGTTAAATAAAAATTGCCATGCCAATAAAATTAAATATACCATGGCAATAAAAAAGTTAATTTTGCCATGGCAAGTAAAAAGTTAATTTGCCATTGGCCATGCATGTTAAATAAAAATTGCCATGCCAATAAAATTAAATTTGCCATGGCAATAAGAAGGTTAATTGTGCCATGGCAATAAAAAGCTTAATTTCGCCATGGTTGAAAAATTGGCAATGTTCTTAGAAAAGATAACAGTTCAAAAGGCAAAAATTGCCATGTTCTTAGAAAAGATAACAGTTCAAAAGGCAAAAATTGCCATGGAAAAAAATAATAAAACATGGCATGCTCCATAGAAGTAAAATTTCCATGAGTGGCGAAAAGTAAATTTGCCATGTATATTAAATAAAAATTGCCATGGCGATAGAGATAAATTTGCCATGGCAAATAAAAAGGTTTAATTTGCCATGGTCGAAAAACAAAAAAGTAATAATTTGGCTGGCATAAATAAAAGTAAAATTGCCATGGCAAAAAAATGAAGAGTTTGACGAAAAGTAAATTTGCCATGTATGTTAAATAAAAATTGCCGTGGCAATAGAGATAAAATTTCCATGGCAAATAAAAAGGTTTAATTTGCCATGGTCGAAAAATAAAAATGTAATAATTTGGCTGGCAAAAATAAAAGTAAAATTGCCATGGCAAAAAAAATGAAGAGTTTGCCATAGCCGGTGTAGTTAAATTTGCCATGTTAACCTGAAGTAAAACTTGGCATGCTCCATAGAAGTAAATTTGCCACGAGTGACGAAAAGTAAATTTTCCATGTATGTTAAATAAAATTTGCCATGGCGATAGAGATAAATTTGCCATGGCAAATAAAAGGTTCATCCGCCATGGTCGAAGAAAAGGTAATAATTGGGATGGCAAAAATAAAAGTAAAGTTTCCATGGCAATAAAAATGAAGATTTTGCCACGGTGGTGTAGTTACATTTTCCGTGTTAACAAAGATAAAATTGCCATTACAGAAAAGAAAAAAAAAGAAAATTTGCCGTGGCAAAAATTACATGAAGAACTGCCACCAATCACACACAAAAAACAGAAATTTTGCCATCTAGTGTGATTTTTTGCCATGTGGACATTACCAAACAAATGCAAAAAAGACCATGTCGACATGATTTTCCTTGAATTATAAGCTTGACATGGTACAAAAATTAAGTTTGCGATCGTACTTGACCTAACCTTGCCATAATACATAAATTAAGTTTCTTGTGATCTAATTAAAGATATTCACATGGTCCAAATTAGTAAAAAAAATGCCATGCTATATTCAAAATCCAAATTTTGCCAAATCCTATATACCTAAGAGATTCATCCCCATTGTCTTATTTATCTTGACATGCAAGCTATCCACATCATCAAATAGGTCCACCATTTTTTTAAACATGGCAAATATAAGCTTCTAGTCGCCATGACATATTTGTATTAAATTTGACATGGTATTCCAATTAAAGTTTCCATGTTTTTGAATGAGAAAATTGCCGAGTATGTAAAGTAACACAACAAATGTGAATCAAAAATGCCATGGCAAATGGATATTTAAATTTTGCCATGGTGTTTAATTAAAAATGCCATCCTTCGTATGATGCCATGGTCTCTGGAAATTCGTATCAAAATCATTCCAAAAATTGCCATGGCAATTATTTAGAAAAACAAAGATGGTAGGTATTCAATGTTTGTAAAATTGCCATGTCAAATTGATATAATAATTTTCCAGGGCAAATGATGTTGCCCTGGTTAGTTGAGAAAAAATCAGTTAGTTGCCATGTAAGCAATTAGAAAAGCATGCTACCCATCGTTAGGATCTAAAAAATTGCTGTGATGGTAAAATCAATATACGTTTGTTGCCATGCTGCTATGATTAAAACCTGAAAAACATGCTCACAGGGGTTGTGGGGGTCAGCATCGGGTCAATGGCGTGGCCGTGGCCCCGTGTTCGCCGCCCACGTGAGAAGATGGCCGCCAGTAACCACCGGAGGCCAGCGGGCCTGGGATCCGGTGGCGTGAAGAAGAAGAGCCATGGCCGCCGCCTGCCCCTCTGCCGACGACACAGCTAGCCCGGCTCAAGCCTCTGCCGGTCGCCGCCCTCCGCGGAGGCCGCACCCTGGTGTCCGCATGGCCGCAGCCGTCCCGCAAGGCCGCCGGCCTTCTCTAAATCCGGCGACGCGCAGGGCCGCAGCCCGCCGCTCCGACTGACGAAAGCCTTCGCCGATGTCCCCGCGTACCCGACGTCGGTCGTCCCCTCCTTCAAATCCGGTGACATGCAAGGCCGCGGCCTGGTGCCCAGCCGACGCCGAAGCCTCCTGCATCTATCGCCGCCGGACTCGCGCGCCACCATCCGCCGCTCCGACCGCCGGACGCCTTCGCCGTTGTCCCGACCTGCCCAACGCCGGCCGCCCTCCTCCAAATCCGGCGGTGCTGTGGGGATAAGAGAGTGGGTGGGGGGTCGAATGGAGAGATGTGGTGAATTGGTGATAACTGAGGGAGCTGACGCCTGCGAGTGAAAATGTTCGTTCGATTTTGGCTTCGTCCCGAACGACTCCTGGTGATGACGTGGCAAGGGCGATCGTCAAGATGCGTGCGACGGCTACGAGTGCGTTCGGGACGAGGTGTAAAAACGTCGAACGTTCGGGACTTATCAATTCCGTATTTCTTTGGTCTCAGTGTTGTAGAGAGGAGACCGATTTTTTTTTTTGATTTATTCACCGAGTTTGCATCCAAATTCCAAAGCCACAAGGATGATTTCTCTGTTGGGGAGTTGAGGTATCGTCTTTGCTTATGATTGCATTCTTTACATGAGTTATTTCTTGCAGTTTATGATATGAACAATCTTTTACACGGATGGAAGAAACATAACAACTAGCGTTGTTCAATCTGCTATCAAATCCTACATATACCAATCTCATATTTGTGCAGGTGGTGCTCATCAGGGTTCCAGTCGACTAATTTGGGCAACTCTTTGATGATGATTCTTACTGAGCTGCTGACCTTTGATCCAGTTCAGTCGGTCAGATCGGGAGAGGAAAAAGCATGCCGCTGGATGCGGGGCGAAGGTGAAGCGAGGCGGTCGTGACTAATCAATGTGGCGCAAAGCGATGCAAGGCTCAGTTTTTGCTGGTTCTGTGGATGGCGACAAGGGCCTCGCTTGACTCTTCCCTGGAGTTGACATCACTCCCCTATGCGCCTCCCCACCTCACTACTCGACAAACTATGTAGGTACCTCGTTCCTCCTTAAGGTTTGATTTTGATGTACTGTTTGTGAGGATCCAGTTTTCTTATTAGATCCACTTTCTGATTGTTGTAAGTGCAACCTTAATTTATTGTTTACAAGCTTTAACAGGACCGTGGCATAGATTGATTGGTCTGTTTGGTCGAGGAGAGCACAGCAACAAGCTATACAACACGGAGTTCGCCTAGCAAGCCAAGTCGATGTGCCGCAGTAGCCTTGGCTGATCTTATATTCAGCCTCTGCATGGAGTTAAGTTTTACAATTGATGATCTCCTGATTCTATTGCCATGTTTTAGTAGATGGATGTATCTTCTGAAACATGTGATGGAGTCTTTAACATGCTTCGGCAATGTCTTCTTGATTGAGAAATTGCTTCATGCACTCGGCAATACTGAGAACGGATTCAGGATACATGCTTTAGAACTTATATTAGAACAGTTTTAACTGAAACAGACTTGAGTACACTCTTTAGTCCAGTAGGTAATCTAGGACAATAAAATTGTAGCTTCTCCTAGCTTTCTCACAAATATCTTACCTCTATTTTACTTTGAAGCCACCCAGTAGTTCTATGCTGCTCCACCAGTGGACTGTGGTTTTTCGGACTGGATTTTGGTAATAGAATTATTGGTTCTTCTGGATGATGCTCTACCTGCTCATTTTTAAACTCATGGAATGAAAACTTTTTCTTCTCAATCAAATTAAAAAAAAATTGGTCATGTTTTTTCATTACCATTAATTTCATATTGTATTTCTAACAAAAATAGATATTCTTTAAATTTCACCTTGCATACGTCCATACACATAGATTCCTATTGTTCCATATATTTTATAAACTCCTATCCTTCAATTGACAAAATTGATGACAACCAAGAGAGAATAAAGTTTTATCAGTAAGCCGCCTTATTGAACTGGGTATGTTCTTTGGAAGAGTTGGCAACCCTTTGCAGCTTCTCTTATTGGTTTGCAGCAACGACATCAGGCCCGCTGTGCATATCTATCAGCTCTTTCATTTGGGGTGCCCTTTCCATAACACCTTTCACGACTTCCTAAGAATGATACAGTAATAATTCAGCGCCAAATTTGTTTGAGAAGTGTGAGACCTAGGTGCGGTCAGCTTGTTCTTGATACATTTGCTGATGCTTTACGGTAGCTGAGTTGGTTCAATGGATTGTAATATATTCATATTTGCTTTCAGCCTTTACATAATTTTTAAAGTAATTCTTGCTTACTTTTGCAGAAAAGGCAGGCACACTGACTTCAATTGTTAGACATGAACAAACCTGAATGTGACGGGTTTTCTGAAATGATGTTTTTTGCAAGCTTTGAATTTATTATCTTACCTGAATTTGTGATTTTATCTCAATCAGTTGACTTGTCAGAGAAAGTAAAGTAACTGGCCCTTACACTTATTTGTGCTAGAGTCTGTTGTACAAACTGAAGGCTTGTCACATGCTCTTTATAAAATCAAATGCTAAGAAAGCCAGAGCAGTTGTGTGTTATTATTATTGTTGTTGTTATATTAGTTTATTGTTACTTAACCTCCATAGGTTTGCAATGAATCATCCACTATAATACCTTGACAGTGATTAATAAAATTTATAAACATGTATTTACATCAACAAGGATGATCCTATTGGAAAAATAGACGGGCGCAGCAACGCGTTGCATTGCACATATTTAAAGGAGAACTAACTGTAAAGTTTATTGCGCCTGGATGTATGCAAGCAGGAGGAAGGAAGAGGGAGGAGGGGGGCAGATACCGCGGAGATGAGCTGCTGCAGCTGGAGGTCGTGGTCAGCAAGCGAACATAGGCTGCGCGGCGATGCACGCACCTGGTCGTCGATCTCCATATCCTTGACCGGCACTTAGGCAGCAACTCAGCAACTTGTGGCAAGATCAGCACCTGCAAATATTCAGTCCAAACTTGAGCACCAAAAAATCAGCATGTATATAATATATTATCCATGGAAGAAAAGAGATATGTCACTAGCAGTACATATAACTAAAAATAAGAGTACTTGTTGCTAGCGAATAAAAGGATCTATGATGAGTACTTTTATCCACTATACAGAGAACATTTCTCTTTGTCAAATAACATCAGTGAATCATAGTAAATTCAATACATTTTTGGAAGAAAAAACCTGATCTATGTCCATGGGGTAGTGGGGAATAAAATCGTTGGGATACTGGAAATTAACATTGATTTCAGCAAAAAAACACTCCTCAAAGTGAGGAAATATACAGTCCAAAACTACATCAAGATTGAACCACATACGATTTTCTAGACACGTCCTCGGACACGTTCTCCATTGGGACATCATCGGCCTCCATCTACCTGCCGGCCTGCCAGTCGGCAGCAATGGCGGCCATCTCCTTCGTCTGGTCGGACGAGAGGCTGTCCTAGAGGGCTTTTGAGCGCGAGGAAGCTATGGTTTGTGTGGTGCGGAGAGGTGAAAGGGACCGGAGGAGGATGACTGCGGCTATGGCTGGGCCTGGAGTTTATATAGCGGGCGGATGACAATGGTGGGAAGCAAATGGACGAACAGGTGGCGACGGAGTAGGTTCCTCGGCAATTGCATATCATTAATGTAGGGCGATGGACCCCTGAGGTGTCGTTTGAACGCGGAGCAGTAGCGTGCACCGGGAAGCGACGCCGGCGACGCTCTCTCGGGCGTCGCGCCTCTTCAATGCCGACAACACTGCTGGCCCGCTTCCGCCGCACCGAAAGCAAAGACCGATCAAGCTGAGAGGGAAGTGTGCGCAGGCTAGGGATGGGGTTAATGATGGGCCAGGGCAGTCAGAAGTGGACATGGCAGCAGTCCGGACGCCCGCAACCCCCCCCCCCCTAGTTTGTCTTCGGTTTGCGGGAAAAGTGCGTTCGGACTACCAAGCGGACCAATACAGACATCCGTTTGATGGTAAAACACTCCGGACCACACAGTCCAGATGGTTGCGGTGGGTTGAGGGTCCGCATTGGAGATGCCCTAAGTCGATATGCATTCGGACTATCTTAGAATCGCATTCAGCAATCAATTGGTCTCAATATTTTCTCTCGACTGAGAACTGTTTGAATTCCAGATACAAAAACGACAAGTATCTTGTGTTAGGTTGATCTCCTCCCAATCGAGCCCAACGGCTCGACGGGCCCCTGACTCGCGCCCTGATCGGGGGCGCCCAACCAAACCATGGTTGGTGGGCCCCTGTGACCCGCGCTATATAATGAGAGGTGGGGGTAGGGGCCGTCTCACGCTTAAATCCCATGGATGAGGATCTGGAGATCAAACCAAAGCTCCTGGTCCACACGGTCATGGCTTCAATGCCAAAGGAGTTTGAAACTTTGTTGTAAACTATAATATGTCACTTTGGAACATGGGACATTGAAAAGACAATAGCAATGTGTGTCCGGGAAGAGGACAGACTCAAAGCCGCACATGGTGGTTCACTCAACTATGTGAAGGATTACAAGAAAAAAGAACTACAATCAAAACAACAAAAGTTCTCCTTCAAAGCATGGCAAAGCTCCCTATCAAGCATCGACATCGACCTTGACTGTCTTAGTGGACAAAGACACTTGTCTCCACTGCAAGCAGAAAGGGCATTACAAGAAAGACTGCGCTGCTTGGCTGAAGTCAGTCATGGCAAAAAGAGGTAACAATATAGTTTCATTTGTAAATGAATCCTTGTATACACAGTTTTCAAAATCCACTTGGCCAATTCTTTACAGGGATTCCATTCGACACGAACTACGCTAAGAAGCGAAAGACGCATTGAAGTGGCAAACGGAGTTGAAGCAGAAGTTGAAGCTGTCGGTGACATCTCCTTGGAGTTAGCTGGCGGATTCAATCTTCTACTTAGAGATGTTTTATTTGTTCCATCATGTCATAGAAACTTAATTAGTGTTTCTTGTTTGGACAAAGATACTTATGAATGTTATTTTGGACATGGCAAGTGTGCCATTTGGTATAATAATGCTTATGTGGGTGATGCTTTACTACATGATGAGCTTTATTTGTTATCACTTCGTGAAAAGTTTATTCCGTTTGCAATGTGAAAGTTTATGGCAGCATCGCTTGGGCCATATTTCAAGGGAGAATAGAAAGATTAGTCAAAAGTGAAATTCTTCCTCCGTTAGAATTTTCAGACTTAGAACAATGCATAGATTGCGTTAAAGGAAAGTACGTAAAACAAATCAAAAAGGTGCAATCCATAGCACGAGCACACTAGAAATCATCCACACCGATATTTGTGGACCATTTCCGGTAAAAAGTGTGGATGGATATGACTCGTTCATAACATTCACAGATGATTACTCTCGCTATGGATATATTTATCCAATCAAAGAAAGATCTGAAGCGTTGGATAAATTTAAAATATTCAAAGCTGAAGTTGGAAATCAACATGATAAAAGAATAAAGATAGTCAGGTCCGACCGTGGGGGAGAGTACTACGGTCGACACACTCCATATGGCCAAGTCCCTGGACCTTTTGCAAAGTTCTTGCAGGAGACTGGCATTGTAGCCCAGTATTCAATGCCGGGCGAGCCTCAGCAAAATGGAGTAGCTGAAAGGTGCAACCGTACACTTATGGATATGGTGCGCAGCATGATGAGGTATTCCAACTTGCCATTGGGATTATGGATGGAGGAGCTTAAAACCACCATTCACATTCTCAATAGAGTACCAAGCAAGTCGGTGCCCAAAACACCGTACGAGCTATGGACAGGAAGGGTGCCATCCCTACAACACTTCAGGGTGTGGGGGTGCCTCACGAGGCCAAAATGTTTAATCCAAACATTGGAAAGTTAGATCCCAAAACAGTGAGTTGCCACTTCATTGGCTATCCAGACAGATCAAAGGGTTTTCGTTTCTCTGCCGGGACATATATACAAAATTTGTAGAAACGAGACATGCGGTCTTCTTAGAGGGACGAAATGATGAGGGGAGCTTGGTAGCTCGGAAAATTGATATTGAGGAGAAGAGGGTGCATGCACCTAATCCAATGATTCAGGAGCCATTTTTCTCACTACCAGTTGCAACTCCACCCATGACAACTATGGGGGCAGACCCGGAACCTGTCCGTCATGAGCCGGTGAACCCGTTGTTGAGCATGAAAGGGAGGTGCAGCAGAAATTTTAGAAGAAGTGCGAAGTTGAGGCACAGAATGTGCCGTAAACCGAGGCCCTTAGAAGGTCTACGAGACCAAGAAAGTCAGCTATTCTCTTGACTTTAAAGTTTATAACACGTAAATGGTTCATATGGAAAAAGATCCCACCTCATATGAAGAAGCCATGAGAAGCCCTCATTCATTGATGTGGATGAAGGCAATGGAAGACGAGATGAGATCAATGAGTTCCAAAGATGTTTGGGACTTAGAGGAAATTCCTAAAGGAGCCAAAACAGTAGGCTGCAAATGGGTCTACCAAATTAAGTATGACTCTAAAGGGAATGTAGAAAAGTATAAAGCACGACTCATGGCAAAAGGATTTACACAAAGAGAAGGGATAGATTACAAAGAGACATTTTCTCCGGTCTCATGTAAGGATTCCTTCAGAATCATAATGGCATTAGTTGCTCATTTTGATTTAGAGTTACATCAAATGGATGTAAAGACGGCATTTCTCAACGAAGATTTAAAAGAAAATGTCTACATGAAACAACCCAAGGGTTTTATCATGGAAGGCAAGGAAAATATGGGATGCCGCCTAAAGAAATCCATTTATGGATTAATGCAAGCCTCTAGGCAGTGGTATTTAAAGTTTAATCAAACGATTAAAAGTTTTGGATTTAAAGAAAAGATAATTGCATTTATGCAAAGTTTTAAAATGGGAAATATATTTTCCTAATCTTGTATGTGGATGACATTCTGCTTGCTAGCAGTGATGTTAGTCTACTACAAGAAACAAAGAAGTTCTTATCCTCGAATTTTGACATAACAGATCTTGGTGAAGCATCATATGTTTTGGGCATAGAAATTCACCGAGATAGAAAAAATGGAGTCTTAGGACTATCGCAGAAAGCATATTTAGAAAAGGTTCTTAAAAGGTATAATATGCATGCAAGTAAAGCCACACCTGCTCCTATAGTTAAGGGCGATAGTTTTGGGAAATTCCAATGTCCCAAGAACCAGTACGAGATCGATCAAATGAAAGGAGTACCATATGCTTCTGCAGTTGGCAGCTTACAGTATGCACAAGAGTGCACTCGCCTACGACTTAGCCTTTATCACGGGGTACTCGGTAGATATCAAGAGAATCCAGGCATAGAACCTTTGGAAGATGGTAAAGAAAGCATTGCGTTATGTGCAAAGGCACGAAGGACTACATGCTAACATCACTGAGATCTGATTCCCTAGAGATAAAAAGGGTATTGGGGCGCAGATTTTCTTGAGGGACAAAGATGATAGAAAATCCACGTCGGGATCGTATTCACCCTCATTTGGGGAGCTATTTCGTGGAAAAGCTCCAAGCGATCGATAGTTGCATCATCCACGATGTATGCAGAATTAAATAACATGCTTCAAGCCACGGGGCGGCGATATGGCTAAAGAAATTTGTGCAGACTTGAAAGTGGTAGATTGTATTCACAAACCACTAAAGATGTACTGCGACAATCAGCCCGTGGTATTTTACGCTCACAACAACAAGTCGAGTAATGCTGCCAAAACAATAGAGATAAACTATTATGTTGTGAAAGATAAAATCCAGAATCAAACTATAAGTCTCGAGCATATAAAGACAAAAGATATGCTTGCGGATCCGCTAACGAAAGGCTTACCACCCAATGTGTTCAAGGAACACTTAGCCGGCATGGGTTTAAGGGAAAGCCTTATGATTCCTGGATAGGCCCAAAAGAAATAGAATTTGTTTCTGAACAAAACGTATGTTGTCGCTGAATGATTCTATCGGCAATTGAGCTGTGATGATGAAACATGCTCTATGTACCAATATGTGATGAAACAAATAAAATAAAGTATAAGGTTAAAAGTAAAGTTGAGATCAAGGGGGAGAATGGTAGGTTGATCTCCTCCCGATCGAGCCCAACGGCTCGACGGCCCTGACTTCAGCGCCACGATCGGGGCGCCCAACCAAACCATGGTTGGTGGGCCCCTGTGACCCGCGCTATATAACAGAGGTGGGGGCCTGGGCACGTCTCACGAGGTTCACTAGTAGAAAAGAGGGCTTTGGTCCAGGCCGGGTTAGCCCATTAGTCCCGGTTCGATCGAGCAAGGACCCATGGGGGCATTGGTCCCGGTTCGTGAGCCGGGGCCGGCCGGGCCACGTGGGCCATTTGTCGGTTAAATGCAGACCTTTTAGTCCGGTTGGTGCCACGAACAGGGACTAAAATCTTGACGCCCATTTAATCGATTCATTGGCACCAACGGGACCAAAGGATTAGACCTTTAGTCCGGTTCGAGCCACCAACCCGGTACTAATGGGGTTTGAGGCATTAGTACCGGTTCATGGCACGAATCGGTACTAAAGGTCCCATTTTCAAAATCTACCCCCCGATCGCCTTTTCAGTTTAAAAAAAAATAAAAGAAAATGATGGAAATGTCAAAAAAAATAAAAGAAAATAAGTTTCCCATGTGATATGTGGTCTAGTTGTTGGGAAAATTTGCAAATGTGAATTTCGACTTTATTTGCAAAATCTCTCTAGAATTTGCAAAATGGGCATAACTTTTGCATACTAACTCGGATGAAAAAGTTTTTTATATGAAAAATCATCTACTCAAAAAGTTACATCCGAATTTAACTGGGGGAACCCCGTTAAACATTTTCAAAATCCTCAAAAACCTAACAGAAAAAAAGTTACGGGGCTTTTAAGATCTGGAGGCAAAAAAATTCAAAAAATTTCAAACTTACTAGTGGCGCACCGTTTGCTAGGTGCGCCACTAGTAACAGAAAAAAAATTAGTTTCGAATTTTTTTTCGGGAATTGTTTTTCAAAATATGATACGTAATATGAAAAAGGAAAAAAAGTTATGCTCAAATTTCAGTTTTTTTGAATTTTTGTTAAATCTGGTCAAACTACTTATTCAAGAAGTATTAGTGTTACTAAATAATTATTCAAGAATATTAGTGTTACTAAATAATTATTTCGGGTTTTTTGAATTTTGGTCAAATCTGGTCAAACTATGGTCAAACTGTGGTCAAACAATGGTCAAACTAATTATTCAAGAAATATTAGTGTTATTTTTTAGAACAATAGTTTCAAACTCAAACGAGTGAAATGTGTGACTTCATGCTCAAGCTAAATTCCTGAGGTTAATAGGATTGACATCTTACTATTGTCAGGAAAACAACAAGTGCAGACTTGGAAACGAGGGAGAATAGAACCCGGAAGTTAAGTGTGCTCCGGCTGGAGTAGTGAGAGGATGGGTGACCGTCCGGGAGGTTAGATGATGAGGGGTGATTAGAGGTTAAATTGAGCAGTGATAAGGGGTGATTAGATATGAGAGGTTAAAATAATTCAGAAATTTGAAAATAAAAAAAAAATTCCAAAAAGAATTCAAATTTTTTAAAAAAAATCATAAAATTTCCTTTAGTACCGGTTGAAGGTGGACCTCAAGGCAGCGGCCACGTGGAGAGCCTTTAGTCCCGGTTCGTGTAAGAACCGAGACTAAAGGGGGAGGCTTTAGTAACGACCCTTTAGTCCCGGTTCCAGAACCGGGACTAAAAGCCCTTTTTCTACTAGTGGTTGAACGCTGCCACAAACCCCACCGAACACTCCCTACCGATCTAGGGTAAGCGCGGTGCTCACAGGAAGCACACCACCACCGCCGTCACCACACCACCATGGCCAGTGCGGGATCGAGTTCATCCGCACTAGGAGAAGGTAGGTTACCGGATCTACTAGCCTACTGCGATCTAAAGCCTATCATCTTGCAGTGTGCAAAAGTAACAAAAAATGTGGACCAACTTTCTTTCGACATGTACAACTCTGGGCTACAGTATATGCCTCCTGTCACAAAGTATAAATCAGACAAATGTTGTTAATTCCCATAATAATCGGGCAGATGGTAGGATTTCCTTGGCACTCGCCTGTCAGTGATCATATATACACTCCTAGAAAATAAGACCAACGGCGACCAATCAGAAAATAAATTATTGTGTGTATTAGTCACAGAAACTGCTATTCCTAGCTAGGCTATGATTTTGGCCCATCACCCATTCTTACACTCATTCCCTTATGACATTGGTGAATATCTATATAAGATGGAACGGAAGTATTTTTCATTTCTTCTGATCTGATGCGCGCTATGCAGAACAGTTGTCGGCATCTCATCGGGTGTTCATCTCGATTAGGATGGCGTGTTCGGGCACAGAGTCAATGGGTTCTACATCACCAGGACTTTCTCTGATCCCATTGACACCCTGAGGATCCTCATTTTTCCCCTCATTTCTGGCTTCATAGCGGGGTTGATCAGCCATAGGCCCATCGGCCATGATGTTCTGCAGCGGACCAGATCCTTCGTGGCCTTCACTTCCACCATCTCCATCGGCACTCTGCATATCAGAATCCCTCACTTTGGTGTATTTGGCATGAACCGACTTGGCAATGCTTATCAACAGCATGAGAGCTGACATACATACAGTGATGATGAAGAGACCAGAGAAACTTCGCAAAGTGAGAGGTGTCGCGTCCGTGTTGGGGATGCCATAGCTGGGCAATGATGTTTCTGTGCCTAACCATTTCTTTTCAATTCGTGAGCCCTCAGCCCCAAGGTCCAGGATGGCAACCGAAAGATCATGCACCAGCGGAGATTTTTGAGGAAACACCTGAAAACAAAAACATGATGCTGGTTAGACAATATTGTTTTGTCAGTGTAGCTATTGTAAGGATGCAGAGTGCATCTACTTAAGTGCTAGAGTAAGAAGCTTACGAAACCAAGTCCAGGTGTCTTGTATATGCGATTAACCATCTGGAATTCATTATGGTATTTAGGGTCAGAGAGAAACGACGTTATATATGGGATCTCATCAACGATAGCTGAGACACCTCCATTCTTTGATCCCTTCCTCAAAGCTTTAGCATATTCCTCTTTATTCGGATAGTCCTTTAGCCTATTGACATTGAAGCCTTCTTTTATCAAGACAGAACGTACAAATGATCCAGATTGGTATCCAATATAATCACCATTTGATCGGAGCTGCTCAAGATCTGTCACGGAGGGCCGGAGCCTCTTTGCAGTCAAAATGGATGATAAGCTAGCTGTGTAGCTCTGCACTATAACCAGCACAACAAAGCACCATATCACCACAACAATTTTTGACAGGGGGCTTCTAATAATTTGACCTGTGCAGATATTACGATAATCAATAGATTAGAGTATTCCGGACATAATGTAAGGTATGTAACCACTTATAATGCATCAAGTACTGTGAGCAAGTTTGAGCCCACTAACCATGAGAAAATGTCAAAGTCGAGAAAGAAAAGTAGAGAAACAGTGCTGCACTGTCTCAAACTCGATCCTTGGTACTCCGGGTTTCTGGGCCACTCGATCGTCCACACAACAAGTCCAGTGAAGAAGAATCCCCCCATAAGTGCTAACCAAAGTTGTGTTGTTAGTGGCTTTAGGAACACCCATTCAATTGCTGACTTGGAGTCATTCTCGGTGAGCACAAGCAGTGACACGCCTGACTCGGTGTATGGCATCGTGAAGTCCACGTCTACAGCTTCGGCGCTTCTTGGTTATAGTTATGTCACCCACTACTGCATCATAGTTCTGGTTGTAAGAACCAACAAAGTACAGTGTGAGTTATGTGATTCTCACGAAATGCAGAAATGGCATGCAAGTGAAAGGAGCAAGGCTCACTCCCGAAGACACGTTGCGTACTAGTTCGTCATAAGAACCATCAACGGCAACGAACTCATAATGAAGAACATGTGGTAGTTTCTTCGCAGCAGCCTCAAAGATATCAATGCAATAGCCACTGACATTATGAGAAGTTGCATTAACAAAAGCTTTAAACCCCGGTTTTTTAGGCACAGCAACCTTGAGCTCCTTCACATAGCCTCTGGTCAAAGCTCCTGTGTCTCTTCCCGGTAGTATTCTGTTGTTCATTCTCCTGATTTCTGGATTAACACAAGTTTTAGTACCTTATCCGACTGCCAAGATAATGTTCTCAAGTTGTATGGGAAAAAGGAGAGCTCCATAGCACAAAATTAAAATTAATTGCTCCAATATGACTAACGCATGAGAGTGTTTAAGGTAAGCAGAATATAGCTTTGCACTTCTTCACACACTTAAAGGAAAACCACATGTTTTTAAGTGACCTGCAAGATTAACTTGGTTCTCATGTTTGGATACACAGTTCGATCTGACATGCTTTCCTCCTATTGCTATACGTGCTACTACACATGCAAAACACAAGCCTGTTACTTGGTGGTACAAACCGAATTTTATTTTGGCTTAATATCAAAGTGGTACAAAATGGGCAATACAATTCAGTGTAAAATGAATGTGGACCACAGATAGTATGTACTACTTTCCACCTCGACGATCTGAAATCGTCGATATTGTCCATCTAACAAGGGAATTATAGGAGAAATTTATGTAATGGCAGAACAAAAAAAGAGGCGAAACATGCTTTTTATCTGATAGACCTAAACTACAGTCAACCGAGCTAACATCAGAGACATGTTCTACTAGGTTTCATCAAATCTTAGATATGCACAACAACTTATGCTTAAATGTGTGGGATTAAGCAGTTACCTTTCCCAGTCAGTTTTGTACTACAATATTCACATCCATCCCCTTGTTTGGTACAGTACTATACTAGCAGAGTAACAGTTACTGGTATTTTTCATGATGAAGGCAGTGGACAAGGCCTCGGCATTGGCAACAACGAACCTCCTCGGCCTTATTTGGAATCGGATCTGGTTTGGAGTTCCTCACCTGGGTTGAGGAGAGGAGGTAGCCCGTCGCAGGTGCGGCGAGGGGCCTGCACTGCATCTAGTCCATCTTCTGCCCCATTGGCAACAGCAATCCCCGCCACCGTACGACTCCCGCAGACGGTGGGGGGCCGGGACGGGAGGTCATTCCGACGAACGGCGACCTCGCCGCCGTTGCGCCGGTCGGCGGAAAGGCTGGAGATAGCGGCCAGGGATTTAGGTTGCGTTTGGTTTAGGCCCAAGATTGGCCCTACAAAATATAGACGCCCATAAATGGGCTTATGCCAAATCCCCATGGGCCAGGCCCAAAATGCCCGAGACAAAACTGGATAAAAGATGCTCCCTCCTTCCAAATTTTTTGTCTTAGATTTATCTAAATACGAATGTATCAAGTCACGTTTTAGTATTAGATACATCCGTATCTAGACAAATCTAAGACAAGAATTTTGAGATGAAGGGAGTAATATCTATACATGGAAGCACATAGGCTTGCTAAACATGCTTTATATCTAGGTGAGGGGCGCCACTTGTGGCTACTCAATCCCCATGATACTTCTGTGATTCCGGTACTA
The DNA here is from genome assembly GCA_021605145.1 of Aegilops bicornis. Lineage (NCBI taxonomy): Eukaryota > Viridiplantae > Streptophyta > Magnoliopsida > Poales > Poaceae > Aegilops > Aegilops bicornis. The sequence goes on from JAHIAL010000030.1 coordinate 1,630,506, forward strand.
CTCCCTCTGTTTCTAAATATAAGTCTTTCTATATATTTCAATATAACCACATATGAATGTACATAGACGTATTTTAGAAGATGGATTCATTCATTTTGCTCTGTATATAGTCCGTATTGGAATCTTTAATAAGACATATATTTAGAAACGAAGGGAGTAGGACCGATTGATTAATAAAGCATGTTTTCCTTAAAAAAAATAAAAAATCTATACCCGAAAAGGTCTGTAATTACCGAAAAAGAAATCAAAATCTATACCCGGACATCCCCTCAAAGAAAATCTATACCGGGACAACTCTCAGTTAAGGTTCCCTAAAAAGAATACTCCCACTTAAAGTTGTTTCGCTCAAAAAAAAATTCAAGGTTTGTTCGAAGAACGGCATTTCTTTCACAAAGCTCTGGCTATTGTTTGAGTGGAATTTTCGCTAAACACTGAAACTTCATCAGTGAACGTGTCTATGTTGTGCGGTTCTTGATCGATCGGGCGGCTACCGCAACTTGAACGTTTCCAAGAAAAACCACTATATATATTGAGGGTTCAACTGAAAGTACAACTAGTTTAAAAAAAACTGAAAGTACAACTGTATTTACCAGCCGTTGTGGCATCTCCGGGTGAGCCACGGGGGAGCCGGTCCAGGCGGTGCGCCTCCGGCGCCAGGGAAATGCTCCCGTCGCCGGCCGCCGCCGGCACGCTCCAGAGCGTGAGCATGACGAGCAAGGCGACGGCGAGCGCGCGCTCCATTTTTTGATCTCCCCGGTCCAAGCCATCGGCTGAGTATATATAAGCATTCTGACTGTTGTGATGTACTCCTTCCGTTCCAAAATAGTTGACTTAACTTTGTACAAACTTTAATACAAAGTTAGTATAAAGTTGGGTCATCTATTTTGGAATGGAGGGAGTAACTAAAAGTCTATTTCGAACCTGGACCTTGGACGTCGTAACTTTTAACTGGTCCTTGTTGAATCTTCGATGTTGGCTGGGTAGCCTGGCGCGAACGAACGGGTCAGAAGGCCATTTTCCAGAGGTGGAGCTAGATGGATCGATGGAAGATCGGCCGAGCCTGTCCCTCTCCAAGCAAACCTCAGGGATGAAGAATCGTATCAGCCGGCGAATAAGTTACACCACGCGTGGCGCATCACCTTCGGGAAGTTGATTCTCGATCGAGGCTGTATGTAGTGTGGAAAGAGCATGCTTCCAGAGACAAGTCAGCCTTCCCTAATTTGACTCTTGTAGTACGTTACATGCAGCTTCATACGGTTCCGCATTTACAAATAGAAATAGAATTCAAGGGTGTATTGTTATGCAACATCTTACTACTACTCCTACTTCTCCTGGTCACGAGCACGAGCAGTAGCCCATTCAATCATTCATGCATGCATGCGTGCATGCATGAGCCAGTCGAGAAATGGGTATACGCGCGCATGCATGTCCGCTGTGGCCGGCTAGCTCTTCCGTCGCGCGCCATGTTTCGGCCGGCCGCTGCATACGTACTCTTGCAGATACGTGGTGCGCTACAATTCCTCTGTGTGTGTGGGTAATGGGTATACACATGTACGTAGGTCGACCGAACACGTGCCGTGGAGGTGCTTGGAGAGCCCCTATAGGTCCCTCTCCGAGAAAATTGGCACGCAAGAACCGCATGCACCACGCGTGGCATCAGCTTCGATGCGTTGGCCGCCACAGACTGGTTCAGATACGTGGCATGTACCTGTGTATGTGTGTACGAATCCGCTGAGAAGTTCCCTGTGGTGTTACGGCTCCACATGTACTACCAGAGTTCATCTTGATCCTCTCGGTGGTTCTGGAGATCACTGACGACCTTGAGCGGTAGTCCAATCGATATCACGCATGCATGCATGAGTCAATCGACGAATGGTTTGTGCTTCTGCCGCGATCTTCTGGCTTTGGTGTGCGAAATCGCGTGGAAGCTTTGGCGTGGCGCTACGGTTCCTTGAAAGTGCAGGGCTCTGCGTACCGTTGTGTGGCTACATATTCAGTATCTGATCAGGTCCATGCGGTTGAAAGTAATCCGGTCGTCGCGACATTTTAAAGTGTGAAAGAAACTCCAAACAGAAATTTGACCCATACATCTCGACATTATATGTGTGCACATCAAGTTCCGGAAAAAAACAAATTTTTTTTTTGCTTGTGTAGAAAAAGACAAAAGCATGTCTTGTGAAAAGCATTTTTTAACATTAGATTTTGTCTTTTTCACATGCAACACGTAAGTTGTTGATTTTTCACGAAACGACTTTGTGAGCATGTACGATATCGAGATGTACACGCCAAGTTTTTGTTTGGAATTTTTTTAACATTTCAAAATATGTTTAAAACACATTTTTTTTACTGGGGGCGCGCGCTCCCATGTGCCAAAACGCCACTCTTGGTCGTCGCCTAGCTATGTTCATTGTTCAGATCACCGGGCAGATGGAAAGTTGAGTTCTAGAGGAACCCAGACGAAAATGCATACTGGTTGACAGATAGAGGTTTTGCAAGATTTTTGTTGGCGGATAATACTTGTATTATTCAACACTCAAAGATTACAATCACCACTGGCAATGTTGAGGAGTTCATCCGGATCCAATCCAAGCCACACAACAATTCGGCATTGTGATCGCCCAAAACTTGACGGCGGTGACTAGCGTTGTTTTTGCTACGGACAATATGAGTAATAGTAGAATTATACCCGATCAAACCTTCTTTGATATCTTTTATTACAAAGGCATATTTAGATCTATTTTCATCTCCCTCTTGAATCATCTGTACTGCTTCTAAACTGTCTGATTCAACATCAATAGGTAGATCACTCCATTGCAAAGCGAGTAAGAGGCCCTCTAGAATGCCCAAAATCTCAGTTTCAAGCACATCATCACAACAAAAAAGATATCTGCATGAGTAAGGATCATACATGTTTCCGCCACACCATCCAAAACAGACCCATCTGTGTTGAGCTTCACCCGTCCAGCCGCTGGTGGAGACCAATGACTTTGTTCTTGATGCCTCATATCACATGTGGGTGCCACCAAAGGGAAACAAACTTGAGCTAGGAACTTCCCCTTTGTATGGTCAGCATTAGCATTTGCAACAATGGAGTTCAGCGAGGCGACGTAGCTAGATAGAAAGCGGCAGCAAACATCAACTGGAGGTGCAGGTTTGTGGTGGACTATCTCGTTCTGAACATGCCAGGTCAACCAAAGAAGCATCATGAACCGAATCTGGATAGGTCCAGTCATATCAGAGATTTTTTTGAAAAAGGGTGCTTTATTACTTAAAAGGTTTAAACATTACACCCGGACTCTGCATAACTATGATGCGCACAGCCAAACAAGTTCTCTCACACAAACGAAAATTAAGGAGAAATACAAAGAAAGAGTATGTATAACGCCTAAAGCGGAGGTGGGTCAATCCTAAGATCATGCTGCCACCCATGTTGGGTAAAAGTATCTCTCGCCGTATTCTCCAATCATGTACACGCCTCCGTAAACAGGCCTCGATTCTTAGAGAGGACCATAAACGAAGAGTTCCGGTACACCTGTAGATAACCTGCATCAGAGAAGTACTTTTATCGCTAAACACCTTATCATTTCTACATAGCCAAAGCGACCAAATAACGGCAAGCGCTCCCATCCTAAGAATAGTTCTAAACCTGTAATCTATCCCATGTAACCAGTTGTCAAATACATTAGCAACACTACAAGGAGGATACAAGCCACAAGCTATCTGGATGACTGACCATATAGAACGAGCCAATTTGCATTGGAAGAATAAATGTTTTATTGTCTCATCATGGTGACAAAAGACACATTGCGGGCTTCCATGCCAATTTCTCTTAATAAGGTTATCTTTAGTAAGAATGACTCCGCGACGAAGATACCATGCAAAAAAATTATTCTTTAGAGGTATCTTCATCTTCCAGATCTTCTTATTATTATCAACGGGCACATCAGACTGGATTAACGCTCTATACATAGACTCCACTGGGAATTATCCATTCCCATGTAGGTTCCATCGAAATACATCAGACCCATGTGACAAATGCACCGTGGACAACCGCTGGAGCAGGATATACCATGATTGAAGTCTGGGTCCAATTAAATCTCTTCCGAACGTCACATTTGGCGGAAATGATTCCATTACCGTGGCGATAGTATCACCCTTATGACGCACAATGTTGTATAGAGTTGGATACTGTTCTCGGAGTGTGGCATTTCCTAGCCACTTGTCATCCCAGAATCTAATTTCCGAGCCGTCCTTAATTGAGAAGGATTGCTACCTCTTGAGCACTGCGTTAGTTTTTCCTTGAAGAGGAAAGGGTGATGCAGCAAAGTAGCGTAAGTATTTCCCTCAATTTTTGAGAACCAAAGTATCAATCTAGTAGGAGGCTACACGCAAGTCCCTCGTACCTACACAAACAAACAAGAACCTCGCAACCAACGCGATAAAGGGGTTGTCAATCCCTTCATGGCCACTTGCGAAAGTGAGATCTGATAGAGATCATAAGATAAGATAATTTTTTTTGGTATTTTTATGATATAGATTGGAAAGTAAAGATTGCAAAGTAAAGTAGATCGGAAACTTATATGATGGAAAATAGACCCGGGGGCCATAGGTTTCACTAGTGGCTTCTCTCAAGATAGCATAAGTATTACGGTGGGTGAACAAATTACCGTCGAGCAATTGATAGAAAAGCGCATAGTTATGAGAATATCTAGGCATGATCATGTATATAGGCATCACGTCTCATGACAAGTAGATCGAAACGATTCTGCATCTACTACTATTACTCCACAAATCGACCACTATCCAACATGCATCTAGAGTATTAAGTTCATAAGAATAGAGTAACGCATTAGGCAAGATGACATGATGTAGAAGGGATAAACTCAAGAAATATGATATAAACCCCATATTTTTATCCTCGATGGAAACAATACAATACGTGCCTTGCTGCCCCTGCTGTCACTGGAAAGGAACACCGCAAGATTGAACCCAAAGCTAAGCACTTTTCCCATTGCAAGAAAGATTAATCTAGTTGGCCAAACCAAACTGATAATTCGAAGAGACTTGCAAAGATAACCAATTATACATAAAAGAATTCAGAGGAGATTCAAATATTTCTCATAGATAAACTTGATCATAAACCCACAATTCATCGGATCCCGACAAACACATCGCGAAAAGAGTTACATCGAATACATCTCCAAGAAGATCAAGGAGAACATTGTATTGAGATTCAAAGAGAGAGAAGAAGCCATCTAGTTAATAATTATGGACCCGAAGGTCTGTGGTAAACTAGTCACAACTCATCGGAAAGGCTATGGTGTTGATGTAGAAGCCCTCCGTGATCGATTCTCCCTCCGGCGGAGCGCCAGAAAGGCTCCAAGATGGGATCTCACGGGAACAGAAGGTTGCGGCAGTGGAAATAGGGTTTCATGGTGCTCCTGGATGTTCTCGGGGTACGTAGATCTACATAGGCGAAGGAAGTCGGTCAGGGGAGCCACGAGGGGCCCACGAGAGTGGGGGCGCGCCTCCCTGCCTTGTGGCTTCCTCGATTGCTTCTTGACGTCCACTCCAAGTCTCCTGGATTGCGTTTGTTTCAAAAATAACTCTCCCGAAGGTTCCATTCCGTTTGGACTCCGTTTGATATTCCTATTCTGCGAAACACTGAAATAGGCAAACAAAACAACAATTTGGGTTGGGCCTCCGGTTAATAGGTTAGTCCCAAAAATGATATAAAAGTGTTTAGTTAAGCCCATAAACATCCAAAACAGGTAATATAATAGCATGGAACAATCAAAAATTATAGATACGTTGGAGACGTATCAAGCATCCCCAAGCTTAATTCCTGCTAGTCCTCGAGTAGGTAAATGATAAAAACAGAATTTTTGATGTCGAATGCTACCTAGCATATATCTCAATGTAACTTTCTTTATTGTGGCATGAATGTTCAGATCCAAATGATTCAAGATAAAAGTTTAATATTGACATAAGAGTAATAATATTTCAAGCATACTAACAAAGTAATCATGTCTTCTCAAAATAACATGGCCAAAGAAAGCTATCCCTACAAAATCATATAGTCTGGCTATGCTCTATCTTCAGCACACAAAATATTTAAATCATGCACAACCCGGATGACAAGCCAAGCAATTGTTTCATACTTTTGATGTTCTCAAACTTTTTCAATTTTCACGCAATACATGAGCGTGAGCCATGGACATAGCACTATATGTGGAATAGAATGGTGGTTGTGGAGAAGACAAAAAAGGAGAAGATAGTCTCACATCAACTAGGCGTATCAACGGGCTATGGAGATGCCCATCAATAGATATCAATGTGAGTGAGTAGGGATTGCCATGCAACGGATGCAATAGAGCTATAAGTGTATGAAAGCTCAACAAAAGAAACTAAGTGGGTGTGCATCCAACTTGCTTGCTCACGAAGACCTAGGGCATTTTGAGGAAGCCCATCATTGGAATATACAAGCCAAGTTCTATAATGAAAAATTCCCACTAGTATATGAAAGTGACAACATAGGAGACTCTCTGTCATGAGGATCATAGTGCTACTTTGAAGCACAAGTGTGGAAAAGGATAGTAACATTGTCCCTTCTCTCTTTTTCTCTGATTTTTTTTATTTTGGTGGGCTTCTTTGGCATCTTTTTTTATTTGGGCTTCTTTGGCCTCTTTTATTTTTCATAAAGTCCGGAGTCTCATCCCAACTTGTGGGGGGATCATAGTCTCCATCATCCTTTCCTCACATGGGACAATGCTCTAATAATGAAGATCATCACACTTTTATTTACTAACAACTCAAGAATTACAACTCAATACTTAGAACAAAATATGACTCTATGTGGATGCCTCCGGCGGTGTACCGGGATATGCAATGAATCAAGAGTGACATGTATGAAAGAATTATGAATGGTGGCTTTGCCGTAAATACGATGTCAACTACATGATCATGCAAATGCAATATGACAATGATGGAGCGTGTCATAATAAACGGAACGGTGGAAAGTTGCATGGCAATATATCTCGGAATGGCCATGGAAATGCCATAATAGGTAGGTATGTTGGCTGTTTTGAGGAAGGTATATGGTGGGTGTGTGGTACCGGCGAAAGTTGCGCGGCACAAGAGAGGCTAGCAATGGTGGAAGGGTGAGAGTGCGTATAATCCATGGACTCAATATTAGTCATAAAGAAATCATATACGTATTGCAAAAATCTACAAGTTATCAAAACAAAGTACTACATGCATGCTCCTAGGGGGATAGATTGGTAGGAAAATACCATCACTCGTCCCCGACCGCCACCCATAAGGAAGACAATCAAAAAATAATTCATTCCCCAACTTCATCACATAACGGTTCACCATACGTATGCTACGGGAATCACAAACTTTTAACACAAGTATTCCTCAAATTCACAACTATCCAACTAGCATGACTCTAATATTACCATCCTCATATCTCAAAACAATCATCAAGCATCAAATTGATCATAGCATTCAGTGCACTCTATATGATAGTTTTTATTATACCCAACTTGGATGCCCATCATATTAGGACAAATTTTATAACCAAGGCCAATACCATGCTGTTCTAAAAGACTCTCAAAATAATATAAGTGAAGCATGAGAGATCAATAATGTCTACAAAATAAAACCACCGCCGTGCTCTAAAATATATAAGTGAAGCACTAGAGCAAAATTGTATAGCTCAAAAAATATAAGTGAAGCACATAGAGTATTCTAATAAATTCCAATTCATGTGTGTCTCTCCCAAAAGGTGTGTACAACAAGGATGATTGTGGTAAACTAAAAATCAAAGACTCATATCATGCAAGACGCTCCAAGCAAAACACATATCATGTGGTGAATAAAAATACAGCTCCAACTAAAGTTACCGATAGACGAAGACGAAAGAGGGGATGCCTTCCGGGGCATCCCCAAGCTTAGGCTTTTGGTTGTCCTTAAATTTACCTTGGGGTGCCTTGGGCATCCCCAAGCTTAGGCTCCTTATTCCATAGTCCATCAAATCTTTACCCAAAACTTGAAAACTTCACAACACAAAACTCAACAGAAAATCTCATAAGCTCCGTTAGTGCAAGAAAGCAAACCACTACTTTAAGGTAATGTAATGAACTCATTATTTATTTATATTGGTGTTAAACCTAAAGTGTTCCAACTACTCTATGGTTCATACTCCCCGATACTAGCCGTAGATTCATCAAAATAAGCAAACAACACACAAAAACAGAATCTGTAAAAAACAGAACAGTCTGTAGCAATCTGTAACTTTCGAATACTTCTGGAACTCTAAAAATCCTACAAAAATAGAAAGTCATAGGCAATTTGTCTATTAATCTACTGCAAAAATAATCAACTAAAAATCACGTTCCTGTGATTAATTAAAATTATTCTCGTGCGCGCAAAAGTTTCTATTTTTCAGCAAGATCAAATTAACTATCACCCAAGATGATCCTATAGGTTCTACTTGGCACAAACACTAATTAAAACATAAAACCACATCTAAACAGAGGCTACATGAATTATTTAATACTAAACAGTAGCAAAAATCAAGGAACAAAAATAAAATTGGGTTGCCTCCCAACAAGCGCTTTGTTTAATGCCCCTAGCTAGGCATAAAAGAGAGAATAGATCTACGTATTGCCATCTTTGATATTCAATTCATAAGTGGCTCTCGTAATAGATTCATAAGGTAATTTGATTTTCTTTCTAGGAAAGTGTTCCATGCCTTTCCTTAATGAAAATTGGAATCTAATATTTCCTTCCTTCATATCAATAATTGCACCAATCGTTTTAAGGAAAGGTCTACCAAGAATAATAGCACATGAAAGATTGCAATCTATGTCAAGAACAATAAAATCTACGGGGACATAATTCCTATTTGCAACAATAAGAACATCATTAATCCTTCCCATAGGTTTCTTAATAGTGGAATCCGCAAGGTGCAAATTTAAAGAGCAATCATCAAATCCACGGAAACCTAACACATCACATAAAGTTTTTGGAATCGTGGAAACACTAGCACCCAAATCACACAAAGCATAGCATTCATGATCTTTAATTTTAATTTTAATAGTAGGTTCCCACTCATCATAAAGTTTTCTAGGGATAGAAACTTCCAATTCAAGTTTTTCTTCATAAGATTACATCAAAGCATCAACGATATGTTTGGTAAAAGCTTTATTTTGACTATAACCATGAGGAGAATTCAACACGGATTGCAACAAGGAAATACAATCTACTAAAGACCAATTATCATAATTAAATTCCTTGAGATCCAAAATAGTGGGTTCATTGCTATGTAAAGTTTTGACCTCTCCAATCCCACTTTTACCAAACTTTGCATCAAGATCTAAAAACTCCGAATCATTGGGACGCCTTTTAACTAATGTTGACTCATCTCCAGTCCCATTATTACCAAGATTCATATTGCAAAACAAATATTTAATAGGAGACACATCAATCACTTTTAGATCTTCATCATTATTTTCATGAAAACTAGAAGAACACGCTCTTACAAAGCAATCTTTCTTAGCATGCATTCTAGCGGTTCTTTCTTTGCACTCATCAATGGAAATTCTCATGGATTTGATAGACTCATTGATATCATGCTTAGGTGGAATAGTTCTAAGTTTCAAAGAATCAACATCAAGAGAAATTCTATCCACGTTCCTAGCCAATTCATCAATCTTAGGCAATTTTTCATCAAGCAAAGCATTGAAATTCTTTTGAGAGATCATAAATTCTTTAACACTAATCTCAAAATCATAGGGCATCTTATTAAAATTTCCATAAGAGTTTTGTAGGAATCACCATAATTATTAGAGGAATTACTAGGGAACGGCCTAGGATTAAAGTTTCCTCTATACGTGTTGTTACCAAAATTATTCCTACCAACAAAATTCACATCCATAGATTCATTATTATTCTCAATCAAAGTAGACAATGGCATATCATTAGGATCAATAGGAGCACTCTTATTAACAAACAATTTCATAAGTTCATCCATCTTTCCACTCAAAACATTAATCTCTTCTATCGCATGAACTTTTTTACTAGTAGATCTTTTGGTGTGCCATTGAGAATAATTAACCATAATATTATCTAGGACTTTAGTAGCTTCCCCTAAAGTGATTTCCATAAAAGTGCCTCCCGCGGCCGAATCTAAAAGATTTCTAGAAGCAAAATTCAATCCGGCATAAAATTTGTGTATGATCATCCATAAATTTAATCCATGTGTAGGGAAATTGCGAATTATTAACTTCATCCTCTCCCAAGATTGTGCAACATGCTCATGATCAAGTTGCTTAAAATTCATAATATCGTTCCTACGAGAGATGATCTTAGCGGGAGGAAAATACTTAGAGATAAAGGCATTTTTGCACTTATTCCATGAATCAATACTATTTTTAGGCAAAGGCGAAAACCAAATTTTAGCACGATCTCTAAGTGAAAACGGAAATAACTTCAATTTAACAATATCATTATCCACGTCTTTCTTCTTTTGCATATCACACAAATCAACAAAGTTGTTTAGATGAGTAGCGACACTACTAGAAAAAGGGCTATAGATGGGATTGACACTAATGACGCACCAGACAAGCGGTGCGCCATTAGTATATACTAATGGCGCACCACCTTCTGATACGCCATTAGAGTTGAAAGTACTAATGGCGCACCCTGCCCAAGGTGCGCCATTAGTATCAATTTTTTTTTTGAACTAGTGCGCCTGTCCAAACATACTAATGGCGCATCCAGACTTAGTGCGCCATTACTAGTTGTAACTAGTAATGGCGCACCTGTCGGAAAGTGCGCCACTAATGTTGTTTTTTTATTATATTTTTTATTCCTTTTTTTGCAAAACTACTAATGGCGCCTTTGCTCCGTGCGCCATTACTAGTTTAAACTAGTAATGGCGCATCTGTGGAACAAAGGCGCCATTAGTATGTTCTTTTTTTTTGCAAAACTACTAATGGCGCACCAGAAGGTGCGCCATTATTAATGCGGATTACTAATGGCGCACTTAGAGTTGGTGCGCCATTAGTAAGTGGGCAGCAACAAGATATTTTGGACAGCCTCTCCCCTACCCACACTCACTTTCTCCCCACTTCATTCTCTCCACCTCCTCCTTGTCTCGGGTGCCTCCTCTTTTTCACCTCATTGCCACCATAGATTCATTCAAATTAAGTGGTTAAATTACCTTATTTTGAAAGGTACGTAAGGGGGGAAGCTATATTTATGTTGTTCTCCCTACAACAATGTGCACATGCACTTTTTATGGCCTAGCTAGATCTATGTATGTTAGGTAATTATGTTGCATATGTTTGTGGTGTTGCATATGTGTTTGTGTTTGGAGGTGTACGGTATTTGAAATGCGATAGTTGCCAATATTTTGCGGAATGTTGATTCATTTCCGTTTAGTGAGAATTTTGGCATTAAGCATTCTTTTGGTCCTATTTTTAGGGAAAGTCATGCCAAAAATTTTCTTGGTTCTAAAATATCGTTTTGCTCTACCCCAGCGACCATGGTCCGCATACGATGACCGAAGGCATCATGAATAGGTTTTTGAGGTCCGCGAAGGCCGAGATGCTTCAAAAGAACGAGACGGAGATAAGATGTCCGTGTCGAAGATGCAAGTGAAGAGCCTTATTGCGGACCCGGATTCGGCAGGTGCGGGACCACCGCTCTTGCGTGGTTTCATGGATGGCTATCGGTGGCAAGGTGATGAAGATGACTACAAGTCGTCCATGGGGCCGGCAAGAAATGAGGAAGGGCAGCAAGACAACCACCCATGACTCGGTAGGCGAGAAGACGAAGAATCCCGGGGAGATGATCACGACGGTGATCTTTGTACGATCATCATGTAGAAGATGCAAGACATGATGATGAGGAAGATCTCGAGCGGGCGGCCAGGCATGATCATGAAGATGATGATCTTGGCCAGGCGGAAAAGACGCTGGACCATCGATGGGCTGGGTGCAGGACCCTCATATTCAAGAGCTGCTTCTCAAGTAGACGGATAACGCAAGAGCTGCCACGAGAGAAAGCCAAGATGGATCAACTTGAGTTAGACAGCGGTTACTCCATTGTATGAAGGATGCAGGCCGAGGATACCGCTGAAAGTAACGCTCATGGCTCTAGAGATGAAGGTAAAACACAAAATGACCGACGCGTAGCTTGACGAGAAAATGTCATTACAGCACGACGTCTTCCCAAGGGAACAAGTGCCCGACCAGTTTGGAGGAGGCTAAGAAAATCGTGTGTGTCCTCTGGATTTACCGCACGTGAAATACCATGTGTGCATGAACAATTGCATCATTTATCGGGACGAGCACGCGAGTCTACCATATGTCCGGTTCTTGGCGTCACTCGATACAAGAAGAGGAAGAAAGCTCCTCGAAAAGTGGTGTGGTACTTTCCGATCACTCCTCGTCTGCAGGCGGTACTTCACGGACCCTAAGGTAGCGAAGCTCTGCGTTAACGCAGCGGATAGGGAGGAGAAGAAGCGAGAAGATGACGCAAATGATCCGGAGATAGATAAAAAGACAAGATGCTGAGTCACCCCTAAGGATGCGAGCCGCTGTGGCGTTGAACTTGAACCAGAATTTGGGAAGGATCCAAGTAACATCGAGCTGGACGCGAGCACCGATGGAGTCAATCCCTTTGGCAGCCAGAGAAGCACACAAAGCACCTGGCCTATGTTTGTGTGGATGTACAACCTTCCCCGGTTGTGCATGAAGAGGAAGTACATTCACATGAGTATGCTAATTGAAGGGCGAAACAACCAGGAGCGACATCAATCTGTATCGGGGCTCTTTGAAAGAGGAGCTTGACACGCAGGAAAAACGCCGACCAATACGTGGGGCGCCGCAGAAAGAATATTTCCCTATGAGAGCCCTTTTGCTCACGACGGTGCACAACTATCTCGATTCACGGATATCTCGCGGGCGGTGTAGTCCACGGATTTTACGGATGCGTAAGGTGCATGGATGACACAACGTATCGCCCGCTAGATAGAGATCCCGGGTCTTCGAAAACCGTGTTCATGGGACATCGAAGGTGGCTTCGCGATGATGACCCGTGGAGAAAGCGCAGAGATCTGTTTGATGGTGAAACCGAACCCGAAACGCCTGTATACGAGGCGGCGAGGAAATAGACAAGCTGTTGAAAAATTGGAAAGACCGCCTTGCTTGGAAAGAAGCAAAAAGCGCGAGCGGGAAAAAAGCGAAAAGGCGCCAGAGCCGCTGCTGAAGGTATGGAAAACGAGGTCTATTTTACGGGACTTGCCGTCTTTGGAAGATCCACCGTGTGCCTCACAGCCTTGATGTCATGCATATCACGAAGAACGTGTGCGAGAGTCTGCTTGGTACCACCACTCAACATGCCGGAGAGGACCAAAGATAGGCGAAAGCAAGGGCAGACTTGAAATCAATGGGCATCGTGCAGGAGCTTCAGGCTAATAGCGATGATGATGAGGCGACGAGGACACGATGAAAGTCGTCGCAAAGGCAAAAGGCCAAGAAGACCCGGAAATGACTACCCTCCCGCGTGCTTCACTCTAAGTCGAGGAGGAGATCGAGCAGTTTTCACCTGCCTCCTAGGAGTAAAACTTCCCTTACGATTACGCTGGGAAGATAAGCGAGATACCTAGACCAGTGACGAAGTTCGATGGGATGAAGTCTCACGACCGTCACGTCTTGATGACGCAGATACTTCGGTTGCAATCCGTGGGATCATGGACGGCGCACGTCCGTGAAAGCGCTATTTGGCCTATACAACTTTTTCGACGTCATCTCGAAGTCGATTGGCGTGAGGCAACTCGAAGGCTACGAGGAAGAGATCGTGGTGATACTATGCGAGCTTGAGATGTACTTCCGCCCGCATTCTTCGACGTTATGGTGCATCTGCTGGTCCATATAGTGGAGGATATCATCCAACTTGGGCGGCGCTCCTCGCACATGATGCCGTTCGAAAAGGATGAATGGTGTCATCAAAGGATATGTTCGCAACATGTCACGTCGAGAGGAAGTATAGCCGGGGCTTTACGATCAAGAGTGCATCTCCTCTTCGCACGAATTATCTAGGCATTGAGAACCCCGTTGGTCTGCTCGTCAGCAGGCACCTCGGCAGGCTCATTTGGATGGGGTCACCATGAGGGTCGCCCATGAAATGCATGTCGACTTAGAGGGTCGACTCGCCGACTTTGAAAGAGCAAACCTAGTCGCTACAACACATAGACGTGTGGTCGATCCTTGGGTGGTAGAGCACAAAACCTTTATTAAGAAGGCGTACAATGACCGAGGCCAGCGAGGAGGGCGGAGATATAATCAAAGAGCACAACTCATGTTTCACGCGTTGGTTCAAGCGAAGCTTACGTCGTACCCTTTACATGAGGATTCTTCCGCGGAAGAACAACTCATATTAAGCCTTGTCACAGGCGCCGAGCACAACCTCGATGACCTATGAGGCGTACTGATATCAACGGCTACACATTCTACACCGAGGCCAAGGACATGAAAAGCGATGGTTATCGTAACTCCGGGTAACGATGGAATCCTACACCGTAATGACAAGGATAGATACTATGGAAGGATCGAGGAGATCTGGGAGCTGAGCTATCTTTGGAGAGAAGGTCCCGATGTTCCGTGTCGGATGGGCGAAGAGCGTCCTAAAAGAAGACCGGTATTTCACCACCATGGTTATACGAAGCCAAATCCAAGACATGGGCGCAAATGTCACCTTGAAAAATGAGCCATGGTGCGGCTTCCCAAGTTGACCAATGCTTCTTCATTACCGACCCGTCAAAGCCCGGTCGTGTTGTCGTGAGGAGAGGCAAAGGAAGATCATCGGAATGGATGGAGTAGCCAATGAGCAAGACTTCGACGCCATGCCCTCGCCCTCGCCTCGATCCCTTCCCTCTCCTCTCCAGCGCCGCTGCCCCGCCGACGCCTCGGCCTTCGCCCAGCGCCGCCCGTCGTCCTCGTCTCCGCCATGACGCCGCCCTCTCCTCTCAAGCCTTGCCGCCCGCCGCCCGTTGTCCTCGTCTCCTCGGCGCGCTCTCCCGTCGCCCACCTCGTTGGACGCCATCGCCCGCCGCCCTCGTGCGCCCGATGGCGGGGACGCCCGCCCGTCAACACCACCGTCGCCGGAGCACCACCACCACCCGGACCTCGTCGCCTCCCGGACCTCGTCGCACCACCACCACCCGGACCTCGTCGCCCCACCTCGTCGCCCCATCCACACCACCGCCCCCGTGAGCTCCCCCTCCTCCTCTCCCCCTCTACCCCTCATTTGGTACTTCCTGTTTGGTGTTCTTTGCTAAGATGATGTTGGTTGTTTCTGTAGTATGCATGTTACATGCTAGTTAGTCATTGCTAAGTGCTAACTCCTTATGAAACTGAAAATCTGATTCTGAACCCCATATGTTGATGTTGTCATTTCTTAGAGAAGATCTCTGTGGATGAGAAGTCCATGGATATATATTTGATTCTGACTTCCATTGAAGATGATGCAAATTGGATGTGTGGGTGGATCAATTTTGTATTGAAACAGTACCCAAGAAACCAGAAAGCAAAAGAGTAATGATGTGTTGTTTTCCACCGAAATGTATCACCCTACTGTTTGGATTCATAAATTTTTCTTAAAAAAAATTTACTAAAATTTTTTTACTTGTGCAAAATTAATGGTTAAGGCCCTGTTTGATAGTAAAGTATTTTCTAAGTATTCTAAGAATACTGCAGTTTTTTCAAATATCATAGTTTTATTTCTTTGTGACCTGTTTGGTTAGCACTAAATATTGTGTTATTAAAACTAGAGTATTCTTAAATCAGTAGTAATTTCTCTGCATATAAAAAAGAACCTTGGACCTCTTTTTTAAAACAGAGCAAGGGAAAGAAACGAGCTAGCTAGGCTGGGTACGTGCCTTGTGGTGGATGGTAGTTCAGTTTTTGCATTCTCCTGTTCTTATGCGTGCATGTGGTAAGGTATGGGCTACCTAGCTAGCTGTCGGGAATAACGCACCGGAAATTGTAAAGAAGCCAGCTAGGCGTGTTTACCCTGCTAACGGTAAGCTATATGCTAGGTAGCTGTATGTGCATGGCAGATTAGTTGAATGCAATGAAAAAAATATTCAAAAGGCCAGCTAGCTGCGTGTGTTTGCACCGCTAACACAATGGCTAGGCAAAGCAAAATTTATAGCAGTGTGCGACAACAACCAAACAGGTTCTATGTATTGTGAATACTCCAAAATATTGTGTTTTGATGAAACCATGGTATCTCATACCTCTTTGGAAAAATTACTTCAGTTTTCGATACTTGATTTTATTTCACCATTTGCTATCAAACGCAGCCTAAGATGCTAGATTTTTTTCGCTGGTATTAGACTTGTGTTTTACTCATAAGTTCCAAATTTAACTATCTCAAATAAAGGAAGATGGACCTAATTAGTCGATGTAAATTTTCTACTGCACTTTGGAACATAATATTGCAAGGCTGCTTTGATTGATGTGTCCGTCAAATATGTATATCTGATTAAGGTCGATCTTTGTGTTTCTCGGGTTTACACTGCAATGACCAATGTTCTTTCCTAGAAACAGATAACTGGATTTACTTGGGCAAGGTCGCTACAACTTTATGCCTATTTCAGTGATTATTAACTTTATAAGAATGCAAATATATGATTTAAAACTTAGCATCTCTTGTTCTGCAAGATACTGCTGTCCAATAAATAGTAGCAGCGACAATCAGTTCTTGGTACAGCGTGTAGTCCTGCAGAATACTAAGGTGTGGTACAGGCGCACCTTAGTCGGGCTTAATGTTCAGATGCCCGGCTCCACAAGCTTTTATGAAAATGTATCATGTCACTGTCTGTGACTCTCTCTTTTAAGTCCACATTCTGTTGGTGGCTCGGTTAACTCCTAGGGTTTTAGCGATTATGTATAAAAAACATTACGATCCAAAGATTGCTTGTAGTGGTTTGTCCAAAATGTTGAATGATACTGCCTCGAGATGCATATATTGTTTCACCTCTTCACATGCCAATGTATTTTCCATGTTGTGATGAAGGCCTTTTTGCCTTGTCCACCCGAGAGGCCCTTGAGTTTGCTGGAATGTCGATTAACTTCCGTTCCAGCAAATTGAATTACTCCATATGTCCTATTTTCAGCAAAGGTCATGCTGAAATTTTCCGTGAATTTTAGCATGACTTTGCTAAAATAGGACATATGGGGTACTTGTGACTAATGCATGGGCGGGGTACTTGTGACTAATGATGAAAGCTTAGGCTTTTAGGGTGCCTCGGCGTCGAAAAACCCTCAATGATAAAAGCTTAGCTTTTAGGATGCCTCGGTGTCGACAAACCCTAAATGATGAGACCATGATGTAGTTCCTTGACAATAACCAACTTTTTGACCAAACTTTGTTCCTATTTAGAGAGAAACATGGCCAACAACGATGAGGCCGAGGGTTCTAAGGCGGCAAGGCATTCTCGAGCTGTCCCAGGAGAAGGAGGAACAACCTCACTTGTATGAGGACGCCGCCTTTCCCCACCGATCCCGAGACCACCGATGGTACCGCCGAGGATGACCCCACCGATGCCACCACCGATGGTGCCGCCGAGGATGCCACCATCGATGATGGCGGCGCGCACGGATGGCAGCCAACAGAAGAGGCAACGAAGGACCGGCGCCGACTGCTCCGCACCCTCAAGGAGGAAGTTATCAAGTGGACTCCGACGGAATCCAACGCGCCGAACGAATAGTCAAGGGGTACTGCTTCAGCTCGGGTGCATTCTCCGGAGCACCGTCTCGATCAACACCGAGAACCCGAGGCATCCCGACCGAGGGAATTTGCGCAACCTCCTCTTCCACGGTTGCACGAGCGATACAAGTTCCCCGCTGAATTTGAAAACACAAGCCTCAAAGGGAATAAAGTGAACAATGCTGCCCTCACGAAGATGAGCAAGGCCCTGTCTACTTGGAAAAGCAATGTGAAGAGAATGATCGAGAAAGGTGAGAGTTATGAGAAGATCAAGGAGAAAAATCCTTCGATCACCGAAGATGACTACTAACGACTTCAAGATCAATTGCTCGAGCACCGCAAACTCCCAATCAAGTCAAGGGGAAAGAAATCACGGGAGCTAAACTTAGGGAACACACACTCGGTCCCGGCGGTTACAGAGTGGCCGGAGCCTATATGGGACAAGGAGGAGGCGGACCGTGCGAGAAAGGCCTACCGCCCTCTTCAATAAATACGGTGACAAGCGGACCGGGGAACTTTGTCGTGGGCCGGTACAAGAAGGACCCGAAAACAAAGGAGCTTACCACGGATCCGAAGGCCAGGCGCTTGAGCTTGTTCTCGTAAGGAATACACCCAGCGTAATTAGCTCCATATGGTTGCATTCTAATTAATGAAGCCAAATTTCTAAATGGTTCACATTCCTTCCGCAGGCGACTGAAAGTAGTAGCGCGGAGTCGACTAAGAGCAACCCTTGGGACACCACTCTAAATAGGGCGTTGAATGTAATGAAGAACAAGGATAAGCTCAGTAAGCCGACGTCAGCTGGTCGTGTGGCCGGCAAAGGCTTGTCGACAAAATGGTCGTCATACTATAATAGTGGTGGGCGAAAGGAGAAAAAGACCAGCTCGGAAAGCCAGGCGCGCGAGGTTCAAGAACTCAAAGGCACAGTGGCGCGGATTCGGAGATTGTCCAAGAGCAAGTGCAACAACAACTCGGGCGATGATCACCGCCATTGTGCCTACCTTGATCGAGGGGTTGAGTCGTGGATTGCGGGCGCCAATCAGGGCCGCCCGATTCCTAGCTTCACGGCCAAAGAACTCGCGAGAATGCGATGGCGGGGCCATTGGTGTCTCCGCGAAGGCGGCATTGGTGTCTCGGACGCCGCACGGAGCTTAATGCACCGGGTGTCGCCGGCCGGCACCTCTGCAGCGGCCCCTCCGTCAGCCTGCCGCCCGCCGTTAGCGGTGCCTCGACATTAGCCGAGCTCGACGCCATCATCATGGTAACTAATTAAGCCTCTCTCGGCGAGGACTTCATCTCCTTGCCTTTGATCGGGCATCCCTGACGCCCTACATGTTTTCGCAGGGCGCCGCCGACGCCTGCGTGCACTCTCACGCACTTCGTGAACAACGAGTTGGTCGATGTCGCCAAGGAAAAATCGTTCAACCGGGCAACCCCTTGTTCCACGGTACCCGGATGCCACCCAACTTGTTTAGGGTTGAACTGGTTCGGTGCTGCCCAGCTGCGACGAAGTTGTTACCTCCGAATCGACCGTCGGGCCGACGATGATGACGTGATGACCCTCGGCCTGCTGAGCTGGCCCTCGCTTTGGCGAAGAGCAGATTCGTTTGGGGGCGGGGACACCACCCCAAAGACAACACCGCCCGGTCGTCTTGCGGCGCCAAGTCGGCCCATGGCAAAATTTGCCGCCATAGCAGTCTTGCAGGACATCCCTATGCCATCGATCCAAACATGCATATGGCACGGGATCGAACGACGACGACGACGATACATTTGCCAACGTCGATCGATGCTTTGCCGATCATGGGTGCGATGGCGACTTCATGGGGCCTCCTTCTCAAGAACCCAACCCAACAAAAGACGTCAGCGATCTAGCCGGTACCGCGGAGAAGCCAAGTTACCTTGGCGTCGTCTGCCGTTCAGCTCTCGAGGCGCCTCCACGCCGACTTCACCGAGCCTCGAGATAGGCGTGGTGCGAAATATTATCAGCCCCAACACACTCAAGAAGGCGGTCTGTGAGCGTAACTCGGTCCCATTACAGGAGAAGAAGAAGGCACGCAAAAGAAAGACTAACAAGGGTGCGAGCCACCGGCACCGAGTAATGCGATCCGTGCTCAGGGCGGGCCACCTTCACCTAAGGATATCTCGGCGAGGTGCATGTGGCGGGTAGGGCGCTGCTACCGCCAAATATGCTCAATGTCGCAACCGGTGCTATGCGGAGTCTGCACGACGGTGTTCTTTCTTTGGAGAAGCGGCGTCTCGTGAGAGAAGGATGTGGCATACCCGATTTTCGTGGACAAGGTGCCGAGGGCAAGGGCTTTGTGGATGGCGACATCGGGGTAAGATCGCCCTGCGGTTTGATGACATCTTTGCTATGTTTAACCTTCATCCGCCGCACTACACCTTCGTTCGGCTATTTTCATTTGAGTATGGAGATGCGGATCATTAGCGACAAGACCCCGGACATCGTGATAGTCGACCCCTTCTACATGCGTGCCAAGATCTTGGGCAGTACTGGGGACCGGCAAGTCGCGAAGTTCTTACCTCAAGGCGTCATTACGGCAAACCAAGATAAGGATAACTTCCTCGTGCCTTACTTTCCCGAGTAAGTCCTCCCTCAACCGCCCGTAACATATGAGTTCTTAGATTTCGATCGCTTTTCTTTTAACATTCCGTGTTTTCTGTAGTGACACACATTGCACGCTCATCCTCCTAAGCCCCAAATATTCCATGGCCACGTATTTAGACCCGCATCGTCGATTCGAGCGTAGACTACACAAATGTCAAGAAGGTTCTTGATGATGTTCTCCCTGCCACGCCAAATCTGGAGGCACCTTCACCGGGCCTATTCGTAAGTCACGGCAAGCACGTGTTCTCCCCTGTCTGACGTTCTTCTGCGTCAAGCAGCCGCTGGCCGGTCGGAAGAGGGTGCCTACTACGCCATCCATCACATGCGAGGCGATCGTGCGGGACCATCATCAACTTCGCTACCGAGTAAACTCAAAGATTGGGCATGGCGTGTCGGCAATCCGGGACGCGGACATCGGACAAGAATTCTTCGCATCCGATCGGAGTTTGCGGAAATCATCCATCAAGATGTCCTTCGTACCTCGGGCAGTTCTACCTCGTAAATCAACCGTCCAACGGTGACATCGACACAATGCTACAAATGCAGTGACAACGCCCGTTATTTCATGACTCCCACGATGAGCGGTGGCTTCATCCACGCTCCGGTCCCTTGAGTCGAGTCGAAGCGGTGATGTCAGTGTCTAGTTCTCAAACATCGATTGGCTCATGTTGTAATTAAACTTTAATGAACTTGTAGTATGTCTCTTTGGTTTTCGAGAGTCGTTCAACTTAGATGTAATCGATGCTATTAATGTCTTGCTTTTCTCTCCGATCGCTCGCTGCATACTTATATATTGCTTATGTATTGTGCGTGAATTGGTACTAACGCTTTCGCTTGGCTAGTGCATAGCGATGCCGTGGTATGTCGTGTACAAGGGTAAGGTTCCGGAGTCTCTGACGACCGGGAGGAGTGTCGGAGACAGGTTCACCGATTCAGCAGTAATAGCCATAAAGGGTACACCACTAGGGCCGAGGCCGAATCTAGATACGCCCGCTATCTAGCGGGAGAGGGAGGGAGCGTTGGAGGAACCGGATGAAGACGAGTTTCATCGTGATGATGCTCATCGTGATGACCGCAGCTCTCTTCTATGTGATGGTAGTTTAGATGATCGATATCGAGTTGTAATGTGAAGACAAACTCGCTACTCGCGGTCTCGAGACTTGTAATATAATGTTCTATCTTTGTTCGGTCTTTTCAATTCGGAGACTAATATGATGAATTGTATTCGGAGACTAATATGATGAATTGTATTCAGAGACTAATCTTCTATTGTATTCGATGAATCTGTTGTTGATGTGTGCTGTCTATATTTTGTCCAATTATACATTTTGTAACCTGTGCAAAAAACAGAAAATTAAAAAATTAAAAAACCTAATATTCATACTAATGGCGCATCACATGACAGTGCGCCATTAGTATGCCAAACGATACTAATGGCGCATCATTAAGCGAAGGCGCCATTAGTATGCCGGGTTACTAATGGCGCATCTTGTTCTTTATGCGCCATTAGTATGCCAAAGCACTGGTATACATGGCCCCCGGGAGGCATACTAATGACGACTTGTTGTATATACTAATGGCGCATTCGAGGTGCGCCATTATTATACCAGATACTAATGGTGCACCAGTGGTGCGCCATTAGTAAGATATACTAATGGCGTGGCACTAATGGCGCACCACTAATGCGCCATTAATGGCCAAATTAGGTGCGCCATTAGTAGGCCTTTTCCTAGTAGTGCGACATCTTCACTACGAAGGCCAGAGAATTGATCTTTCATGACAAGATTCAACAAAGCAGCATTAATTTCACAAGATTCAGCATCGGTAAGAGGAGCAATCGGAGTGCTAAGGAAATCATTATTGTTGGTATTGGAAAAGTCACACAATTTAGTATTATCTTGAGCTATCGTGACAAGCAATCCAACACACAAGCACACAAGAGGCAAGCGAAAAAAAGACGAACGGGAAAGAGAGGGCGAATAAAACAGCAAGGGTGAAGTGGGGGAGAGGAAAACGAGAGGCAAATGGTAAATAATGTAATGCGAGGGATAAGAGTTTGTGATGGGTACTTGGTATGTCTTGACTTGAGCGAAGACCTCCCCGACAGCGGCGCGGAAATCCTTCTTGCTACCTCTTGAGCACTGCGTTGGTTTTCCCTTGAAGAGGAAAGGGTGATGCAGCAAAGTAGCATAAGTATTTCCCTCAGTTTTTGAGAACCAAGGTATCAATCCAGTAGTAGGCTACACGCAAGTCCCTCGTGAAGGAAATATGCACTAGAGGCAATAATAAAGTTGTTATTTATATTTCTTTATATCATGATAAATGTTTATTATTCATGTTAGAATTGTATTAACCGGAAACTTAGTACATGTGTGAATACATAGACAAACATAATGTCACTAGTATGCCTCTACTTGACTAGCTCGTTGAATCAAAGATGGTTGTGTTTCCTAACAAAAGACATGAGTTGTCATTTGATTAACGGGATCACATCATTAGAGAATGATGTGATTGACTTGACCCATTCTGTTAGCTTATCAATTGATCGTTTAGTTTGTTGCTATTCCTTTCTTCATGACTTATACATGTTCCTATGACTATGAGATTATGCAACTCCCGAATACCGGAGGAACACTTTGTGTGTTACCAAACGTCACAACATAACTGGGCGATTATAAAGGTGCTCTATAGGTGTCTCCGATGGTGTTTGTTGAGTTGGCATAGATCAAGATTAGGATTTGTCACTCCGATTGTCGGAGAGGTATCTCTGGGCCCTCTCGGTAATGCACATCACTATAAGCCTTGCAATCAATGTGACTAATGAGATAGTTGCGGGATGATGCATTACGGAAAGAGTAAAGAGACTTGCCGCTAACGAGATTGAACTAGGTATTGAGATACCGACGATCAAATCTCGGGCAAGTAACATACCGATGACAAAGGGAACAACGTATGTTGTTATGAGGTTTGACCGATAAAGATCTTCGTAGAATATGTAGGAGCCAATATGAGCATCCAAGTTCCGCTATTGGTTATTGGCCGGAGACATGTCTCGGTCATGTCTACATAGTTCTCGAACCCGTAGGGTCGCACGCTTAACGTTCGGTGACGATCGGTATTATGAGTTTATGTGTTTTTATGTACCGAAGGTTGTTCGGAGTCCCGGATGAGATCATGGACATGACGAGGAGTCTCGAAATGGTCGAGACATAAAGATGGATATATTGGAAGGTTATATTCGGTCACCGAAAGGGTTCCGGTCATAGAATAAATACTGGAGTAATAAGGGAGGTTCTAGGAACCCAGCTGGAGTATATGGGCCTTAATGGGCTTTAGGGAGAGAGAGGGTTGGCTAGGTGGGCCGCACGCCCCAAGCCTAGTCCGGTGGACTAGGGGAGGCGAGGGCCCTTCCTTCTCCTCCTCTCCTTCCCTTCCCCCTTCTCCTACTCCTACTAGGAAAGGGGAGTCCTACTCCTAGTGGGAGTAGGACTCCCCCGTTGGCGCGCCCTCCTGCTAGGACGGCCGCCTCCCCCCTTGCTCCTTTATATACGGGGGCAGAGGGGCACCCCAAGACACACAAGTTGATCATTGATCTTTAGCCGTGTGCAGTACCCCCCTCCACCATAATCCACCTCGGTCATATCGTAGCGGTGCTTAGGCGGTGCTTAGGCCCAACATCGGTAGCTTCATCAACACCGTCATCACGCCGTCGTGCTGACGGAACTCTCCCTCGAAGCTCTATTGGATCATGAGTTCGTGGGACGTCACCGAGCTGAACGTGTGCAGATCGCAAGGTGTCGTACGTTCGGTACTAGGATCGGTTGATCGTGAAGACGTACGACTACATCAACCGCGTTGTCATAATGCTTCCGCCACGGCCCACGAGGGTGCGTGGACGACACTCTCCTCTCGTTGCCATGCATCACCATGATCTTGCGTGTGCGTAGGAAAATTTTGAAATTACTCGTTCCCCAACGGTGGCATCCGAGCCGAGTTTATGCATAGATGTTATATGCACGAGTAGAACACAAGTGAGTTGTGGGCGATACTAGTCATCTTGCTTACCGACATGTCATACTTTGATTCGGCGGTATTTTTGGCACCGGCTCGTAGAAACCGAACGCCCGTATTCCGGCCGGAGATCGAGGAGATGTCTTCTGGAATACGACACTTCTTAGCATAGAACAAACCAGCTCTTTATTGCAATCTATATTGGGTACAAGGGGGTTACATCGGCACGGCGACGCTACGCCTGCCACGGTTGCTCCATGAAAGTAGCGGAACAACACGATGCAGCGGAATGACTACTGGTAGCGGAAAAGCGACGACGGTGGTGAACTCCGCTCTGCAGGGACTCTGGCTGGAACGCTTATCCTAGCTCGCAAACAAGAAATCCACGACAAACAAGCAATCATATCCGCTATGACTCGCAAACTCGCATGACACGCCCAGTCGAGACATTGAATGTACTTGCAAGCTCACAGCAACCAAAGCAATCAAGACAAACAATAGCATGGCAATTATAGGTTAACAAGGATTAACATGATACTATCAGATCAATCATAGCATGAACCAGATGATACCGTTAGAACAATACGAGAATGGCATAAACATATGAACATGATGATACTAGCATGCAACATGATGAAACTATCATGCACCAACTTACTGTGTTCGGGTTACCTCGTAACCATCACCTGCACACACTTACCATCACGGACGTCACACGATCATCTCAGGATCCAATCAAGCTTGGTATTAACAATACCGTAGTAATCATTCTTGACCACAAGGAGCTTGACCGTTACCCTTGACTCTCGCATAACACAACAAATATCCAACAAGTTGGTATTCCTGATATCACAGTGATCCTCTCTTGATCACATAAATATCAACCAACTTCTCTCATCATCGAATCGGGGTTGTTATTAATCAAATTATTATTATTACTATTGACCCATAGTGTGACCAACTACGA
The DNA here is from genome assembly GCA_021605145.1 of Aegilops bicornis. Lineage (NCBI taxonomy): Eukaryota > Viridiplantae > Streptophyta > Magnoliopsida > Poales > Poaceae > Aegilops > Aegilops bicornis. The sequence goes on from JAHIAL010000030.1 coordinate 1,655,900, forward strand.
ACTGGGCCCTTATCTGCGGGCGCGGCTATCGATAGATTTAACACACACACACACTCTGTAGAGGTTAGCACACTGTACCCACACCACGGAACCCTGGCCTCGCACTCCCATTCGGGTGGACCAAAGTGTTCCGACAAAACCGTCCTACTGCCATGACACTCTCCCGGCCACTCCGACCAACTCCCCTTTCGGCTAGGTCCTGGGTGGCCCCGTGCCTACCAAAGGCACCAACGGCCACCGTCGTGGCAAAACGGTCCCAAAAGGGGACAAGGATCCATAAAAAAAATGAGCACACAAGGTATATGTCGTCCTACCTGGCCAAGGTAGCGCCCGCGCATACCCTTCCCTCGCGGGAGGCACCAGTGAGAGGCATGACAATAGACCCAGTTAGGGCCTTCCCATAAGGCAAGCGTGGCTGCACTGGTCAGCACGATATGGTGGCACCATGACTCAGCCAACAGTTGTTCAAGTTCAATTTAATCCGGTTAAACTTGAATGCAATATGCTCCATGATAAAAGTAATATGATGCAACTACAATGCATGAACATGATACTAACATAAGCATGGGGGTGCATCACAATCAACGAGCATAACAACAACATTTAACCATATATCTGGATGAGCATGGCATAGTGACGAGCATGAATATCACAACTAGAGCACTACTCATAGCATGGCATGACTACTAGCATCAACAATAAATACCATGCAAGAACATAACGATAAAACTACCATGCAAGCATTTAAGCTACTGGATGCAAAGGAACATGCATAACAACGGTACTCGAAAAAGACGATAGTCATGCACCGAAGACCAGCACCAACATGTACTACTATCAAGCATGGCATATGAAAGTAATACTAGCATGAAGAACATAATAACAGAGTGCAAGAAGACATATCACGACGGTAAACACCGATCCATAAGCATAACCGAAATATCGATAGCAGAAGCAAAACAAACACAGTTATTAAAGGTTCAAGTTGAAAACCAAGGCTTCTGCATGGCTATCATGCAAATGGTGGTTGTGGCTTGCCTGGGGATGAAGAAAGCTCCGGGGAGAAGTGCGGTGAGGCCGCGGAAAGAATCGCCGGAAAGGGTACTCTCTCGGAGGGGGCTGATTAGGGGCAAGGGCAAAATGGTCATTTTCAGAATGTTAAAACATAGTGAAAATGGTACCAAAAGTTTGGGCTCGACGATACGAAGAAGTGGGCTTTGGAATCACCTAAATCGGAGTTACTCTTGCGGAGATATGAGGTGTAGAAGATCAGGGACTTTTCTGTAAAAATAATATTCACAGACGGGTCCATGAGTGGATAAGGCGGAGGCGTAAAATAGGGATACGCTTTCGGAAAGGGAAAACGCACTCGCAAGAATGCGCTTCCACTTATCCACGTCAGCAGTCGGGGTCAACGCGGGGCCGGCTCCTACGTGGCTGACTGGTGGGGTCCACCGCATCTCTCTCTCCTCCCGCTCCCTTCTTCTTCCTTCCGCGCCTGGACGAAAACAACGGCGAGGCCGGCCACCTCGACGGCGACTGCGGGCGCGTCCGACCATCTCCCACGGCGTGCCACCTACCAAAATGATCAGGGGACCGTGCCACATCGGATGGTGGTGCTCTACGCCACCTAGGAGCAAAGGGTGGGACGGGGCATTGGCTGCGGCGGAGGAGGGCTTCGGGCTCCGGTGGAACTAGGGCTACGGTGGGGGAGAAGAGGGGGCGAGGCTAAAGGGATGTTCGCCTGGCTCTATAGGATGCTTTGGCGGTGGAGAGGTGGAGGGGGAGGCACGAGCTCAGCTGAATTTAAGATGGCCGAGGCGGCGGCCATGGTGGCAATGGAGAGCACCGAGAGCTTATCGAGCTCGGGAAAGGAGTGGGGCGGGGATAGAGGAGGTTCAGGAGGCGAGTGGTGAAGAGAAACGGCCTCGGGGTGGCTTTAAATAGACGAGGGAGGGGCTGGCCGAGCTGGCGTCGCCGCGGACGCGTGGCCGGCGCCGCGGACGCATGTGCTCGCGCATGAGCTCGGGGAAGACGACGGGGAGGGAACGGACGAGCGCCAGGGGTAGGACAAGAGAGGGAAGCTGCCGCGGCACGAACAGAGCCGGTCGGCTACAGTTCGCCTGTGGGCGCACAGCGACGAGCGCCAGCGAGGAGGCTTCGGGAGGGGGAGAGAGGTCCAGGGGGACGGCAACGACGCGTGCTAGCTGTTGGACACGACGAGGCGCGCGAGCACGACGAACCGAGGAGGGGCCCGAGCAAAACACCGCTCAGCTCGCGTCCATGGCGTGCCAGGGTGGTAGTCACCGCGTGGGCTAGTGTCAAGAAGAGCCAAATGGCTGCCCTGAGATGTCTAGTGATTAGTCCTTGCATACTAGAGGCCTATGGAGTTGATGTATCGACAAAAGGAGCCAAGGAGAGATGTGAGTGATCGACTGTTGCTGTATCAGTTTTGGCTGAGTACTATTGATCAACAAGGATTTTATTGGGTCAAATGGAGTTGTTTGGGAGGTTTACATTAGGAAGTACTACGGGTCTGGAAAAGTTGAGGTGATTTGGACCAAAAGTTAATACACTTGCTATGCAAATGCACAATCTGGTCCAGAATAGAGATGAAGATGATGCACTCAAATGGTGAAGCCACTTGAGCTCAACTTGGGCAAGGCTAAGTTATTTGATCATATGAAGATGTTTCAAAAGGTTTCATACCATTTGGATAAACCAAAATGGTACTTCCTTCACAAACATTTCCACTGACCAGAAACTTGCAAAAATTCTAGGAGGGAAATGGCTAGATGAAATATGCCCAAATTGGGTGGAGATAGGTTATATGGATAAGAGAAGGCCTAGGAATATTTACAGCCATAATGGAGCAAGATAAAATATACTTGCTTCACAAACTGAAATTTTGGACAGAATCAAAGATTTGAAGCTGTGCTCACATGGAGGCATTACATGAGCTCCACTTTGGTGGAGGGATATGATTTGATGATATGAAGGACCATGCAAAATTGAAACTCATTTGAATATGCCTAGCTTGTACCTCCTTCACAAAGTTTCTTTCTGGACAGAAACTTTGGAAAATCACAATTAAATGACTACTAGGAAAATGAGGTTGCATTTTGGCATGTGGCAAATATATGGACAGTAAAAGGTGCCCAAGGAGTTTGAGGTCAATTGGGCAAAGGAAAATAGCACTTGCTTCACAATGTGCCATTTAGGGCAGAATGGGAAAAGAATTATTGGAGGAATATTTTTGAACACGACAATGAAAAGTTTTGCCATATTTGATGAATATTTATGAGAATTATTTGGGAACCTTAGGAGTGATGGAAATATAGGTTGCTTCACAACCTAGGGCGATGTGGTTATTCCTTTAATAGAAAAGGAATATTCCCTAGCAAAAGAATTTTGGGATTGGACTAGGATGGAAATGATATGATCTAGGGAAGGATCTGAGGATGACAAACCACTCTGGAAATAAAGAAGAGGGCATCTTCTTCAGTTTCCAGACCACAAAGCCACGGAGAAAGAAAACTCAAGCAAAACTCTCGGAAAACAAATGAAAAGAAAGGGCCAAAATCAGTTTGTGTCAGGATATTGTTGGATGAAATTTGCCCGGACCGACATTACGCCAGACGCTTCTGAGACCGGTTCTACCGACGTGTTTTGCACACAGTGGGTGGCAGTGTCGGTTCTCCAACTTTAGTTGAATCGAGTGTGGCTACGTCCGGTCCTTGTGAAGGTTAAAACAACACATACTTGACGAAATATCGTTGTGGTTTTGATGCGTAGGTAAGAACCATTCTTGCTTAGCCCATAGCAGCCACGTAAAACTTGCAACAACAAAGTAGAGGACATCTAACTTGTTTTTGCAGGGCATGTTGTGATGTGATATGGTCAAGACATGATGCTATATTTTATTATATGAGATGATCATGTTTTGTAACAGAGTTATCGGCAACTGGCAGGAGCCATATGGTTGTCGCTTTATTGTATGAAATGCAATCGCCATGTAATTGCTTTACTTTATCACTAAGCGGTAGCGATAGTCGTAGAAGCAATAGTTGGCGAGATGAAAACGATGCTACGATGGAGATCAAGGTGTCGCACCGGTGACGATGGTGATCATGATGGTGCTTTGGAGATGGAGATCAAAGGCACAAGACGATGATGGCCATATCATATCACTTATAATGATTGCATGTGATGTTTATCTTATATGCATCTTATTTTGCTTAGTTCGACGGTAGCATTATAAGATGATCTCTCACTAAATTTCAAGGTATAAGTTTTCTCCCTAAGTATGCACCGTTGTGAAAGTTCATCGTGCCGAGACACCACGTGATGATCGGGTGTGATAAGCTCTATGTTCACATACAACGGGTGCAAGCCAGCTTTTGCACACGCAGAATACTCGGGTTAAACTTGACGAGGCCTAGCATATGCGAGATATGGCTCGAAACCTTTGAGACCGAAAGGTCGAGCATGAATCATATAGTAGATATGATTAACATAGTGATGTTCACCATTGAAAACTACTCCATCTCACGTGATGATCAGACATTGTTTAGTTGATTTGGATCACGTGATCACTTAGATGATTATAGAGATGTCTATCTAAGTGGGAGTTCTTAAGTAATTTGGTTAATTGAACTTTAATTTATCATGAACTTAGTACCTGATAGTATTTTGCATGTCTATGTTGTTGTAGATAGATGGCCCGTTCTGTTGTTCCGTTGAATTTTAATGCGTTCCTTGAGAAAGCTAAGTTGAAAGATGATGGTAGCAATTACACGGACTGGGTCCATAACTTGAGGATTATCCTCATTGCTGCATAGAAGAATTACGTCCTGGAAGCACCGCTAGGTGCTAGACCCGCTGCAGGAGCAACACCGGACGTTGTGAATGTCTGCCAGAGCAAAGCTGATGACTACTCGATAGTTCAACGTGCCATGGTTTACGGCTTAGAACCGGGACTTCAACGACGTTTTGAACGTCATGGGGCATATGAGATGTTCCAGGAGTTGAAGTTAATATTTCAAGCAAATGCCCAGATTGAGAGATATGTGAAGTAAATATGCCCTAGAGGCAATAATAAAGTTATTATTTATTTCCTTATATCATGATAAATGTTTATTATTCATGCTAGAATTGTATTAACCGGAAACATGATACATGTGTGAATATATAGACAAATAGAGTGTCACTAGTATGCCTCTACTTGACTAGCTCGTTGATAAAAGATGGTTATGTTTCCTAGCCATCGACATGAGTTGTCGTTTGATTAATGAGATCACATCATTAGAAGAATGATGTGATTGACTTGACCCATTCCGTTAGCTTAGAACTTGATCATTTAGTATGTTGCTATTGCTTTCTTCATGACTTATACATGTTCCTATGACTATGAGATTATGCAACTCCCGTTTACCGGAGGAACACTTTGTGTGCTACCAAATGCACAACGTAACTGGGTGATTATAAAGGTGCTCTACAGGTGTCTCCGAAGGTACTTGTTGGGTTGGCGTATTTCAAGATTAGGATTTGTCACTCCAATTGCTGGGAGAGGTATCTACGGGCCCACTCGGTAATGCACATCACTATAAGCCTTGCAAGCATTGTAACTAATAAGTTAGTTGCGGGATGATGTATTACGAAACGAGTAAAGAGACTCGCCGGTAACGAGATTGAACTAGGTATTGAGATACCAACGACCGAATCTCAGACAAGTAACATACCAATGACAAAGGGAACAACGTATGTTGTTATGCGGTTTGACCGATAAAGATCTTCGTAGAATATGTGGGAGCCAATATGAGCATCCAGATTCTGCTATTGGTTATTGACTGGAGATGTGTCTCGGTCATGTCTACATAGTTCTCGAACCCGTAGGGTCGGCCCACTTAAAGTTCGATGACGGTTATATTATGAGTATATGTGTTTTGATGTACCGAAGGTAGTTCGGAGTCCGGGATGTGATCACGGACATGACGAGGAGTCTCGAAATGGTCGAGACGTAAAGATCGATATATTGGACGACTATATTTGGACACCGGAATGGTTCCGGGTGAGATCGGGATAATACGGGAGCACCGGGGGGTTATCGGAACCCCCCGGGTGGCATATGGGCCTTAATGGGCTTTAGTGGAAAGGAGGGGAAAGGAGCAAGGGAGGGGGCGCCCCCCCCAAGCCCAATCCGAATTGGGAAGGGGGCCGGCCCCCCTTTCCTTCCTCCCTCCTTCCTCTTCCTTCCCTCTCCCTCTCCAAATAGGAAAAGGAGGAGCCCTACTCCCGGTGGGAGTAGGACTCCCCCCCTTGGGCACACCTCCTCCCCTTGGCCGGCCCTCTTCTCCCCTTCTTTATATACGAAGGAGGGCCCCCCCATAGACACAACAATTGATCATTGATCTTTTAGCCGTGTGCGGTGCCCCCCTCCACCATAATCCACCTCGGTCATATCGTAGCGGTGCTTAGGCGAAGCCCTGCGTCGGTAGCATCATCATCACCGTCATCACGCCGTCAGGTCGACGGAACTCTCCCGCAAAGCTCTGCTGGATCGGAGTTCGTGGGACGTCATCGAGCTGAACGTGTGAACAACTCGGAGGTGCCGTGCGTTCGGTACTTGGATCGGTCGGATCGTGAAGACGTACGACTACATCAACCGCGTTGTCTTAACGCTTCCGCTTTCGGTCTACGAGGGTACGTGGACACACTCTCCCCTCTCGTTGCTATGCATCACCATGATCCTGTGTGTGCGTAGGAAAATTTCTGAAATTACTACGTTCCCCAACAGTGGCATCCGAGCCAGGTTTTATGAGTAGATGTTATATGCACGAGTAGAACACAAGTGAGTTGTGGGCGATACAAGTCATACTGCTGATGTCTACTACACAACCTTCTTCTTGTAGACGTTGTTGGGCCTGCAAGTGCACAGGTTTGTAGGACAGTAGCAAATTTCCCTCAAGTGGATGACCTAAGGTTTATCAATCCGTGGGAGGCATAGGATGAAGATGGTCTCTCTCAAGCAACCCCTGCAACCAAATAACAAAGAGTCTCTTGTGTCCCCAACACACCCAATACAATGGTAAATTGTATAGGTGCACTAGTTCGGCGAAGAGAGGGTGATACAAGTGCAATATGGATAGTAGATATGGGTATTTGTAATCTGAAAATATAAAAACAGCAAGGTAACTAATGGTAAAAGTGAGCGTTAACGGTATTGCAATGATAGGAAACAAGGCCTAGGGTTCATATTTTCACTAGTGCAAGTTCTCTCAACAATAATAACATAGTTGGATAATATAACTATCCCTCAACATGCAACAAAGAGTCACTCCGAAGCCACTAATAGCGGAGACAAACGTAGAGATTATGGTAGGGTACGAAACCACCTCAAAGTTATTCTTTCGGATCAATCTATCCAAGAGTTCGTACTAGAATAACACCTTAAGACACAAATCAACCAAAACCCTAATGTCACCTAGATACTCCATTGTCACCTCAAGTATCCGTGGGCATGATTATACGATATGCATCACACAATCTCAGATTCATCCAACCAACACAAAGTACTTCAAAGAGTGCCCCAAAGTTTCTACCGGAGAGTCAAGAACGTGTGCCAACCCCTATGCATATGTTCATGGGCGGAACCCGCAAGTTGGTCACCAAAACATACATCAAGTGGCACGTGATATCCCATTGTCACCACAGATAAACACGGCAAGACATACATCAAGTGCTCTCATCATAAAGACTCAATCCAATAAGATAACTTCAAGAGGGAAACTCAATTCATCACAAGAGAGTAGAGGCGGAGAAACATCATAAGATCCAACTATAATAACAAAGCTCGCGATACATCAAGATCGTGTGAAGTCGAGAACACGAGAGAGAGAGAGATCAAACACGTAGCTACCGGGTACATACCCTCAGCCCCGAGGGTGAACTACTCCTCCTCGTCATGGAGAGCACCGGATGATGAAGATGGCCACTGGTGATGGGTTCCCCCCTCGTGGGTGCCTTGAATGGGCTCCCGAGAGGTTTTGGTGGCTCTGAGAGGCTTGCGGGCGGAACTCCGTGATCTATCTTCTGCTCGGAAATTTTAGGGTACGTGGGTATATATGGGTGCAGGAAGTGCGTCGGGAGCCACGAGGGCCCCACGAGGCGGGGCGCGCCCTAGGGGTGGGCGCCCCCCACCCTCGTGAGCACCTCCCGTATCTTCTTACATGGGGTCCAAGTCCATCAGGTGGGTTTCCTTCCAAAAATAACTTCTCCAGTTGATTTCGTTCCGTTTCGACTCCGTTTGATATTCCTTTTCCTCGAAACACTAAAATAGGCATAAAACAGCAAATCTGGGCTGGGCCTCCGGTTAATAGGTTAGTCCCAAAAATAATATAAAAGTAGATAATAAAGCTCAATATTGCCTGAAACAGTAGATAATATAGCATGGAGCAATCAAAAATTATAGATACGTTGGAGACGTATCAAGCATCCCCAAGCTTAATTCCTGCTCGTCCTTGAGTAGGTAAATGATAAAAAAGAAATTTTTGATGCGGAGTGCTACTTGGCATAATTTCATTGTAATTCTTCTTAATTGTGGTATGAATATTCAGATCCGAAAGAATCAAGACAAAAGTTCATATTGATATAAAAATAATAATACTTCAAGCATACTAACTAAGCAATTATGTCTTCTCAAAATAACATGGCCAAAGAAAGTTATCCCTACAAAATCATATAGTCTGGCTATGCTCTATCTTCACCACACAAAGTATTTAAATCATGCACAACCCGATGACAAGCCAAGCAATTGTTTCATACTTTTGACATTCTCAAAACTTTTCAATCTTCACGCAATACATGAGCGTGAGCCATGGATATAGCACTTTAGGTGGAATAGAATGGTGGTTGTGGAGAAGACAAAAAGAGGGAAGATAGTCTCACATCAACTAGGCGTATCAATGGGCTATGGAGATGCCCATCAATAGATATCAATGTGAGTGAGTAGGGATTGCCATGCAACGGATGCACTAGAGCTATAAATATACGAAAGATCAATAAAAGAAACTAAGTGGGTGTGCATCCAACTCGCTTGCTCATGAAGACCTAGGGCATTTTGAGGAAGCCCATCATTGGAATATACAAGCCAAGTTCTATAATGAAAATTCCCACTAGTATATGAAAGTGACAACATAGGAGACTCTCTATCATGAAGATCATGGTGCTACTTTGAAGCACAAGTGTGGTAAGAGGATAGTAGCATTGTCCCTTCTCTCTTTTCTCTCATTTTTTATTTTTTATTTGGGCCTTTTCTTTTATGGCCTCTTTTCTTTTTTTAATTTATTTTTCGTCCTGAGTCTCATCCCGACTTATGGGGAATCATAGTCTCCATCATCCTTTCCTCACTTGGGACAATGCTCTAAAAATGATGATCATCACACTTTTATTTACTTACAACTCAACAATTACAACTCGATACTTAGAACAAAATATGACTCTATGTGTATGCCTCGTGATTGTGTCAGGATATGCAATGATTCATGAGTGACATGTATGAAAGAATTATGAATGGTGGCTTTGCCACAAATACGATGTCAACTACATGATCATGCTAAGCAATATGGGAATGATGGAGCGTGTCATAATAAACGGAACGGTGGAAAGTTGCATGGCAATATATCTCGGAATGGCTATGGAAATGCCATAATAGGTAGGTATGGTGGCTGTTTTGAGGAAGGTTTATGGTGGGTGTATGATACCGGCGAAAGGTGCGCGATATTAGAGAGGCTAGCAATGGTGGAAGGAAGAAGGGTGCGTATAATCCATGGACTCAACATTAGTCATAAAGAACTCATATACTTATTGTAAAAATCTACAAGTTATCAAAGCAAAGTATTACGTGCATGCTCCTAGGGGGATAGATTGGTAGGAAAAGACCATCGCTCGTCCCCGACCGCCACTCATAAGGAAGACAATCAATAAATAAATCATGCTCCGACTTCATCACATAACGGTTCACCATACGTGCATGCTACGGGAATCACAAACTTTAACACAAGTATTTCTCAAATTCACAACTACTCAACTAGCACGACTTGATATTATCACCTCCATATCTCAAAACAATTATCAAGCATCAAACTTTTCTTAGTATTCAACACACTCATAAGAAAGCTTTTATTATTTTTGTATACCTAGCATATTATTATTAAGCAAATTACCATGATATTTAAGACTCTCAAAATAATCTAAGTGAAGCATGAGAGTTCATCTATTTCTTCAAAATAAAACTACCACCATGCTCTAAAAGATATAAGTGAAGTACTAGAGCAAATGACAAACTACTCTAGATATAAGTGAAGATCAATGAGTAGTCGGATAATTATGCAACTATGTGAAGACTCTCTCTCATTAAATAATTTCAGATCTTGGTATTGTATTAAAACAGCAAGCGAAACAAAATAAAGTGACATTGCAAGGATAGCACAACTCATGTGAAGAAGCAAAAACTTAGGCTCAACCGATACTAACCGATAGTTGTTGAAGAACAAAGGTGCATCCCCAAGATTAGATGCCTACCGGGGCATCCCCAAGCTTAGATGCTTGAGACTTCTTGAAATATTATCTTGGGGTGCCTTGGGCATCCCCAAGCTTGATTTTATGTCTCCTTAATTCCTCTCATATCATGGTTTCTCTTCTTTTTATCAAAAGCTTCATTCACAACAAACTCAACAAGAACTCGTGAGATAGATTAGTATAAACCAATGCAAAACCTTATCATTTTCTACTGTAAAAAATCACTAAAATTATTATTCAACATTGCACACTAAATGCCTCTGCGTTTTTAATACTCCTATCCTCAAATAGAATCATTAAACAAGCAAACATATGCAAACAACGCAAACATAACAGCAATCTGCCAAAACAGTACAATCTGTAAAGAATGCAAGAGTATCAATACTTCCCTAACTCCAAAAGTTATGAGAGAAAATTCCCACTGTATTAAATTTATCAGAGCTCATTATGCAAAAGGTTTCAACATTACATCATGCTCTGACTTTTCTTAGGAATTTTTGCAACAACGGTAAACTTTCTGTTTTCAAACAGCAACATGTATACTAGCAAAATAAGCATGGCAAAGGCTATCCTTGACTTTTTTTATTGACACTAAAGATGCAAAACATTATTCTAAATAACAGCAAGCAAATACTAACAAGATAAAATGACTCTCCAAGCAAAACACATATCATGTGATGAATAAAAATATAGCTCCAAGTAAAGTTACCAATGAACGAAGACGAAAGAGGGGATGCCATCCGGGGCATCCCCAAGCTTAGGCTCTTGGTTGTCCTTGAGTATTGCCTTGGGGTGACTTGGGCATCCCCAAGCTTAGGCTATTTCCACTCCTTATTCCATAGTCCATCGAATCTTTACCCAAAACTTGAAAACTTCACAACACAAAACTTAACAGAAAACTCGTGAGCTCCGTTAGCGAAAGAAAACAAAACACTTCAAGGTACTGTAATGAACTCATTCTTTATTTATATTGGTGTTAAACCTACTTTATTCCAACTTCTCTATGGTTTATAAACTATTTTACTAGCCATAGATGCATCAAAATAAGCAAACAACACACGAAAAACAGAATCTGTCAAAAACAGAACAGTCTGTAGTAATCTGTAACTAACGCAAACTTCTGGAAGTCCAAAAATTCTACCAAAATAGGAAGTCCTAGAAAATTTGTCTATTGATTAGAAGCAAAACGGATCAACGCAAAAGAACTTTTCTGTGATTTACTAAATTTTTTCTCGTGCACGCAAAGTTTCTGTTTTTCAGCAGAATCAAATCAACTATCACCATAGGTTATCCTATAGGTCTTACTTGGCACTTTATTGAAACAAAAGCTATAAAACATGATTACTACAGTAGAATAATCATGTGGACACACAAAAACAGTAAGGGTAAATATTGGGTTGTCTCCCAACAAGCGCTTTTCTTTAATGCCTTTCTAGCTAGGCATGATGATGGCAATGATGCTCACATAAAAGATAAGAATTGAAACATAAAGAGAGCATCATGAAGAATATGTCTAGCACATTTAAGCCTAACCCACTTCCTATGCATAGGGATTTTGTGAGCAAACAACTTATGGGAACGATAATCAACTAGCATAGGAAGGTAAAACAAGCATAGCTTCAAGATTTTAAGCACATAGAGAGGAAACTTGGCATTATTGCAATTCCTACAAGCATATATTCCTCCCTCATAATAATTTTCAGTAGCATCATGAATAATTCAACAATATAACCAGAACCTAAAGCATTCTTTTCATGATCTACAAGCATAGGAAATTTACTACTCTCCACATAAGTAAAATTCTTCTCATTCGGAATAGTGGGAGTATCATAAGAGACTTGAACACTAAAAATTGTTTCCACATTAAAAGAGTAATGTTCAGAAAAAGGGTAATCATAATCATGACAAGATTTGTAAATATAATCATCACTACTTTTTATAGCATAAATTTCATCACAATAATCATCATAAGTAGCAACTTCGTTCTCATCATAATCAATTGAAACCTCTCCCAAGATAGTGGAATCACTAAATAAAGTTGACACTCTTCCAAACCCACTTTCATCAATATAATCATCATAGGTAGGAGGCATGATATCATCATAACAACTTTGCATATCAAAACTTGGGATGCTAAAAATATCATCTTCACTAAACGTAGCATCCCCAAGCTTGGGACAAACATTAATTTCAGCAAATATATTCTCAAATATTTCATCCTCATCAAACATAGCTTCCCCAAGCTTGGGCCTTTTCATATCATAAGCATAATCACTCTCATCGTTAAAATTATGGATAGCACCAATAGTAAAGCAATTATCATCATCACAATGAGTAGTAGGAGCAACATCATTTGGGAGGGATACCTTTTTACCTTTGTTGCTCCTTCTTTTCTTTTTCTTCTTCACATTATGTGTGGGTTCAACCTTCCTCTTTGAGCTCCTTATTGAAGAGATTGGTTGAATAGCAAGCTCCTCCCCGTTACCTGATTCATCGTAAGAAATAATAGGAGGATATTGGGAAGTCTCTTCCCTTTCATTAGTATTCGCATCATCTTCTATTTGCTTTCTTTTCTTTATGTAATTGGCAATATAAGGATTTTCAATGCAATTCTCCGCACAATACAAATAAATCTTCTCTAGATCAATATCAAGGAATTTCTTTTGGGCAAATTCTGGAAGGTCCTTAAGTAAACGTTTCAATTCTTCATAACCCAAAAGCAAACTAAGTTCATTGTAATGAGAAAGGGAGATCAAATCATCACAATTTTTGGACACGATTCGATCATGAAACAATTTGCATAGGAGATGTAAATGGCCACGTTCATTGCAAAGTTCACAAGTACGGCAAAGGAAATTTAAATTTTCAGCACTCACATTTAGCCTTTCTTGCAACCATTTAGTTTCTAAATGCTTATGCCTCTTGCAATATATATCTTCTCTATTTGGTGTGTTCATGCAAACATGCACTCCACAAAAGTTGACATGCTCATAAGAGATATTTTGATCATGACTAGAGCAATCATCATTAGTAACATGGATATTCAAGGAGTTTATACTAACAACATTGCAATCATGATCATCATTCAAAGATTTAGTACCAAGCATTTTAATGCATTCTTATTCTAGCACTTGAGCACAATTTTCCTTTCCATCAAACTCACGAAAGATATTAAAAAGACGGGCGTATGAGACAAACTTAACTCCATTTTTTGTAGTTTTCTTTTATAAACTAAACTAGTGATAAAACAAGAAACAAAAAGATTCGATTGCAAGATCAAAAGATATACCTTCAAGCACTCACCTCCAAGGCAACGGCGCTTTAAAAGAGCTTGATGTCTACTACACAACCTTCTTCTTGTAGACGTTGTTGGGCTGCAAGTGCACAGGTTTGTAGGACAAAGAGTAAATTTCCTCAAGTGGATGACCTAAGGTTTATCAATCCATGGGAGGCGTGGGATGAAGATGGTCTCTCTCAAGCAACCTGCAACCAAATAACAAAGAGTCTCTTGTGTCCCCAACACACCCAATACAATGGTAAATTGTATAGGTGCACTCGTTCGGCGAAGAGAGGGTGATAGAAGTGCAATATGGATAGTAGATATGGGTATTTGTAATCTGAAAATATAAAAACAACAAGGTAACTAATGGTAAAAGTGAGCGTAAACGGTATTGCAATGATAGGAAACAAGGCCTAGGGTTCATACTCTCACTAGTGCAAGTTTTCTCAACAATAATAACATAATTGGATCATATAACTATCCCTCAATATGCAACAAAGAGTCACTCCGAAGCCAGTAATAGCAGAGAACAAACATAGAGATTATGGTAGGGTACGAAACCACCTCAAAGTTATTCTTTCGGATCAATCTATCCAAGAGTTCGTACTAGAATAACACCTTAAGACACAAATCAACCAAAACCCTAATGTCACCTAGATACTCCATTGTCACCTCAAGTATCTGTGGGCATGATTATACGATATGCATTACACAATCTCAGATTCATCCAACCAACACAAAGTACTTCAAAGAGTGCCCCAAAGTTTCTACCGGAGAGTCAAGAAAACGTGTGCCAACCCCTATGCATAGGTTCATGGGCGGAACCCGCAAGTTGGTCACCAAAACATACATCAAGTGGCACGTGATATCCCATTGTCACCACAGATAAACACGGCAAGACATACATCAAGTGCTCTCATCATAAAGACTCAATCCAATAAGATAACTTCAAGAGGGAAACTCAATTCATCACAAGAGAGTAGAGGCGGAGAAACATCATAAGATCCAACTATAATAACAAAGCTCGCGATACATCAAGATCGTGTGAAGTCGAGAACACGAGAGAGAGAGAGAGAGAGAGAGAGAGAGAGATCAAACACATAGCTACTGGTACATACCCTCAGCCCCGAGGGTGAACTACTCCCTCCTCGTCATGGAGAGCGCCGATGATGAAGATGGCCACTGGTGATGGGTTCCCCTCCCAAGGTGTGCCTTGAAACGGGCTCCCGAGAGGTTTTTGGTGGCTACAGAGGCTTGCGGCGGCGGAACTCCCGATCTATCTTCTGTTCTGGAAGTTTTAGGGTACGTAGGTATATATGGGTGCAGGAAGTACGTCAGGGGAGCCACGAGGGCCCCACGAGGCAGGGGGGCGCGCCCTAGGGGGGTGGGCGCGCCCCCCACCCTCGTGAGCACCTCCCGTATCTTCTGACGTGGGGTCCAAGTCCATCAGGTGGGTTTCCTTCCAAAAATAACTTCTCCAGTTGATTTCGTTCCGTTTCGACTCCGTCTGATATTCCTTTTCCTCGAAACACTGAAATAGACATTAAACAACAAATCTGGGCTGGGCCTCCGGTTAATAGGTTAGTCTTAATATAAAAGTGGATAATAAAGCCCAATATTGCCCGAAACAGTAGATAATATAGCATGGAGCAATCAAAAATTATAGATACGTTGGAGACGTATCAACTGCTTACCAGCATGTCACACTTTGGTTCGGCGGTATTGTTGGATGAAGCGGCCCGGATCGAGACATTACGCCAGACGCTTACGCGAGACCTGGTTCTCTTGGACGTGCTTTGCACATAGGTGGCTGGCGGTGTCGGTTTCTCCAACTTTAGTTGAACTGAGTGGCTACGCCCGGTCCTTGAGAAGGTTAAAACAACACTAACTTGATGAACTATCATTGTGGTTTTGATGCGTAGGTAAGAACGGTTCTTGCTCACCAGTAGCAGACACGTGTAAAACTTGCAACAACAAAGTAGAGGATGTCTAACTTGTTTTTGCAGGGCATGTTATGATTTGATATGGTCAAGACATGATGCTATATTTATTGTATGAGATGATCATGTTTTGTAAACCAAGTTTTCGGCAACTGGCAGGAGCCATATGGTTGTCGCTTTATTGTATGCAATGCAATCGCCCTGTAATTGCTTTACTTTATCACTAAGCGGTAGTGATAGTCGTAGAAGCAATAGTTGGCGAGACGACAACGATGCTACGATGGACATCAAGGTGTCGCGCCGGTGACGATGGTGATCATGATGATTGCTTTGGAGATGGAGATCGCAAGCACAAGATGATGATGGCCATATCATATCACTTATATTGATTGCATGTGATGTTTATCTTTTATGCATCTTATTTTGCTTAGATCGACGGTAGCATTATAAGATGATCTCTCACTAAATTTCAAGGTATAAGTGTTCTCCCGAGTATGCACCGCTATGAAAGTTCTTCATCTTTGAGACACCACGTGATGATCGGGTGTGATAGGCTCTACGTTCAAATACAACGGGTGCAAAACAGTTGCACACGCAGAATACCTAGGTTAAACTTGACGAGCCTAGCATATGCTGATATGGCCTCGGAACACTGAGACCGAAAGGTCGAGTGTGAATCATATAGTAGATATGATCAACATAGTGATGTTCACCATTGAAAACTACTCCATATCACGTGATGATCGGACATGGTTTGGTTGATTTGGATCACGTGATCACTTAGATGATTAGAGGGATGTCTATCTAAGTGGGAGTTCTTAAGTAATATGATTAATTGAACTTTAATTTATCATGAACTTAGTCCTGATAGTATATTGCAAATTATGTTGTAGATCAATAGCTCACGTTGTTGCTTCCCTATGTTTTTATATGTGTTCCTAGAGAAAACTAAGTTGAAAGACGATAGTAGCAATGATGCAGACTGGGTCCGTGGTCTGAGGTTTATCCTCATTGCTGCACAGAAGAATTATGTCCTTGATGCACCACTAGGTGACAGACCTATTGCAGGAGCAGATGCAGACGTTATGAACGTTTGGCTAGCTCAATATGATGACTACTTGATAGTTTAGTGCACCATGCTTAACGGCTTAGAATCGGGACTTCAAAGACGTTTTGAACGTCATGGACCATATGAGATGTTCCAGGAGTTGAAGTTAATATTTCAAGCAAATACCCGAATTGAGAGATATGAAGTCTCCAACAAGTTCTATTGCTACAAGATGGAGGAGAATAGCTCAACCAGTGAGCATGTGCTCAGATTGTCTGAGTACTACAATCGCTTGAATCAAGTGGGAGTTAATCTTCCAGATAAGATAGTGATTGACAGAGTTCTCTAGTCACCATCACCAAGTTAGTAGAACTTCATGATGAACTATAATATGCAAGGGATAACGGATACAATTCCCAAGATCTTCGTGATAATGAAATCGGCGAAGGTAGAAATCAAGAAAGAGCATCAAGTGTTGATGGTTGACAAAGACCACTAGTTTCAAGAAAAGGGCAAAGGGAAGAAGGGGAACTTCAAGAAGAACGGCAAGCAAGTTGCTGCTCAAGTGAAGAAGCCCAAGTCTGGACCTAAGCCTGAAACTGAAGTGCTTCTACTACAAAGGGGTCATCCTTTGAAGCGGAACTGCTCCAAGTATTTGGCGGATAAGAAGGATGGCAAAGTGAACAAGGGTATATTTGATAAACATGTTATTGATGTGTACCTTACTAGTGTTTATAGTAGCCCTGAGTATTTGATACTTGTTCGGTTGCTAAGATTAGTAACTCGAAACGGGAGTGGCAAAATGAACAGAGACTAGTTAAGGGTGAAGTGACGATGTGTGTTGGAAGTGGTTCCAAGATTGATATGATCATCATCGCACACTCCCTATACTTTTGGGATTAGTGTTGAACCTAAATAAGTGTTATTTGGTGTTTGCGTTGAGCATGAATATGATTTGATCATGTTTATTGCAATACAGTTATTCATTTAAGTTAGAGAATAATTGTTGTTCTGTTTACATGAATAAAACCTTCTATGGTCATACACCCAATGAAAATGGTTTGTTGGATCTCGATCGTAATGATACACATATTCAGAATATTGATGCCAAAAGATGCAAAGTTGATAATGATAGTGCAACTTATTTGTGGCACTGCCGTTTGGGCCATATCGGTGTAAAGCGCATGAAGAAACTCCATAAAGATGGATTTTTGGAATCACTTGGTTATGAATCATTTGATGCTTGCGAACCGTGCCTTTTGGGCAAGATGACTAAAACTCCATTCTCCGGAACAATGGAACGAGCTACTGACTTGTTGGAAATAATACATACCGATGTATGCGATCCAATGAGTGTTGATGCTCGTGGCGGGTATCGTTATTTTCTGACCTTCACAGATGACTTGAGAAGATATGAGTATATCTACTGAATGAAGCACAAGTCTGAAACATTAGTTCAAAGAATTTCAGAGTGAAGTGGAGAATCATCGTAACAAGAAAATAAAGTTTCTACAATCTGATCGTAGAGAAGAATATTTGAGTTACGAGTTTGGTCTTCATTTCAAAAAATGTGGAATAGATTCACAGCTCACGCCACATGGAACACCACAGCGTAATGGTGTGTCCGAACGTCATAACCACACTTTATTGGATATGGTGCGATCTATGATGTATCTTACCGATTTACCACTATCGTTTTGGGGTTATGCATTAGAGACAGCTGCATTCACTATAAATAGGGCACCATCAGAATCCTTTGTGACGACGGCTTATTAACTGTGTTTTGGCAAGAAACCAAAGTTGTCGTTTCTTAAAATTTGGGGCTGTGATGCTTATGTGAAAAAGTTTCAACCTGATAAGCTCGAACCCAAATCAGAGAAGTGTGTCTTCATAGAATACCCAAAGGAAACTGTTGGGTACACCTTCTATCACAGATCCAAGGCAAGATATTCGTTGCTAAGATGGATCCTTTCTAGAGAAGGATTTTCTCTCGAAAGAAGTGAGTGGGAGGAAAGTAGAGCTTGATAAGGTAATTGTACCTTCTCCCGAATTGGAAAGTAGTTCATCACAGAAATCAGTTCCAGTGATTCCTACACCAATTAGTGAGGAAGCTAATGATGATGATCATGAAACTTCAGATCAAGTTACTACAGAACATCGTAGGTCTTCCAGAGTACGGTCCGCACCAGAGTGGTACGATAATCCTGTTCTGGAAGTCATGTTACTAGACCATGATGAACCTACGAACTATGAGGAAGCGATAATGAGCCCAGAATCCACAAAATGGCTTGAGGCCATGAAATCTGAGATGGGATCCATGTATGAGAACAAAGTGTGGACTTTGGTTGACTTGCCCGATGATCGGCAAGCCATAGAAAATAAATGGATCTTCAAGAGGAATATGGACGCTGATAGTAGTGTTACTATCTACAAAGCTAGACTTGTCGAAAAAGGTTTTTGACAAAGTTCAAGGTGTTTACTACGATGAGATTTTATCACTCGTAGCGATGCTTAAGTCTATCCGAATCATGTTAGCAATTGCCACATTTTATGAAATCTGGCAAATGGATGTCAAAACTGCATTCCTTGATGAATTTATTAAAGAAGAGTTGTATATGATACAACCAGAAGGTTTTGTCAATCCTAAAGGTGCTAACAAAATGTGCAAGCTCCAGCGATCCATCTATGGACTGGTGCAAGCATCTCGGAGTTGGAATATACGCTTTGATGAGTTGATCAAAGCATATAGTTTTATATAGACTTGCGGTGAAGCCTGTATTTACAAGAAAGTGAGTGGGAGCACTACAACATTTCTGATAAATATATGTGAATGACATATTGTTGATCAGGAATAATGCAGAATTTTCTGGAAAGCATAAAGGGGTATTTGAAAGGAGTTTTTCAAAAGAAAGACCTCAGTAAAGCTACTTATTGAGCATCAAGATCTATTGAGATAGATCAAGACGCTTGATAAGATTTCAATTAGTACATACCTTGACAAGATTTTGAACTAGTTCAAAATGGAACAGTCAAAGAAAGAGTTCTTGCCTGTGTTGCAAAGGTGTGAAATTGAGTAAGACTCAAAGCCAGACCACGGCAGAAGATAGAAAGAGAATGAAAGTCATTCCCTATGTCTCAGCCATAGGTTATATAAAGTATGCCATGCTGTGCACCAGATCTATTGTATACCCTACCCTGAGTTTGGAAAGGGAATACAATAGTGATCTAGGAGTAGATCACTGGACATTGGTCAAAATTATCCTTAGTGGAATAAGGATATGTTTCTCGATTATGGAGGTGACAAAAGTTTAATGCAGTAAAGGGTTACGTCGATGCAAGTTTTGACACTGATCCAGATGACTCTAAGTCTCAATCTGGATACATATTGAAAGTGGGAGCAATTAGCTAGAGTAGCTCCATGTAGAGTGATACGTCCATTTTGCATCATGCTTTTATATCGATATTTATTGCATTATGGGTTGTTATTACAAATTATGTCACAATACTTATGGCTATTCTCTCTTATTTTATAAGGTTTATCATGAAGAGGGAGAATGCCGGGAGCTGGGATTCTGGCTGGAAAAGGAGCAAATATTGGAAACCTATTCTGCACAGCTCCAAAAGTCCTAAAACTCCATGAAAGTCATTTTTGGAATTTATAAGAATTATTGAGCGAAAGAAGTACCAGAGGGGGCCCACACCCTGGCCGGGGAGGGGGGCGCGCCTCCCCATCGGGCACGCCCCTATCTCCTGGGCTCCCTGGTGGCCCTCCGGTGCCCCTCTTCTGCTATATGAAGTCTTTCGTCCGAGAAAAAATCAGAAGCAAGCTTACGGGATGAAACTCCGCCGCCACGAGGCGGAACCAATCTAGGGCTCTGGCGGAGCTGTTCTACCGAGGAAACTTCCCTCCGGGAGGGGGAAACCATCACCATCGTCATCACCAACGATCCTCACATAGAGAGGGGGTCAATCTCCATCAACATCTTCACCAGCACCATCTCCTCTCAAAACCCTAGTTCATCTCTTGTATCCAATCTTGTATCAAAACCACAAATTGGTACCCGTGGGTTGCTAGTAGTGGTGATTACTCCTTGTAGTTGATGCTAGTTGGTTTATTTGGTGGAAGATCATATGTTCAGATCCTTAATGCATATTAATACTCCTCTGATCATGAACATGAATATGCTTTCTGAGTAGTTACGTTTGTTCCTGAGGGTGAAGTCTTGCTATTAGTAGTCATGTGAATTTGGTATTCGTTCGATATTTTGATGAGATGTATGTTGTCTTTCCTCTAGTGGTGTTATGTGAATGTCGACTACATGACACTTCACCATTATTTGGGCCTAGAGGAATGCATTGGGAAGTAATAAGTAGATGATGGGTTGCTAGAGTGATAGAAGCTTAAACCCTAGTTTATGCGTTGCTTCGTAAGGGGCTGATTTGGATCCACTAGTTTAATGCTATGGTTAGGTTTACCTTAATACTTCTTTTGTGGTTGCAGATGCTTGCAATAGGGGTTAATCATAAGTGGGATGCTTGTCCAAGTAAGGGCAGTACCCAAGCACCGGTCCACCCACATATCAAATTATCAAAGTAACGAACGCGAATCATATGAGCGTGATGAAACTAGCTTGACGATAATTCCCATGTGTCCTCGGGAGCGCTTTTCTTGTTATAAGAAATTGTCCAGGCTTGTCCTTTGCTACAAAAAGGATTGGGCCATCTTGCTGCACTTTATTTACTTTCATTGCTTGTTACCCGTTACAAATTACCTTATCACAAAACTATCTATCATCTACAATTTCAGTGCTTGCAGAGAATACCTTACTGAAAACCACTTGTCATTTCCGTCTGCTCCTCATTGGGTTCGACACTCCTACTTATCGAAAGGACTACGATAGATCTCCTACACTTGTGGTTCATCAAGACTCTTTTCTGGCGCCGTTGCCGGGGAGTGAAGCACCTTTGGTGAGTGGAACTTGGTAAGGAAACATTTATATAGTGTGCTGAAATTTTCTTTCACTTTTGTTACTATGGAAACTAACCGTTTGAGGGGCTTGTTCGGGGCATCTTCGCCCCGACCAGTAGAGCAAAGAGTTGCTCCTCAACCTACTGAACCTATTGAAAATGTTTACTTTGAGATTCCTTCGGGTATGATAGAGAAACTGCTAGCTAATCCCTTTGCAGGAGATGGAACATTGCATCCCGATTTACACCTTATCTATGTGGATGAAGTTTGTGGATTATTTAAGCTTGCAGGTATTCCCGATGATGTTGTTAAGAGGAAGGTCTTCCCTTTATCTTTGAAGGGAGATGCATTGACATGGTATAGGCTATGTGATGATACGGGATCTTGGAACTATAAGCGATTGAAGTTGGAATTTCACCGTAAGTTCTATCCTATGCATCTTGTTCATCGTGATCGTAATTACATATATAATTTTTGGCCTCGCGAAGGAGAAAGCATCGCTCAAGCTTGGGGGAGGCTTAAGTCAATGTTGTATTCATTCCCCAATCATGAGCTCTCAAGAGAAATGATTATTCAAAAAATTTATGCTCGGCTTTCTGACAACAATCGCACCATGCTCGATACTTCCTATGCTGGTTCTTATATGCTGAAGACTACTGAATTCAAGTGGGATTTATTGGAAAGAATTAAACGCAACTCTGAAGATTGGGGTTCCGACGATGGTAAGGAGTCAGGTATGACACCTAAGTTTGATTGTGTTAAATCTTTTATGGATACCGATGCTTTTCGTGGATTTAGCGCTAAATATGGACTTGACTCTGAGATAGTAGCTTCTTTTTGTGAATCTTTTGCTGCTCACGTTGATCTCCCTAAGGAGAAGTGGTTTAAATATGATCCTCCCACTGAAGTAAAAGTAGTTGCACCTATTATAGTTGAAGAAAAGACTATCACTTATAATGATCCTATTGTTCCTACTACTTATATTGAGAAACCACATTTTCCTGTTAACATAAAGGATCATGCTAAAACTTCAACTGTCGTTCGTAAGAGTAATACTAGAACTTATACACCCCCTGAGCAAACTAAAGTTGAACCTAGTATTGCTATGGTTAAAGATCTCTTGGATGATAATATATATGGGCATGTTATTTACTTTTGTGGTGAAACTGCTAATATTGCTAAACCCGATTCTAAGATACATAGACCTGTTGTAGGCATGCCTGTTATTTTTGTTAAAATAGGAGATCATTGTTATCATGGCTTATGTGATATGGGTGCTAGTGCTAGTGCAATACCTATTTCCCTATACAAAGAAATTATGCATGATATTGCACCCGCTGAATTGGAAGGTATTGATGTTACTATTAAACTTGCCAATAGAGATACTATTTCACCAGTTGGGATTGTTAGAGATGTTGAAGTCTTGTGTGGGAAAGTTAATATCCTGCTGATTTTCTTGTTCTTGGTTCCCCACAAGATGACTTTTATCCCATTACATTTGGTAGACCCTTCTTGAATATTGTAAATGCTAAGATTGATTGCAAAAAGGATGTTGTTACAATTGGCTTGGGGGATATGGAACATGAGTTTAATTTTGCTAAGTTTCGTAGACAGCCCCATGATAAAGATCCGCCTAGTAAAGATGAAATTATTGGTCTTGCTTCTATTGCCGTACCTCCTACTGATCCATTAGAACAATATTTGCTAGACCATGAAAATGATATGTTTATGAATGAAATAAGGGAAATAGATGAAGTATTCCTTAAACAGGGTCCTATTCTGAAACACAACTTACCTGTTGAAATCCTAGGGGATCCTCCTCACCCAAGGGTGATCCCGTGTTTGAGCTCAAACCTCTACCTGATAATCTTAAATATGCTTATCTTGATGAAAAGAAGATATATCCTATTATTATTAGTGCTAACCTTTCAGAGAAAGAAGAGGAAAGATTATTGAAAACTCAAGAAGCACAAATATTGCTATTGGATATACTTTGGATGATCTTAAGGGCATTAGTCCCACTCTATGCCAACACAAAATTAAATTGGACGAAGGCTCCAAACCAGCTAGAGATCATCAACGACGGTTGAATCCTAAGATGAAAGAAGTGGTAAGAAAGGAGATACTAAAGCTCCTAGAGGCATGTATAATTTATCCCGTTGCTGATAGTGAATGGGTTAGTCCTGTCCATTGCGTTCCTAAGAAGGGAGGTATCACTGTTGTTCCTAATGATAAAGATGAATTGATTCCGCAAAGAATTATTACAGGTTATAGGATGGTAATTGATTTCTGTAAATTAAATAAAGCAACTAAGAAAGATCATTACCCCTTACCTTTTATTGATCAAATGCTAGAAAGACTGTCCAAACATACACATTTTTGCGTTCTAGATGGTTATTCTGGATTCTCTCAAATACCTGTGTCAGCGGAAGATCAATCCAAAACTACTTTTACTTGCCCTTTCAGTAATTTTGCTTATAGACGTATGCCTTTTGGTTTATGTAATGCACCTGCTACCTTTCAAAGATGTATGATGGCTATATTCTCTGACTTTTGTGAAAAGATTTGTGAGGTATTCATGGATGATTTCTCCGTTTATGGATCCTATTTTGATGATTGCTTGAGCAACCTTGATTGAGTTTTGTAGAGATGTGAAGACACTAGTCTCGTCTTGAATTGGGAGAAGTGCCACTTCATGGTTAATGAAGGCATTGTCTTGGGGCATAAGATTTCTGAAAGAGGTATTAAAGTTGATAAATCTAAAGTTGATGCTATTGAAAAGATGCCATGTCCCAAGGACATAAAAGGTATAAGAAGTTTCCTTGGTCATGCCGGTTTTTATCGGAGGTTCATTAAGGACTTTTCTAAAATCTCTAGGCCTCTGACTAATTTATTGCAAAAAGATATTCCTTTTGTCTTTGATGATGATTGTGTAGAAGCATTTGAAATACTTAAGAAAGCTTTGATCATCGCACCTATTGTTCAGCCACTGATTGGAATTTACCCTTTGAAATTATGTGTGATGCTAGTGATTATGCTGTAGGTGCTGTTCTAGGGCAAAGAGTTGATAAGAAACTAATGTTATTCAATATGCTAGTAAAACTCTTGATACTGCCCAGAGAAATTATGCTACCACTGAAAAAGAATTCTTAGCAATAGTATTTGCATGTGATAAGTTCGGACCTTACATTGTTGACTCTAAAGTTACTATTCACACTGATCATGCTGCTATTAAATATCTTATGGAAAAGAAAGATGCTAAGCCTAGACTTATTAGATGGGTTCTCTTGCTCCAAGAATTTGATTTGCATATTATTGATAGAAAGGAACCTGAGAACCCTGTTGTAGACAACCTGTCTAGGTTAGAGAATGTTCTTGATGACCCACTACCTATTGATGATAGCTTTCCTGATGAACAATTATTGGTCATTAATTCTTCTCGTACTGCTCCATGGTATGCTGATTATGCTAATTACATTGTTACTAAATTTATACCACCTAGTTTCACATACCAGCAAAAGAAAAAGTTATTTTATGATTTAAGACATTACTTCTAGGATGACCCACACCTTTATAAAGAAGGAGTAGATGGTGTTATTAGACGTTGTGTACCTGAGCATGAACAGGAACATATCCTACGCAAGTGTCACTCCGAACCATATGGAGGACACCACGCTGGAGATAGAACTGCACATAAGGTATTGCAATCCGGTTTTTATTGGCATACTTTCTTCAAAGATGCCCGTAAGTTTGTTTTGTCTTATGATGAATGTCAAAGAATTGGTAATATTAGTAGACGTCAAGAAATGCCTATGAATTATTCTCTTGTTATTGAACCATTTGATGTTTGGGGCTTTGATTATATGGGACCTTTTCCTGCCTCTAATGGATATACACATATTTTAGTTGTTGTTGATTACGTTACTAAGTGGGTAGAAGCTATTCCAACTAGTAGTGCTGATCATAACACCTCTATTAAGATGCTTAAAGAAGTTATTTTTCCGAGGTTTGGAGTCCCTAGATATTTAATGACTGATGGTGGTTCACATTTTATTCATGGTGCTTTTCGTAAAATGCTCGCTAAGTATGATGTTAATCATAGAATTGCATCTCCTTATCATCCTCAGTCTAGTGGTCAAGTAGAATTGAGCAATAGAGAGCTCAAACTAATTTTGCAAAAGACTGTTAATAGACCGAGAAAGAATTGGTCCAAGAAACTTGATGATGCATTATGGGCCTATAGAACTGCCTATAAAAATCCTATGGGTATGTCTCCGTATAAGATGGTTTATGGAAAAGCATGTCACTTACCTCTCGAACTTGAAGATAAGGCATATTGGGCTATTAAAGAGCTCAACTATGATTTCAAGCTTGCCGGTGAGAAGAGGTTATTTGATATTAGCTCACTTGATGAATGGAGAACCCAAGCTTATGAGAATGCCAAGCTATTTAAAGAAAAAGTTAAAAGATGGCATGATAAAAGAATACAAAAGCAAGAATTTAATGTAGGTGATTATGTGTTGCTATTCAACTCTCGTTTAAGATTTTTTCTAGGAAAACTTCTATCTAAGTGGGAAGGTCCTTACATTATCGAGGAGGTCTATCGTTCCGGTGCCATAATTTTTAAATCAACAACTTCGAAGGCACAAATCTGAAGGTGGTGAACGGTCAAAGAATCAAACATTATATCTCAGGTAATCCTATCAATGTTGAAACTAATATTATTGAAACCGTAACCCCTGAGGAATACATAAGGGACACTTTCCAGAACGTTTCAGACTCCGAAAAGGAATAGGTATGTGTTATGGTAAGTAAACCGACTCCAAAACAATTCTAATGGTAATTTTTATCCGTTTTGGAATATTTAAGAATTTTGGAAAGCAAGAAGTAATCCGGGAAGGACACGAGGCCTCCACGAGGGTGGAGGGCGCGCCCACCATCGGGCGCGCCCCCTGTCTCGTGGGCACCTCGTGTGCCTCCCGAACTCGCTTTTCTTGCGTTACGTATTTTGGTCGGTAAAAATTCATTATATAATCTCCAGAAGGTTTTGACCATCGTATCACGCAAATATCCTCTGTTTTTATTTCGAGTTGTTTTTCTGACAGATCTAGAGCACCATGACGTCTCCAAGCGCTCCCAAGGACAAGTTCTTCGAGAAGGTCATCAACCCTTACCTCGCGGAGGTGATGCAACAACCTCAAACCATTGAGATGCATGAGGGAGTGTTGCACGTCCGCGATGTTTGAGGGACTAAAGAGGACCGGAAGTGTGGAGACAAGGCTCGAGGCAATGGAGCAACAAGTTTTCAAGTGTCAGGAGATGGTGGAGCGTGGACTTGACTCCAATCACATAATCATCATGGAGTTCACCAATAACCACAAGATGGACACCAAGGACATCGGGGAGGCCATCTTTAAGCTTCACGAGAAGACGAGCACCTCCAAGCCCAGATATATGACCTGCAAAATCAAAACTGTGAGTATGAATATAGATTCAAGAGAATGAGTTTGGCTGCAGATTTAAGGATCTCGGAGACTCGGTCATCCTTCTATGATGGGGAGCCTATGCCTTGGAAGAGGGACGACAAGCCTACATCATCAACAACTCCATCCCCTTCGCCAGCAAAATAGATATAATCACATGGGTATGGGCACTCCCCTTGGCAACTGCCAAGCTTGGGGGAGATGCCCTGGTATCGTATCACCATCACACTCCTATCTTTACTGTTTTACTTAGTTCGATCCTTTTAGTAATATCTTGATCTAGTAGAATAACGTTTTGGTATGAATTAGTTTTGAGTTTTTGCTTTGTGATCTCTCTCTATGTAATCGAGTCTGTGAGTTATATAATAAAGATTAGTGTTGATTCAAGGGCTTTGCTACTTTGCTATGATCTTGAGAAAATAGAAAAAATATAATAAAAATAAATAAAGAGTTCATATTGATCTTATGGATAGTAATTACTTCACAAGAAAGAGTATGAGGCATAAAAGTTTTTGAGAGTTGACAAACATAGTTTTCGTCATCGTTGCAATTAGTAGGAAGTAATAAAGAAAGAGAAGCTTCACATATAAATATACTATCGTGGACATCTTTTATGATTGTGAGCACTCATTAAGTATGACATGCTAAAGAGTTGATGTTGGACAAGGAAGACAACATAACGGTTTATGTTTTCTCACATCTCTGTTAAAGTATATTGTCATGGATCTTCCTAACATGTTGAGCTTGCCTTTCCCCCTCATGCTAGCCAAATTCCTTGCACCAAGTAGAGATACTACTTGTCGGTGTCAAAACCGGCGGATCTCGGGTAGGGGGTCCCGAACGGTGCGTCTAGGGGGGGGGTATCAGGAGACGAGGGACACGATGGTTTTACCTGTGTTCGGGCCCTCTCGGTGGAGGTAAAACCCTACTCTGCTTGATTAATATTGATGATATGGGTAGTACAAGAGTAGATCTACCACGAGATCAGAGGCTAAACCCTAGAAGCTAGCCTATGGTATGATTGTTGTTAGATCTCTACGGACTAAAACCCTCCGGTTTATATAGACACCGGATAGGGTTAGGGTTACCGTAGTCGGTTACAATGGTAGGAGATCTACATATCCGTATTGCCAAGCTCGCCTTCCACGCCAAGGAAAGTCCCATCCAGGACAGGACGAAGTCTTCAATCTTGTATCTTCATAGCCCAGGAGTCCGCCAACGGTGATAGTTCGCTATCCAGGACACCCCTAATCCGGACTCCCTCAAGAGTAGCCCCAACCAGGCTTCAATGACGATGAGTCCGGCGCATAGATTGTCTTCGACATTGCAAGGCGGGTTCTTCTCCAAATTCCATATACTTGTCGAATATTGTCCGGCTTCTGATAAGTGCTGTGCTCCTTTGGCTTCTACACCCAATAATGGCCATCTTCCACGTGTCGAACGAATGTGAAAAGTCAGGGTATCTTTACATTTACCCCCCTTGCTGTGCAAATGAGCCGTCTATAAAAGAGACGAGGACCCAGATCCGGATCGCACCATCCTCCCCTCGCGAGCCTTCATCAGAGCGCCTTCGACAAAAATCCATTCCACCATGGACGGGATCGTCGGCTCCTCCTCTCGCGCTCCCAGCCCTCAGCCCGGATATTGGGGAGATGCTCAGTCCCCTTACAGTAATTGGTGGCGCTCCAAACCAAGGGATTCCTTCCCCCGGCCTTCCTAGTTCCGGTGCGTTCCGGACTCGCCACTTATAAGGGCGGGAAGCAGGCGGAGAGCGTCCCCGATCCCTCCAAGGGAGAGCGGGTCTGCCTCGTCTCTCATCTAATGAGAGGACTCGGATTTACAATCCATCTGTTTCTCCGGGGGCTTTTGGAGTTCTACGGCCTCCAGCTACACAACCTTACGCCTGCCTCCATCTTGCATATAGCGGGCTTTGTAGCCCTC
This sequence comes from Aegilops bicornis, assembly GCA_021605145.1. NCBI lineage: Eukaryota > Viridiplantae > Streptophyta > Magnoliopsida > Poales > Poaceae > Aegilops > Aegilops bicornis. The sequence continues at coordinate 1,685,139 of JAHIAL010000030.1, forward strand.
TGCGAGCTGTTCCTGGGTGTTGAGGCCCATTTCGATCTGTGGAAGAGATTGTTCTGCCTTGTGCCCCGTTCTCATGAGGGGTCAATATATCAAGTGGGCGGAGCCGAGCTGTGGCGCATCGCCGGGACCGGATATCTATCCAGAACCCCGAAGAAGGCGTCCGAAGACCAGCCTTCGGAATGGTTTTATATAGAAGACGTCCCGCTTCCGGATCCTGTTCGGATCGGTCTCCCGGAGTTCAGCAATGCTCCTTTGAAGAAACGCCTGAGTTGGCGCCCGCGGAGCCCCCGGGGGGAAGTCGGCATGGACGTCCTTTACCTGATGAGCCGAATAAGATTGTTGGCTCATTCCGGACTGACTATGATTGGTGTCATGGCCACATGTGTTATGCGGGGAGTTCAGCCGCTCCAATATAGGGGCCACCCCATGTGGGATTTCAACGGGGAGGATGATGCCACCCGTCATGGCCGCAAAGGGCCGGGATCGGTCACCGAACTGGTGAAGACCTTGTCCGCCATGTACAAAGGAGAAGAGGAGGATTTTCTCCGCGTCGATCCATGAACGGGTTTTCTTGAATAATCCTCGAAGTTGGGTAAGCGAATATCTTTGTGGCCTGTCCGATCCATGTTCCCGTGGTTACATATCTCATTTTATGGTTTCTACGCAGGAACTGCGCCGGGCCGTGGAGAAGATACATAGCCCGTCTCCACAACCCGATGATCCGGAACGGTCCCTCAATCAGGCCTCCGAAGAGGACCCGGATATAAAGGTGGAGCTGATCGACGGGGTGTTCCATCAACTTAGCATCGACAATGCTTTGGTTGCCATCACGGGCGACTACCCTGGACTATTTCCGGCCTCCCAGGTAACTGTGACCGATGTCCGGATCCCATGACCCATCCGTGCTTTATTTCTAAACACCGCGTATCTGATGGTGTTTCGCAGGGGGTTCCCTCGGCGAGGCCGAAGGCGAGCCATGACTAACCAACAACAAGGGGCAGCAACATGCCACGCAGTTAAAAAGGAGTGCGGTTCAGATCGAAACACCGCCAAGAACGGTAAGGCGTGCCACCATATCCCGTGATTGATTCCTGGAAGGCGTACACCAAGTGCTCTTTTCGGAAAAGAGCGCTCGCGATCGTGTCCGGGAGATTGCCAATCGAGCCTCCGCCACCCGAGCTCCAACGCCGGGTCCTAAGCGGAGGTAAACACGAGGCGTCGTCGGATGTTCCTCCGACAGATGATGTTGACAGATTGTCCGCCACCAACTCTGATGTGGAGAGTGCCATGAATCACAAAGCGCCACGGACAGTTCTTCATGACGCATGTTTCTCCCAGAGGCATTGAATGCCTTCAATTAGGGAGATGCGCACCTCCGTGCAGCTCAAGATGGTCTAGCCAGAGCCACGCAGCAAAGATGTAAAGGACATACGGGTAAGAAATTTTGACAGTTGTATATGCCAAGAGTCTCCCGAGACTTAAAATAGTTAGGATAACTGATTTAAGGATCATTTGTTATCTGAGATCTTACGGAAAAGAATACCCGACTGTCCCAGGAGCTTGAAGATTGCAAGGCCCAGCTTGAGGCCGCACTAGCCGCCACAGGTGGAGCCACAGGAACCCCCTCCGGTAATATTGTAAGTGCATCTAGTGCCCCTTAGTGATTTTGGTGTATTGAAGACTTATAGGTTAAGGGACTAATGTGTTTATGAGTGTACACATGTCTATAAGTCTATGAGGAGTTTGATATTTCTGAGAGAAAGTCGAATTCTAAAAATGAAGTTCTTCGATGAAGACTTTGATATTCTGAAGACTTTACGAAGACTTTGAAAGTGAAGAAATTGGTGTGGCCTTGAAGACTTGATATTCATTTGAGGAACATGAAGCCAAGACTTTTGTTTTCATAGTTTCGTTTTCCCTTTCTTGAGTCATAGGAAACACCGTCTTTGTTAAAGGGGTCGAGGAAATACTAAGGAAAAATTTCCATGTGATGCTCAACTCAAAATCCTACACATACCAATCCCTTCGAGTGAAGCCTTTGGAAATCTCATACAATTCAGTCAATTTCATCAAGGATGTAGACAAAGTTCTTCCGGTCACGAGAATTTGTTCTGACCGAGGAGTTAGGAATTCGCCAAAGGCGGATTACCTACAATGAGGAACATGATAGCCTGAGGAATTTGAGAGTCAAATTTCCGACCGTTCTTTGTCTTCTTGGCGCTGTCCCCAAAATATCTTATCCACCTAACGGTCATATCATTGAAGGGCATTTATGTCTTATCATGTCGGGCTGCTCCCTAGGCTATAAATAGCCGCCCCCTACAACCACTAGCTGGTTGGCTGCTCCGAGAGAACTTGACACTTGTCATTTGAGAGCAACCCATCCTCCAGGGACTTTGAGCGAAAATCATTGAGTGAGGAAAACCCAAACCCAAACACCTACAAACCCAAAGTGATTGAGCATCATCGAAGAGATTGATCCCGAGTGGATCCGGACGCTTGTTACCTTTGAAGGCATGCTTCTTCCAGACGGTTAGGCGTCACGGTCTAGAGCATCCAAGAGGAATTGTGGATCGCCGAGTGACCAAGTCTGTGAAGGTTTGGAAGTCGCTGAAGACTTACCACAGTGATTGGACGAGGTGCATGTGACCTTAGTTCAAGGAGAATACGGTGAGGACTTGGTGTCCTGAGCTGCGTGCTCGAGGCCCGGGTGTCCGGACTGTGTGTCCTCGAGTTTAAATACTCGGCCCGCTCCAACAGACGTACAAGCTGAGGACAGCGGTTGGGAACTGGTCTACCAAATCATTGTCTTCACCAACCTAATCGGGTTCCATTTCCTCAACCTATTCATTTCCTCATTCTTTGTGTTAACTGTTTGTTCATATCGTGTTTGAAGACTTTGGTAGAAGACTTTCTCAATTTCCTCAGTTCAATTTCTTGATCTGTTTGTCTTCATCTTGTGCCATCCTGTGTTTACGCTTTCTGCACTCTTTGATTGTCTTCATTTCATCATGATGACCATGCATGTATTCTGCTATGCTTACTTCGAGTACTTATTCATGCAAGTAGTTCTTCGCTAAGGAATTTCCTCACCAGCAAATTCCTCAGTGAAGAATTCATAAAAATCGCCTATTCACCCCCCTCTAGTCGATATAACGCACTTTCAATTGGTATCAGAGCAAGGTACTCCCTTGTTCTGTGTGATTTTGGTTTAACCACCTGGAGTTTTAGTTATGTCAACCGCAGGTATGATCAAGGTCTCGGCTGGGTGTCCTACCTTCGATGGAACGGACTACCCCTATTGGAAGAACAAGATGCGAATGCATCTTGAGGCAATTGACAACGATCTTTGGTATGTTGTGGAAAATGGTGTTCTAATTCACACCCTCACCGAACTCTCTTACCGATGTGAAGAGATTCAAGCAACTCGATTCTCAAGCGAAGAATATCATATGTGGCCATCTCGAGTAAAGGACGGTATGGAAGAGTGAGTGCTTTGGAAGCTGCTAAGCTTATCTGGATAGGCTGTCCAAAGTAAATGAAGGAGTCTCAACTCAGCGTGACTCTCGAGTTGGCGTTCTTGAAATCTCTTCAACCGCTTCACAAGACTCGACAACGAAAATGTTCAACAAACCTTCGATCGCCTCATCGACATCTCAAATGAGCTTCAAGCGCTTGGTGCCACTTGACATCACCGACCATGAGGTGGTGAAGAAATTGTTGAGATCGCTTGATTCCTCATTTGATACTCCGCACCGATGATACAAGAACGTCTTTGACTACAAGGCTCTTGATCCCGCTGATATCCTCGAAAGGCTAAATACTCATGAGTTCCGACTTGCTGAAAAGAGATCTCTATGGTTCAAGCTATGGCAAACCACGTGCTCACGAAGGCCAAGGCTGTATGGAATCTGAGTGTGAAGACTCGTAGTAGCCTTGGAGATCCTGAAGAATTAAGCCGAGGAGCTAGCACCTTTGCTCGTGAAGAAATTCCAAGTTCTCAAGGCGTGGTCGCTTTGGAAAATCCTCAAGAAGCGGTGATTCCTCATCCAAAGGACTATAAGAGAAGACTTTGCCACAAATGCAAGAAACCTGGTCACTACATTCAAGATTGTCCTCGATGGGAAAAGGAATTGAAGAAGAAGAAATACAAGGATTACAGTTCGATGATGCCAAGAAGAAGAAGAAATCGTCAAAATTTCATCATCAAAATCCTCAAGTCTTCATCTCACAAGAAGAGCAGCTCCAAGAAGGCTCGGGCATTCATTGGCAAGGAAATGGACTCTGGCTGAATCGAGGAACATGAGGAAGAGGAGGCATCGGAAGAATCTGAGTCTGGTGTGGCGAGTTTAGCTCTCGCCATCGCTTTCGTTAGCAAGTCCATCTTCAACTCAAGAAAATGACCTCACCAACAAAGTCGATGAAGATAGTGATGACTACTCTCCCACCTATTGCTTCATGGCAAAGGGTGCCAAGGTACTCAAATATACCTCCTCTGAATCTAGTGAAGATGAATCGATGAGGATCTCAAGCCCAGCTACTCTAAACTTGCTAAGATTAACGTAAAACAACAAAGGGCTTTGAAAAGGTTCAAAACATGCTAGACAAAAAGTGATGATATGTTGGGTGAAGAAATGGATCGCACTAAAGCCCCTGACCGAAAATCTTCGATATTTCGGTCTAGGTTTGATAACCTTCAAGGTCATCATAACACTCTCTTTCTCGATCATGAGAAACTTTCTTATGAATTTCTTCAAAGAAAGCAAGATCTTGAGAAGCTAAGAGTGAGTTATGAAGATCTTCGGAAGGAGCGCCGATTCATTACTTGCTCAACAAATCAAGCGCTTCTCGTGAAGAATTTGTTCCTCCATGCTTAAAGTGCATTGAACGTGAATCGCTTAATTCTTCACCGAATGTTCAAATGCTTCAACTATTACAAATTCTTCACCGCTCCTGCTATCACTAATTCCTCATCTGAGGACATTGCTAGTATCAACCGACAATGCAGGTTGAAGGAATTGTACATGACAGGCATGTACAAAAGCCTCAAAGGCATCAGACTCTCGTGATGTGCTTAAAAGCAGATCCTCAATGAAACCCTAGAAAAGAGGGTATGGCCTTTGAGAGGAAACTCAATGCCGATGGAACATATTGGAAGCTTTGAAGCAAGACTCCCAAAACCTCATGGAGTTGCTTTGCAAAGGGACCACCAGTTGATCCATCTAACTTATCTGCTTTACATGTGAATCTCCTCGTTCTTCCGATGAGTCATTTGACTCCAACTATAAATTGTTCAAAAAATCAGAATGGTGAAGTATTTGCTAGATATGTTGGCACTAACTATGAGAACGGTTCCCTATGAAGAAAATCTGGGTTCCCAAGAAGTGCCTTGAAAGTCTTCGTGAATGTCCTCATGACACCACCGTGAAGAATAGGAACCCCAGATCAAATTCTTCATATGGACAAAATTCTTCATATGGATCCAAGTCCTCATCTGCACCAAATTCCTCACGTGGATCAAATTCCTCAAAAGGATCAAAGTCCTCATATGATTATCATCGTGCTAACAACTCTGTTTACATGAGGTAGAGCTAAGGGCTATGAATATGTGCATTATTCTTCAAACCATTATGTTCATAAGTCCTCGAAGAATTTCTCTGCTTATTCATATGCTTACCCTAACCCCTCTTATGTGAAACGAAATGGTTTTGCCCTCTATGCCACCATTCTCTTATGGTGCTCGCAGAGTGATGAACTCTTTGCCACCCCTTCAGATGTGGGTGGTGAAGAAAAAGAACTAATCTCTTCTGCAGGGTCAGGTCTCCAGATGTGGTTTAACGTCTGAAGAATTTGCTGGGGACCTGGCAAACGTGCCTGAAAGGACGCAGGCTAATCATGATGAAATGAACATTCATTTCACACGTCCTCATATCTGTTTTACTGCTTGATGAAATTTATCTGATGATCATGATATCATATTCTTCACTGATGAAGTATATGAGATCGTAAGTTGCACTAATTCATCCGCAGGATGATCAACCCAAAGCCACCGAATGGGTCCTCGATAGTGGATGTACAAATCACATGACCGGTGATAAGAATCTATTGATGGATGCTCCCTTATCACCGTCACATCCTAAAAGCATATCATCTTTCTTGACAAAGGCAAAAGTCGGTATTGGGTCTTGGTAAGGTTGCCATCTCTAAGGACATGCACATGGACAAAGTCATGCTTGTTGAGTCCTTAGGATACAACCTCATGTCGAATCTCAATGCTTTGTGATCTTGATATGGTTGTTGTCTTTGGCAAGTATCGTTGTGTTGTGGTTATGGAAGCTGACCATTCCAAAGTCTTGAAGGCTTTAGGAGAGGAGACTTGTATATTGTTGATTTCTCTCTGAGGACCACAACCAGCCGTGTGTCTACTTGCAAAAGCTTCGTATAAGGCTAGCTATGGCATCGACGACTTGGTCACTGAGGAATTTGCACATGCTTGCAAAGAAGAAGCATGTCATTGGCATTGAGAATGTCAAATTCCTCAAGGATCACTTATGCGGTGCCTGTGAAGCTGGAAAAATGACCAAGGCCAAGCATCCAGCGAAGACTATCATGACCACTACTCGTCCATTCAAATTGCTTCACATGGACCTCTTTGGACCTAATCATTACTCGGTAGCCTCAAATGATGCATCTCTATATGGTTTTGTTATTGTTGATGATTACTCTCGTTACACATGGGTACACATTGTTACTTACAAACATGAAGTGCAGGAAGTCTTCAAACGATTTTCCTCGAGGGCTTCAACCAACTTTGGTGTGAAGATCAAGCACATCAGAGTGACAATGGAACCGAAGTTCAAGAATTTTGGTCTTGATGACTATCTTGATGAACTTGGTATTACTCATGAGTTATCTGCTCCTTATACTCCTCGGCCAGAATGGCGTCGTGGAGCGCAAGAACAGAACTCTCGTTGAGATGGCTCGCACTATGCTTGATGAATACAAAACGCCTTTATCGCTTTACGGATTGATGCAATTGATACTGCGTGCCACATCATCAACAGAGTATATCTTCAAAATTCTTCAAGAAGACTGCCTATGAACTCCTCACCGACAAGAAACCCAATGTGAGTTATTTCAAAGTCTTCTTGCTAAATGTTGGATTAGAAATCCTCATCACAATGCTAAATTTGCACCGAAAAGCACATGAAGGTTTTATGCTTGGTTACGGAAAGGACTCGCACACCTACAAAGTCTTCAACATCGCCCTTCACAAGGTTGTTGAAATCAGATGTGCGGTTCGATGAAAACTAATGGCTCGCAAAGAGAGCACCTACCTTCCGTGGTTAGATGAACCAAAGACCGAGGAGTCTATCAAGTTCAAGGCAACCGAGGATGTCATTCCCATCAAGAATCTGTTGAAGAATTCATTCCGACGCGAAGAACGTCGAGCTGATGCACCAAGATAATCTTTGAAGAAAATGGTGCTGAGGGAAATGATCAAATACCTCGACGAGAACCAGCTCATCCTCGCGTTGCAAAAGAAGTACAAGTTGACAATATCATCGATGACATTGAAGCGCCAGGTCCTCTCACACGCTCAAAAGCTTCACATTTATCTAACTTTTGTGGGCACTATGCTTTTGTCTCTATCACAGAGCCCACTAAGGTAGATGAAGCATTTCTAGAGCCGGAGTGGATTCAGGCCATGCAAGAAGAATTACATCAGTTCGAGCTCAACAAAGTCTGGGAACTGGTCAAACGTCCAGATCCTCGCAAGCATAATATCATTGGCACAAAGTGGATCTTCCGCAACAAGCAAGATGAAAATGGCCTTGTGGTGAGGAATAAGAGCCACTACTTGTAGCTCAAGGCTACACACAGGTTGAAGGAATTGATTTCGATGAAACTTTTGCAGCTGTTGCTAGACTTGAGGCTATTCGCATATTACTTGCTTATGCTAACCATCATGATATCATCTTATATCAAATGGATGTGAAAAGTGCATTCCTCAATGGTAAGCTTGAGGAAGAAGTATATGTTGCTCAACCCCTGTGTTTTGAAGATCCAAAGAATCGACAAAGTCTTGAGACTCAACAAGGCTCTATATGGCCTCAAGCAAGCCCCTCGGGCGTGGTATGATACATTGAAGGAATTCTTCGTGAAGAATGGCTTCACACCGGTTCACTCGACCCTACTCTTTTTACTAAATCTTATGATGGTGAACTGTTTGTGTGCCAAATATACGTTGATGATATTATCTTTGGCTGTATGACCAACGTTATAGTGATGAATTTGCCTATATGATGAGTGAAGAATATCAAATGTCTATGATGGGAGAGTTGAAATTCTTCTTAGGTCTTCAAATTCGTCAACAAATAGCAATGGTATATTCATATCTCGTGAGAAATACCTCAAAAGATGTAATCGAGGAAATTGACATGCAAGATTGCAAAGGCGTCAAAATTCCTATGCCCACAAATGGCCATCTATGCAATCGATGAAAATGGTATTGACTTCGATCACAAGGTATACCACTCCATGATTGGTTCTTTATCGTACTTATGTGCATCTAGGCCAGATATAATGCTTAGTGTTTGCATGTGTGCCCGATTTCAAGCTGCACCGAAGGAATCACACCATAAGGCTGTGAAACATATTCTTCGATATCTAGCTCACACACCAACACTAGGATTATGGTATCCCAAGGGCTCGCTTTTGATCTCATTGGATATTCTCGACTCGACTATCTGCTGGTGATCGTGTGGACCGCAAGTCAACATCCGGCACTTGTCATTTCCTCGGACGATCTTTTGGTCCGTTGGTCCTCGAAGAAATGCAGAGCTGCGTATCCGCTCATCTGCGGAAGCTGAATACATTGCGGCGGGCTCTTGCCGTGCTCAACTACTATGGATGAAGCAAACTCTCGTGGACTACGGCATCAACGTGAAGAATGTGCCTCTCATCTTGTGACAATGAGAGTGCCATCAAGATTGCTCACAACCCGATTCAGCACTCAAGACAAAGCACATTCAGATTCGCCATCATTTTCTTCGTGATCATGTGTTGAAGGGCGACATCTCCATCGAGCACGTGAAGATCAAGAGCAGCTAGGCGATATCTTCACTAAGCCCTCGGATGAGAAGAGATTTAGCAAGTTACGGTGTGAGCTAAATATCTTAGAATCTTCGAATGTTCTTTGAAAAGGACACACATCCCGACACTTATGCAAAATTGATGACTTAGATGTGCAACACATGAAGAAAGCGTTTTCTTCAATCAATGAAGAATAACACTCTAAGTGTGAAGAAATTAATGAAGAATTTGATTCTCGAGAACCCTCGACAATTGTATGCGGTGTCTCAAATCATCATTCTTATACTGGTGGGTCACGCCACCACCAAAGTTGAAACTCTTCAATTTGAGTTTTTCCTCGCTTTTGAAATTCTTCGATTTTCAAATTCTTCAACTTTGCAAAATCTTCACTTTGCTTCCGCTGCTTTTTCTTCATTGGCTATATATATATATATATATATATATATATATATATATATATATATATATATATATATATATATATATATATATATATATATATATATATATATATATATATATATATATATATGAGTTTATGTCCTCTCAAAGCATTCACTTATGGCTATTTCTTCATGTTGCATTTTACGCTAAGTGAATGTGATCGGACCCTTCCCTCTATGCTATACTCAACCCAATCTGTTCACAAATTCTTCATATGCGTTCTATTTGAAACTTCGTTCAAAATCTTCACTTTGTGTCACCAAGAAATTGCGAACGAAATTTTAAAACAGATTTTATCCAAACTTTCGGTTTTGCCGCTCAAACCATTCCGCTTCCTACGATAGACTTATCTATTCACCCACGATCCAACACGATCTCCACTTTTCAGTACGTGTGTGACACATGTCAAGCGAAGGAGAAAGGGCAGGGGCACGTTCGTCCCAAATCTTCTGCCAACAGTTTTCACCTTGTCTATAAATACCCTCTTCCCTTCCTCACTTCTTTTTACTCCGCCGACCGTTCTCTCTCCCGCCGAGCTCCTCAAACCCTAAGCGCCACCGCTTACTCCATCGTCAGCCGGTGAGGAAGTGCTTCCTTTGCCTCGAACTTCGTCAGCCGTCGTACTTTCGCGGCTATGGAAGTCCTCACTCCGCCGCCGCCCGTGGCTGTCTTCCTCCGCCAAGTTAGGGCCGGGAAGATCTAACCCGACGAACTACCCATCTGTTCTTCTCGGTTAAATCGTGTTCTTCACTTCGGGTAATTAAAAGTTACTTTTATTACTCGCTTTGATTCTCAAGCTTTCACGAAAATCTTCAAAGGTGTTTATTCTTCAAATCTTCACACATATGAACACCACACATCATATGCTCTTGATTCGTTTCTCTAAGCAATGATTTTTCTTCACGATTCCTCAATTATGTGGATCCTCGATCTATACAACTCGAACCTAAGACAAAGAACGCTTAGTGAAATTCTTCAAGGCACATCCGGTCAAAATCCTCAAAACTTGTTCTTTTGAAAAACCTTCCGAGAACGAGATATGACCTCTCCAAATTCCTCGCAAATATACTCATTCCACAGGTACAAATGTCTCAATATTTGAATCACTAGGTTCTCATCAACTTAACTCATTTGCGGCGTTCCTCGAGAAGAAAAGTTGCACACATCTTCGTGAGAATTCTATTGTTCAAATTCCTCATCCAAGACTATGGTGACGGTAGAAGCCCTAGAAAGGTGGAAAGAAGCCCGAGGTCATGACCGCGTTTGAAATCCACGAGGAAATATATATGCTGACTATTGCACACCTGATGAAGCCAAATTTGGCAAAGAAAACAAAAATCAGCGAAAGGTGCGCATTCAGAGGATTGAACGGAGATGGGCAAGGGAATGGAGGGAATACAGATATGTTACTCCAAAGTACATGAAGAAATTCGCACTCAATCCTCCATGCCCAAGAGCTCCATTGGCACTTTTGGCCAAGTGGCTGATCCCACCGACATCAAGCGTGGTGAGGACTTTCTGACGAATGGGCCAAGCGCCAAGCTAAATTGGCAAGGCAAGCCAAGGAAGCGATGAAGAAATTCAATGAGGATTCTCGCCCTTTAATCGCCATCGAGGCCTCTGTCAAAACAAGGAAATCTATGCCAAAGAAGCCTGCTCGTAAGCCAAGTGCTTCACCAACAGGCGCCCTCCACGGCCAATTTCCTCAGCAATGCCCTCATGCAAATTCCTCATGCCGCTCCTGCTCCTACAAAGTCCTCAGCTCCTGTGCACCTGGCTTCATGTCAAAGGACTGTTGGTTTCTCAATTGCCTCGGTGTCTCAAAGAAGTTCCTCGGCTGCACCAATTTCCTCATCAGTCCCCTGCTTGTTGAAGACCAAAGCTCTTTCTTGGGACGAGGTCCTCACCTAACTCCCAAGAAGAAGCAGTGCATTCCATGTGCCATCTGATGATGAAGCCTCTGATGATGAACTTGCAGAAATCATCAGAGATCGACAAGCAAAGGCCGCCAGAGCCAAAGGCACAGTAGTGCCACTGCTTTTGGATCCGAAGAAGATCCTCGACTACATTGATCTCGCACAAGGACCCTAACACTCCTATGCCTGATTTTCATCTAACTCCTGGTCAAAGTCACATCTTGACCCATTTCATCTCTGAAGAGAAATGGAAATTTGAGAAGGCAGGCGGATCAAGAAAGCACAATCTGAAAGGAGAAGCTCTCAAGAAAAATGTTGTCAAGATGACACTGAGGAACTTCTCAAGGTCCAGACTGAAATTCAAGACCTCAGCAAAGACTTTGATGCTTATTATCTTGATTGGCGAGGAGCCAAGGTCAGATTAAATCAATCGACGAAGAAATTCACCAATGTTCTTACGCCTAACGCAACATGAAAATCCTCATTTGAAGCCTCACCACCGACCGAAGAACATGCCGACCACGCTGATGAAGTTCAAAGGCTGAAGAAAATGTTAGTTCCAGGGGCTGATGATCCCATTCCAGCCTTTGAAGAAATTGCCGTGGCATCCACTAGTGGTGCGCTGAAGAAATCAAGAGATCAGGGCAATCGATTAGCTTGCACTGAGGAAATTCATCCCGATTCCTCGGCTCCTCTGCGCCAACACCAACTCTAATTCTTCCATCGCATCGAGATGTGAAGAAGACCAAGGCTGCAGAGCAAACTGCAGTGAAGAAAAGGAAGGCATCACCAAGGCCAAATTCTTCGATCGCGAAGAAAATGAAGCCAATGACCAGCTCCTTTGAAAATCCAATTGATGTTGTTCCTATTTCCTCAATTCCATCAAAGGACCTTGTTCCTTTTGGTGAAGACTATGTGATCCCAAGCGGATCGATGAAGAAAATCATTACCTTTGCCCGTCGGAGCAGATTGATGAAGAAATTGAGGTGGATGCTATCCCCTCAACGCCAATCATTTCCTCACCTATGCCTCGGTTCAATCTTTGAAGAGGCTGGTGTTGAGGAAATTGAAGATGAAGATGTGGATATTGGAAGCACAACGCCATGATAATGGATGATGAGTTCTGGGATAGTCAACATCCAAATTCACCACTCTTCACCCCAATCCAACAAATTCCTCGATCCCTGCACCAGCAGTTCAAGCTGGCTCACGTGCATGAAGAAATTCCAGCCACTAGTCTTTGAAGAACTCTTGCCATACTGCTGATCCTCGGGACCGCACATGAAGAGGAACCGTAAATTCCTCACCAAGAACCTGAGCTCGTGATTCCTGAGGTGGTGATGCAACTCACTGACACCCCTCTGCCAAAGCCAAAGAATTCATTCTCAAGCAAACAGAAGTTCAAGGCTGAAGGCTTCTATGGCGAGCATGTTTTCTTCACTGAATACAATCCCTATGACTCTGCTCGCATAAGGAAGAGGCGTTTCTGGACTGCCAGCCAAGCAAATTTCTATTCCTCTGTGCTATTCAACAAGGACAAAATCTTCGATCATGCACATATTCCTCATGTGGACATGGAATCTCTGCCGTGCTTCGAGCCAGTCCTCAGTGTTCTTCACGATGCAGGACTTCTGAATTTCTGCACTGACATCTGTGATTGGAATGAAGAACTCATTCTTCAGTTCTACGCAACGCTGCACATCACAGGCAACTCTGAAGATGTGAACTCATGGGTGTTGGACTGGATGTCTGAAAACACTCACTACAAAGGCACACACCTGAATTGCTTCGTGTCCTTCCTCTCGGTCCTCCCTTGACAGCGGTAATACGTTGCATCTACAATGACCACGAATTGACAAATCACTATATGCAAGTGCTAATGAAGCCACTGAAGCCGTGGCAGGCCCACGAACCAAATTCCTCGTCAAGAAATTACTTTATGTGCCTCGGACTGTCTATCGGATTCTGACGAAGACAATGAGTCCTATCAAAGGCCACGACTCAAAAGATGAAGAAGTCGTTGACATCATGAAGAATATGCTTTTCAACATCATTCATGGAGTTCCCATTAACTTCTATGATTTCTTCATGAGGACTCTGGCGAACATTGCTATGTCACCATTTGAGCTGAAGCCTTATGCGCCTTGGATTATGAGATTCATCAGGGCAAGGTCTTCACTCAAAAGGGGGTCGAGGAAATACTAAGGAAAAATTTCCATGTGATGCTCAACTCAAAATCCTACACATACCAATCCCTTCGAGTGAAGCCTTTGGAAATCTCATACGATTCGGTCAATTTCATCAGTGATGTAGACAAAGTTCTTCCGTCGCCGAGGAATTTGTTCTGACGAGGAGTTAGGAATTACCAAAGGCGGATTACCTACACAAATGAGGAACATGATAGCCCCGAGGAATTTGAGAGTCAAATTTCCGACCGTTCTTGTCTTCCTTGCCAAATGTCCCCAAAATATCTTATCCACCTAACGGTCATATCATTGAAGGGCATTTATGTCTTATCATGTCGGGCTGCTCCCTAGGCTATAAATAGCCGCCCCTACAACCACTAAAGCTGGTTGGATGCTCCGAGAGAACTTGACACTTGTCATTTGAGAGCAACCCATCCTCCGAGGACTTTGAGCGAAAATCATCGAGTGAGGAAAACCCAAACCCAAACACCTACAAACCCAAAGTGATTGAGCATCACTGAAGAGATTGATCCTGAGTGGATCCGACGCTTGTTACCTTTGAAGACTGTGCTTCTTCCAGACGGTTAGGCGTCATGGTCTAGAGCATCCAAGAGGAATTGTGGATCGCCGAGTGACCAAGTCTGTGAAGGTTTGGAAGTCGCTCAAGACTTACCACGAGTGATTGGGCCGAGTGCATGTGACCTTAGTTCAAGGAGAATACGGTGAGGACTTGGTGTCTGAGCTGCGTGCTCGTAGAGGCTGGGTGTCCGGAGATCAGGTGTCCTCGAGTTTAAATACTCGGCCCGCTCCAACCAGACGTACAACTAAGACAAAGAAGCTTGAACTGGTCTACCAAATCATTGTCTTCACCAACCTAACTGGTTCCATTTCCTCAACCTATTCATTTCCTCATTCTTGTGTTAACTGTTTGTTCATATCTGTGTTTGAAGACTTTGGTAGAAGACTTTCTCAATTTCCTCAGTTCAATTTCTTGATCATTTGTCTTCATCTTGTGCCATCCACTGTGTTTACGCTTTACATGCTCTTTGATTGTCTTCATTTCATCATGATGACCATGCATGTGATTCTGCTATGCTTACTTACGAGTACTTATTCCACTGCAAGTAGTTCTTCGCTAAGGAATTTCCTCACCGGCAAATTCCTCAGTGAAGAATTCATGAAAATCGCCTATTCACCCCCCCTCTAGTCGATATAACGCACTTTCAAATATATACTTTGAAAAATAAGTAGTTTGTGAAGTGCGGCGTGTGCATAAGTCTGACAATGATATTGCATATGGCGCCGGACTGGATCCGGACAAGCAACAGCTCATGCGTCAGCTAAAGGCCGGCAAGAGCGTGCTTACAAGGGTGCGGCGGGAAAAATAACCTCCAAGACGCCAACACCCAACCCAGAGGAACTAAAGGATGTTCGTGCCCGGTTAGCTCGACTCCGTAAGGAGAATCGGCGTCTTCGTCGCGACATTTTCGATGGTGCTTAAACGAACTTTGAAAAGAGTTGGCGAGGAAGGCGATTAACATAAACATGTATGTAGGTTTGCTCATGGGTGCGTCTGAGGAGGAGATGCCCAGTTCTTGGCGATCTTCTTCCCGAACGTCAACACGCAACGAAGTTCGGCAGGTGATGAAGAAGCGTCGCCAACCTTGTGGCCATCTATCTCCTACCGAAGGCATTGGGGAATTTGGCGGGAAGCGGCTTCAAAGAACCGGCGCTTCCGGCTATGGAAGATATCGGCATGCCGTCAAAAGGCGCCAGGAGGCTGGGCCATGGTAAAGATCTCACGGTACCACGAAGGTGACCCAAACCACATGGCGAGTCGGACTGTGGGGCACGATGGGAAGGAGATCCTGTAAGCTTAGTGTACGGCCAAGTAGAATTGGCCGCAAAGTATTCAACGGGGCTGTAAACTAGACAACCTATTAGATGGTATTGAAGAGGAATACGATCAGTCAAGTTGACTATGTAATTTAAAGTGACATGTAAAATGCCTTCTAGCCGGATTGTAGATCGTTTGTCGTAGCGGACCTTTTCACTTCAACCTCGGGACCCAATAGTGCAGGAGTGTGTCGAATACCCTCGCGGTTATGTAAGAACCGGGGCATGCATGGAGATAAGGCGTAGGGGTCATTATTGCTGTATCGCATAAGTGCCCAACTAGTTATGTTATATTACATGGATAGTAAGAAACATCTTCCGGGGAGAATAGTTCCGTTAAGGGTTCCTTTCACAGGAGGCATGCCCTAAAGTGCATGTCCGAACTGCTAAGAAAGCAGAAAATCATCACGGGGCAGATGGATAAATAGTTTAAAATCATCTTTCAGTTCACCGATCGAATATTCCCTTAAGAACGCTAGCTTTCGGCTTCACCCAGTCGAGGTACACATCCGGTGACACTGGCGATAATAATCGCAGAGGTGCTTCCTTTACCGCCTAGCCGAACAATCGGGAACGTAGGGGTAACCACAGGAGCCAGGCAACCCAGCTTAGCCAAAACTTAAGTCATATCGATGCATATAATGGTGAATAAAAGGTACATGCGGAAGTTTAACACATGTGTTGGGCATAAAACCCGTATAAATAAGCTTCATTAAAGAAGCCCCCAGTATAATGAGCGCAGTGGCGCGTCAAGTATGTGCGAACAAAGCGCCAAGTGAGCCTCTAAAGGCTTCAAGAAAAAAAGGAAGAAGGAAGGAGGGAAATAAAAGACAGCTAAAGTATAAACTTTGGACGGAGGAAGGGGACGAACCCAGAGTCCGACACTAGGCGTAGAATCTTCGAAGACGAGCTGTGTTCCATGGATTTGGCTCGAGTCGGTTATCCGATGCCTTTTGGCAGACGGTATGCCCCGCCGGTCAGGACCTGGTCGATGATGAAGGGACCTTCCCATTTGGGCTTGTGTTTGTCCTTTTTCTTGTCCGGCACGCGTAGAACTAGTTCGCCAACGTTGTAAGCTTTGGCCCGTACTTCTCTGCTTTGATATCTTCGAGCCTGCTATTGATAAAATGCGGAACGAGCTTTTGCCACGTCAGGCTCCTCCTCCAAGGTGTCCAAACTGTCCTGCCGATCGAGTTCGGCTTCTCTTTCTTCATACATGCGCACGCGGTGAGTCATGAATTATGTCGCAGGCAAAACTGCCTCTGCGCCGTACACCATAAAAATGATGTGAATCCGGTAGTGCGGTTTGGCGTGGTCCGCAGCCCCGCAGTACTGAGTCGAGCTCCTCTACCCGGTCGTAGTAGCTTCCTTAAGGGACCGCACTAGTCTGGGTTTAATGCCGCTCATGATTAGACCGTTTGCCCGCTCGACTTGACCGTTAGTTTGAGGGTGATAGACTGAGGCATAATCGAGCTTAATGCCCATGTTTTTGCACCATAATTTGACCTCATCAGCTATGAAGTTGGTGCCGTTATCAGTGATGATCTTGTGGGGACACCGTAACGGTGCACTACCCCTGATATGAAGTCTATCACCGATGCAGATTCGCCGTTTTAATGTGCTTGGCCTCTATCCATTTGGTGAATTTATCCACCATGACCAATTGGTATTTTTGCTTGTGGTTTCCTCCTTTATGGGGTCCAACCATTTCAAGCCCTCAGACTGTGAACGGCCAGGTGATGGGTATAGTTTTGAGGCGGTGGGTGGCATGTGGCTTTGGTTAGCAAAAAGGCGGCATCCGACGCATCGTTGGACTAAATCCTCAAGCATCTGCTTTCGGGCTGTCGGCCAATGAAATCCTGTCTGGAAGGCCTTGCCTACAAGGGCCCAGGCTGCGGCGTGGTGCCCACCGGTCGGCATGAATTTCAGCCAGGAGGTTTCGCCCTTCCTCTTGAGATACACCTTTGAAGGACTCTGTTGTGCTTTTCTTATAAAGCTCTCCCTCATGGACTTTATAGGCTTTGGATCGCCGCACTATGCAGCGTAGCCTCATTTTGGTCTTCGGGGAGTTCCCGCCTAGTTAGGTAGGCTAGGTAGGGCTCCGATCCACGAGGGCAATAACTGCCATTATTTTTAGGCGGAGGGTGTTATCTCGTTGGCAGAGCCTCCGATTGTGTGAGAGTGTTCGCTGTTAGGCAGTGCGGTTGGGTCCGGATTGTTATTTCCGGACTCCCCTTCCCATAGTACGGATGGCTTGAACAGCCGTTCCAGGAAGATGTTGGGCGGGACGGCATCACGTTTTGCGCCGATGCGTGCCAATACGTCCGCCGCCTGGTTGTTATCCCGGGCTATATGATGAAATTCGAGCCCTTCGAACCGTGCTGACATTTTTAGAACCGCGTTGCGGTATGCTACCATTTTTGGATCTTTGGCGTCAAAGTCTCTGTTTATTTGAGATATCGCGAGGTTTGAATCCCCGCGCACCTCTAGGCGTTTAATGCCCATGGAGATCGCCATCCGGAGGCGTGCGAAGGGCCTCGTATTCGGCTGCGTTGTTGGAGTCCGTGTACATTATCTGAAGGACGTATTGGACTGTGTCCCCGGTCGGGGACGTCAGGACGACGCCAGCCCCCAGGCCGGCCAGCATTTTGGAGCCTACGAAGTGCATGATCCAATTGGAATATGCGCCGTACTCTTTAGGAAGTTCGGCTTTGGTCCATTCGGCAATGAAATCGGCCAACACTTGTGACTTAATAGCTCGTCGTGGCTTATAGGTTATGTCGAATGGGAGGAGCTCGATGGCCCATTTGGCAATCCGGCCTGTCGCATCGCGATTGTTTATAATGTCGTTAAGAGGTACTTCGGAGGCTACGGTAATCGAACACTCTTGAAAGTAGTGTCGCAGCTTCCGGGATGCCATGAACACCGCGTATGCTATCTTCTGATAATGTGGGTACCGGGACTTGCATGGAGTTAGGACAGTGGACACATAATAAACTGGTTTTGAAGAGGGAACCTGTGTCCATCTGTTTCTCGTTCGACGACGAGCACCGCGCTAACAACTTGATGTGTTGCGGCGATATATAATAGCATTGGTTCGCCCGTGTTGGGCGCGACCAGGACCGGATTTGTTTCCAATATGGCTTTTATTTCTTCGAGTCCGGCTGTGGCGGCATCCGTCCACTCAAAGTGTTCGGTGCGCCGCAGGAGGCGGTAAAGGGGTAACGCCTTTTCTCCCAAACGGGAAATAAAGCGGCTTAGAGCCGCTACGCATCCAGTCAATTTTTGTATTTGTTTGAGGTCTTTTGGAATATCCAATTGTGTGAGCTCGGATCTTGGCTGGGTTTGCTTCAATTCCTCTACCGGACACAACGAAGCCCAAGAGCTTTCCTACCGGAACGCAAGACGCATTTTTTCCGGATTGAGCTTAATGTCATTACTTTTCGGAGATTGTCGAATGTGAGCCTCAAGTCGTCTACTAGAGTTTCGACATGCTTGGATTTGGCGACCACGCCATCTACATATGCCTCCACCGCTTTGCCGATCTGGTTTGCGGACATGTCCGAATCATCGTTGATATGTTGCGCGGCGTTTTTGAGCCCAAAGGGCATTGTGTTGAAGCAGAATGGGCCGTATGGAGTGATGAATGCCGTTGCGGCTTGGTCTGCTCCGCCATCTTAATTTGGTGGTAGCGGAGTATGCGTCGAGGAAACACAATGAATCGTGTCCTCTTTGTGGCGTCGATAATTTGATCAATGCGAGGGAGGGGAAGGGATCCTTTGGGCAAGCCTTAATAAGGTCTTTGAAATCGACACATAGGCGCCCGGGATTTGTCCTTCTTTGGTACCGTCACCAAATTTGCTAGCCAGTCCGGATGTTTTATATCTCGATGAATCCGGCTTCCGTGAGTTTGGCTAGCTCCTCTCCCATGGCCTGTCTCTTGGAGTTCGGGAAACGTCGAAGAGCTTGCTTGGTGGCTTAAATCCTTTTAGGATATTTAGGCTGTGCTTTCGGCCGGCCGACGTGGGATTCTGGCATGTCCGAAGGGTGCCGAGCAAAAATGTCCCGATTTTTCGTAGAAATTCTCGTAGTCTGGCGTCTACATCGTAGTTTAATTGTGCCCCAATGGAGGCCGTCTTTTGCGAGGTCCGTTGGGTGGACTTGGAATTTGACTATTTCATCCGCTGGTTTAAAAGAGGTGGACTTGGATCTTTTATCAAGTATCACATCGTCTCTGCTTCACCGTGGAGCGCATCACGAGTTAGTTCCTCGGCCGCTAGGGCTTGGATAGTGCCTCGAGGGCTAGTGCGGCTGTCTTGTTTTCGGTAGCGGAGTGCTATGTTCGGATCACTAGCGAGAGTGATGCTTCCGTTAGGTCCGGGCATTTTAAGCTTCATGTACCCATAATGGGGTATAGCTTGAAAGATTGTGAATGCCTCTCGCCCTAATATAGCGTGATATCCGCTGCTGAACGGGGCCACTTGAAAGGTGACCTCCTCGGACCTGTAATTGTCCGGTGAGCCGAACACTACTTCCAATGTGATTTTTCCTGTGCAGCATGCTTCCCGGGTAGGGATTATTCCTCTAAAGGTTGTGCTGCTTCGCTCAATGCGGCTCCAGTCTATTTCCATTTTTCAGAGGGTTTCCTCATAGATGAGGTTTAATCCGCTGCCGCCATCCATGAGTACCTTAGTAAGGCGTAAAGCCGCCCACAATTGGGCCGAGGACCGGTCTTGGTGGTGCTCGGGCTGTTCGAATTTGGGTTAATCCTTTGGCGTTAAAGGTAATAGCCGTGTCACTCCATGGATTTATTGTTGCTACTTGGTAGACTTGACAAGGTTATGGAGTGTTCGCTTCGCATGTTATTTGATGCGAAAGTCTCGAAGATTGTTAATACCGTCTTTGGTGTTGTTGGGCTGAGATTACGAAGCTAGAAGCTCTTCGCCACTTTTGGCCACTGCCGTAGTATCCAACATGCTCAAGGCTATGAGTTGGAGTGGCGTCCCTAGCTATGAATTTTGCGGGGTCCGTTGAGCCATCTCTCCAAAGACGGTTCCATGCCCTTTAGGGGTCTTTGTTTTTGGTATTTAACCTGTGGTTTGTGATAATACACCCTTTTATTTCGGACTAGGGCTGTGTTAGGGGCGGATTATCCCAAAATTTACTTTCGGTTTTCCAAGCACTCTCCATCGCACGATTACTTTTGTACTATGGTTACCAAGTCGGCAAAGCGTGTAATTTCCTGACGACTTATGGTGTTTAGGATTCGCTTCGTTCGTGCAATTATTGCGGAAGAGTGAGATTATGCGTCCTCCTCACGGCGATCCTTTATCCCGTCCATAACCGGGAGGAATCGGCCCGATAATGATGTCTTGTTTCAGCGGGCTCTTGCCGAATTCGGGATAGATCGCTAATGTTTGGGTGGGCGGGTGGAACTAAATCGGGAACCCCGTCTAATCTAAGACTCAGGGGCCGAGAAGTTTCCGAACTTGGAGGTTTGGGTTTTTGGGTGTTATCCACTGAATCCAACCCACCGCCTGACTTTAGGTTCAGGATTTGATCGTTGTCCGTCCCTCCGTGGGAATCCGGCATGGAGTAGTCGGGAATCCGGACGTAGCTAGTCCTTAAGATAGAAGAAGAGTCGCCGCATTGTTCCTCTACCACATCAACATGGTGGGTAGCCTGGGGAGAGTTAATCTCTCTCAGATCGGATATAGGCCCGAACTGATGCGTGAGTCGATGGCGACTCCTAGGCGGCGATGCGATCCAAGAGCTCGTTCACGGAGGAGAGCTCGATCGGATCTAGCTGCTCGGCAAGTTCGAGTTAACACGAAGATTGGTTCCGATGGCCGAGAGGTCATCGCTTATGACGGTCGAACTGGTGGTCATAAAGGAAACCACCTAGTGAAGAGTTCGGCGGCGGCCAAGGCTCCTCTGGCGATAATGTCGTCTTTAAAGACGGGATGAGGCATCCTTCCCGGCGGTGACTGACGCGGAGGAACTCTCAATGAAAGCACCAATGTCGGTGTCAAACCGGCGGATCTCGGGTAGGGGGTCCCGAGCTGTGCGTCTAGGCGGATGGTAACGGCAGACAAGGGACACGATGTTTTTACCTGTGTTCGGGCCCTCTCGATGGAGGTAAAACCCTACTCCTGCTTGATTAATATTGATGATATGGGTAGTACAAGAGTAGATCTACCATGAGATCAGAGAGGCTAAACCCTAGAAGCTAGCCTATGGTATGATTCTTGTTCGTCCTACGGACTAAAACCCTCCGGCTTATATAGACACCGGATAGGGTTAGGGTTACACAGAGTCGGTTACAGAGGTAGGAGATCTACATATCCGTATTTCCAAGCTTGCCTTCCACGCCAAGGAAAGTCCCATCCGGACACGGGACGAAGTCTACAATCTTGTATCTTCATAGCCCAGGAGTCCGGCCAACGGTGATAGTTCGGCTATCCGGGCACCCCCTAATCCGGGACTCCCTCACTACTTGTGCTTCCAAATATCCTTAAACCCAGTCTTGCCATGAGAGTCCACTATACCTACCTATGGATTGAGTAAGATCCTTCAAGTAAGTTATCATCGGTGCAAGCAATAAAAATTTCTCTCTAAATATGTATGACTTATTAATGTGGGAGAAAATAAACTTTATATGATTGTGTGATATGGAAGTAATAAAAGCGATGGACTGCATAATAAAGGTTCATATCACAAGTGGCAATATAAAGTGATGTTCTCTTGCACTAAGATTTTGTGCATCCAACCTTGAAAGCGCATGACAACCTCTGCTTCCCTCTGCGAAGGGCCTATCTTTTACTTTATGCCTTCTATATTATGCAAGAGTCGAGGTGATCTTCACCTTTCCCTTTTTTCATTTTATCCTTTGGCAAGCACCTCATGTTGGAAAGATCCTGATATATATATCCAATTGGATGTAAGTTAGCATAAATTATTATTGTTGACATCACCTAAAGGTGAATATGTTGGGAGGCGAAACTATAAGCCCCTATCTTTCTCAATGTCCGATTAAAACTTCATAACCATAAGTATTGCGTGAGTGTTAGCAATTGTAGAAGACTATATGATAGTTGAGTATGTGGACTTGCTGAAAAGCTCTATTCTTGACTCTTTCTGATGTTATGATAAATTGCAATTGCTTCAATGACTAAGATTATAGTTTGTTAGTTCTTAATGAAGTTTCTGAACCATACTTGACATTGTGAATAGATTGTTACTTGAGCATAAGAAATCATATGACAAAATCTATGTATGTTGCTATTATGAGAATGATCATGATGCACTCATGTCCATATTTTCTTTTTATCGACACCTCTATCTCTAAAACATGTGGACATATTTTTTGATATTGGCTTCCGCTTGAGGACAAGCGAGGTCTAAGCTTGGGGGAGTTGATACGTCCATTTTGCATCATGCTTTTATATCGATATTTATTGCATTATGGGCTGTTATTACAAGTTATGTCACAATACTTATGGCTATTCTCTCTTATTTTACAAGGTTTATCATGAAGAGGGAGAATCTTGGCGGTAGGATACAGATTCTGGAAAAGGAGCAAATATTGGAAACCTATTCTTTGACTCCAAAAGTCCTGAAACTCCACGAAAGTCATTTTTGGAATTTATAAGAATTATTGAGCGAAAGAAGTACCAGAGGGGGCCCACACCCTGGCCAGGAGGGTGGGGGCGCGCCCTCCCTTACTGGGCGCGCCCCTGTCTCCTGGGCCCCCTGGTGGCCCTCCGGTGCCCCTCTTCTGCTATATGAAGTCTTTCGTCCGAGAAAAAATCAAAAGCAAGCTTACTGGACGAAACTCCGCCGCCACGAGGAGGAACCAATCTAGGGCTCTGGCGGAGCTGTTCTGCCGAGGAAACTTCCCTCCGGGAGGGGGAAATCATCACCATCGACATCACCAACGATCCTCTCATAGAGAGGGTAAATCTCCATCAACATCTTCACCGACCATCTCCTCTCAAAACCCTAGTTCATCTCTTGTATCTAATCTTGTATCAAAACCACAAATTGGTACCTGTGGGTTGCTAGTAGTGTTGATTACTCCTTGTAGTTGATGCTAGTTGGTTTATTTGGTGGAAGATCATATGTTCAGATCCTTAATGCATATTAATACTCCTCTGATCATGAACATGAATATGCTTTGTGAGTAGTTACGTTTGTTCCTGAGGACACGGGTGAAGTCTTGCTATTAGTAGTCATGTGAATTTGGTATTCGTTCAATATTTTGATGAGATGTATGTTGTCTTTCCTCTAGTGGTGTTATTTGAACATCGACTACATGACACTTCACCATTATATGGGCCTAGAGGAAGGCATTGGGAAGTAATAAGTAGATGATGGGTTGCTAGAGTGATGTGCTTAAACCCTAGTTTATGCGTTGCTTCAGAAGGGGCTGATTTGGATCCACTAGTTTAATGCTATGGTTAGGTTTACCTTAATACTTCTTTTGTAGTTGCGGATGCTTGCAATAGGGGTTAATCATAAGTGGGATGCTTGTCCAAGTAAGGGCAGTACCCAAGCACCGGTCCACCCACGTATCAAATTATCTAAGTAACGAACGCCGAATCATATGAGCGTGATGAAACTAGCTTGACGATAATTCCCATGTGTCCTCGGGAGCGCTTTTCTCGTTATAAGAAATTGTCCAGGCTTGTCCTTTGCTACAAAAAGTATTGGGCCATCTTGCTGCACTTTATTTACTTTCATTGCTTGTTACCCGTTACAAATTACCTTATCACAAAACTATCTATCATCTACAATTTGTGCTTGCAAGAGAATACCTTCATCGAAAACCGCTTGTCATTTCCTTCTGCTCCTCGTTGGGTTCGACACTCTTACTTATCGAAAGGACTACGGTAGATCCCCTACACTTGTGGGTCATCATAGAGCATTGAAGACATAGAGTATTTGCAAAATACATACGGCTCTGAATGTGACAGACCCGTTGACTAAACTTCTTTCACAAGCAAAACATGATCACACCTTAGTACTCTTTGGGTGTTAATCACATAGCGATGTGAACTAGATTATTGACTCTTGTAAACCCTTTGGGTGTTGGTCACATGACGATGTGAACTATGGGTGTTAATCACCTACAGATGTGAACTATTGGTGTTAAATCACATGATGATGTGAACTAGATTATTGACTCTAGTGCAAGTGGGAGACTGGAGGAAATATGCCCTAGAGGCAATAATAAAGTTATTATTTATTTCCTTATATCATGATAAATGTTTATTATTCATGCTAGAATTGTATTAACCGGAAACATGATACATGTGTGAATATATAGACAAACAGAGTGTCACTAGTATTCCTCTACTTGACTAGCTCGTTGATCAAAGATGGTTATGTTTCCTAGCCATAGACATGGGTTGTCATTTGATTAACGGGATCACATCATTAGGAGAATGATGTGACTGACTTGACCCATTCCGTTAGCTTAGCACTTGATCGTTTAGTATGTTGCTATTGCTTTCTTCAGGACTTATACATGTTCCTATAGCTATGAGATTATGCAACTTCCGTTTACCAGAGGAACACTTTGTGTGCTACCAAATGTCACAACGTAACTGGGTGATTATAAAGGTGCTCTACAGGTGTCTCCGAAGGTACTTGTTGGGTTGGCGTATTTCGAGATTAGGATTTGTCACTCCGATTGTCGGAGAGGTATCTCTGGTCCCACTCGTTAATGCACATCACTATAAGCCTTGCAAGCATTATAACTAATAAGTTAGTTGCGGGATGATGTATTACGAAACGAGTAAAGAGACTTGCCGGTAACGAGATTGAACTAGGTATTGAGATAGCGACAATCGAATCTCGGACAAGTAACATACCAATGACAAAGGGGACAACATATGTTGTTATGCGGTTTGATCGATAAAGATCTTCGTAGAATATGTGGGAGCCAATATGAGCATCCAGGTTCCGCTATTGGTTATTGACCGGAGATGTGTCTCGGTCATGTCTACATAGTTCTCGAACCCGTAGGGTCCGCACGCTTAAAGTTCGATAAAGGTTATATTATGAGTTTATGTGTTTTGATGTACCGAAGGTAGTTCGGAGTCCCGGATCTGATCACAGACATGACGAGGAGTCTCGAAATGGTAGAGACGTAAAGATCGATAGATTGGACGACTATATTTTGACACCGGAATGGTTCCGGGTGAGATCGGGATAATACCGGAGCATCGGGAGGTTATCGGAACCCCCCGGGAGGTATATGGGCCTTAATGGGCTTTAGTGGACAGGAGGAAAAGGAGCAAGGGGGGGCGCCCCAAGCCCAATCCAAATTGGGAAGGGGGCCGGCCCCCCTTTCCTTCCTCCCTCCTTCCTCTTCCTTCCCTCCCCCTCTCCAAATAAGAAAAGGAGGAGTCCTACCCCAAGTGGGAGTAGGACTCCCCCCCTTGGGCGCGCCTCCGCCCCTTGGCCGGCCCTCTCCTCCCCTCCTTTATATACGGAGGAGGGGGGCACCCCATAGACACAACAATTGATCATTGATCTTTTAGCCGTGTGCGGTGCCCCCCTCCACCATAATCCACCTCGGTCATATTGTAGTGGTGCTTAGGCGAAGCCCTGCGTCGGTAGCATCATCATCACCGTCATCACACCGTAGTGCTAACGGAACTCTCCCGCAAAGCTCTGCTGGATCGGAGTTCGCGGGACGTCATCGAGCTGAACGTGTGCAGAACTCGGAGGTGTCGTGCGTTCGGTACTTGGATCGGTCGGATCATGAAGACGTACGACTACATCAACCGCGTTGTCATAACGCTTGGCACTTTTCGGTCTCACGAGTGCGTGGACACACTCTCCCCTCTCATTGCTATGCATCACCATGATCCTGTGTGTGCGTAGGACTTTTTTTGAAATTACTATGTTCCCCAACAATATGAAGTCTCCAATAAGTTCTACAGCTGCAAGATGGAGGAGAATAGTTCTGTCAGTGAACATATACTCAAAATGTCTGGGTATAATAATCACTTGATTCAACTGGGAGTTAATCTTCCGGATGATAGTGTCATTAACGAAATTCTTCAATCACTTCCACCAAGCTACAAGAGCTTACGTGATGAACTATAATATGCAAGGGATGAACAAGACAATTCCGAGCTCTTACATGATGCTAAAGGCTGCGGAGGTAGAAATCAAGAAGGAGCATCAAGTGTTGATGGTCAACAAGACCACTAGTTTCATGAAAAAGGGTAAAGGGAAGAAGGGGAACTTCAAGAAGAACGGCAAGCAAGTTCTTTGCTCAAGTGAAGAAGCCCAAGTCCGGACCTAAACTTTGAGGCCGAGTGCTTCTACTGCAAAGGGATTGGTCACTGGAAGCAGAACTGCCCCAAGTATTTGGCGGATAAGAAGGATGGCAAGGTGAACAAAGGTATTTTATATAGATGTTACTGATGTGTACCTTACTAATGCTCGCAGTAGTGCCTGGGTATTTGATACTGGTTCTGTTGCTAATATTTGCAACTCGAAACAGGGACTACGGATTAAGCGAAGATTAGCTAAGGACGAGGTGATGATCTTGGCGTGGGAAATGGTTCCAACGTCGATGTGATCGCGGTCGGCACGCTACCTCTACATCTACCTTCGGGATTGGTTTTAGACCTGAATAATTGTTATTTGGTGCCAGCGTTGAGCATGAACATTATATCTAGATCTTGTTTGATGCCAGATGGTTATTCATTTAAATCTGAGAATAATGGTCGTTCTATTTATATGAGTAATATCTTTTATGGTCATGCACCCTTGAAGAGTGGTCTATTTTTATTGAATCTCGATAGTAGTGATACACATATCCATAATATTGAAACCAAAAGATGCAGAGTTGATAATGATAGTGCAACTTATTTGTGGCACTGCCATTTGGGTCATATTGGTGTAAAGCGCATGAAGAAACTCCATTCTGATGGACTTTTGGAATCACTCGATTATGAATCACTTGGTACTTGCGAACCGTGCCTCATGGGCAAGATGACTAAAACTCCATTCTCCGGAACAATGGAGCGAGCAACAGATTTGTTGGAAATCATACATCTTGATGTATGTGGTCCGATGAATATTGAGGCTCATGGCGGTATAGTTATTTTCTCACCTTCACAGATGATTTGAGCAGATATGGGTATATCTACTTAATGAAACATAAGTCCGAAACATTTGAAAAGTTCAAAGAATCGGTGAAGTGAAAATCATCGTAACAAGAAAATAAAGTTTCTACGATCTGATCGTGGAGGAGTATATTTGAGTTACGAGTTTGGTCTTCATTTGAAACAATGCGGAATAGTTTACAACTTCAGCCACCGGAACACCACAACAGAATGGTGTGTCCGAACGTCGTAACCGCACTTTATTAGATATGGTGCAATCTATGATGTCTTTTACTAATTTACCGCTATCGTTTTGGGGTTATGCTTTAGAGACGGTTGCATTCACGTTAAATAGGGCACCATCTAAATCCATTGAGACGACGCCTTATGAAATGTGATTTGGCAAGAAACCAAAGTTATCGTTTCTGAGAGTTTGGGGTTGTGATGCTTATGTGAAAAAGCTTCAAC
The DNA here is from genome assembly GCA_021605145.1 of Aegilops bicornis. NCBI lineage: Eukaryota > Viridiplantae > Streptophyta > Magnoliopsida > Poales > Poaceae > Aegilops > Aegilops bicornis. The sequence continues at coordinate 1,713,273 of JAHIAL010000030.1, forward strand.
CTGATAAGCTCGAACCCAAATTGGAGAAATGTTTCTTCATAGGATACCCAAAGGAGACTGTTGGGTACACCTTCTATCACAGATCCGAAGGCAAGACATTCGTTGCTAAAAATGGATCCTTTCTAGAGAAGGAGTTCCTCTCGAAAGAAGTGAGTGGGAGGAAAGTAGAACTTGATGAGGTAACTGTACCTGCTCCCTTATTGGAAAGTAGTTCATCACAGAAATCAGTTCCTGTGATCCCTACATCAATTAGTGAGGAAGCTAATGATAATAATCATGACACTTCAGATCAAGTTTCTACCAAACCTCGTAGGTCAACCAGAATAAGATCCGCACCGGTGGTACAGTAATCCTAATTCGAGGTCATGTTACTTGACCATGGCAAACCTACGAACTATGAGGAAGCGATGATGAGCCCAGATTCCGCAAAATGGCTTGAGGCCATGAAATCTGAGATGGGATCCATGTATGAGAACAAAGTGTGGACTTTGGTTGACTTGCCCGATGATTGGCAAGCCATTGAGAATAAATGGATCTTCAAGAAGAAGATTGACGTTGACGGTAATGTTACTGTCTACAAAGCTCGACTTGTTGCCAAAGGTTTTCGACAAGTTCAAGGAGTTGACTACGATGAGACTTTCTCACCCGTAGCGATGCTTAAGTCCGTCCGAATCATGTTAGCAATTGCCGCATTTTATGATTATGAAATTTGGCAAATGGATGTAAAGACCGCATTCACGAATGGATTTACGGAAGAAGAGTTGTATATGATGCAACCTAAAGGTTTTATTGATCCAAAGGATGCTAACAAAGTGTGTAAGCTTCAGCGATCCATCTATGGACTGGTGCAAGCATCTCGGAGTTGGAATAAACGTTTTGATAGTGTGATCAAAGCATATGGTTTTATACAGACTTTTGGAGAAGATTGTATTTACAAGAAAGTGAGTGGGAGCTCTGTAGCATTTCTAATATTATATGTGGATGACATATTGTTAATTGGAAATGATATAGAATTTCTGGATATCATAAAAGGATACTTGAATAAGAGTTTTTCAATGAAGGACCTCGGTGAAGTCAAGCTTATATATTGGGCATCAAGATCTATAGAGATAGATCAAGATGCTTAATTGGACTTTCACAAAGCACATACCTTGATAAAGTTTTGAAGAAGTTCAAAATGGATCAAGCAAAGAAAGGGTTCTTGCCTGTGTTACAAGGTGTGAAGTTGAGTCAGACTCAATGCCCGGCCACTTTAGAAGATAGAGAGAAAATGAAACATGTTCCCTATGCTTCAGCCATAGGCTCTATCATGTATGCAATGTTGTGTACCAGACCTTATGTGTGCCTTGCTATTAGTTTAGCAGGGAGGTACCAAAGTAATTGAGAAGTGGATCACTGGACAGCGGTCAAGAACATCCTGAAATACCTGAAAAGGACTAAGGATATGTTTCTCGTATATGGAGGTGACAAAGAGCTCGTCGTAAATGGTTACGTCGATCCAAGCTTTGACACTGATTCGGATGACTCTAAGTGACAAACCGGATATGTGTTTATATTGAATGGTGGAGCTGTCAGTTGGTGCAGTTCTAAACAAAGTCGTGGTGGGATCTACGTGTGAAGTGGAGTACATAGCTGCTTCAGAAGCAGCAAATGAAGGAGTCTGGATGAAGGAGTTCATATCTGATCTAGGTGTCATACCTAGTGCATCGGGTCCAACGAAAATCTTTTGTGACAATACTGGAGCAATTGCCTTGGCAAAGGAATCCAGATTTCACAAGAGAACAAAGCACATCAAAAGACGCTTCAATTCCATCCGTGATCAAGTCAAGGGGGGAGACATAGAGATTTGCAAGATACATATGGATCTGAATGTTGCGGAACCCGTTGACTAAGCCTCTCTCACGAGCAAAACATGATCAAAGACCGAGACTCCATGGGTGTTAGAATCATTACTATGTAATCTAGATTATTGACTCTAGTGCAAGTGGGAGGCGAAGGAAATATGCCCTAGAGGCAATGATAAAATTGTTATTTATATTTCCTTATATCATGATAAATGTTTATTATTCATGCTAGAATTGTATTAACCGGAAACTTAGTACATGTGTGAATACATAGACAAACATAATGTCACTAGTATGCCTCTACTTGACTAGCTCGTTGAATCAAAGATGGTTGTGTGTCCTAACCATAGACATGAGTTGTCATTTGATTAACGGGATCACATCATTAGAGAATGATGTGGTTGACTTGACCCGTTCCGTTAGCTTAGCACTTGATCGTTTAGTTTGTTGCTATTGCTTTCTTCATGACTTATACATGTTCCTATGACTATGAGATTATGCAACTCCCGAATACCGGAGGAACACTTTGTGAGCTACCAAACGTCACAACGAATCGGGTGATTATAAAGGTGCTCTCTGAGGTGTCTCCGATGGTACTTGTTGAGTTGGCATAGTTCAAGATTAGGATTTGTCACTCCGATTGTCGGAGAGGTATCTCTGGGCCCTCTCGGTAATGCACATCACTATAAGCCTTGCAAGCAATGTGACTAATGAGATAGTTGCGAGATGATGCATTATAGAACGAGTAAAGAGACTTGCCGGTAACGATATTGAACTAGGTATTGAGATACCGACGATCGAATCTCGGGCAAGTAACATACCGATGGCAAAGGGAACAACGTATGTTGTTATGAGGTTTGACCGATAAATATCTTCGTAGAATATGTAGGAGCCAATATGAGCATCCAGGTTCCGCTATCTTTTATTGGCCGAAGACATGTCTCGGTCATGTCTACATAGTTCTCGAACCCGTAGGGTCCGCACGCTTAACGTTCGGTGACGATCGGTATTATGAGTTTATGTTTTTTGATGTACCGAAGGTTGTTCAGAGTCCGGGATGAGATCACGGACATGACGGGGAATCTCAAAATGGTCGAGACATAAAGATTGATATATTGGAAGGTTATATTCGGACACCGGAAGGGTTCCGGGGGTCACCGGATAAATACCGGAGTACCGGGAGGTTACCGGAACCCCTCGGGGAGTATATGGGTCTTAATGGGCTTTAGGGAGAGAGAGAGAGAGAGAGAGGGGGGGGGGCTGGCTAGGGCTGGGCCGCGTACCCCCCAAGCCTAGTCCGAATTGGACTAGGGGGGAGGGGCGGCGCCCCCTCCTTCCTTCTCCTCTGTAAGAGCCCCAAAATTGGGTTATCAATTTTTGTGCTGTTATTCCTTCCTGGCACTCATTTTCAAAATTTTCTCCTGAGTTTGCTGGATGACTCTGAGAAATTTTGTCATTTCAAACCTTTCAAAACCTTGCTCATGTCTTTGTCATTGGGAAAGACCTCTTTTGCATCATCTCAAATTCTCCCAAACCCTAATTCCAAAATTTTGGAATTTGACTGTGGCCTTTGTGATTTCAAAGGGGCTATCATTTTCCTTGATTTGTTGATCATCCCATATGTTCCTAGAAACCTTCCTATCCTTTTCAACCTTGGGTATGCAAAAATATTGCCAAGTCTCATGCAATATTTTTGAATTGTGATTTATTCCTTGTCTTGCCTTTCTGAGGAATAAAATCCAAAGGCATATCTAGCCATCGCCTAAATTCATGTGAATTGGTGGAGTTGATAATTATGCCTAATCCAAGCTCTGGCAAATATACTGGCCATAATTAAATATGGAAAATTGCCTTTTCCTATTTAATACCGATATTGCATTTCTGCCACTTTCCAAAGGAACTACTATTTTTATAGCAGGGAAAATTCCCACATAAATTGTGGAGCTTGTCCTTGCTATATAACCACTAGTTCCATTTTTATATCATGTCTCACAGTTCAAAAATTTGGCACATGATCCAATGCAAGTTTTTGCCTTCTCTGAAATTTTGCAAAGGAAGTGCTTTATCCCTAATTCCAATTGAGCTGCAAATTGGCAGGGTTATAAACCTTGATAAACCACCCATGGATACCAAATATGAGCTCAATCCATTCATCCTAGCTCCCTGTGCAATTTTTCAAAGTTTCTGACCAGAATGCAACTTTGTGAAGGAAGTACCTTCATAGAGTTTCCAAATAGGATGAAACTTTGCAATCCTCTCAAGTATCCCAAATCCTTAACTTCCACCCAAATCCAGCTCATTTCAATGAGCTATGTGAGCACAGGAGCAATTCTTGCTTTCTGTCCAAATTTTCAGTTTGTAAAGAAAGTATATTTTATCTTGCTCCATTATGACTGAAAATAATTCCAAGCCTTCTCCTATCCATAAAACCCTCCTACCCAAGATATTGGCCCATTTCATGTAGCCAATATTTTCCTAGAATTTTCTCAATTTTCTGGTCAAAAGTGATGCTTGTGAGGCAAGTCCATTTGGTATGATCTTTTATGCAGCATCAACATATTACCAAATCATGAGGAATTGCAGAGTGGGAGCCAAATCCAACACTCCTAGTGAGTGTTTCTTCCTCTTTTGTTTTCTGGACCAGATTTGGCAGTTGCACTGCAGCTATGCTAAATCCTTGTCCTAATCCTCTCCAACTTCCCAGAACCGTAGTTCTTGCTAGCCTAAACATCCTAGAAATCAATTTTGCCACTTACCCTCTAAGTGCGATCACCAAGATGTGGCCAAGTTTGCAACAAGAAACTTGTCGAGCTTGTTCCTCTCAAGGCTCTACACCTTTGCTCGTGCCTTCACCTCAGTCTTAATGAGCTTTGGAAGGACTAAGCTTTAGACATCATTTGGCACCAAGCAGACGACTAGAGCATGCATTGTCGGTGGTGACCAGGGGCAGTGCCAGCCAAATCGGTGGTCTGCACTGCAAGGCCTGATGGAGCTGCCGCTGGCTCGCCTCGTCCAAGCTTGTCAATCAGCTAAGCTTCATCGTCGCCGTGCGTCTTGGCCCGCTTCCCCCTTCGTTTGCTTCCTCGTTGAGCCATCGCCACCGCCGGGCATAGTGCACGCCCGTGCACCGTCGTCTTCCTCGCTCTTGCCCCTTCTCCCTCTCGTCCGCGAGCGCCCCGCGTCTCCGTGAGCTCCTGCGTCTCATCCACGTCCCCCTCGTCACCTTCCCGCCGCTCCCCGTGACCCTTGGCCGCGCGTGCGCAATCGCCGGCGCACGGACACGTCGCCTGCCGCGTGTCGCCTCGCCCCTCCCTCTAGAGCTCGTCCCCGCGGCTATTTAAGCACGCTCTTGAGCTCCTCGCAGTCCTCAGCCCCTCCCCAAGCCTCTCCTCGAGCCCCGGAGCTCCTCTCTGACCCCTCCCCATCACCATGGCCGCCGCCTCGGGTCTCGCCCGATTCCGGCGATGCCTCTCCCCCCTCGTCGTTCCTCCACCACCACTACAACCCCCAGAGTCCGGCGCGTCTCCCTGTGGCCTCAGCCTCTCCCCGCCCTCATCGTAGCTCCATGACCACCGCCGATCGAAACCCTCCCACGCGAGCTCGGGCGGCCGCCACAGGCCTCAGCTTGCACCAGCTAGCCCCACTTTGAGAAGCGCCTCTCCCTCCTGAGAATTTCGGTAGGTCGCACGACCCGAGAGATGGCCGGAGCCGCTGGCAATCGCCGTCGAGGCGAGGCCCTCCTTCTGCCTGGAGCGCGCCCGAGCGTAAGGTAGAAGAAGGCCAGGCCAGGTGGGCCCCTCCCCGCGGACCCCACCTGGCAGCGTCACGACGTTGACTGCGCCCCAGTCCCGCCACTGCCAGCGTGGATAAGTGGAAGCGTACTCCATGGAGTACGTTTTCCCTTCAAGGAAACGTATTCGTCCCAAAGGCGCGTTCAGTTTTTCCTCCAAAGGTGCTTTCTTTGAGTTTTTTCACCAATAGGTCCCTGAACTTCAACCCTCCGTATCTTTTCAACGTAGCTCCAAATCAGGTGATTCCAAAGCCCACGTCTTCGTATCGTCGAGCCCGTTCCGTTCCCATCATTTTTAATATGGTTTGACATATTGAAAATGACCTCTTTGCCCTTGCTTGTAAACAGCCCCCCTCCGAGAGTGAACTGTTTCCGACAACTGTTTCCGCGAACGTTTCACACTTTTTCCGGAGTAATCCTCGACCCCCAGGCAAGCCAACCTCTTATCATGAGCCCCGAACTTGCATGTTGACTTTGCTTGCACCTCGTGTGTGTGTTTAGTTGCAGTAGTTTCTTGTTTGTTCCGTCTGCTGATATTTCACTCGTACGATATGATTTCGTTATCTGCCTCGCATGCTTAAGTTTTCATGAAATAGTTGACATGCTAGTTTAACGTTGTTACTGATAATATCAGGTCTCCATTTACTTTCATATTAGTAGTATCGATGTTATGATAGTTCTGTTGCACTGCTAAGTTTACTAGTAATTAGTATTGCCATGTTTCGCATGATATCTCGGTCATTTGAAATGCTTGGTGTTTTGTTACTACATCGGTATGCTGCATGTTAGTTGTTGCATTCATGTTAATAATGTTTGCATGATGATGTATGATGGAGAAGTTAATAATATGACTTGATAACAAACCTCATCCGTCATCACTGGGATATCATAGTGCCACTCCAATCGAGCTTTCACCAGTGCAACCACGCTTACCTAATGGGAAGGTCCTAGCTGGGTTTATTGCCATGCCTCTCACGCAGTGCCTCCTCAGGGAAGGTTATGGGTCTGCCGCTACCCCTGATCGGTAGGCGGACATAACCTTGTGTGCCTGCTTTTGTTTTTATGGTACCTTGTCCCCGTTTGGGACCGTTTTGCCACGACGGTGGTCGTTGGTGTCTTTGGTAGACACGGGGCCACCCAAGACTGAACCCCAAGGGGGTGTTGGTTGGAGTGGCCGGGAGAGTGTCATGGCAGTAGCTCGGTTTTGTCGGAATGCCAGGTCCATACGTATGGGAGTGCGAGGCCAGGGTTCCCTAGTGTGGGTAAAGTGCGCTACCTCTACAGAGTGTATTCAATCTATTGATAGCTTTGTCCTCGGTCATGGGCAAAAGTTCGTAATAAGTCACACTATCAGTTCTTTGTCGATATGGGGGATAAATCTGCTAATAACTTGTGTGATAATTAAATGTGATAAATCATGTGATGACTTGGACTACGAGATAGTCGTGAGGAATCACGATGATGAGTTGGTATGATCATCGAGACGAGGTCTCGGTGAGTGTTGAACCAAGTATGGTTCCATTGGTAATCCAAGTATGATCATCGTTTGGTTGCGAGGCAGCCCACTGGTAAGAGAGTACGAGGGACTCAGTGCACAAATTTATTTGCATTGCATGAGTAATATGTTGTTATTTGCATGGTAGAACATGAGATGATTGCATAGAGTTAACATGTTATCGTTGCATTGGATATGACTGGTAGTTTACATTCAGTATAATTTTATGATGCCATGCCATGTTTTGACTGAACTTATGCCATGCTTTGATATGCCATGTTCTGATTGAAATGTCATGCTATGTTTTGTTGTTGCCATGTTAGAAGTAAGTTTGATATGCCATTGCCATGCTAGTAGATGCCATGATGTTGTTTAGATCCATGTCTCTAGTTAATATCTTGCCATGCTTAGTTTCTGCTATAAGGTAGGTTATTGCAGACGCTTGGTTCTTGCTTTGTCATCTGTTTGTTTGGATGCTATGTATTTGGTTGTTTTGCAAGTACATTCAATGTACTAACCTGGCGTGTCATGCCGGTTTTGTAGGTCGCTCGCGTGTTTCGTCGTGCTAGGCCGTAACCTTGCCAGTCCTGTGAGTTGTGGAGCCCAGCCTTAGTGAGACGCTGCCAAACCAATACTTCCGCCGCCATTTATATGGACTTCCGCTGCCATGTAAATAGCCTTAGGGCTATGCCAGATAATTGCATTCATCAATGATGTAAGCATATACACATGTATTTGATGAATATTATTGTACCTGGAATGCTTTATCATGGACCTATCGTGCGTCAGGTGTTATCTTGGGCTGACGTGCGAAGGCCCCCTGCTCCATGCGGATCGAGGTGCCACATCCTCCTCTCCTTCCCTTCCCCCTTCTCCTACTCCTACTAGGAAAGGGGAGTCCTACTCCTAGTAGGAGTAGGACTCCCCCCTTGGCGCGCCCTCCTCCTAGGTCGGACGCCTCCCCCTTTGCTCCTTTATATACGGGGGCAGGGGGAACCCCCAGACACACAAGTTGATCATTGATCTATAGCCCTGTGCGGTGCCCCCCTCCACCATAATCCACCTCGGTCATATCGTAGCGGTGCTTAGGCAAAGCCCTGCGTCGGTAGCTTCATCAACACCGTCATCACGCCGTCGTGCTGACGGAACTCTCCCTCGAAGCTCTACTGGATCATGAGTTCGTGGGACATCACCGAGCTGAACGTGTGCATATCACGAGGTATCGTACATCCGGTACTAGGATAGGTCGATCGTGAAGACGTACGACTACATCAACCGCGTTGTCATGATGCTTCCGCTTATGGTCTATGAGGGTACGTGGACGACACTCTCCCCTCTCGTTGCTATGCATCACCATGATCTTGCGTGTGCGTAGGAAAATTTTGAAATTACGATGTTCCCCAACACCTAGTACCTACACAAACGAACAAGAACCTCGCAACCAACGCGATAAAGGGGCTGTCAATCCCTTCACGGCCACTTCATAAAGTGAGATCTGATAGAGATAATAAGATAAGATAAATATTTTTGGTATTTTTATGATATAGATTGGAAAGTAAAGATTGCAAAATAAAGTAGATCGGAAACTTATATGATGGAAAATAAACCCGGGGGCCATAGGTTTCACTAGTGACTTCTCTCAAGATAGCATAAGTATTACGGTGGGTGAACAAATTACTGTCGAGCAATTGATAGAAAAGTGCATAGTTATGAGAATATCTATGCATGATCATGTATATAGGCATCACGTCCGTGACAAGTAGATCGAAACGATTCTGCGTCTACTACTATTACTCCACACATCGACCGCTATCCAGCATGCATCTAGAGTATTAAGTTCATAAGAACAGAGTAACGCGTTAGGCAAGATGACATGATGTAGAGGGATAAACTCATGCAATATGATATAAACCCCATCTTTTTATCCTCGAGGGCAACAATACAACACGTGACTTGTCAGCCTGTCACCAGGAAAGGACACCGCAAGATTGAACCCAAAGCTAAGCACTTCTCCCATTGCAAGAAAGATCAATCTAGTAGGCCAAACCAAACTGATAATTCGAAGAGACTTGCAAAGATAAGCAATCATACATAAAAGAATTTAGAGGAGATTCAAATATTTCTCATAGATAAACTTGATCATAAACCCACAATTCATCGGATCCCGACAAACACACCGCAAAAAGAGTTACATCGAATACATCTCCAAGAAGATCAAGGAGAACATTGTATTGAGATTCAAAGAGAGAGAAGAAGCCATCTAGCTAATAACTATGGACCCGAAGGTCTGTGGTAAACTACTCACAACTCATCGGAGACGCTATGGTGTTGGTGTAGAAGCCCTCCGTGATCGATTCTCCCTCCGGCGGAGCGCCGGAAAAGGCTCCAAGATGGGATCTCACGGGAACAGAAGGTTGCGGCGGTGGAAATAGGGTTTCGTGGTGCTCCTAGATGTTTTCGAGGTACGTAGATATATATAGGCGAAGGAAGTCTGTCAGGGGAGCCACGAGGGGCCCACGAGGGTGGGAGGCGCGCCCACCCCCTAGGGCGTGCCTCCCTGCGTCATGGCTTCCTCGATTGCTACTTGACGTCCACTCCAAGTCTCCTGGATTGCGTTTGTTCCAAAAATAACTCTCCCGAAGGTTTCATTCCATTTGGACTTCGTTTGATATTCCTTTTCTGCGAAACACTGAAATAGGCAAAAAAACAGTAATTTGGGCTGGGCCTCCGGTTAATAGGTTAGTCCCAAAAATGATATAAAAGTGTTTAGTAAAGCCCATAAACATCCAAAACAGGTAATATAATATCATGGAACAATAAAAAATTATAGATACATTGGAGACGTATTAAGGATCCATAGGAGAAGAAATATTTCTTCGTAGCCATCAGACCTGCCCAAAAGTGAGAATCCCCAGGCTTCCAGTATACTTGAGATACTGATACGTTTCCATCGTATCTACTTTTCCAAACACTTTTGCCCTTGTTTTGGACTCTAACTTGTATGATTTGAATGGAACTAACCTGGACTGATGCTGTTTTCAGCAGAATTGCCGTGATGTTGTTTTATGTCCAGAAAACAAAAGTTCTCAGAATGACCTGAAACTCCACGGAATATCTTAGAATAAATAATAAAAGTCCTCGCCAAAGATGAAGACCAGGGGCCCACACCTGTCCACGGACGGTGGGCGCGCCCCTCTGGCGCGCCCCCTACCTCGTGGGCCCCTAGAGACCCTCCGACGCCAACTCCAACTCCATATATTGGCTTTCGGGAGAAAAAATCAGGAGAAGAAATCATCGCGTTTACGATCTGGTCGCCGCCAAGCCCTAATCTCTCTCGGGAGGGCTGATCTCGAGTCCGTTCGGGGCTCCGGAGAGGGGATTCGTCGCCGTCGTCATCATCAACCATCCTCCATCACCAATTTCATGATGCTCACCGCCCGTCGTGAGTAATTCCATCGTAGGCTTGCTGGACGGTGATAGGTTGGATGAGATTTATCATGTAATCGAGTTAGTTTTGTTAGGGTTTGATCCCTAGTATCCACTATGTTACGAGATTGATGTTGCTATGACTTTGCTATGCTTAATGCTTGTCACTAGGGCCCGAAAAGTGCCATGATTTCAGATCTGAACCTATTATGTTTCCATGAATATATGTGAGTTCTTGATCCTATATTGCAAGTCTATAGTCACCTATTATGTGTTATGATCCGCAACCCAGTGACAATAATCGGGACCACTCCGGTGATGACCATAGTTTGAGGAGTTCATGTATTCACTATGTGCTAATGCTTTGTTCTAGTTCTCTATTAAAAGGAGGCCTTAATATCCCTTAGTTTCCAATAGGACCCCGCTGCCACGGGAGGGTAGGACAAAAGATGTCATGCAAGTTCTTTTCCATAAGCACGTATGACTATATACGTAATACATGCCTACATTACATTGATGAATTGGAGCTAGTTCTGTGTCACCCTATGTTATGACTATTACATGACGAACCACATCCGGCATAATTATCCATCATTGATCCGATGCCTACGAGCTTTCCATATCTTGGCCTTAAACTTATTTACTTTTCCGTTACTCTTGTTACAATCACTACAAAATACCAAAAATATTTACTATTGCTTGCACTGTTCTTTTGCTACCGTTACCACTACTATCATATTACTTTGCTACTAAACACTTTGCTGCAGATACTAAGTTTCCAGGTGTGATTGAATTGACAACTCAGCTGCTAATACTTGAGAATATTCTTTGGCTCCCCTTGTGTCGAATCAATAAATTTGGGTTGAATACTCTACCCTCGAAAACTGTTGCGATCCCCTATACTTGTGGGTTATCAAGACCTTTTTACAAGGCGCCGTTCGGGAGCATAGCTCTATTCCTTGAGTCACTTGGGATTTATATCTGTTGGACACTATGAAGAACTTGAAAGACGCTAAGACAACAATTTATCCCTCAACTACGAGGGGAGGTAAGGAACCGCCATCTAGCTCGCACTTGATTCACCTTACATTATGAGTAAGCTAGCGACACCTAAACCTGCTTACGCTATGCGTTCGATATGTCGCATGTTATTGATGATGCCACTTCGCTATGCATGATACTTATGATGAAACTGCTTCTATGCTTGATACTACGTGCCCTTGGTGAATTTCTTGATGAGAAAATTTCTAGGTCTAGAGAAAGAGAAATTATTGAATCTGAATACGATGATGAGAGTGATGATGGAAATATGCCTGCTATTCCTGAGGGTTATCTTTTTGATATGGAATCGTCTACATCTATTTTTGCTTGTAAAGATAGATATGAACTTAAGAGGCTGCTAGTTAAATGGAACAAAGAATCTCTTAGAGATGTAATGAAACCCGACCACCTTTTGCTACTTCACCTATTTGTGTTCCGGATAAGGATTATTATGAATTCTCTGCTGATCCTGATATAATTACTTTGGTTGAATCTGATCCTTTCTATGGCTATGAATCTGAAACAGTTGTGGCACATCTTACTAAGTTAATTGATATAGCTGCCCTGTTTACTAATGATGAGAGATCGCGCTACCTTTATATACTCAAAATATTTCCGTTCTCATTAAAGGGTGATGCTAAGATATGGTTTAATTCTCTTGATCCTGGTTGTGTGCAAAGTCCCCAGGATATGATTTATTACTTTTCTGCTAAATATTTCCCTGCTCATAAGAAACAAGCTGCTTTGTGGGAAATATACAACTTCGTGCAAATTGAAGAAGAGAGTCTCTCACAAGCTTGGGGGAGGCTTCTCAAGTTACTTAATGCTTTTCCTGATCATCCTCTTAAGAAACCTGAAATACTTGATATCTTTTATAATGGACTAATCGATGCTTCCAGAGATTACAGATAGTTGTGTTGGTTCTCTTTTTAGGAAAGAACAGGATGAAGCTGAAATTCTATTGAATAATATGTTGACAAATGAAAATAATTGGGCACCTCCGAGCCAGCTCGAGCCACCATTCGAGCCTATTCCTAAACCAACTCCGAAGAAGAGAGGTGTTCTATTTCTCGATCCTGAAGATATGCAAGAGGCAAAGAAATCTATGAAAGAAAAAGGTATTAAAGTCAAGATGTTAATAATTTACCTCCTATTGAAGAAATACATGGTCTTAATTTCACCTTTTGTTGAAGAAGTATATGATCTCAATCCTTTATTCCTTTCAAGAACCTCCCGATCCCGATATCCTGACACGGGTAGTAAAGGTAAACTCTCTATCTGAATATGATAAAAGTGAAGTCCCTCCTACTAAAATTGCTAGTCGATTGCTTGGATGAGTTTGATAACTTTATGTATAAGCAAGATGACTTTAATGCTTATTTTGTTAGACAATTAAAACAAGATGCTTATATGATTAAACGCTCGGGTGATTATATGGCTAATATTAGAGGTGAACTTAAACTTGTTAGCAAACATGCTTCTATGGTTACCACTCAAGTAAAACAAGTACTTAAAGCTCAAAAGGAAGTGCTTGATGAAATGAATAGTAAGAAAAATGATTATGATGTTAGAGTGGCTACTAGAACTGGTAGAATGACTCAGGAACCTTTGTATCCTGAAGGCCACCCTAAGAGAATTGAGCAAGATTCTCAGAGAAATAATATTGATGTTCCTAGTTCTTCTAAAAGGAAGAAAAAGAAAAATGATAGGACTTTGCAAACTTCTAGTGAACCTATTGCCGAACCACCGAGAATCCAAATGATATCTCTATGTCCGATGCCGAAACACAATCTGGTAATGAACATGAACCTAGTGAAAATGTTAATGATGATGTTCATGATGATGCTCAACCTAGCAATGATAATGATGTAGAAGTTGAACCTCTTTGTTGATCTTGATAACCCACAATCAAAGAATCAACGTTATGATAAGAGAGATTTTGTTGCTAGGAAACATGGTAAATAAAGGGAACCATGGGTTCAGAAACCCATGCCTTTTCCTCCAAAATCATCGAAGAAGAAAGATGATGAGGATTTTGAGCGGATTGCTGAAATGATTAGACCTATCTTTTTGCGTATGCGATTGACTGATGTGCTCAAAACAAATCCTTATGCTAAGTATATGAAAGATATTATTACAAATAAAAGAAAGATAGAAGCTGAAATTTCCACCATGCTTGCTAATTATACTTTTAAGGGTGGAATACCAAAGAAACTTGGAGATCCAGAGTACCTACTATACCATGCTCCATTAAGAGAAATTATGTTAAAACTGCTTTATGTGATCTTGGAGCCGTGTTAGTGTTATGCCTCTCTCTTTATATCGTAGACTTGACTTGAATAAGTTGACACCTCTTGAAATATCTTTGCAAATGGCTGATAAATCAACTGCTATACCTGTCGGTATTTGTGAGGATGTGCCTGTTGTGGTTGCAAACGTTACTATTTTAACGGACTTTGTTATTCTTGATATTTCCGAGGACGATAGTATGTCTATTATTCTTGTAAGACCTTTTCTTAACACTGCAGGGGCTGTTTTTGATTGCAACAAAGGCAATGTCACTTTTCATGTTAATGGTAATGATTCCGAGGAAACAACCTCAAGTCTATAGTATCAATTCTATTGGAAAATTTCCATCGATTATATTTGGAGGTTTTGAATTTCCTCTCCCTACTGTCAAGAAGAAATATGATATTCTTATTATAGGGGATGTGCATATCCCCGTTGAGGTAACTTAGTGTTATTCGAAATTTCTCGGTTCCATGTTATTCGGAATGAGTTTGTTAACAAGACTTGATCAACCTTGTTAGTGGATTCCTTTTGATGAGCATGAGATGGATGAAACTAGAAGCACAACCTTCCTGCCCTCTTTATATTTTCTGTTATTTAGTAGAAATAAAGTAAAATAGTATTTTTTACATCCATCTCCTGATTTATCCGTGCAATATAAAAATATCCCTAAAATAAAAGTCCTCGTAATGCCATGCCAATTTAATATGATTTTTTCAGAATATTTGAGGATTTCTTTGTGCAAAATTACATGGGAGCTGCCACAGCCACGAGGGTGGAGGGCGCACCCTACCCCCCAGGCACGCCCCCACCTCGTGGGCCACGGTGGCCCTCCTCCACTTATCCTCGCGCCATCTTCTTCCTCTGCCTCACACAAACCCGAAAAACCAACTCAAGCACGAGTTCCAAATGCACTTTTGCTGTGATTTTCGATCTCCTTGCTCAAAGCACCTCTCATAAAACTGCTTGGGGAGATTGTTCCTTGGTGTGTGACTCCTCCATTCGTCCAATTAGTTTTTGTTCTAGTGCTTTATTCTTTGCAAATTTGTGCTGCATAGGTGACCATGTTCTTGAGCTTGCATGTCAAATTTATATGGTTCCAAGTAGTTCTAATGCTTGATATAGGCTCTAGGCACTTGTAGGAGTAGTTGCTATCAGTTTTATTGAAGTTGGTTCACTTTTGTTTCAAGTTACTAAAAATTTCAGAAATTTTTCAGAGGAAACAATATGTTTAGGAAGATGTTCCAAGGTGGTTCTTCAAGGAAGCAAGGTCCCAGGCTTGCAATGTGTGATGCTGACGAGGAACCACCAAGAGACGCTCTTGTGAGGCCTTGTGAATGGCCTTCGGAAAATTTTATGAATCAAGCGAATCAAAGAATAATTTAGCGCATATTTGCGTAATGCGGTCTTGAGGACTTTGAAGTCGACAAATGCCCCCGATATCATGATCTCACAAGTTCATTTGTCGTGACGTTTGATTTTCATCTTCGCGTAATTCTCCTTCACCATGTTTGACCTTTATGACAAATCTTATACCATGGACTTAGAGGATTTCACAATTGCTTGCAAACTTCCATCTTGGGGTAGTGTCAGGGATCCCCCTAAATCTGAATATAGAGACTTTCTTGCTAGAATAACTTTGGGGGAATCTAGAGATATAACACAAGCCACTATAGGGAGCATTCACTTTCCTGCTATACATTATTTTGCTCTCTTCATAGGTAGATGCATAAATGCTAAGGATGAAGCATGTCACATGTGTGTCCCTGATCTCACCATTCTCAGAAGTGTTGTTTTAGGAGACCAATCTTATCATATGGGAGCCATTGTAGCTCGTAGGTTGCATCATAATAGACATAACGGAGATTTCTTTGGAGAAATTTTTGCAACCCGCTTGGCTAATTTTCTTGAGACAGACATTCGTGAGGGTGATATGGAGTTACCCCCGAATTATTTAGATTTTGATTCTATGGTTTCCCACCAGTTTGTTGAGAGGACTGAACCACCTCTCCGGTATCGACTAATCTTTAACAAACGGCATGTTGTCCATATTACTCTTCCTGCTCCTGCCTTCTTTGATTTTCAGACAAAAGGAAGATATGTTATTACCAGAGAGGAGGCAGATGAGTACGAGAGAAGAGCGGAGGCGGCTCGACGCCATCTTTGCAGCTCGAGGCGATAGCCAAGTCCACACAAGACGACCCCAGCTACACCTACGGGTATCCGCCAGCCATCCACAGCAATAGACCAACAGGCCAAAAGCCTAAGCTTGGGGAAATCGTATTTCTCACCGACATTACATTTATGTTCACACACACTCATTGCTAGATGTCGGTGCTCATACTCTTTCACTGTAATATCCATGCTAGTCTATTTTCTTTTTCCTGCTTTCTTCTTGTGTGTTTATTAAACCTTAAGAAAAAACAAAAAATTAGTAGTAGTTTATTTCTTTGCTGTAATAATTAAAAAGAAAACCCAAAAATATTTCCCGTTCTTCTTTTGCTTGTTGGGAGCTTTCCCGTGTAAATAGTTTTTATTTCTTTTCTTTTCTTTGGGGGTCAGTAGGAGAAGACCATGATTAAATTGTTGAAGTAGCTCTTATATGCATAATTGTTGATTTAACCAAGAGCCCATATTGCCTTGTCTTCTCCTGTTTATTGAATGCTTTCATGATTCGACTTAGTCCAATGCACGTGCACTCTTATTATTATTCACACCGCTCGTCGTGCAAGTGAAGGGCAATTATGATGATATATGATGGACCGTACCGAGATGGGAAAAGTTGGTATGAACTCAACCTCTCTTGTTTTTGTAAATATGATGAGTTCATCATTCTTGATTCAGCTTATTATGAATAAACATGTTTGCAATGACAATTAGAGATCATAGTTGCTCGTGCCATGCTTGATTAGCTTTGAGTTATAATGGTTTACCTTGCGTGCCAACATGCTATTAAAATGGTTGTGATGTGGTATGATGGGGTGGTATCCTCCTTTGAATGATTTAAGTGACTTGACTTGGCACATGTTCACGCATGTAGTTGAAAGAAATCAACATAGCCTTCACGATATTTATGTTCATGGTGGATTATATCCTCCTCATGCTTGTATTCAATGTTTATTAATTTTAATGCATGTTCATGACAGTTGTCGCTCTCTAGTTGGTCGCTTCCTAGTCTTTTGCTAGCCTTCACTTGTAGTAAGCGGGAATACTGCTTGTGCATCAAATCCCTTAAACCCCAAAGTTATTCCATATGAGTCCACCATACCTTCCTATATGCGGTATCTACCTGCCGTTCCAAGTAAATTTGTATGTGCCAAACTCTAAACCTTCAAATAATCATTACATTTTTGCATGCTCGAATAGCTCATATATCAACTGGGCTGCCCTTATCTTCCGTGTTAGGCGGGTTATTCTCAAGAGGAGTGTACTCTGCTCCTCACTCACGAGAAAATGGCTGGTCACCGGATGCCCAGGTCCATGCTTTATGCAAACTAAATCAAAATAATTGCAAACAAAACTCCCCACAGGACCCATTGAATGTTGGAGGCACTCAAATCGCTTCGAGCAAGCCATGGATTGATGCTTGTGGAGGAGGAGTATAAACTTTACCATTCTGTTTGGGAACCGCCTATAATTTCTTTAGCATGGAAGATATAGTCATCTCTTAGTTGTTATGTTGACAATGAAAGTATGCCGCTCAAAATATAATTTATCTCTATTTCAAAACCGAGCTCGCACCTCTAAAAATCCACAACTTCCCTCTGCGAAGGGCCTATCTATTTACTTTCATGTTGAGTCATCACCCTCTTATTAAAAGCACTAGCCGGAGAGCACAGCTGTCATTTGCATTCATTACTGTTAATTTATATCGGGTATGACTATGATTGGATCTCTTTTACCATGAATTACAATGTCTAGTCAATCCTTGATCTTTAAAGGTGCTCTGCATTTATGTTTTGCGGTCTCAGAAAGGGCTAGCGAGATACCATCTTGTTATATCATATTATGATTATTTTGAGAAACTGTTGTCATCCGAGATTTATTATTATGGCTTGCTAGCTGATTATGTTATTGATATGAGTAAACATGAGACCTTAGAATTATTGCAAATGTGGTTAGTTATGATCATTGCTGAAAATCTGAATGCTGGCTTGACATAGGTACAACAACAAGAGCAAACAGAGTTTGTAAAAGTTTTTCTTTTTCTCTTTCAGTTTGTCAACTGAATTGCTTGAGGACAAGCAAGGTTTAAGCTTGGGGGAGTTGATACGTCTCCGTCGTATCTACTTTTTCAAACACTTTTGCCCTTGTTTTGGACTCTAACTTGTATGATTTGAATGGAACTAACCCGGACTAACACTGTTTTCAGCAGAATTGCCGTGATGTTGTTTTATGTGCAGAAAACAAAAGTTCTCGGAATGACCTGAAACTCCACAGAATATCTTAGAATAAATAATAAAAAATCCTCGCCAAAGATGAAGACCAGGGGGCCCACACCCTGTCCACGAGGGTGCCCCCCCCCCTCCTGGGCGCGCCCCCCTACCTCGTGGGCCCCCTGGAGACCTTCCGACGCCAACTCCAACTCCATATATTGGCATTCGGGGAGAAAAAAATCAGGGAGAAGAAATCATTGCGTTTTACGATACGGAGCCGCCGCCAAGCCCTAATCTCTCTCGGGAGGGCTGATCTGGAGTCCATTCGGGGCTCCGGAGAGGGGGATTCGTCGCCGTCGTCATCAACAACCATCCTCCATCACCAATTTCATGATGCTACCGCCGTGCGTGAGTAATTCCATCGTAGGCTTGCTGGACGGTGATGGGTTGGATGAGATTTATCATGTAATCGAGTTAGTTTTGTTAGGGTTTGATCCCTAGTATCCACTATGTTACGAGATTGATGTTGCTATGACTTTGCTATGCTTAATGCTTGTCACTAGGGCCCGAGTGCCATGATTTCAGATCTGAACCTATTATGTTTCCATGAATATATGTGAGTTCCTCATCCTATCTTGCAAGTCTATAGTCACCTACTATGTGTTATGATCCGGCAACCCCGAAGTGACAATAATCGGGACCACTCCCGGTGATGACCATAGTTTGAGGAGTTCATGTATTCACTATGTGCTAATGCTTTGTTCCGGTTCTCTATTAAAAGGAGGCCTTAATATCCCTTAGTTTCCAATAGGACCCGCTGCCACGGGAGGGTAGGACAAAAGATGTCATGCAAGTTCTTTTCCACAAGCACGATGACTATATACGGAATACATGCCTACATTACATTGATGAATTGGAGCTAGTTACGTGTCACCCTATGTTATGACTGTTACATGACGAACCACATCCGGCATAATTATCCATCATTGATCCGGTGCCTACGAGCTTTCCATATACTGGTCTTTGCTTATTTACTTTTCCGTTGCTACTTTTTCAATCACTACAAAATACCAAAAATATTTACTATTGCTTGCACTGTTCTTTTGCTACCGTTACCACTACTATCATATTACTTTTCTACTAAACACTTCGCTACAAATACTAAGTTTCCAGGTGTGGTTGAATTGACAACTCAGCTGCTAATACTTGAGAATATTCTTTGGCTCCCCTTGTGTCGAATCAATAAATTTGGGTTGAATACTCTACCCTCGAAAACTGTTGCGATCCCCTATACTTGTGGGTTGTCAGATACCGCCTTGGAACCCACATATTTCCTTCTCGGGAGGATTTGCCATACACCATCTCCCGTCGTTAATTTAAACAACCATTTGCCCAGGAGGGCCCTATTCTTAACCTCAAGATCATGAATGCCCAACCCGCCTTGGTCTTTGGGACGGCAAACCACACTCCATTTAGCCAGTCGATATTTCTTTTTCTCGCTATATCCTTGCCAAAACAATCTTGATCGGAAATAATCCAATCTATGTAAAACTCCTTCCGGCAATTGGAAGTAGGAAATCATATATAGTACCATATTACTTAGTACTGAATTTATGAGGACCAATCTTCCACCCGAAGACAATTTACCTTTCCAATCGCTAAGTCTTTTTTGCAGTCTCTCCTCGACGTGTTTCCATTCAGCATTTGTGAGTCTCCGATAATGTATGGGTATACCCAAATATGTGATTGGAAACTGGCCCAACCCACATCCAAATAGTTTGGCGTATAGGTGGGAGTCGTCTTGAGCCTCGCCAAAACAAAACAATTCACTTTTGTGAAAAATGATCTTAAGACCTAAGAGTTGCTCGAATGCGGATAAAATTAATTTCAGATTTCTCGCTTTCTCGAGGTCATGATCCATGAAGAGAATCGTATCGTCGGCATATTGAGGTATAGAGAGACCACCATCAACTAGATGATTTACTACCCCATCAATTTGGCCATCAACCTTGGCACGCTTAATCATGACCGCTAGCATATCCGCCACTATATTGAATAGCATGGGCGATATGGAGTCACCTTGTCGCAAACCCTTTTTCATTTGGAAATAGTGTCCAATGTCATCATTGACCTTAATGCCAACACTACCTCCAGAAACGAAGCTATGGATCATAGCGCGCCATTCTGCGGAAAATCCTTCCATTCTGAGAGTTTATTGAAGAAATGGCCATTTGACTTTGTCATAAGCTTTTTCAAAGTATAATTTGAGTACCACCCCATTCAACTTTTTTCGTTGTAATTCATGGATTGTTTCATGAAGGATAACAACTCCATCTAGGATGTGTCTCCCTTGCATAAAAGCAGTCTGTGAAGGACGAACCACGTGTTCAACAACCGTATTTAGCCTGATCGTCGCAACCTTCATAAATATTTTAAAACTAACATTAAGGAGGCAAATAGGTCTATATTGTTGTATCCTTTCAGCCTCATTAACCTTAGGTAATAAAATAATCTCACCAAAGTTTAAGCGAAACAATTCTATTTGGCTAGCATGTAGGTCACTAAACAAAAGTAGGAGATCCGGTTTGATGACTTCCCAGAAGTTCTGATAGAACTCAGAGGAAAAACCATCCGGACCCGGGGCTTTGTTGTGCTCCATTAAGAAAACTGCATTTCTAACTTCCTCCTCGGTGTACGTGGCTGTTAGAAATCCATTTCCCTCATCAGAGACCTGGCGGATGTCATCTGTTCGGGACTCATCCATCGAGAAGTTTCCTTCCTCCGGGGCTCCGAACAGATTTTTATAATAATTAGTGATGTAGGATTTAAGTTGCTCATGCCCCTCAATCGTGCCCTCATCCTGTTGTAGGGAATGAATAATTTTCTTCCGGTGTCTGCCATTGGCGACTCCATGGAAAATCTAATATTCGACTCACCTTTCAGGATAAATTTAGAGTTGGAATGCTGGTGCCATTTGAGTTCGTCTTCACGCAGCATGCTAGTTATCTGTGCATTCGAATGACTCTTGATCTCGATTTCATGCTCAGATAAAGGTCTAACCTCTGCCAAAGCTTCTAACTCACAATACAAAAAGAAGACACATCCGTGACATTTTGGGCTGAACGAAATTTTTTTCTGTCATACATATGACACTTCTATGACGATAATTGTGACAAAACCCGGTATCATCATAGATGTGGTAGGCTCCTACTTCTATGACAAAAATCATGATGTAAAATGGGCTTTTCGTCTGGGCCGGAGACGCAGCTGCATGACATTCTTTGGGCCATCCATGACGGAAAAAACCGTGGTAGAAGCGAGGGCGAGGAAAATTTCGGGAGTTCCGGATACGGTGGGAGGTCGGGGCGGCGATGCGCGTTTCTCGTACACGTCACGCACGTGTGCGAGGCGTTAGCTCTAATCGAACCCGGCGAGGCGTTGGGCTCTAACTGAACCCGAGCGATTGCACTGCAGGCTACGTGTTACTGAACTCGAGCGATCGATCAATGGCTATTAACTGAACCCGATCGATCGATTCGTTCGCTACTGCTGCTAACTGATGCCGATCGATGCTACCTCTGGGATGAGCGAAGGTGAGTGTTGCGGGGGTTGGATGAGCGATGGCGATGGTGTTGCCTCTGGATGAAACGGGACCCCGTGGTGTGGAGGCTGGATGAGCGATGAGCGGTGGAGGTGCCCATGGAGGGGTGGTTGAGCAGGACCCGTGGTGTGGAGGGCTGGATGAGCGATGAGCGGTGGAGGGGTGCCGTGGAGGGTGGTTGAGCGATGGCCGGTGGAGTAGCGGCGGTGGAGGCTAGATGAGCGAGGAGCCCATGGAGGCTGGAGGAGGTCGGCCGAGCACATGGAGGTTTGGAGGAGGTCGACGGTGGAGATGAGCGAGTATCTCGTGGAGTCCCGTTTTGCGATGCGTCACACCCCTCCCGATGAACAGGACCCCCGTTTCGACCGTAGCGCTCCAACACAAGTCCCTTTCGTCCGTTTTGCGGTACGCCACACCCCGCCCGATCAACGGGACCCCCGTTTTGATCGTAGCGCTCCAACACAAGTCTGTTTCATCTGTTTTGCGGTACCCCACACCCCTCCCGATCAACAGGGACCCCGTTTTGACCATAGGAGGTCCGTTTCCTCCGCTTTTGCGATGCATGGACCGCTCCCGATCAACAGGACCCGTTCCAAGCGTGGGAGGTCCGTTTCCTCCGTGTCTTGATGCGCGGGCCTCGTTTCATCGCTGTTCCATCCAAGCCCTCCCGATGAACACGACCACGCATTCCGTTCCGACCCAGCTGGTTGGCTCCCAAGCGTTCCGTTGCCTCCCGATGAACACGACGCATTCCGTTGCCTCCCCATGATCACGACGCATGCCGTTGCCTCCCCATGAACACGACGCATTCCGTTGCCTCCCCATGAACACGAGCCCTCGGCTGTGCGTATCGCGCGAAGGCGTTGAGACCTCGCCGTATGTACACATACATGGCGTATTTTCTTTCTTGCACCACGGCCCATTTATGCGTGCGTGTACATGCTACGTCACGCGCCTCTACTACGACTGCGTCGCGCCTCTACATCCACCGGTATATATGTACATACACATTCGCGACCAGAATGACAACGCTACATACGCTTCGACCGGTGGGTCCCACCGTCGAGCACTTCCTTACTGCGAAGATGTAGTGGTGGGTCCCAGCGGTCGAGAGGCGAATCGTTTTTTTGCCCGGACACACTTCCTTGTGTGCGAAGATGTAGCTGGTGGGTCCCGGCGGTTAGGGGGAAAGCGTTTTTTCATGAAATCACGGTGGCCCGTCCGGTGGGTCCCCATTGTCGGTGGAGGAATAATTATTTTGCACGTAATAAGGAGGCACTTCCTTGCTTTGCGGCCGTGGACCCGGTATCGACCTCTCCATCTGATCCACGTCCGATGGAAGCCGTTCCTTGACCATGTTAACCACGCTGCGCCGAGAGCACTAGGGCGATGGACGATGGCGTGGCCTAGGAAGGGACGACGCGGAGCCGGGGAAGACGCGGCAGTGGATGCCCACGCGAAGAGGAGTACGAGGGTTCACTGGTTCGCTACGGTGTGAGGCTGCCGTCGCCGCAGAATAACAGGGGGTGTGGGTGATTAGAGGGATGGCTTTGGCCAGCGATGGGAGTAGTAAGGCGGTGAGGCCTCGCCGCGCCGCAACCCGGCCACGGAGGCGGGAGCACGAGGCACGACCGATGCTGGTTTGGGCGGTGGAGCAAGAAGACCAGAGGTTGAAGAAGCACTACGGCCGTTGGATGGACATCGTCACGGTCCTTTGGAGCTAGAATCGTGCATATTGACTAAGTTGACAAAGCCCTCCGTCCCCGTCAACTTAGTAGGCCCACAAGTCAGCATGCCACTATCTTTGGGTCCCAGCTAACGAGGAGTATTCATTTTTTGTGCGTAATAAGGAGGCACTTCCTTGTGTGCGAAGATATAGCTGGTGGGTCCAAGCTGTCACCGGCCGGTAATGTTTTTCGCGCGAAATCTGAGAGGCCCTTTCGGTGGGTCCCCTATGTCGATTGGAGGAATCATTATTTTGCAGCGTAATAAGGAGGCATTTCCTTGCGTGCGGCCGTGGACCCGGTATCGGCCTCTCCACGTCTGATCCACTTCAGATGCATGTCGGTCGTTGACCATTTTGACCAGGCCGCGCCGAGAAGCACCGAGGCGGTGGACGACGGCGAGGCCTAGGAAGGAATGACATGGAGGCGGGGAAGACTTCGGTAGTTGTTTCCACGCGAGAGGAGTACTGTTGTCTGAGGTTTCTTGGTTCGTCTGCCGTCGCCGGAGAATAACAGCGAGATGTGGGTGAGTAGAGGGATGGCTAGGCCAGCGATGGGAGAAATGGTGGGGCGGTGAGGCCTCTTGGCAGCTGACATAACCCGGCCGTGGGGAGGAGGAGGCGAGCAGTCCCACCGGCGCTTGTTTGAGCGGGCCGAGCAGAAGAGCAGAGATTGAAGAAGCACGACGGCCGTTCGATGGACATCAAACAGTCACTGCTTGTGCGTCAACTTTTTTTTAGGAAATCCTCAAATATGTGGAAAATAGCATACATCCCATCTGCCATTATTCTTAAGGTTTTTTTGGAGCCCATATTCTTTTTGTTAGCATTACAACCCATATTGTGGCCACGGTTAAAAAATTATACGAAATTTTGCATATTTTGGTGCGGTCCGAACTGTTTTTAATCCCCAAATTTTGACTCACATTCAAACTGATTTTAAAAATAAATGTATATCAATATAAAATCCAACAAATTCTCCACGCATAAAAATTAATGTAATTTAAAATCTCGAAATGAAAAAAAGATATTTGAAACTAATTGCCGGTTTGATGTGTTTTAAAAATGTACAGCCCATTTCCCATTACTGATAGGCCATTTTCTTGGCCAGTCGAATGAAGCTCTCCTCGTCTTGAAAGATTTGCAGCCCAACAGGCCTGACAAAGCGACTTACTTGGCAAATCATAAAAAAATTGGACTGTGGCCATGGACCCGGTATCGGCCTCTCCACGTCTGATACTCTTCCGATGGAAGTCGGTCGTTGACCACATTGACCACGCAGGCCGAGAGCACCAAGGCGGTGGACGCACGGCGAGGCCTAGGGAGGGGACGACGCGGAGCCGGGGAAGACGCGGCAGTGGATGCCCATGCGGAGAGGAGTACGAGGGTTCATGCTACGTCTTGAGCTTACGTTGGTTTTCCCCAAACAGGAGAGGATGATGCAGACGATGGCGTAAAGTATTTCCCTCGATTTTGAGAACCAAGGTATCAATCCGATGAGGAGGTCACGCGCAACTCCCTCGTACATGCACAAAATGATAGCTACTCGCAACCAACGCGATTAGGGGTTGTCAATCCCTTCACGGTCACTTACGAGTGAGATCCGATAGAGATAATATTTTTGGTATTTTGGTATAAAAGATGCAAAGTGAAAAGTAAAAAGCAAAGCAAGTAAATAAAGTGATGGAGATTGATATGATGAGAATAGACCGGGGCCATAGGTTTCACCTTGGTGGCTTCTCTCAAGAGCATAGATATTCTACGGTGGGTGAACAAATTACTGTTGAGCAATTGATGTAATTGAGCATAGTTATGAGGTTATCCAGCAACGATCATGTATATAGGCATCACGTCCGTGACAAGTAGACCAAAGCGATTCTCGCATCTACTACTATTACTCCACTCATCGACCGCTATCCAAAGATGCATCTAGAGTATTAAGTTAAAAAAAGCGAGTAACGCCTTAAGCAAGATGACATGATGTAGAGGAATAAATTCATGCAATATGATAAATACCCCATCTTGTTATCCTTGATGGCAACAATACAATACGTGCCTTGCAACCCTTTACATCCTTTGGGTAAGGTCACCGCAAGATTGAACCCAAAGCTAAGCACTTCTCCCATTGCAAGAACTACCAATCTAGTTGGCCAAACCAAACGGATAATTCAAAGAGACTTGCAAAGATAACTTAATCATACATAAAAGAATTCAGAGAAGAATCAAATATTTTCCATAGATAAGCTCGATCCTAAACCCACAATTCATCGGTCTCAACAAACACACCGCAAAAAGAAGATTACATCGAATAGATCTCCACGAGAGAGGGGGAGAACATTGTATTGAGATCCAAAAAGAGAGAAGAAGGCATCTAGCTACTAACTATGGACCCGAAGGTCTGAAGTAAACTACTCACACTTCATCGGAGGGGCTATGGTGATGATGTAGAAGCCCTTCGTGGTGGATGCCCCCTCGGTGAACTCGGAGCAGGCCCCAAGATGGGATCTCGTGGATCTGAGGAAGTTCTGGCCGGTGGAATTAGGTTTTTGCTCTGTCCCGATCTGTTGAAGTGCGTGAGGTATATATAGGAGGAAGGAGTACGTCGGTGGAGCGTCAGGGGGCCCACGAGGTAGGGGGGCGCGCCCAGGGGGAGGGCGCGCCCCCCACCCTCGTGACCGCCTCTGGCACTCCTTGGAGTAGGGTCCAAGTCTCCTGGATCACGTTCGGTGAGAAGATCACGTTTCCGAAGGTTTCATTCCGTTTGGACTCCGTTTGATATTCCGTTTCTTGAAACACTTGAAATAGGCAAAAACAGCAATTACAGGCTGGGCCTCCGGTTAATAGGTTAGTCCCAAAAGTAATATAAAAGTGGAAAATAAAGCCCATTATAGTCCAAAACAATAGATAAAGTAGCATGGAGCAATCAAAAATTATAGATACGTTGGAGACGTATCAGGCATCCCCAAGCTTACTTCCTGCTCGTCCTTGAGTAGGTAAATGAAAAAAAGAATTTTTGATGCGGAGTGATACTTTGGCATAATTTCAATGTAAATCTTCTTAATTGTGATATGAATATTCGGATCTGAAAGATTCAAGACAAAAGTTCATATTGACATAAAAATAATAATACTTCAAGCACACTAATCAAAATAATTATGTCATCTCAAAATAACATGGCCATAGAAAGTTCATCCCTACAAAATCATATAGTTAGGCTATGCTTCATTTTAAGTCACACAAAGATGTTCCCAACTTCTATACCCCGATGACAAGCCAAGCAATTGTTTCATACTTAAATAATCTCAAAGTTTTTCAACCTTCACGCAATACATGAGCGTGAGCCATGGATATAGCACTATGGGTGGAATAGAATATGATGATGGGGATTGTGTGGAGAAGACAAAAAAAAAGAAAGTCTCACATTGGCGAGGATAATCAATCGGGCTATGGAGATGCCCATCAATTTATGTCCACATGAGGAGTAGGTATTGCCATGCAACGGATGCACTAGAGCTATGAATGCTCAACAAAAGAAAACTAGTGGGTGTGCATCCAACTTGCTTGCTCATGAAGACCTAGGGCATTTGAGGAAGCCCATCATAGGAATATACAAGCCAAGTTCTATAATGAAAAAGACAACTTATGAGACTCACTATATGAAAAACATCGTGCTACTTTGAAGCACAATATATGAGACTCACTACATGAAGAATGAGGTGCTACTTTGAAGCACAAAATATGAGACTCACTACATGAAGAACATGGTGCTACTTTGAAGCACAAGTGTGGAAAAAGAGATAGTAGCATTGCCCTTTTCTCTTTTTTTTGGTCCTTTCTTTTTTTTATTTGGGCAATGCTCTAATAATGATGATCATCACACTTCCATTGATTACAACATGAGGATTACAACTCGAAACTAGAACAAGGTATGACTCTATATGAATGCCTCCGGTGATGTGCGGGATGGTGCAATGAATCAAGAGTGACATGTATGAAAAATAATGCATGGTGGCTTTGCCACAAATACGATGTCTACTACATGATCATGCAATTGCAATATGACAAAAGTAATGTATGTCATAATAATGATGAACGGAGCGGTGGAAAGTTGCATGGCAATATATCTCGGAATGGCTATGGAAATGCCATAATAGGTAGGTATGTTGGCTGTTTTGAGGAAGATATAGGGAGGTTTATGTGTGATAGAGTGTATCGTATCATGGAGTTTGGATGCACCGGCGAAGTTTGCGCCAACTCTGAATGTGAGAAAGGGCAATGCACGGTACCGAACAGGCTAGCAATGGCGGAAAGGTAAAAGTGCGTATAATCCATGGACTCAACATTAGTCAAAAGAACTCATATACTTATTGCAAAAATTTAGAAGTCATCAAAAATCAAGTACTACGCGCATGCTCCTAGGGGATAGATTGGTAGGAAAAGACCATCGCCGTCCCCGACCGCCACTCATAAGGATGCACAAGACATGTACACTTCATGCTTCAAATTTGTTACACAACTTTAACCATACGTGCATGCTACGGGACTTACAAACTTCAACACAAGTATTTCTCAAATTCACAACTACTCAACTAGCATGACTTTGATATTATTACCTCCATATCTCAAAACAATTATCAAGCATCAAACTTATCTTAGTATTGAACACACTCAAAAGAAAGTTTCACATATCTTGAACACCTAGTATATTAACATTAAGCAAATTACCATGCTATTAACGACTCTCAAAATAATCTAAGTGAAGCATGAGAGATCAAATTTCTTTAAAACAAATCCACCACCGTGCTCTAAAAGATCTAAGTGAAGTACTAGAGCAAAAAATTATCACGCTCAAAAAGATACAAGTGAAGCACTATGAGCAACTATCAAGCTCAAAAGATATAAGTGAAGCACATAGAGTATTCTATCAAATATCAATTCATATATGGCTCTCTCAAAAGGTGTGTACAGAAAGGATGATTGTGGTAAACTAACAAGCAAAGACTCAAATAATACAAGACGCTCCAAGCAAAACACATATCATGTTGGTGAATAAAAATATAGCTCCAAGTAAATTACCGATGGAAGTGGATTTAAAGAGGATGCCTTCCGGCATCCCCAAGCTTTGACTTTTGGTGTCCTTGGATTATCTTGGGGTGCCATGGGTATCCCCAAGCTTAGGCTCTTGCCACTCCTTGTTCCATAATCCATCAAAAGAATTTACCCAAAACTTGAAAACTTCACAACACAAAACTCAATAGAAATCTCGTGAGCTCCGTTAGAGAAAGAAAGAAAAAGACTACTTTAAGGTGCTGTAATGAACTCATTCTTTATTTATATTGGTGCTAAACCTACTGTATTCCAACTTCTCTATGGATCATAAACTATTTTACTAACCATAGATTCATCAAAATAAGCAAACAACACACGCAAAACAGAATCTGTCAAAAACAGAACAGTCTGTAGTAATCTGTAACTAACGCAAACTTCTGGAACCCAAAGAATTCTACCAAAATTAGACGACCTGGACAATGTTTTTATTGATCAGCAGCAATTGTAATCAGTATTTTATCACATTCTGGTGATTTTTAACAATTCGGGCACTGAGCACAAAGATTCTGGAAATTACAGCAAGATCAAATAACTATCATCCAAGAAGATCCAATAGGTCCAACTTGGCACAAACACTAATTAAAAGATAAAACCACATCTAAACAGAGGCTAGATGGATTATTTATTCCTAACCAGAACCAAAAACAAAAACACAAAATAAAATTGGGTTGCCTCCCAACAAAGCGCTATCGTTTAACGCCCCTAGCTAGGCATAAAAGCAAGGATAGATCTAGGTATTGCCATCTTTGGTAGGCAATCCATAAGTGGCTCTCATGATAGATTCATATGGTAATTTTATTTTCTTTCTAGGAAAGTGTTCCATGCCTTTCTTTAAAGGGAATTGGAATCTAATATTTCCTTCCTTCATATCAATAATTGCACTAATCGTTCTAAGGAAAGGTCTACCAAGAATAATAAGACATGAAGGATTGCAATCTATATCAAGAACGATAAAATCTACGGGCACATAATTCCTATTTGCAAAAATAAGAACATCATTAATTCTTCCCATAGGCTTTTTAATAGTGGAATCTGCAAGATGCAAGTTTAGAGAGCAATCATCAAAATCACGGAAATCTAGCAAATCACACAAAGTTTTGGGAATAGTAGAGACACTAGCACCCAAATCACACAAAGCATGAAACTCATAATTTTAATTTTAATTTTAATAGTAGGTTCCCATTCATCATGGAGTTTCCTAGGGATAGAAATTTTCAACTCAAGCTTTTTCTTCATAAGATTGCATCAAGGCATCAACAATGTGTTCGGTAAAAGCCTTATTTTGACTATAAGCATGAGGAGAATTTAGCACGGATTGCAACAAGGAAATACAATCAATTAAAGAGAAATTTTCATAATTAAATTCCTTGAGATCCAATATAGTGGGTTTAGCAACATCTAGATTTCTATTTCTTTCAATCCCACCTTTATCAATTTCATCATTAAGATCTAAAAACTCCGAATTCTTAGAACGCCTTCTAGGTAAAGGAAGATCATATTCAGTTTCATCAAGATTCATATTGCAAAACAAAGATTTAATAGGGGACGTATCAATAACTTTTAGATCTTCATCTTGATTTTCATAGGAATCCGGTTTAGCGGCCATCTTATTGACTAAGGTGGCTTGCATATCCGAAATTTCAGCGGTCATCTTTTCAAGACGAGCGATTTGGGATCTTATACCATCAAATTCTTTGGACATATCATCGAGCTCTTTATTCATATAACTCATAAAACTCTTTTGTTCCTTAAGCTCGTTTCTAAAAGAAATTATTATGCTCAAATTGCAAAACCATAAACTTCCTGACATTGTTTTCGATCTCCTCTAGCCTTTTATGGTGAAGATCACCAGATTTAGGTAAGGCCATTACGAAAAACAAGCAAACTAACACACGAGCAAAAAAAAGGCAAAGGGAAAAAGAGGAGGAGATTGGGAAAGAGAGGGCGAATAAAACGGCAAAGGTGAAGTGGGGGAGAGGAAAACGAGAGGCAAATGGCAAATAATGTAATGCGAGAGATAGGGATTGTGATGGGTACTTGGTATGTTGACTTTTCGTAAGCTTCCCAAGAATGGCGCCAGAAATCCTTCTTGCTACGTCTTGAGCTTGCGTTGGTTTTCCCGAAGAGGAGAGGATGATGCAGCACAGTGGCGTAAGTATTTCCCTCGCTTTTGAGAACCAAGGTATCAATCCAGTAGGAGGTCACGCGCAAGTCCCTCGTACCTGCACAAAATGATAGCTACTCGCAACCAATGCGATTAGGGGTTGTCAATCCCTTCACGGTCACTTACGAGAGTGAGATCTGATAGAGAAAATATTTTTGGAATTTTGGTATAAAGATGCAAAGTGAAAAGTAAAAGCAAAGCAAGTAAATAAAGTGATGGAGATTGATATGATGAGAATAGACCCGGGGGCCATAGGTTTCACTACTGGCTTCTCTCAAGAGCATAGATATTCTACGGTGGGTGAACAAATTACTGTTGAGCAATTGACAGAATTGAGCATAGTTATGAGGTTATCAAGGCAATGATCATGTATATAGGCATCACGTCTGCAGTGACAAGTAGACCAAAGCGATTCTGCATCTACTACTATTACTCCACTCATCGACCGCTATCCAACATGCATCTAGAGTATTAAGTTAAAAAGCAGAGTAATGCCTTAAGCAAGATGACATGATGTAGAGGAATAAATTCATGCAATATGATAAATACCCCATCTTGTTATCCTCGATGGAAACAATACAATACGTGCCTTGCAACCCTTTACATCACATCGAGTAAGGTCACCGCAAGATTGAACCCAAAGCTAAGCACTTCTCCCATTGCAAGAACTACCAATCTAGTTGGCCAAACCAAACGGATAATTCGAAGAGACTTCCAAAGATAACTTAATCATACATAAAAGAATTCAGAGAAGAATCAAATATTTTCCATAGATAAGCTAGATCATAAACCCACAATTCATCGGTCTCAACAAACACACCGCAAAAAGAAGATTACATCGAATAGATCTCCACGAGAGAGGGGGAGAACATAGTATTGAGATCCAAAAAGAGAGAAGAAGACATCTAGCTACTAACTATGGACCCGAAGGTGCAAGTAAACTACTCACACTTCATCGGAGGGGCTATGGTGATGATGTAGAAGCCCTCCGTGGTGGATGCCCCCTCCGTGAGCTCCTAACAGCCCCAAGATGGGATCTCGTGGATACAGGAAGTTACGGCGGTGGAATTAGGTTTTTGGCTCATCCTCGATCTGTTGGGGGTGCGTAGGTATATAGGAGGAAGGAGTACGTCGGTGGGCGTCGGGGGCCCACGAGGTGGGGAGTGCGCCAGGGGAGGGCGCGCCCCCCACCCTCATGACCGCCTCTGGCACTCCTTGGAGTAGGGTCCAAGTCTCCTGGATCACATTCGGTGAGAAGATCACATTTCCGAAGGTTTCATTCCGCTTGGACTCCGTTTGATATTCCGTTTCTTCGAAACATTGAAATAGGCAAGAAACAACAATTCTGGGTCGGGCCTCCGGTTAATAGGTTAGTCCCAAAAATAATATAAAAGTGGAAAATAAAGCCCATTATAGTCCAAAACAATAGATAAAGTATCATGGAGCAATCAAAAATTATAGATACGTTGGAGACGTATCAGTTCACTGGTTCGGCTGCGGCGTTAGGCTGCCATCGCCGCAGAATAACAGGGGGTGTGGGTGAGTAGAGGGATACCCTGGGCCAGCGGTGGGAGTAGTAGGGGGCGGTGAGGCCTCCGCAGCATCACAGCCGGCCACGAGAGGCAGGAGCACGCGGCACGACCGTCGCTGCTTTGGGCGGCTGGAGCAAGAAGACCAGAGGTTGAAGAAGCACTATGGCCGTTGGATGGAAATCGTACGGTCACTGGAGCTAGAATCATTCATATTGACTAAGTTGACAAAGCCCTCCGTCCTCGTCAACATAGTAGGCCCACAAGTCAGCCATCCACTATGGTGGGTCCCAGCTAGCGAGGTATTCATTTTTTGGTGCGTAATAAAGAGGCACTTCATGCGTGCGAAGATATAGCTGGTGGGTCCGACTGCCGCCAGGGGAACGTTTTTTCGTGAAATACGTAAGCCCTTCCCACGTCAAAGGCGTAATAAGGAGGAACTTTCCTTGCGTGCGACCATGGACCTCGTGGGTCCCAGCCGTCGAGCTCTCCACGACAGATCCTCTTCCGATGACTCTCGTATGTTGACCACGCCACCGCGCACTACCGAGGCGGTGGAAGACGATGAGGAGGCCCAGATCGAAACGACCGGAGATGGGGAAGACGCGGTGGAGTCGCAGACGGAGAGGAGTCGGAAACTTGACTGGTTCAGGTGCGGTGGGCCTACACTTGGCGAAGAATAACAGGAGGTGCGGAGTGGAGGGATGGCCTGGCCGTCGGCGGGTAGCGTTTGTTGAGGCGCCAAAACAATGCCGGCGGCCGAAAGGCTAGAGCGACGATTCCGGCAGCTGGGGAAGAAGACGAGAGATTGAAGAAGAATGCCACCGTTGGATGTAAATCCAACGCCTTCTTAAACTTCGACCCATCGGCCCACATGTCACCCGATCCATTTGTTTTTAGTCCATTTGGTGGGCTGGGTGAAACAATGATGTAGCATCTATGCAGCCCGTTTAAATCCCATTTACATTTTCTCAAAATCCAGCGGACTTGTTGGGCTGGTTGAAAATATCATGTTGGGCTAGACGGAGAAATGTTATAAAACATAGACACATGATTGCATCGTCAAGAAAATCTTTGCAAGCTTATGTACGCAATCACTAGGAGTTAACTTGCCAAGTTATATATAAACAATTATTATTATTATTTTGTAGAAACTTTCAACTTACGAAATAAAATATCATTTTAATTTGATGAGTTAATAGTACGTGGGGTATTATTATTTTTTAGGCTAGACGTGGGACAGTTGAGTTGGTTCTAGGGGAAAGTACTGGGAGAAAACTCAGATTACATCGAAAAAGAAAGTAGGGGAAAATTCGAGAGACCTCTCTGGGTCCACCTCGAGGAGGGAATATGTTGGGAGGAAGGAGATTCAAAGCACGGCAGCCGAGTGAACTAGTTTTTTACGGACAAGTGAACTAGTTTACATACATAAGCAAATAGCCACTAAAAAGCAATCAGGTTAATGGGTTCTTAAAAGAAATATTTCGGACAAGCAGATAATTACGACACATAGGCTAATGCATGAAACACTCGGATGATAAAGATGCTTATAAATGTACAAATTACAACATCTAGACCTTCACGGCACGCTTGATCATGACGCCGCGGTTGTCAGGTGTACTCGTCGGTTCTACGGGAAGCGACAGGCCCTCATGTCCAAGATACCTCCCACGTAGCATGTGTATGCGTATGCGTCCTTGGCCGCGTAGGTTACGTAGGCTAGATTCAGAGGTACCTCCCACGTGTTCAGGTCGTCTTCTTTCATGTTGGCGTATCAGGGGTCGATGATGGTCTCACCGAGGTCAACCATGGAGTCCTTCTCCTGCCCGTTGCTGATGATCTTGTATTGCTTCTGGATGTCGACAAGCTTGTTGCACCAGATGGCCGAATCGTCACGTTCTTCCTTCTCTCCACCGTAGCGAAGGTGTAGTCGGTATTTGCCGTTGAAGCGAAGCGAATGCTCCAGAACCTGGTGCAGCCATAGGACTGAGGCGAGGCACAGCTTCACCGAGTCCGTATCGTTGGTGTACATCACATTCAACTTGGTGCAGCCATAGGATTGAACAGCGAACTCAAAGGAGAACTCCTTGCTGAATTCCATATCCAGCAGGCTCACCCCTCGGATCGCCATTGGAGTCTCTTCGAGTGAACGAGTGTGTAGGCGGCGGCAGTAGTTCGTTTTTCAGCTCTTGGGGAACTGGATTCAATAGTAAGTTGAGTGTGTACAGGCGACAACAGTTACTACCCTCCCTCGTCAGATTGCACGCCCGGCAGAAGATGCACCCTCGGCGCATTCAAACGCCTCCATTAAGAAACCTACTCCGCCACACGCCGGTTCACGGCGGGTCTGTATTGGTACTGTAATAAAAGGAGTTAGTGGTCACTTTACTTAAATTTAATTAGCTTTAATAGAAATTTATACTTAAAACAAGCAATGCACGCTCAGGATGCACATGATCAGCACATTTGTCGCACTTTCACAAAGATAATACTACCAAGTTTGAATTGTTTGTTATGGTTGTTGTCCTCTGCATCATCATGCCGTGTTTCCCGACTTGCAAGATTCGTAACCAACAAATAAGATCCAAATAATAAGTACAACAAAGATGCCTACACATCTCATTGATTCCCGACTTGCAAGATTTAGAACCAACAAATAAGATCCAAATAATAAGTACAACAAAGATGCCTACACATCTCATTGATTCCCGACTTGCAAGATTCGTAACCAACAAATAAGATTCAAATAATAAGTACAACAAAGATGCCTACACATCTCACCGATTCCCAAATTTTGCAAGATTCAGAACCAACCCATTAGAGCCTTTTGATAAAGTGAATATTGGGATTAAATCCATCTTGGCTAGCCATGTCATACAATCGAAGAACTTGGCGAATGCTCTTGACCGTCACAACATCTGTAGTTGAGTATTCCTGTTTGCACAGCATGTTTGCACAGCACAAACAAGGAGACATGAGAGCATGATTTCGCTTTAATAGTGGCCTCCTTGAACCAACCTCCAGCTCTACTTGGATGAGGTCTTCCTGGAGTTCCATGATTCAATTCATGCGCCTTTTTCTGCAGTTCACCTGAAATGAAGCAAAGATTGCATCATTCAGCTAGCAAGAAGTACTTGCTCTTGTGAGTCAAGGTGTTCTTCTTTAGTAGTTGCATTAAAATTGAGGAACATTAAGGTTGGTTGTCCGCTCATGTAAGGTGCAACTATAATTTTCTTATCCTTTTGTGCAGTTCCACTAAAATAAAAGTGCCATTGTGGTGACAAGTGATGGCTCCATCTTGCAAAGGCTAATAAAATGTTGCACGAGATTACCAATGAGAACTTGACGGAGATTTTGGAAACTCCAATCACCATTTTGTGCGATTCCACCAAAATTGAGAGATGTTGCCCACGTGATATTTTAGTTGAACTGCACAAGACACTCATTCCAAGAAAAGTGTTTTGTGCAGTTCACCAAAAGGTCACAATAGCAACAAGGTGAAATGGATATCCCTATCTGCACAAAAAGATAGAAAGTACACAGCTGCTGGTCAATAAGAATATATGAAACATATACAAAATGAAAAGAAGCATCTTGATTATGTTCATGGCAATCACGCAAGGACAGTAGAAATTTTAAAACGTCAGCAATGCTTCATGTTACCAGAAGCATTACGATCAACAATGAGATTACTAAAATAAGGGATTACTTTAATGGTCGCATTGCTTGTTTACTGCATACGATAAATCAACAAAGCACTAGAGAGGTGGTTTAAGGGCATGGGACCATGGGGACACCAGACACTCAAAGAGCGTAAAGGAGCAACTTACTTATCATCTTGGGAAAACAAAGGTGGAGTGCCATTTGTAACACAGTTTAATTGCATCTTATCACCGGAGGCATTAGATTAACAATAACCTTTGGTTAGACATGTCCCTAAGGTAACAGCAGTGATCGCTTCATTTTACATGCGCCCTTACATTAACAACAAAGAAAAGGTTGGTATAAGGACATGTGACAATGGACGATCAAGACAATGTACCTACAAGGAGGCATAAAGTGGTGATGCCGAGTTTGTTCATGCTATGTGAGGGCAAAAACCTAATCCTCGGAGACCTTGTACTATGTGAGGGCAACAAATCTAATCACGGAGACCTTTTACTATGTGAGAGCAGCAAATCTAATCCTCGGAGACCTTTTACTATGTGAGGGCAGCAAATCTAATCACAGAGACCTTTTAATATGTGAGGGCAAGAATCTAATCCACGAGACCTTTTACTATGTGAGGGCGACAAATCTAATCCACGAGACCTTTTACTATGTGAGGGCAGCAAATCTAATCACAGAGACCTTTTACTATGTGATGGTAGAAAATCTAATCCTGGACATACTACATTGACTTGTCCACCAAATTCGCCACTTTCTATCCTTTTTTCAACCAATAACAGATTTGTTCCTTATCCAGTTTGTACTGCATTTTCCCAGTATTTCCCTTTTCAACCAAGAGACCGGTTGGGTATCCGGTCTCTACTACTTTCACCATATTATTTTCTCTTCGAATCAAGTCCTAGATTCATGCTACAACTTTCCCCCCTTTCTTTGTTGTTTGAACAAAGCCCTAGATTCGAATGCATGAAGTAGCTTTACCTCTAATAATACTAAAATTTAGGTGGCTTTGGAAGAGCTGATGGGAGTAGAAAAAGATGCACATGCAGACACGTGGGGAGCTGGGGCAGTAGAGCAAGGCCGCTTTCGAAGAACTTATACCTGAGGGTCACCGGGATGTCGGCGGCGGCAGGTCGGATCTGCGGACAATACGGCAGGGAGGAAGAAGGGTCGGAGGACCTCCCGAGCCGGCGCTGTGTCGGAGAGAACGACACGGGCAGAGGATCGGGCCCCTCCGACAGCTGTGGGTTTCCTCCCTCGGCGGTGATGACCGCGTGAACGATGCACCTTTTAGTCCTCTACACACACCGGCCGAAGGGATCCGGCCGGATCTGTGACCAGCGGTGAGCAGAGAGAAAATGTCGCTACCGCTGTCTTGTTTATATCTGGAGAGGATGAGAGAATGAAGAGAGCAACCCTAGTAAAGCAAGCGCTCAGCCCCTGCGTCCATATATAGTGGAGTGATTATCTTTTTTCTCTCCACAACAAGCGTTTCAATTTGTGTACGTGGCATTAAAGAAAAGAAACTCTCTATTTAAGGTGACTACTGTACGACTCCTACTTACTACTAGTAGTACTACAGTATTGTTCACTTGTGCTCCCCGCCCCTCCATTCATTGAACAACCCCACGGGTGAATAAACATACAGTAAGTACTGTATTTATATAGAATGAACAAGCTCGAACTATTTTCGCGTAGTTAAAAGTTGAGGGCGGGGCTTTCCCAGGCGTCTGTGGCGCTTTCGGGTAGGCGGTTTGTGAGGCGAGGAGGGTGAGCGAGTGGGGGTGCGATTTGGACAGTAGCATTCGCTGGAAAGACTTGTGATATGACCACTCACTATAGTCATGAATTATCTGGCGCTCCGACCGGGTGATGCCCCCTTCCGCTTTCGGCTCCTAATCTGGTGCATGACACGTCGACCCGGATGCTGGCTCTCCCACATGTCAGAGTAGTAAGAAGGAGCAAAGAATGATGCGGTATATATTAGTACTATACTACTACTACTCAGGTCAGAGGAGTGCGAACCACGTCAGCCTAGTGAACTAGCAGTGCGAACCACGGTAGCCCAGTGAACCAGCAGTAGAAAACAATGTGGAGATATGGCCATAAAAAACAATGTGCTACGGTCCACACTGTAGCATGTACAGTAACACTCCTCTTTGTTTGGATCCCTGAGTTAGAGCTAGTTTGGGTTGAAATAGCCTCAAATTATCAAAACAAGAGGGGTTAGTTTGAGCTAGTTTGCTCTAACCCAGCTAAAAAACTAGCCGGTGGAGAGGTTCTAATTGGGTTAGTTATCCTCGGGCCCACTAAAAGAGAACTAAAAATCTCCCTGCCCGCACCAGATCGCTCCCCCCAATCGCACGACTCCTCTCTGTTCCCCATAGGGCCGCCCGCCCAAGCGCCGCTCGCCCTCTCTCTCCTCCGGCCGCCCTCTCCTTCCGGCCTCCGCCGCCCTACTCTGGCCGCCCTCTCCTTCCGGCCTTCGAAAGTCACCCCGCTCCCCCTTCACCAGTCGTTTTTCTCCCTCTGTCGTGCTCGGCGGCGGCGCATCTACCAGGGAGGTCGCGAGAGGGGTGAGTTTGTTCGTTCCTTCTCTGTCTCACGGCCATATCATTGATCTTGGTTGCTCTAGCGCTAATTCTGATTTGGAAAAGTAGATCCTGATCAAACTTGGTATAGATTTGTGGTGCACGCATGGAATTGTTTGATGCTGCTTGAGGAGGTAATAAATCTTTCTAGAGGCCCAAAGATTCAGGTCACCTTTCTAGGTATTTCAATTTCAGGCTTGCATTATTTCTAGAGGCCCAAAGATTCAGTTCACCTTTCTAGGTATTTCAGTTTCAGGCTTGCATTATTTCTAGAGGCCCAAAGATTCAGTTCATCTTTCTAGGTATTTCAGTTTCAGGATTGCGTTATTTCTAGAGGCCCAAAGATTCGGATTACCTTTCTAGGTATTTCAGTTTCAGGCTTGCATTATTTCTAGAGGCCCAAATATTCAGTTCACCTTTCTAGGTATTTTAGTTCTGAGCTTGCATTATTTCTAGAGGCCCAAAGATTAAGTTCCCGATCGGTGTGCAAGCGGCCCTGCCACCCATGCCGGTGTTTAAGCCTCAACTCCCAAGGGCCGGCGTCGGAGGGGTTCCCGGGGCTTGGGCTCTACAGAGCCTTCCTCCAGAGTGATGATGGCGAGCTCCTCCCTCGGGGCGTGAGGGGCTCCGGGCTCCCTCCCTATCGTGAATGACTTCCGTGATGAGTTAGCTCATTCTTTGTTTCATGAAGTGTTTTTTTATTTTGTGAAGCTTTATTGACGACTTGTATGTTTAAGTGGGATATCTCATTTGTATGGACAAAGTAAAAATTATCATGTTTTGCATGCTTGATTTGTATAGATGGTTCGTTTATGTCAATTGTGAGCGGGAGGAGGCCACAAAAGAGCCGGCCACACCAAGAGGGTGCTTGGATCCAAGGGACTTATTTTAGTCTAACTAAAAATAGTCTCTTTAAGAGGCTAAAGTTCCAAGCACCCCTGACTAAAGAGGGGCTAAAACTAGTCTTGAGACTAAAAAATTTTAGTCAGGAGTACCCCTACTAAAATGTGGATTAGTCCTCTCTCTCCTCATTTAACTCCTCTCCTTTAACACAGGTGAGTTATGGATTGGAGGGTTTGGAGGATAATAAATGCTCATTAACTTGTTTTAGTCTCTTTAGTATTTGGATCCAAGCATGGGTGAGGCTAGCAAGTTTTAGTCCACTACTTTTAGTCATGGAACTAAAACGTATCCAAGCACCCTCCAAATCCGGCAGGAAATAGGGTCCAAAGTAGTCAAATGATTGAGATAGAGCATTTATTGTCAATCTAACCCTGCCATCCATACACCTTTTTGGTTTAGAGTTAGTTTATGGTTAGAATCTAACTCTAACCTCTAACTGAGTTAGAGTTCTCCTCGTCTCGGTTCATCGCCATCATACTTTCCCCATTCCTGTGTTTTCAGTATCCTGCGAATCAAAGAGGCCCTTTTTTGCAGGAAAAATCAAAGAGGCCCTTAGACTGGTTTAGGTCCGGTCATTTTTTATAAACGTGTTATGTCCAAAATTTAATGAACGTGCTCCGGTTTCCATGAAAATAATCCGGTTTCATGTAGTAATTCATTCATTTATTTATTCTTCTGTGGGGGGTTTGCATGTAATTCGTGAGGTCTGAAATGTAAAGTACCCCGGCATATGCTCCGAGTCGTGCATGCACTATGACCCAGATGCTCTATGTCCCACATGTCGGCGAATGGGAGCACGTGGAAATAGCCTAGGAGTACATATAGGAGGATAAATGTGTGTAAAAATATGTACTATGAAGCGTAGCCGCGGTTCGAAAAGGAGACCTAAAGTGATGACAGCTATAGGTCGCACGCACCCAACTAGTGGTACTAGACATACGACTAATTTTTCCCTCAAAAAAAGAGGAACAAGTGCTCAAGATTCTATTCCATAAACACGAGTCCCATCTCGACAACAAATGGCCCATGCTATAGCTAGCTCTCCTCCCTCGTTTCTCTCTTCTAATTCTAAACTCGGCCCGGCCTTGGGGTGGGCGGGTGGGTTTGCTCAATCATGACCCCACCTCACAAAGTGAAAACGTTACGATTTGGAATAAAAATGCCATATACTCCCTCCGTTCATAAATATAAGCCTTTTTAGATACTATTTCAAATGGAATACAACATACACATGTATGTAGACATAGTTTAGAGTGTAGATTCACTCATTTTGCTGCGTATGTAGTAGTCACTTGCTGGAATCTTTAGAAAGACTTATATTTGGGAACGGAGGGAGTACTATACTAGTAAAACATTAAGGCCACGAGGCGATGCTGTCTTTGGTTACAGGAGGCAAGAAGAAGAGATGCATCCATCGACGGCGTCCACCTCCTCGACTCAGGCGCCGCCCACCGAACGGCGCCTAAGTAGTAGTGGCTTTCGTGGCTGTGTCGACGTGCTTCAACAATGGCGTCCAAAGACTCCAGCCGGAAGAAGGCCAACGTCTTTCTGTCCTCGCTTGCCTTGTAGTGGCCTATGTAGACGATTTCCTCGTGAGACGTGGATGTGCGGTCGACGGTTTCTTTGCATGGCGAGGCGCTACGCGGCGGCGCCGCCTCGAGGTGCACATTCTTCGTCGCGACCTCTGGCACCGCAGGCCACCTGTGGCTTGAAAGAGTTCATCACCATGGAGGCCGATGAGGGTGGCGAGCAATGAGGAGCCAGGTGCGCGAGTGAAGCGATGCGGCAAGGTCGTCCGGCGCCTTCGTGGCCGGTGAACTTGCGGATGGAGTTGACCATCATGTCGTCCATGCGAGAGGCGGCTTAAGCGTCGGCGAGGGCTATGATGCTGCGATCGCCAAAGACCGTCTGGAACGCTGCGTGGTGTGGGGCGCGAGCGGCGCTTTGGATGATTTGGCACAGCTGACTTCCGCTCGCGTCCATCGCCTCCATAGGTGCTTGTGGCTTACGGTCACTTGATCTTGGATTGGAGTGAGCAAGGTTGCGCAGAGACTTGGGAGTAGATGGATTGGAGTGGTGGGGCCTCTTTATTATATGAGAGTCCAAACTCGTTGCATTCACATCGTCTTTGGCTCTATTCTCGCTTCTCAATTAATTCCCTCTGCATGTAATTGAGGATGCATCATTGACCGTTCCACGTCTCGGGAACCACTACCCTATCCCTCCTTGGCATTCAAGCACCTATGGACCCGTCGACGACGAGGTGCCTATGGTGACTTCGTAAATTTCAAGATGATAGTGTCGTGTGTGTGTGCTTTCATAGGGGTGAGTGTATGCGCATGTATATGAGCGCTTGAGTCTGTACTGTGTCAAAAAAAACGTAAATGCGTGTCAAAAAGAGACTAGTCAGTATACTCAATATTGTGCACCTCGGAGAGAAAAATGATAGAACTAGTACGTATTTATTTACGGTG
This sequence comes from Aegilops bicornis, assembly GCA_021605145.1. Taxonomy (NCBI): domain Eukaryota; kingdom Viridiplantae; phylum Streptophyta; class Magnoliopsida; order Poales; family Poaceae; genus Aegilops; species Aegilops bicornis. The sequence continues at coordinate 1,755,294 of JAHIAL010000030.1, forward strand.
CAGATTCACTCATTTTGCTCCATATGTACTCCGTCTCGGTGTAGTCTAGTCACTTGTTGAAATCTCTAGAAGGGCAAATACTCCTTTCTCGTTTACGAGGGCTATACTAGCAAGTAGTTGTATGTACTAGTACAATAGTGGGCTCACATAGAAATTTTGTCTCATGCAAGAGCTCGGCTATATCGTGCTCCAATGTTCGCAATCGCAACATTCAGTTTGCGCTTGGCTCTTCGCCTCTTCGAGAAGGCGAACAATGATGTTACTACTATCGCTTCTACGGTGTCGAATCCATCGCTGCATGTCCGTCCCACCGTGAGCGGGACGGATAGCTTGTTGTAGAAGTACTACTAAGCAAAAGACTGTCCTCGTTTGCGAGCAACCGCGCGCATGGGTGAGGGAGAAGGCGTGTTGTAAAATCAAGCTTCTCCTCGTTGTATGAGTTGACGCGACACATCATAGCACTGGCCCCACATGCTTGCCTCTAAACTTGGCTGAAAGACCCGCGGTGTACAATATATTTGCTGCAACCTCTAACATTTACCCACCACAAATTAATATATATGTGGCCGTATGCATCGTTCTGATGCAGAGGCCGGGGAGTCCCCCCTTTTTGAAAAAGAAACAAATTAAAATATATATTCCTTGTCTTGACCAGATGAGCGCGCAAACTACAATCACCAGTGACGTGTAGGGCCGTAAGACTATTTTAATTTTTTTTAAACTTCGAGACGGCCACATAGCATGGAGCCGACGAGCGATTTTAAGCTTACGGGCACGGTACACGCTATCCTAGACTACTCTACACATGAAACCGCCACACGAGCGTCCGGGCTGCGCTTGGCTCTTGCCTCTTTGGGAAGTCGAACAATGATGGAGTACCACCGCACCGAGGAGTACTACGATGCGCTTGGCCATCGACACCGATTGAACTGCTGCATGTCCACGGCGTGCGAGGGAGAGCGTGTAGCGAAAGCTTCTCCTAGTCTTGCCAGCCACCACGTTCATGGGCGAGGGAGGGATGCTCCTGCCTTTGCGTGTATGACAGGTGGGCCTGAAAGGTGTGTGGCCAACCTGTCATACTGCCAAAGGCAGGTGCAGTAAAGTCCGCGAGCGAGAGGTTAATCAAACTTCTCATTGATGTACGAGTTGACGCGACACATCAAAGCACTGCACTCGATATATTTCAATAATTTGCGTTTACTGATGCATTAATTACAACGCATGCATGCATGTTGTGACTCTCCTTTTGATACTTGCATGTGTTGATTTAATGCACCTTGAAGCAGCAGAGATGTCCCGCCGCGCCACGAATGTAGCAGAGATGTCCCGCCGCGCCGTGGCGGCCTGGGAAAAATTTCACCAGGCGGCGCATTTAATCGTTAGTGCATGCATGCGATCGTCCATAGCCCGGATGGATCAGATCTTGGTGGGGCGAGGTTGCGGGGACGACATGAAAGCCTCGTTTGAGCAGGCTACCGGCGTCATCCGGCAAATAAGGAGGGCAATGAGAGGCTCCGGGCGGCGCGACCTGCTGAGGGAGAAGATCGTCCGAAGTGCAGACCAGCAGGAGGAGACGAGTGCCTTGTTGAAGAGGATCGGCGTCATCGTCAAGAAACTTATGGACGAGAATGACATGCTCCGCAATGAGCACCAAAGGCTGGTGGAGGAATCCGTGGATGTTCTCAAGCAGCGTCTTGAGGACACGAAAGAGCTCATCGCCGCTGCCATGGAGACTAGTTCCAGCGGCTGCAAGAACGCATCAAGAAAGTAGAGATCAATGAACCGGATCCTTGTCTTCCGCCTTCTTTTGCCCTTGTGTATTTCGGGCATAGCCGCATGTGGATTTTTAATTATCTTTCTAATTATGTAAGACAATTAATCGCCCTTATCTTTCTGTGGAAGATCAATGTTGCGAGGTGGAATGAAGAAAACTCTTCTTTGTGGCGACCACAGGCGTTGTTGTTCTTCTAGTTGCTGCTGGGCTTCCTTCAGTTTCCTGGTTTCTTTTGATGTAATAATCGGTTTAGGATGTGGATTGTGTCATCGGTTGTGAAATGTTGGGTTCTAGCACGGGTGTTTGGCCTTTGTTGGCCTCTTGCTATGTTGCGATTTCAATCTGGTAGCTTTTAGTCCTTCGTGTTAGGCTGGAGTTGTGCTGAACTTCTTGTGAATTGTGGTGGTTTTCAGTAATGAAAATCGGAAGGGGCAAGCCCTTCTTTGATCAAAAAATAATAATCGTCCTTATATATTCATCAGTCTTGCTATAAGTCACAGTAGATGCTATATCGGTCCGTCGGATCTTACATCAAGATCCGTGCTTTTAGATTTTCTTTTTTCTCTCTTAAATCTCAGTCGAGTGAGACATATCCATGCCATTAAACAGAGGCTCGGGCGCCATTAATGGAGACCTTGGGAGAGAGGTGGACGGCAGATGGAGGTCAAAGGGCTCTCCTCCCGATAAGCACGCGCAGGGGTCTAATTGCATGCCTCTCGTACTCAAATAGCTACCTTGCACGGCGCCTCCTAGCTAATAAAAAATGGGGACGCGTGGCATCACGTAAATGGTACTAGTAAGTAGAACGCCCACGGTTTCAATAATACATGTGTTTCCGATTGTAACGTGACAGCACTTGTTCCAAAATGACTTTGTTGATTGTTAATGTGTGCGCCTTCATAAATCGGATCGCAAATTTACCACAGCATGTTGGTGCCATGTCATGGCACCAAGCCAAGTTTCATTATTTTCATGCGTGTTTTGGATTTACAGGAATTAAAAACTAAGTTTCTCAATGTTTCCAACCCAGCCACGACGCCTTTAATTTTGAATTTGATTCCCATTTCTTGCATGGAACCTACAAATTTACCCGAGGACACACATGTGATTTTTCAACCAACTTTGGTGCCTTTGGAACATGTGCTTGTATTTCAAATTTGAATTATGCACACAAAGGTGACACGTTCCTCCCGGAACCACGAGCCTTCTTGAGAGAAGCTCCGATTTGCAAGAAGCTTATACCAATATTTGTTCCTATTCGGCCAATTTTTTTTACCACGGCATGGTACTACCATGACATGACACCATGCCAAGTTTCATGATTTTAAAATCAAGTTTCTGAATGTTCTCAACCAAGCCACGATGCCCAGATGTTTGAATTTTATTCTCATTTTTTGCATGGGACCTAGTCCGTCCTTCCATCTATATAGGGCCTAATGTGTTTTTCAAGACAGCCTTTGACTATTGACAAGATTAATAGCACATGAGATGTATACTATGAAAATTATACTATTGGAAGCTCCTTTGACATACAAATTTGAAGGTATGCTTTGTGTAAGTTGCATGTCATATATTATTGCTCTAACGTTTGGTCAAAGTTAGCCTCGAAAAAATAATTAGGACCTATATAGATGGAAGGAGGGAGTAGAGATTCACTCGAGGACACAAATGTGATTTTTCAACCAACTTTGGTGCACGGAGCATGTGCTTGTAGTTCAAATTTGAATTATGCACATTAAATGACCAAAAACTCAATTAATGTGTAAATAAGGCCAAACGAAGCCGGATAATTCCAAAATTTAACGAGGCACTCATGTAGTTCTATGTTGCCTTTGTAAATAAACTCAAGGGGACAACGTATATCGCTTCGCACTCAAAGGTGGCACGTTCCTCTCAGAACCACGAGCCTTCTTGAGAGAAGCTTGGGTTTGCAAGAAGCTTATACCAAAATCTGTTCCTATTCGGCCAATTTTTTACCACAACATGGTAGTACCATGACATGACATCCATGCCAAGTTTCATGATTTTTAGACGTGTTTTGGATTTACAAGAATTTTAAAACCAAGTTTCTCAATGTTCTCGGCCGAGCCACGATGCCCAGATGTTTTAATTTTATTCTCATTTCTTGCATGGGACCTAGAAATTCACCCGAGGACACAAATGTGATTTTTCAACCAACTTTGGTGCACGTAGAGCATGTGCTTGTAGTTCAAATTTGACTTATGCACATTAAATGACCGTAAACTCAATTAATGTATAAAAAGCGACAAAACGAACCCGGAATAATTCCAAAATTTAACGGGCACTAATGTAGTTCTATGTTGCCTTTGTTAAGAAACTCAAGGGGGCAGCGTATATCGTTTCACACTCAAAGGTGGCACGTTCCCTCTTAGAACCACGAGCTTCCAAATCGCCCAATTTTTTACCACAACATGTTAGTGCCATGACATGACACCATGCCAAGTTTCATGATTTCCAAAGTAGTTTTGGATTTACATGAATTTAAAATCTAAGTTTCTCGACGTTCTCGGCGAAGTCATGACGCCCAGATGTTTAAATTTCATTCTCATTTCTTCCATGGGACCTAGAAATTCAACCAAGGACACACATGTGATTTTCAACCCACTTTGGTGCACCGAGCATGTGCGCAATTCATATTTAGATTATGCACATTAAAAGTCCGTAAACTCAATTAATGTATAAAAAGGCCAAATGAACCCGAAATAATTCCAAAATTTAACATGGCACTCATATAGTTCTATGTTGCCTCTGTAAATAAAATCAGGGGAGGCAGCGTATATCGCTTTTGCACACAAAGGTGACATCGCCCTCTCGGAACCACGAGGCTTGTTGAGAGAATCTCCGGTTTTGCAAGAGGCTTATACCAAAACTTGTCCCAATTCAGCCAAAAATTATACGTATGAAAACATGGTTTAGATTATCCCGAACATCTCGCTACCTAGACCAATAATGTACTATGATTTGAATTCAACATAAAATGGATACAAATATTTGAATTGGAGAGCGTAGTTCATAGTGAAATATGATTACTGCTATATGCATGTTTTTTGTTATCAAGATAATATTTAAATTATTGTATAACTTGACAACAATCGTATTCAAATAAGGAAAATTGATTCAAATTTAGTCCATATGGTAGACGACAATATATATGTTCACATGGTGGAGTGAAATGTTCATATATGTTGGAAGATCAAAATGTACGACTACATCAATTATAAACCGCAAGGTCACCTAACGATATATTCGAATTCAACATAACATGGATTCAAAAATTGAAATTCGAGATCATGGCATCTGTAATCATATAAAAGGGACATTACTCATTCTTTGGTGGGAATTGATTTGTTTTTGTTATTGTTGAGGGAAGTGCGAATTGATTTGGTACCGTGCAGGGTAATCTTGTTCTCCCAATTTTTTTTACATTTTTCTTGTAGTTTTTTCAATGGCATCTATAGCAATATAGTAAAAGGGGACATGACTCTCTTGTGTCTTGTATGAATTGTTTTTTTACACATTAAGTTTGTTCTGCCGAACAAGGAATCCGCACCTTGTTATCCTGAAAATTTCAAGATCGAGTATCTTTTGTCTCACCTGCTTTGAAACTCCCGCTTCTTCAACCCGCGCCGCGCCTTGTTATCCTGAAATTTGGGCGCGCGCAAGAACTCCCTCCTCATCCGAAATCGCTCCCCGCAGCCCGCATATCGAAATCCCCTTCTACCCCGCAATGGAAATGAAGCTCCACGTCATGCGGTGTCAAAACCGGTGGGTACGCCGGTAACTTACCCTACATTTCGGACAAGCGCGTCCCACAGGCTTGGCTCCCTCCCCTTCGCCCCCACCCCCCCATTACGTACCGAGGCCGCCCAAAACCCGCGAAACCCCACGCTCCTTCATCGGCCTCCCGACCCGCCGCCAGCCAGAGACACTTCCCCGACCACGTCGTCCACCGCAACAATCGCCGTCCCTCATCCACCGCAGACCGGATGAGGATTCGTTGTCGATCTCGTCGTCCCGCCGGATCAGCCGCCCGTCCTCCACCTCCAAGGAGCTGCCCGATGTTCGCCTGCGTCTATCGCGCCACCTCAATCCCCACAGCGCCGTCTTGACTCGTCTCTGACCGGAACCGCAGCACCCTCACCAATTCCTCCGATGAAGCTGAGGCCAACTCGGCGCCACCAAGGAGGTTTTGCACTCACCGCTGAATTATATCTTTTATTCGATCTCAAGGGGCTGCCGGTGCTCGATACCGAGCAGAAATTGCTTGTCTCCATCGAATGCGCCGTCGCCGGACACATCATCCACGGCGTCTCTCCCCATGTCGTTGCTTCCTCGGCGGCGACTTCCACTCTGGCACTAGCTGCTCGGCTCTCGCTCACCGCTGTTCTTCTTTGTCGATCGCTTTTACCGCTTCCTGGTTTTGTTAAGTCTTCTGCTGCTGCTCTTGCTCTCACTTTGCGCTGCTGCTGCTGCACGACCTCCCGTGACTACTGAGTTGCTGCTTTAGCACTCGTCATGGTGCTCTTGCCACGACTTGCTCTCTCTGCTAGTCGTTCCCTGCTCGGCGTCTGCTGATTTAGATCAACGCTTCTCTCGCTACTAGTGCTCGAATGCCCTAAACATCTATTGCAATGCTTTCTGTTACTAGTTCAATCAGTTTGACGATAAAAATTCTGTTTATTTGTGAAGTTCATTTTCTTCGGTTAAGTTCGAGTGAGCAGTACTTACACCATCCGTCGAGCGGCCGTGGCGCTGGCCGATGCGTTTTACATCTAGCACTTTTTGGTGATGTATTTTACATCATCTATTGCAGATGATATTAGGGTCCCACTTTAGATTAACATTGTATGTCTTGTCATGCTTCAGCCTCGTCACCGTACACCTTAGCGGAGCTGCTCCAATGACGGAACCGTCCATCACAATGAGCAGATACTCTCGGCGCCGCTTCCAGAGGCCTCGGATCTTCTTCCCGCCTCCGACAGTCACACCAAAGATCATCACCATCCTCCACGTCCAACCCAATGATGCCGAGGTCCACAAGGCTAGGCCAAAGAGGTTGTACACTCGTTGCATCACTTTGTTTCTCCATTCCTCTGTTCTTTCGATTCATGTGAGCCAAACACCCGGGTTGGATCAAATCCTATGTTTCCAAATGCTCTGCTTTGCACGTGCATTCCTATCCTATTCTGTGTTTTTCATGTCCTGCGTTTATAGAATCCTCCAATTCTAAGGAGCCCTTATAGATTTACTTCATTTTCAGATAGGCGTCAAAGAAAACTCCGTGTTATGTCCCGCTTCCCCGCTGCGGTTGCCGTCATCCACCCCACCTGAGGTGCACCATCGACAGAAGCGTTCACTGCAGTAGAGATTCCCCCTGCAGACTTTCTTTCGCTGCCTCAGATCATCTTCCCGTTCTTGCAGCCACGCCATGTGCATTACCATCATCGACTGAGCAGATGAACCTGAGGACTACACAGTTCCGGAAGAGAGGTCGCAGTCTTTCGTGTTTGCTTACATTATACATCGGTTATTATTACCTGCTATTTTATCATTCAATCTTGAGTTTTGAATTGCCCATGGGTCTCATATCGAGCCACCAACAAATAGTATTTGTCTACTATCTGGTTCATCTGGGGTCTTCTATGTGGTTCATGTTGGGTGGGCAACAAACAATAGATGATCCATTGTCTATCTTTTTAAACTAAAGCTATAATCTACCTGCTATCATTAGTTTTGGATCCATCCACTCGTTTGCTACCATCGGTCTTGATTTTTTGCATGCACCCCTAGGCCTTACAAAATCTAACTATTTTTTATTATGCATGTCGAGATATTGTACACAATCGCATCGAACATGTAGAGAAAAGAGAAGACCGTTGCGTCTGAATATAATATCATGCAGACGCTGCTCCATGGTGGGCGTAAGTGCCCCCCTCTCCTCGCATTTCCAGTTGTATTCCAGAGGAAGATAACTATTCAGTATGGAGTCGACTACTTTTGCTTACCACCGAGGTGTTTGCTCTAACCCGGCATGTTGATGTTGGTCATATCATGCATACGGCACCTTGCATTGCTTACATTATACATCTTATATGTCATCACTTAGTTTAGATTTGCTTTGCGTGAATGCCACTGTTTGGTTTCTATATCATATCTTCACCATTCCTAAATATTTGTCTTTTTAGAGATTTCAACAAGTGACTACATACGGAACAAAATGAGTGAATCTACACTCTAAAATATGTCTATATACATCCGTATGTGGTAGTCCATTTGAAATCTCTAAAAAGACAAATATTTAGGAACGGAGGGAGTATATGGGAATTATGCAATGCCATCTTCTTTAGCCGTGCATCATATACGTGAATCATGCAATGCCATCCTGTTTAGCCACCATCGATATGTGAATTGTATCGAGCCATATATATTCCATAAAGTATTCCATTAGTCAACAAAGTATATACATACATCTACTCTTCCTGTGCATCAGCCATTTGAGTCGGTCATGGGAAAATCTGGAATGAAAACAAGGTCTTCTCGATCGGTGCTACTGTCGATGCAGATTTCTTCTTTGATTCTGAATAGCTCCTCGAGAGGAGGATTCAGAGAGATGACCGTCGTATTCCCCCGAGGTGCATGCTCTAACTTGGCTGGGTTATATTGCTCATATCATGCATATGGTGTCTTGCATTGTCATGCCATCTTCTTAGATTAGACATGCTTTGTGTGAATGCCTCCTGTTTGCTTTCTATATCAGATATGTGAATTATGCAATGCCATGTTTTTCAAACGCTATCATATATGTGAATTATGCACCGCCATGGAGCCAGCATCATATATGTGAATTATCTCATGCCATATTTTTTTCATTACGTATTCCATTTGTCGGACAATGCTGTATATTGAACTACTCTTCATGTGTATCAGCCATTTGAGCGGTTATGGAAAAATCTGGAGTGAAAACAAGGTCTTCGTGAGCGAGCAATGGTACCTGTTGAAGCATATATCTCGATGGTTACAGGAGCTCCTCAGAGGAGGATTCGAGACATATGACCAGTCCTATATCCCACCTAAGGTGTATGCTCTAAGTTGCAATGTTTATATTTCCCATATGATGCATATGGTGTCTTGCATTGCTTAGTTTAGACATCATATGCACAATATTGAATTCAATCTGCTTAGTTAGAGATCATACATGCGAGTGCGCCTGCTTAGTATATGAATCAATTATGTCAATTATATCATGCCATCCTGTATACTTAGACAACATGTATGTGAATTATTTCATCCCAACCTATTTTAGAAAGACATCATATAGTTTTGTCATGTCATCCTGTTTAGGTACTCATCATATGTTGAATTATGCCATTATATACTGTTAAGTTATCCATCATATATCTGAAACTGTGGCATGCTATCCTTTTTAGTTAGGCATCATATATGTGAAATTGTGTCATGTCATTGTCCTGTTTGGTTAGACAACATATATGTGAATTACCACATCTATCTATCATACAATGTCCATGACGCTCAACTTCTTTTCTTGTTTATCACCATTTGAATTGGAGGGTGATGGCAGTATCTAAGGGAGCAAAAACCCGTTCTTCACAAAAGATAGTGCTACCCATCGATGCAGATAGAACCACGGTTGTCTTGGCCTAAACTAGCCCCACCACACATAATCGAGACTCTTCCAGATTGCACACTTACACCGTTGGGCGAGAGAACCAGCTACAACCCATCTAACCGCAACCCAATGGATAGTAACCCACTTATAGTTGACAAAGCACCATGTCCACCACAGAGTACCCCACACGAGCAGCTTGTAAAGCTACTGCGGTGCCCAAAGCACGAAGACCACCACAGCTAACCCAAACTCCACGTTTAAAGCGTAAGAGCAAGCTGTTCTTAGGTCGATTCAGTAGCTATCGTCCATACTCCTTTCTTTGTTGCATCAATTGTATTTACTCATACCAACTACTTTCCAATTTGAAGGATCCAATTGAAACTCCAATGGCGCAACAGTATGTTTTAAACCTATTTCTTTAAGCTGGATTGCTGTTCTAACTTCTTTCTCTATGTTGATTTCAGTTTAAGTTGTATAAACAGTTATGTTCTCATGTGATGCACATTACAAGTGCTGCCAATGATGTGTAGTTTCTCACACTTATATTCTGTCTATGATGTTGTGTCTTAAAAATATATGAGTTGAACTGTGTCTCTATCTTGATTACGGAACATAAACTAGAATGATATGGACAATACAGTGACCATAGTACATAGATATATGTTTGTTTAATGTTGTTATCCTGTCCACCTTACTCTTGAACGGTTTACCAAAATGAGTTTCGTATACTACAAGCTAAACTGTGATGTGTGCCTTGTTTCTCTTGTAGTATGCAAACAGAATATTGGAGAAGAGCACCCCACTATGCAATGGTAGAGAAAGTAATGCAGATAAGGTTCAAGATTGTGAGACAACCCTTTTGGTCTCCAAGAAAGGTGATAAAAACAATCTTGTAGACAGTGAGAAAACCCCACACGATCCTGTGTTGATGTAGTGTTCGAAAGTTCATCGCCAAGATCACCGCACAAGCTCTTCGAACTGTTGCTGAATCACTTCGCCTTCTTGATCTCGGCTACAAGTCGAAAGGCATCACCAATTTGTCTTTGGCAAGAAGTCAAGGGCCAGGAAGTCCCTGCAGAATTCAGATGTGTACTTTCTTGTGCAATGAAGTTACTGGAGGATTTAAGCGCCAAACAAGATAAAGTTAATAAGCTTGCTAAGCATCTTGCCGGCATTATGGGTACACAGGATATTGTTTCTTGAACTCTTCAAGTGGTTTGATTCTGGACTTGTTTTGTCTTGGCGTTTATATGCTGCTTTGTTCCCTATATTTGCACCTTTGGTGGCGAACTTTGATGCCCAAAGTGGATGTAATATGTGTAATAGCCGTGATAGCCTAGCATAAGTTGCTTGCTTATTTATTTCCTTGTTGTCTTGTTTATTTGTTTGCTTGTAGTCGGTCAGTTCTTTTTCAGCGGTTTGCTAGTGGCTGCAATAACCTATTTTTTGAAACTAGGCCACAATAACCATGGGCTAATATTTACTTGTAGTGACCTTTGGGCCTCCCTACGGGTCAGAGAAAGCGATGGGCCTCCTACGGGCCGTAGAAACAATAGACCTTCTACAGGCCGTAGAAACAATGGGCCTTCTACGGGCCGTAGAATCAATGGGCCTTCTACGGGACGTATCATCAATGGGCCTTATACGGGCCATATGATCGATTGGCCAAACATGGGCCAATAACAGGCCGCATTATGGCCGTAAAATGGGCTAGAGTTGGAATCGTCCGTTCATGGGCCGACCATAACGGGCCATCGTTAATAGGTCGTATTTGATGACGCTATGAAAATGGCCCAACGTATTAACGGACCACAAACGGGCCGACGGTAACCACGGGCTGAATTTGGCCCACAAGTAGAAAATAGCGATGATGTGGGCCGTAAGTAAACGAATCTTTGAAATGAGCCCAAGAATAAATGGGCTCGAGAAGGCCGAAAGATAACATGGTGCAGAAGCGGCCCAGCGGAATAACGGGCCGTTAATGGGTATAAAGTGATATCTTTGTTCATTACGGGCCGGTTTCACCACGGAGTCGTTAATGGGTGTAAAGTGATACACTATTCATTACGGGCCGCTTTCATCACGGTAGTTAATAGGCCAAGAGTTACATAGGGCCTCATATGGGCCGAAAGACGTCATGGGCCAGAAGTGAAAATGGGCTGGAATCATATTGGATGGCCCAGATGACGCTACTGGGCCTTATTCGGATAGGGCGTAACGGGCCTTGGGTTAGCGGGCTGTAAATGGGCTATATGCGAGCAGTGCCGTTAACAAAGTTTCCATGGGCGCCCGCCACCTTTTGACCAAGTCAAAGCGGGTCGGCCTTTTCACGAGAATGGGCCTCTGTTGGGCCATGCCACGTGTCGATGTATCATAGGCGTATACATCCAATGAGTGGATGACATCCGTCCCAACGATGAGCCGACATCGCAGTGTTTCCTCCAAACCAATGATGATTTTACACGTGGAAAATCCCCATTGGTCGGGCTGTTAACGGGTTATCGGATCCAAAACCCGACCCGATAGCTTAACGGCGTTCCGTTACGGTGGATGCCACGTGTCGGTCACCCTTGACGAAAGCACTTCTGTGACGCGCGATTTATCGTCATGGAAGTGGACACTTCCATGATGATAATTTTGGTAATGTCATGGAACACTTCTAGGACAGCACAGGTATGACTATCTTGATTCTGTCATAAAATCGTTATGGATGTACATGCATGACAAAAAACGCGACCTACTGTGACAAACACGTATCATCACGGAAGTGTATTTTTTTTTTGTAGTGTCATCAATGATAGATGAAAGACGAAGCTTCTCCTTTTTGAGGATACCCACCGTATGCCTAGCCCAACCACCAAGGAATTTGCGTAATGCACGCATTTTGTTATTCCATCTGTGAATTGGGGTATGCCCGACCACTGGTTTCTCACACACCTCCTTGACCATATCATGGAAGCCATCCGAAGCAACCACCCAAGTTCAAATTTGAACTTGCGTCTATGTTGTGGTCGTGGCAAACCAGTAGTTAGGAGAATGGGTGCGTGGTCTGATATAGCCTCAATACGAGGTGGAGCACGAACAGACACCATGGGAAATTTAGATTCCCAGTCGGTATCAATTAAAACACGATCTAGTTTCTCATATGTCGGTTCCGGAAGACTGTTCGCCAAGTGAATTGTCTTCCAATCATGGAAACCTCTCGCAGATTTAGACTGTCGATGACAACATTGAAAAGGAAAGGCCAATGATTATCAGCTTTTGTCATTTGGGAATCGAAGCAAATTAAAATCCCCACCTATAAGAATGGGGTAGGGATTATCTTTTGCCAGATTAACCAATTCACGGAGAAAATCAGCCTTGGACTCGTCTTGGGTCGCCCATACACACTAAACCAAGGTCCATGTGAAGTTGTCGGCCTTGTTGCGAATATGGAGTTTAATGTGAAACTCACCATCCGAACTAGCCAAAACATCCATAGTCCTTGTATTTACGCCAAGTAAAATGCCCCCAGAACTACCTCTAGGCGGTCGAGAAACCCAAGTAAAGTCTAGCCCGCCGGATAGACGGTTTAGCAGACTTACTGAGAAATCACGTTTCCCTGTTTCAGAGATAGCCAAGAAATCTAAATTGTATTCCCTATTACATTCCGCGATGAATAAATGTTTAGCCAAGTCATGAAGACCTCTGCTTTTAAAAAACATTCCATTCATGAGGAAACAATAGGAGATTTAGAACATTTCGCCCTCTTGTGGGACTTACTATCTTTTCTCAAACGTGCAGTCTTTGATTTACGCCCGGACCCCGGATGCTGTGAGCTCAATTAGTGAGCTAAGCCCGGGTTCATCTAGGCCCACGTCCGAAACCGCTCCTACTAAGTGAGAGAGTAGCTGACCATCTGATGTGGCATGCAGCTCCTCCTCATCAGTATGGGAGACATAAGACTTGCTAAAAACACGTGGAGTGACTTTTAGTCGGTCATATTCCAAATGTTTTAAAGCTTTAGTCGAAATAGAAATATCCTTCTCATTCTTTCCTAGACTAACACCCACATTATTCAACTTAGACGCAATGGCAACATTGGAAAAAGCTAAAAAGGATTTGGGTGATGACGTAATACCTTGGTCGCCGAGGTTCATACCGCTTGCTTTGCGCCGCATAGCCTTGGCCAAAGAGTCCTCATCTGTGTCCATAGAACCGCCGCCAACAACCATATGACGAATACTTGATGTAGGTGTCACTTTGCCAATGAGGTGGCGCCCGCTCTGTGCGGAGGTGTGGACGCCCCGATTCAATCGTACACTAATCATGCACGCATGGCGTATGCGATCAAGATCGTGACTCACGGGAAGATATCACAACACAACTATAAAAACATAAATAAGTCATACAAGCATCATAATACAAGCCGGGGGCCTCGAGGGCTCGAATACAAGTGCTCGATCATAGACGAAGTCGTGGAAGCAACAATATCTCGAGTCTGACGGACATAAGTTAAACAAGTTGCCTTAAGAAGGCTAGCACAAACTCGGATACTGGATCGAAGAGGCGCAGCCTCCGCTCAGGATCCTCCTAACTACTCCCGGTCGCCGCCCGCATGGGCTGCACGTAGTAGTAGGCGCCTCCATTGTAGTAGTAGTCGCCGAAGGTGGCGTCGCTCCCCTGGGCTCCATCTCGTGCAGTTGCGACAATCGGGTAAAGAAAGAAAGGGAAAAGGGGAACAAGGCAACCGTGAGTACTCATCCAAAGTACTACGCAAGCAAGGAGCTACACTACATATGCATGGGTATATGTGTAAAGGGCCATATCGATTGGACTGAACTGCGAGAATGCCGTAATAAGAAGGGATAGCTAATCACGTCAAGACTACGCTTGGCAGCCTCCGTCTTGCAACATGTAGAAGAGAGTAGGCTGAAGTCCTCCAAGTAGCATCGCATAGCATAATCCTACTACCGTGATCCCTCCTCGTAACTCCACGAGAGAGCGACCACCGGGTTGTATCCGCACTTGGAAGGGTGTGTTTTATTAAGTATCCGGTTCTAGTTGTCATAAGGTCAAGGTATAACTCCAAGTAAATCACATTATCAAGATCACGGCTATTCAATAGATTTACTTCACCTGTGGTGCACCACATAACCCAACACGCTTGATCCCATTTGGTCGGACACACTTTCCCGGTCATGCCCGCCGGAAGATCAACACGTCACACCCCACCTAGGCACAACAGAGAGGTCAAGACCTGTTGGTCTAAACCTAAGCGCCTGGTGCAGGCCCATCGCCTTAGCACACCTACTGCGTTGCGGCCGGTAAGCGTAACTAGCCCCTTAATACAAGAGCAAAGCTTACGTTCCAATCGGTCGCAGCGCCGCTCGATCGGCGTCATGAAGTGCTTCGGTGATACCACGATGTCGAAAGTGCCCATAACTGCTCCTCGCGTAGTTGGTTAGTGCGTATAGATCAAATGGCCAGACTCAGATCAAATACCAAGATCTCATTAAGCGTGTTAAGTATCCGCAAACGCCGACCAGGGCCAGGCACACCTCTCTCCTAGGTGGTCTCAACCTGCCCTGTCGCTCCGCCACAAAGATCCACTCATGTTGCTTCCACAAGCCGAATTGCCTTTAGTCACCACATGTATCATGTATAAAGTATATAGTATATACCCGTGATCACCTCCCGAGTGATCACGGCCCGATAGTATAGCACAAACAGACGGACAAGAATGTAGGGCCACAGATGGAAATACTAGCATCCTATACTAGGCAAGTAGGAATGCAGTAAAGGTATCAATGTAAGTAGCAAAGACAGGGCTATGCATCGTGATAGGAATAACGGAAAGCGAGAACATGCTACACTACTCTAATGCAAGCAGTATAGAGGAGAGTAGGCGATATCTGATGATCAAGGGGGGGCTTGCCTGGTTGCTCTGGCAAGAGAGAGAGGGGGTCACAACTCCATAGTCGTCTTTGGGTAGCGGCCCGGCGTCGGTCTCGGTGTCTAGCGAGAGAAGAGGGAAGAAACAATAAATATTTAAGCAAACAGATGCATAGCGATGCATGACATGACAAGTATCGATGCTAGGGTGCCCTAACAGCGGTATGAGGTGATACTGTGAAGGGGGAAACATCCGAAAGTATCCCCGGTGTTTCACGTTTTGAAGACGTAAGAACCGGAGGTGAAATGTTGAAGGTTCACTATGCTAGGGACGCGTGGCGGACAAACGGGCTACATATCTGGATTCGTCTCGTCGTTCTGAGCAACTTTCATGTAAAAAGTATTTTCATCCGAGCTACGGTATATTTGATATTAGTTTTAAAAGGATTTAATCATTTTCTAGAATTTATTTAATTTGAAAATGCCATTATGACGCCAAATGACATCGTGGTGACGCTGCCAGTCAATAGTGAGTTGACTTGGTCCAACCGACGTGGGTCCCAATCGTCATTGGACCGAGATTTAACTAAAACATATTAATTAGTTTAATTTGTAATTAGGTTAATCTAATCATGATTAATTAAGTTAAGTTGATTAATTAATTAATTAATCAATGTTTTTATTTTTTATTTTTTCCTTTTTATTAAAACGTTCCAGGGGGCTGGGCCCCCCATGTCATATGCCCGTGAGGGCCTAACGGTATAAGGGTAGCGGGTCTTTGGCGCGTCTTGCCCAGATCGCCGCCAAGACGCCAGTCACCACCGCCAACGCAGGTCGAACCTGCCGCCGACGAGCAAGGGGCCGCAGCGAGGAGCAAAGCGCCGAGGAAAACGGGCGCGAACGGGTGGCAGTATGGAGAAGCAACGTGGTAGGGGACGCCAGACGGCGGGACGGCGGTGGCAGAGCAAGCAACCGCAGGCTCGCCAGGCTCGCCAACGCGAGGCGCTTGTTGGCAGCAGCGTGAGCACGTGAGGGGGGAGCGGGGCAAGGGGAACCGAGCGGGCGAGGCGCCAATGGGTGCGGACCAGCAACGCGTGATCGGAGGGAGTGCAAGGAGGTGGAGAAGCTCACGGGCTGTAGGGTTGAAGCGTGGTGGTTGAGGAGGTCGGCCGAAGACGACGCGTTGTGGAGGAGGCGATCAGCGAGAGGAGGAGGCAGGCAGCGAGGTGGTCAGCAAGGTCCTCGGGCGGCTCGGGCTCCAGCGGCGTCAGCGGCGAGCAAGCGATAAGTCGGGGCATCGATGGCGTGGCAGCGGCTTCAGTGGGGAGTCGTCTTGCGAGGAGAGGGCGAGGAGGCACCAGCGACGGCGATCGAGGCGGTGGCGTCGGCGGGTGCAGTGCGTGGTCGCCCCGATCTCGATCCAGATCGGGGGAGTGAGGGGAGAGTGGGGGAAGTGGGGATCGGGTGAGGGTTTCAGTGGGCGAGGAGATAAGGAGGAGTGGGGGTCTGCTGGGCCGTGCGGGTGGGCTTGCCCATTGGGCAACCAGGTTAGCCGGGGGGTCGCGGCCCGGTGGGAGGGGGAGGCCTTTTGGCCTTTTATTTATTATGTTATTTTACTTGTTCTTTTCTATTTTCTTTTAGTTCCTAATTATTTTAGTTGCAGTTTATTTTTGGTTTAGTAAAATATGAAAATAGCTCCAAAAATAGTGTGTCAAAATAATCCACTGTTCTAAGAAGTTTTACCTCAGAATAAAATTAGTTTAGTATGTGGTAAAATATATTAGGAGTATAACTAATTGTTTTGATGTTGTTTTAATCACTTTAGGGTATTTAAATATTTTATAAAGATGTTGTTACTCCACCAATAATATCCATGATTTATTTGCCACATTAAGAACATTTTAGTTTTGACTTTTGAAAACTTTAATTGTTTGACTTGATTTTAAATCGTTTTTGAACCATCGCGAGATTAACAACAGTAACCGAGGTGACGTGGCATCATTAGCGTGGAATTACTGTAGCCTAAATATCCGGGCGTCACAGTTCTCCTCCACTACAAGAAATCTCGTCCGAGATTTAAGCGGTGGAAGTAAGGGGGAAAGGTGTTGGTAGCGAAAAACCTACTTGAGTCTTCTCGGTCTTGGTTGCCCTTCGAAGAGGTTGATCCTTTTCGTTGATGTATTCATTTCTCCGCTTTAGGTCATCATGATGAAGTCGGCATCCTTTCTTCGGGAATTCCATCGTACTTCGAAGAATAAAGGGTGGGTATTCGGGAACGAACCGTGTTAACTATCCGTCAATAACATCGGGGAAGGTGGTGGGAAGTAACTCTAATTGAAACTTAAGAAAGTATCGAGAGCAAAGTAAGGAGGTATCATGGGAAGTTTCGAGCGGGCAGGCAATCGTTTGATGCTTGTTACAAGGCGCGAAAGGGTTCAAAGCAACGGGAATAAGTATTGTGTCTGATACCAGAATAGATCACTAGGAAGGTGGCTCGTGATATTTCATACGAAGCCAAGCGTGAGGAATAGCTTTAGGAACAGGGGTGTACAGGAGAGTCAGGTTTCGATCCTGTGGGAACTGTGGGTTATGGGCCCACCATGTGGGTTAAAAAGTAGGAAGGCGGAGACGTCTTGCGTGATCATGCAAGCAAGGTATGTCGAGGATAGCCTATCGGTTATGTCGGCAACAACATCGCATTACCAAGGCGAGGGGCCAAGCGAACCATTTTCACCTTTCGTTGAGCGAAGGCGGACCAAGATGAGCAAAGTTCTCATCCATCGGTGGTTACCGAAATGTCATCAACAAAAGTAACAGGTCTCACTTTGGCAGAGTTGTACACCGAGGTGTTTACATAAGAAGTGAATTATTACTGCTTAGGTTATATAGATCACAAGAAAAGGTCAAACAAACCAATGGAAAGGAAAATGTGATCATCGGGTTAAACAGAACAATGGAAAGGAAAAATGTGTTTAAACACATATTTCGTGAGTATATCCTTCCCAAGGACAAGAAGAGCAAGATATCCACGACAAGTAGATAATGTAGAAAACCCTTTAGGTAAGGGGAGAGAAATTTCATGACATTACCCATACAACGGTGTTTGGATAATTGAGCAAGAAACATTTAGCATTGGGCTTCAAATGTTCTTATTGAAGATCGAATTACCACGGACATGCTTGAGATAGCATTGACATGGTCTTCAAGCAAAGGTCGGACCTTGGATACACAAAGGATCCGTCAGAGCAACTTATAGAATAAGTCTTACAATTTCCTCATGGAAGAATGGCTAAACTTGCTAAAAGGATACTACAACAATAGGTCCTCCACCCGGGGGGTGCTAGGCATGACATCATGTTACCGGGTCATCAAAGGACCAACATCATAACTCTTGGAAAGTTGTCCCAACCATCATATCCGACCGAGATTCAGATCCGCTTTGGTGTCATGATACCTCGGACTCGGGATGTCCAGAAGAAAAGGTGCAACACAAATAGACGAAATGACATTTCAAGATTCTCGTGAAATGAACTATGGAGCCGGGTTATTGAAGTAATAGTTCATCCTTAAACCAAGGAGAGGATGAGGGGTAGCTGATGGAATCAACGAAAATTCATCGAGAATTCCAAACGGATGGATTTCCACAATAATGTGAACAAGAAGATGGCGGTTGTCAATTCAAATGATATAATGTTGTATGCTCTAGGAAAACATACACCATCAATCATTAGTTGAAAGGTGTGCCGAAATATGACCTTAGGCGACAAGATCAATGTTAGAGTGACGATTCAATAACCAATAGTCTAAGAACGAATCACGATCGTTAACTTCAAAGAAATAGGGTTGCTAGAAGTACGTAACTCAAGCAACATCGTTAGCATATTGGTATCCTGGTTAAAAACAACACGAGGGACCAAGGAATGATCGGAGATGGCGGGAAGTATCACTTGTACCAAGAATGCATAAGAGGTGGTGAAATTCTCACGACATTATTGACATAAAAGATGGTAATACTCCAAGGTAAAGAAGAACAATTGCTGGATAGCATGGATCTCAAGGTATAACATGAAACACGAACAAGTTTGTGTTGAACGGGAGGTAATAAAGTGGTCGATGATAATATAAATCATCGAGGGCAAGGATGGTATTTCTCTTCATGAATTCAATTGATATCTCGGAAGAGCTCAAAATGTTGATGATGATCACGACACAATTGTCGAGAGATTTCACGAAGATGTAATCGAGCAGCGACGGCGACATCAAGTCAAATGAATGATGAAGCGAAAGGTTATTGGAACCATGCGTACGACACAAACTCAAAATCAAGCTTGTTGTTCAAGGAGAAATGATATGACGATGAAAATCGACGCAAGCTTAGCTTATCGTTGAAAGCTGTGCTCAGGGAATAAGGACCAGGTAGCACAATTAAAATCATCATGATAATGTCAAATAGGCTAGGAATGACGTGATCGGGTACAAACTCGTACTTATAGAAGCTTACTGAAGAGTTGTTGAACCATAGTGCGGACTCGCTTCAGTTATCGGTGTCTTTGAGTGTTTAATAACTCAGAGCCCGTGAAAAATTGGAAGCAAGTGGGGAAGGTAGCACTTGATGAAGAACTCATAAGTTATGCGGTTCCATGATAATCTCGAGATACTGTGGGGTAATACTCGACACAAGATCAAAGTAAAGGTTGGATGGTGTATTGATCCATAGAAGACAATTGTTTTAACTTGCACGAGAAATGGGATCAAAGAAGAACAATCATGGTCGGAGCCACGGTTGCAAGGGATCAATTCACAGGTACCACATGTTAGTTATCAAGGAAATAGTTATTATTACAAGAAGTTTCCATGATAGGATATACATCGTGTCCATGGGCATGAACACAAAGGTTCAAGGTCGACTCCCACTTCCTCAATGCATAATCTTCCATTCACTTTTCGTTTCTTTTCGAAATGGCATTAGCTGTTGAAAGTTTTACCTGGTGCAATACCAGATACGTATGACCTGTGAAATCTTTCGGGTTTGCACAGATTAGGGAAGGCATTGGTTCAACCCATCGGGGATTCTTAGGAACATATACCACAAACTTCGGGGTAAATAATACAAGCTCGAAAGTAGAGCATTGTTCAAAAGCAGATGATACAATTTATCAAAGGCATTATATACCCATGGAAAGGCTCTCAAGGTTATTCAATATGAAGGGACAACCTCGGATAAAATCCAACAAAGGAACCGATGGTCCACAAGGGATCTGATGTGAGCATCGGTACTCAACCAGAGGAAGAAGAATGCACGGGCATCATATTATAGAACATCTGAATAATTCGATGCTTAGATAACAAAGGAATTTTGATTTCCAAAACAAAGGATCAGAAGCAGTCGCTTTGATCAAGGATGGATAAGTTGGATAGACAAGAGGCACAATTGACGACAATTAGTTTGGTCGAGAACCAGCTCATGTTCAAAAAAAGCGATGTACGAGCCGGAAAGATAATTTAGAAGGGTTGATAGATGATTGTGTGCATTCGCACACATGTTGAATCAATAGGATCAAAATGTCGGTGTCAAAAGATACTAGTGAATATTGCCGATATATGGGAAGCATCCATAATGCAAGTAGACAAGTATTTGCGAGCAATAAAAGTACGCTAAGGATTTTCTTGAGGATTGAATAGTATTTCAAAGACTTTTGTGAAACATCTGAACAACTGGGGATGAGCGGACACTTTCCGGAAAGTCACGAGAAATTATTCTTAGGGGTATTCAGTGGCAAGGAAACGCAAGGCAAGAGGGCACAAAGTATTGTCGGAACATTAGAGAGAATTTCGAGGTATCTTGTAATAACAAGATCGACTGGGTATAAAGTAAGAATGACGGGTGTAAGTATTTATCCTTAGGGATATTGCAGTGGTAGGGAATTGCAAAAGCAACGGGCACAAGGTCTCGGGAGAATATCGGAAGGTACCTTCTAATCCTTGATGCACAAAGTAATCATCTGGACCGAAGGGGCTCTCCGGAGAAAGTATTATCGAGAACCTAGAGTCCGAGTTAGTAAAATCGTTTAACCCGAATAGAAGAGATGTCAGAGTCCCAGAGCATAGGTCGAGGAATAAAAGATCCTACTACCACCCAATGGCAACGTGTGCCGGTAAGACACACAGCCATGTTAGTAAAAGTTTTTGCAACTTCTAGACTCGACTTCGGCCAAGGAGTTGGGAAGGGGATTCCTACAGCAAATCGGCTCGGTACCAACTTGTGGCGCCCGATTCAATCGCACACTAATCATGCACGCAAGCGATGTGCGATCAAGATCGAGGACTCACGGAAGATATCACAACACAACTCTAAAACATAAATAAGTCATACAAGCATCATAATACAAGCCGGGGGCCTCGAGGGCTCGAATACAAGTGCTCGATCATAGGCGAGTCGTGAAGCAACAATATCTGAGTACGAGACATAAGTTAAACAAGTTTGCCTTAAGAAGACTAGCACAACCGGGATCTGGATCGAAGAGGCGCAGGGCCTCCCCGCACAGGATCCTCCTAACTACTCACAGTGCAAATCGTCGGTGAGGCATACGTAGTAGTAGGCACCTCAGGTGTAGTAGGAATTAAATGCGTCGGACGGTGGCGTCGGCTCACTGGGCTCCATCGTGCAGTTGCGACAATCGGGTAAAGAAAGGGAAAAGGGGAACAAGGCAACCGTGAGTACTCATCCAAAGTACTCGCAAGCAAGGAGCTACACTACATATGCATGGGTATATGTGTAAAGGGCCATATCGATTGACCGAATCGCGTAATGCCGTAATAAGAAGGGGATAGCTAATCACGTCGAAGACTACGCTTGGCAGCCTCCGTCTTGCAACATGTAGAAGAGAGAGAGTGAAGTCCTCCAAGTAGCATCGCATAGCATAATCCTACCGGCGATCCCTCCTCGTAACCCCGAGAGAGAGCGACCACCGGGTTGTATCGGCACTTGGAAGGGTGTGTTTTATTAAGTATCCGGTTCTAGTTGTCATAAGGTCAAGGTACAACTCAAGTCGTCCTGTTATCGAAGATCACGGCTATTCGAATAGATTTACTTCCTGCGGTGCACCACATAACCCAACACGCTTGATCCCATTTGGTCGGACACACTTTCTGGGTCATGCCCGCGGAAGATCAACACGTCGCAGCCCCACCTAGGCACAACAGAGAGGTCAATTGACGCTGGTCTAAACCTAAGCGCCACAGTGGGTCCGGGCCCATCGCCTTAGCACACCTGCATGTTGCGAGGGCGGCCGAAAGCGTAATCTAGCCCCCTTAATACAAGAGCAAAGCTTACGTTCCAATTCGGTCTTGGCCAGCCGCCGGCCGACGTCACGAAGTGCCGGTGATACCACGACGCCGAGTGCCCATAATCGCATTCCCGCGTAGTTGGTTAGTGCGTATAGACCAAATGGCCGGACTCGGATCAAATACCAAGATCTCATTAAGCGTGTTAAGTATCCGCGAAACGCCAACAGGCCGAGCCCACCTCTCTCCTAGGTGGTCTCAACCCCGCCTGTCAGCCCGCCCACAAAGATCCACTCACGGGTGCTCCACAAGCCGAATTGCCTTTAGTCACCACATGTATCATGTATAAAGTATATAGTATATACCCGTGATCACCTCCCGAGTGATCACGCCCGATAGTATAGCATGCCAGACGGACAAGAATGTAGGGCCACAGATGGAAATACTAGCATCCTATACTAGGCAAGTAGGAATGCGTGTAAAGGTATCAATGTAGTAGCAAAGACAAAGGCTATGCATCGGGATAGGAATAACGAAAGCGAATATGCTACACTACTCAAAGATAGAGGAGAGTAGGCGATATCCGGTGATCAAGGGGGGCTTGCACTGGTTGCTCCGCAAGAGAGAGGGGTCGTCAACTCCGTAGTCGTCTTTGAGTAGCAAATGGCGTCGGTCTCGGTGTCTAGCGAGAGAAGAGGGGAAGAAACAATAAATATTTAAGCAAAGCGGATGCATAGCGATGCATGACATGACAAATATCGGTGCTAGGGGTGCCCTAACGCGGTATGAGGTGATCAGAAGGTGAAGGAAACATCAGGAAAGTATCCCGGTGTTTCACGTTTTCGGACAGATGAACCGGAGGTGAAATGTTGCAGGTTCTCTATGCTAGGGACACGTGGCGGACAAACGGGCTGCATATCTGGATTCGCCTCGTCGTTCTGAGCAACTTTCATGTACAAAGTATTTTCATCCGAGCTACGGTATATTTTATATTAGTTTTAAAAGGATTTCATCATTTTCTAGAATTTATTTAATTTGAAAATGCCATTATGACGTCGACATGACATCGTAGGGTGACGTCGTGATCAATAGTGAGTTGACTTGGTCCTACCGACGTCGGGTCCCACTTGTCATTGGATCGAGATTTAACTAAAACATATTAATTAGTTTAATTAGTGATTAGGTTAATCTAATCAGGATTAATTAAGTTAAGTTGATTAATTAATTAATTAATCAATGTTTTTATTTTTTATTTTTTCCTTTTTATTAAAACGTTCCAGGGGGCTGGGCCCCCCATGTCATATGCCCAGGGGGCCTAACGGGCGCAAGGGTAAGCGGAGTCTTTGGCGTCAAGGCCGCCAGATCAAGACGCAAGCAAGACGCCTTGGTCATGCACCGCCACCGAGGGTCGTGGCACGCCACGCCGACGGCAAGGGCGCAGGCGAGGAGCAAAGCAATACGAGGAAAAACGGGCGAACGGGTGGCCGAGTATGGCGAGAGCAACGTGGTAGGGGACTGGACGCAAGACGGCATGGACGGCGGGTGGGCTTAGCAAGCAATCAGGCGCCTGAGGCGGGCTCGCCATAACGCGAGGGCGCTGGTGCAGCAAAGCAGAGTACGCGAGGGGAGCGTGGGGCAAGGGGGAACCGGAGGCGGGCGAAGCGCCAATGGGCCGACCAGGGCGCAGACGCAGTGACCGAGCGGGCAGAGGGAGTGCAAGGAGGTGGAGAAGCTCACGTAGGGTTCGGGGCGCTGGTGGTTGAGGAGGTCGGCGAAGACGACGGCGTTGTGGAGGAGGCAGCGAGGAGGAGGAGGCAGGCCAGCGAGGTGGTCCCAAGCAGGTCCCTCGGGCTGGCTCAAGCCTCCAGCGGCGCTGGCCATGAGGCGACGAGGCGATGGGTTTGGCAACATGAGGGCGTGGCCGCTGCTTCAAAGGGGGTCAGGCGAGGAGAGGGCGAGGAGGCACCATGACGGCGATCCGAGCGGTGGCGTCGGCAGGAGTGCAGTGCGTGGTCGCCCGATCTCGATCCAGATCGTGAGTGAGGAGAGTGGGAAGTGGGGATCGGGTGAGGGTTTCAGTGGGCGAGGAGATAAGGAGGAGTGGGGTCACTGGGCCGTAAGGGTGGGCTTGCCCAATGGGCCCAGGGCCATTAGCTTGGGTCGAGGCCCGGTGGGAGGGAGGCCTTTGGCCTTTTATTTATTATGTTATTTTACTTGTTCTTTTCTATTTTCTTTTAGTTCCTAATTATTTTAGTTGCACTTTATTTTTGGTTTAGTAAAATATGAAAATAGCTCCAAAAATAGTGTGTCAAAATAATCCACCTTTGTTCTAAGAAGTTTTACCTCAGAATAAAATTAGTTTAGTATTTGGTAAAATATATTAGGAGTATAACTAATTGTTTTGATGTTGTTTTAATCACTTTAGGGTATTTAAATATTTTAGAAAGATGTTGTTACTCCACCAATAATATCCATGATTTATTTGCCACATTAAGAACATTTTAGTTTTGACTTTTGAAAACTTTAATTGTTTGACTTGATTTTAAATCGTTTTTGAACCATCGCGAGATTAACAACAATAACCGAGGTGACGTGGCATCATTAGCGTGGAATTACTGTAGCCTAAATATCCGGGCGTCACATGAGGAGGGATGATCGATTAAGCGAAGACAGGGGGACTCAGCAGGGCCCCGCCCCTAACATCAAGGATTTATCGCTAATTTACTTATAAACAAACAAGAATTAGTGTGCATTTGTAGGTAAGAGCCTATTTTTTCAATGGTTTGGCCCTCCCAACCAATTATAACATCCCTGGCCCCCCTAATCCAATTTTCCTGGCTCTGCCACTAGGGATGATGGTGTAGTAGCAACCTCCTCCCCGACAGTGTGCACCGCCGGCTCGAGCGACGAGGCCATCGACACAGCAGCACGCGGCTGCACATCTAAAGGCCGTCCAACTGGTCCAAACCCGTGAGCAGCCGACAGAGGGGTTGGCGGTGGTGTAGAAACCCCCTCCCCACCAGCGAGCACCGGAGACATGATGGATGATGTCGTCGTAGCCCGTGAAGTAGCACCATCCGTCGTCTTCGGAGAAACTGCCCCGGCCGGTTCCGCCGGCTCGTAAACAGGAGTGGTCGGATTGGGGGTGCAAGCTTCCAGGTCCGGTCCAACGTGGACACATGACATGTCGACAACCTGTGCTAGTGTCGGCTGGCCAGGGCCTTCCCGAGTGTTGCCCGGGAGCACGGCAGGCTGGTTTGACACTCCGTATGGTGCATGCATGTGATGGGCGGGTGCATGTTGGATTTGTTTGGACTGTTGTGTATCCCGTACTAGTGCATGCATGTGTGACTGATCTTTGTCATTACTTTGCACAAGTGCCCAATCATTCATCTGCGCCGGCGTATGGACGGACTTCGACGGGGCCCCGTATTGCTGCATCTCCGGCGATCGTTCAAGACAGCCGTGTAAAGATGAGTTAGCTCTCAGTTCCGCCACTAGCTGAATGCCTCGAGGGGTCTGTGGGTTCGGGTTAAACGGGGTAACCGCTATCATTGCATGTTCAGTACCAGGCGCCGCTGAGGAAGGAGCACCAACCAGACCATGTCCACAAACTTGTGTCATGTGAACATCATTAGTAGGGGCAGAACTGGATGGCGCGAGGTTGGAGGAAAAATGGGTCTGCTCTGATGTATCCATCTCGTCGTCCTTCTCCTTCCCAGTATTGTCATCATCAGCATCATCTCTCTTACGTTTCCAAATAAACGGAACAAAGTCCGGATCCGGAACATAGTCTGATGGTTCCCTTCTGAATGTGATTGCATAACCTTTGAGTTTAACAACCACATCTGTGGAAATAAAAGGCCAAACATTATCTTTCTCCTTCAACAGAATCTGAGTATTTGTCATGGCCACTAAAATGCGTACCACCACACGTCGTCGCAGACTAATGAGATCAACGTCAATAGTTTTGCCCATTAGAAAGCCTACTACCCACAGGCCCCTAAAGTGACGAATAGTGTGCGGAACACCCTCTATATGGAGCCAAAGTTGCTTGAGTTCCAATTTATGCGGGATCTCCTGAGACTTCCATGCAGAAATAGTAATCTGAGCATTAACCGATGGCACATTCATTTGAATACCATCAACCCTGTCCAAATCCTCAAAAGAGGGGAAGCTAACAAGATATGCATTCTCCCCATGTGGTATAGCCTCCCACTTCCATTGTATCTGTGTCGAACATCTCCTTGCAATCTAGCTCTCAATAACAGAAGCACGTACCATAATACCGCTAACCTGGACAGAAGCAATGCGAGAGTGAGCCGGTGCCAAATGATCCTTCACAACACAATCAGGCAATTGAGCAAAATATGTCTCTTCAACTCCTAACCCCGAAACAAAAGCATTGGGTTTAGGGAGTTTCAGAATATGGCACTGCAATGTTGGATGAGCAATCCTGTCGCAAATGTAACAGTAATGTTGAACCTTGCAATCTTTTGCAGCATGTGTATCTACTGCACACTTCCAACAACGAACCCCTTTCTTTGCATTGCCCTTGGTTATGGAAGGACCCCCCTGCTCATTAGCAACCATGATCGTGGATACATCACCAGGAGCAACTTGGTCGTGCCCATGCGGTGCTAGCGGCTGCTGTGAAACTTGCGTTATCTGTTGCTGCGTCCCGAATTGCTGATATGGCCCTTGTTGTGGTTGCAACTGTTGTGGCGTAACAAACTGGTTCGGAAACTGCTGCTGAACATTCACCTGCTGCTGCTGCTGATAATGGTATCCCTGCTGCAAATTTCCTACGACCTGTGGCTGTCGTGAGTGCGGCTTCTTCTTCTTCTTCCGTTTCTGAGTAATACCTTGTTGACGAACGTGGATTTTTCCGGCCGAATTTCGTGTTTTGACCCTTTTTGGAAAGAATTGCAGGATCTGGACCTCGCTTGAATTTTTTTTCGAGATTTGACCCTTTTTCCTACCGCTGGGGCCTCTGGCGGTAGGGGTTAGATAGCCTACCGCCACGGCCCATGGCGGTAGGGAAACTTATCCACGTCGTGGCGGAGGCGGCAGCCGTCCCCCTCAAATCGCACCCTATCGCCAGGCCCCGGGCGGTAGCCTGTCTAACCCAACCGCCAGAGCCCCTGGCGGTAGGGTCCGGGCAGTTATTTGCCCCGAAACCCCCGCGCCCCTGCCCATCTCCCCACCCCTCCCCCTTCCCCCCGTCGGCAGTTCCTCATTTTCTCCCCCAAGTCGCCCCTCTCTCCCTCTCTCATCTCCTCCACTCCCTCCTCGGATCTTCACCGATTCTTCACTGCTTTTGGCGGATCGAGATGGCCCCGAGGAGAGAACCGTAAGCTCCTCCGATCCCTCCAATTAGTTTTTGCAAACTTGCTACCGATTCGACGCATTATTTGCTTGAAATCCCTCATGTTTTTGAACTTAGATTGATTTTTTTTCACCTAAGATTGATTGTAGTTGTAGTTCTTAGTTCTTTAGTAAGTAGTGGTATTGGATATGTACTCTAATCAATAGTTCATATGTTAGTGTGAAGATGAACCCTAGTACATAATTTTTTTTGTTAAAAAATTATGATGTAATGTTGATAAAGGGATGAACCCTAGTTTGATGATGCATGTGATATGATGATATGATCTAGTGTGAAGATGAACCCTAGTTTGATGATGCATGTTGATATGATGATATGAAGATGTTGTTTGGAAAATTTTGTATAAAAATATGAAGCTATGATGTATGTTGGAGGTTTTTTTTGATATGATGCATGTTGATATGATTTGATCCATCATGTGTAGTAGATGTTGTTGGAGGAATATGCTTAAAATTTTATTTTGATATGATTTGAGTTCATTGTTTGTTTATGTATGCTTATGCTTATGGTGCTTTTGTTTATGAAACTCTATTAAAGGCGGCCACCTCTTGCGGACAACATCGGCCAACGGTACTCCATGCTGGATCGGGCATTCGACAAGGGTCGCCGTGCCCGCTTCATAGAGAAACGGAGAGGTAAGTGATATGAAAGAAATTTTGATCAAAGTTCTCGGATTGATGAAAATGATTTCCTAACTTTTGGCATTCACTTTTTGGACAGACGCCCAGCCACTGCGCATGAGGGGTCACGGGGTTCATGGGCATATGGACTATAATGAGCGCCACGCTACCGCTCTTCAAGAAAGCCCGTCTGTTGGGTTTCGTGCTATAGTTCAAGCGTCGACCACGACGCTTGTCCACGCGCTCTCACAGCTCGATTGACCGTTGGAGACCGGAGACCCATTCTTTCCATCTTCCATGCGGGAGATGACGGTGACCCTAGAGGATTGGGGATGATTATCGCAATGCCGATCGAGGGTCATGCACTCACCGGTCGAGTGGAGAGGGCCAACTGGCAGAGAGGGTCACCACCCTCATCGGCGATCGCCCGGTGCCAAGAGTAACCGTACATCCGGTGCCGCTGATCTCGGCTCTCGGAGCACCGGAAGATATGCCCCATGGCGCAGATGAGGCGACGGTGGAGTTGTCTGCGAGGGCCTATCTGTGGTATATTCTCTCGAGGTCGTGTTTCCGCACAGCCTCAGGAACTCATAGCCCCAGGCGTATCTGTTCTTCCTAGCGGACTGGGATGCAGGGTACAATTGGGGGCGGCATCTCTCGCCTACCTATACCGCTCGGTAAGAGAGTGTCTAATTATGCATACCTACCTACGAAAGTGTGTCCATGACATTTTCTTATATCTCGATCCTCATTTGATGTTTTGCGACTTGACGACGCAACACAAAGGATGGGAGACAAGTCCAATATGGGTGGCTTTATGCGGGCCTTCTCCATTTGGATGTGGGAGGCGGCTGCCGTGGGGGCGTCCGGAGAAGTTGCGAAGACGCCCATGGGAAGACTATGGCGAAGAAGGCGACGAGACTCGAAACCCCACCGTAGCTTACGAGTGGGACGTTGTCAAACTCTACACGGGCCTAAACAAGACTTCGTGACAAGACCTACACCAACGAAGTTGGACGCTTTGGCGCTTGCGCAGGTATATGAACTCGCCCAACACCTTTCTCTTTGATTCCACTATCGACCGAGAGTGCGAACTTACCAAGGTATATGTAATAGGTAATCTGGTGCCCGTGACGACAAGAACGAGAGTGGCACTTTGATCTGAACATGATGTGCGATGCGGACCGTGGTCTCCGGGCGGTGCATCGTGCCCATGATCCGTGTGTACGCCCGTCGAGTGGCATTTTCCACAACGCGGGCCACGCAGTTTGGGATTTATCGGATACCCCACCGGCCAGCCCACCGATACCGGGCGGCCACGCCGCTTCCACCTGTGAGCTCTTTTGTTCTCCGTGAGATTATCATGTTTCTTGTTGCTTATGATGATCTCATTGCGCTTATGATGATTCTTGTTGCTTATGCCTTGCGTGATGAGCCTACAGTAAGAATCGATCGATCATGATCGGGAGAGGAGCATAAGACTCATGTGACGGAGTGGAACCGACGGAGGTACCGTAAAGACGTGGAGAGGAGAGTGACTAATGGGATGATTACCCGGGCCGACACATGAGGTGGTACGATGATGGCTGAAGCACCGTCTTCGTCTCGGGCCTCGATGGACGGCGGAAGACATCGCGAGTCGAGTGGGTGACCCGATGAACAGCATACTAGACCGGCATCGAGACATGCACAGTGGATTTAGGGAGTTTGCACCCTCATCAACAGAGTGGTAAGTTCGAACCGACGGTTGATTTTAAAATATTTTATTCGCCATCGTGGACCGACTTATGCCGCTGCAGTCCGGTGAGTTGAGCAGATGCATCTTCGATGCCTCGGATGCACTAGGTGATCTTCCCGGAGCATAGAATCGGAGACCCGAGTCGGGGGACGATGAAGGTACATTTTCAGCCTCCTGAACGGATGCATCTTTTCACTTGCAATCGGTCGATCGATACTTATTATGACCTTGCTTCATTGTGTGTGCGAGAAGTTCGTGCGGCGTTATGCTGGTAGTAGGGCTGCTTGGGTGTCTTTGGAGCTGGGTCGATTGAAGCTTATCACCTGTAGCCACACAGGTCTCATCGGCTCATCGAGCCATGCTCCCTCTTCGTCTAGGTTGGTTGGGGAGGAGGAGGAGGAGGAGGAGGATGAGGAGGAGGAGGAGGAGGAGGAGGCCACATATGAAGAAGGGGAGGAGGAGGATGAGAGCAACGGGGAGGAGGAGTACGATGAAGATTATGGACCTCCGAGAACTCAAAGCGTCTCAAGCATCTCAAATTCCAAGAAGAGGAATCAAGAAGAAAAAGGATTTACGAGTCCGACCCTTCTACAGAGACCGGTTCCTCGGCGGCCCAAGAAGAAGACCGAAGAGACTCGTTCAAAGAGTAACGAGGACCGTACCTCCAAGTGGGAAGGAGCAACTGATTATGCTCTTCGATAGTTGGCTCTTTTAGTTTGGTTGAACTTCGTTTGGTTGAACTTTTCTAGTGGTTATGAAACTACGTGGAACTATGTGTTTGCTATTTGTGGATCTATGTGTTTGCTATTTGTGAAACTATGTGAAACTCCGTTTACTAATTAGTTGAAGTTCGTTTGAAATGTTCACTTCAAATTTGTTAATGTGTATGTGATGCCCAAGTTTAATTGTTTGAGATCTGTGATATTGTTGTCATATTTGTGAAACTTGCTATAATATTACTTGTCATATTGAATTTGAAAAGAAGCAAGCAAATGAACTTAAATTCAGTAAAACACAGGACCCTATCAAGGACCCTCGGGTAGGGTCGTGACAACCCACCGCTGTGGCCCTTCCATTCTTCGTTACAAGAACATTGCAATCGAAAACACAAGACCCTACCGCCATGGGCTCTGGCGGTAGGGTCGCATACCCTACCGCCAGGCCCTTCAATTCTTCGTTCTGTAAACATTACATCGAAAAAGGACCTCTACCGCCATGGGCTCAAGCGGTAGATTACCCTACCGCTGAGGCTCCCCGACGTAGGTACTTAACCACGTTCAACAACAAACTACGCCGTCTCCTCCGTCAAGCACTCCCTACCGCCATGGGCCGTGGCGATGGGCTATCTAACCCTCATCGCCAGAGTTCTTCAGAAGTAAAGGGTCAAATCTCGAAATTTTTAGCAACAGGGTCAGATCCTGAAATTCTTTCCAAAAAGGGTCAAAACACGAAATTCGGCCGATTTTTCCTAACCTGATACGCACAACTCATATCTCCTCCACATATCCAGCTTCACGTCATATCAAAAAAGCTGACAGGTTGGTCAGGTCCCCATCCTATTCAATGTATCAGAGGCATCTTCCTATTTTCAACAGCTGGTATATTGTCACGGACGTGAAGTATGAGATCACAGAAGCTCGGAATCTCAGGCGTCCAGTATAGCTTTGTGATTCGAAGAATTGAATGCTGAGGGTCCACCTGGAACAGATAAATCCACTTATACAAAGCTATACTGACCAGACATGTGGGTCCTTGAATGCACGGACGTTTGACGCCGGGGACGGAGCGAGGCAGAGCCGTGGCTCGACATGTTGCCGGCGTCCTGATCCGTGGATCAGATCCGGCGCTCTCCGGTAATGGCGGCACTGCCTGCAGTAAATGCGGGGGGCCAGGGGCGTTGGGAGCATCTTCCTCCTACCTTCAGCCCTAGGTTACCCGATTGTTGAGAGCGGCGACCCGGTGGGGAAAATCTGCAGCGACTAGGCGACTGCGTGCTTGGAGCCTTGGGCAAGCATGGAGTTCTTGATGCAGCCCATAAATAGATACGGATCTGCTTGTTAGTGCTGCTCATTCGCCACCGATTTTATTTTGGTCATCGACAGAGATCTGATTGGTCTGGTTCCTATCTTTTGTAGGCAGCAGGACTCTGCTAGAAGGTCAACGAGAACAACATGAACATGGAGCCTCTTCCTTACCCTGTGACGATGCCGCCGGTGGTGGAGTTGCCGGCCTGCACGGCGTCAATCGCCAACGACCAGATTTGCGCTGAGGGCGCTGTTCCAAGGGCAGGCAGTGCAGATAATCTCAAGCTTCAGAGCACTACATCGAGCAGGTTGACCCAAAAACACCTGGGTGGACGCAAAGGTATGAAAATTAGTGATGGAAACTAGCTTTCTGTCTGCATTGACTGACTTGCACTGCGTTTGTTCTTGTTATGAAGTCTCTAAAAATTTATATGTAGCGTGACTAGGAGACATTCTGCTAATCAAACTATTGTCAGATCAATAAAAATGTATGTCCAAGCTTGGCCTTGGCTAAAGATAAATAAGTCTGCTCAATATGTATAGCCTGGTGTATGCGAGTTATGAAGATGTAATAAGGGACTGATTAGTTGGACATATTGTCTCGCAAATGCAGGGTCCGGGTTGGGGCAGCTGCGCCAGGCAGAGCCCCATGTGCTGATAGGATTTCTGCGCTGGAGAAAATTGTTAAAAGGTGAGACTTATTTTGAGACAGAGGGAGTAGTTTGGAAGAATGATTTGACATAGTTGGTGATATGTGTTTAGAGGAGCAAATGTAGCTGGTAGTACGCTTATGGGGATTTGAAAAAAACAATTGATTTTCTGTATGTTGCTTGTGCCTGGGTGGTACTTCAACCATGCTGAATTGCTAGTCAGGAGGGATTATTCATGTATGATAAAAGCACACAAGGTCAGCACCAAGAAAAATTAGGAAATTAATGGCACTGTAGTTTTATTGGGTTTATGTATGCATGATTTGTGAAAAACTGTGCTGAAAATCATTTGTACGCCCTGGTTCTGTGTTGACAATGTGATTTACATGGAGAGTTAGGATTGGGTTGGTGAGCCAGGCAGGGCGCCATGTCCTACTAGGATTTCTGCACTGGAGAAATCAATCCCGGGTTTTGCTGAAAATCCTGGGCACAATGTCATTGTACCAAAATTAGGAACAAGCTTTGATGAACTAGTGGAGAATACCAAAATTAGAAATCCTGGGTTCTGTGTTAACAAGGTGAAGCGTATGATTTTTACAATCTGTGTTTGCGGGAGAAAGGATTTTTGGCATTAGGTGCGGCAAGAGCAGGCTAAGTATGCAGAGCACAAAATGCATGCAAGAGATAGTATGGGGCTATGCTGTATATAATGAGAACATGATTTTCAGAATTTCATGTTATACTAATTGCTCACTCAATTGTTCATTACTTAAACTTATTTTCAATCATTTTGGATGCCAATCAGGGAAAGGCATTAGTGGAGAATACTCGGTCCTGCTGTTGTGAGTGCCCTGCTCTCACAAGGCTGTTGCATTCAAAGGACACTGGTTGGTACACAGCGGAGCATCGTGAGGAGCACAACCATTCGCTCCAACTTATGGGCAGACAATACGCTGGCAATAACACAGGCATATTAATGCGTACAGTCGGATTTTGTAAAACAAATAAGGCAGAACAATGTGAACCTTGTGAAAGTTTACAACATTATAGGCAGTTTTTTTGGGTCGATGGAAAATGTACCATTCACAGAAAGAGCTCTAAGGAACTTGTGTGGCAAGATAAACCATGAGCAAGCAGAGTATGACGTTAGGAAAACAAAGGAGGTGTTTCATGAGCTTGGTTCAAAAGATCCGCATTTCACATATCGTGTTCAAACTGACAAAAGGGGGATCAGCAGACTGATGTGGGCTAATGGGAACAACATATTACAGTATACCCTCTTTGCAGATGTTATGAACCAGATTCAATCAGAATGTGCTATGGTTGTTGCAGGAGACAGAGTGCATGGTGCCACAGCTAGCAATGATGACAGTTGAGCTAATGAGTCAGGGAATAGCCTAGTGGGATTATTGCCTCCAACAAAGAGGAAGGAGATGGGAAGGCCTACAAGCAGAGAGAAGGCGTTGTACGAGGGTTTGAGCATAAGGACAAGATTCAGCACCATTTGTCGGCATCAGGGGCATAAGCAGACAACCTGTCCAGATCGCCGAGAGATGTCCCAAAGCAAGTTCGGAGACCAGCACGCTGCAAGAATTGTGGAGTTGAAGGTCACCGTCGCAACAACTGCCACAAAGCTGCGGAACTTATTAGACTCAATAAAGCATGAGCAGACCAAGTAGTCAGTGAAACTGTTTAAGATAATTCCAACGCTCTATGTTTCAGCAATTTTCAGTTGTGTTGTACTAGTATTTTAATTAATTGGTTGGTGTGTAAAGTATGAGGGAAAAACTTAGTTCAATTAAGTCATTTCATCATGAGCCTGTACTGATGGTGTTTTAGGACGGGTGCTTCTGATCTCAGGCGTTTGAGTCGTTGTATAGAGAAACACTTACCTGTGTTGCCTGATCTGTTACTTAAAAGACAACATAAAAATTCAGTCCTGCTTACTTTTGCTAGATGAATGAGCCAAAAAAAAATAATACAGCAGCCAATCAAGAGGGCTGCATTTATACAACTGTCTCCATCCTTGTGTATATGTGGAGACGGCCCTAGCTATGCATTCAAATTTTGAACTCCATGAGTGGGAGGACTGTGAAGGCTGTACCATGGTTCGCGTAGCTGAAGTGAGGTTCTTGTGCAGCTGTTTACAAGGAGACTCTATGGCTCCATCGCCGGATCGGCAGTCACGCGAACTGAATAATACTCTAGGGAGGTGTGCTTTCAGTGAAGGTACTTTGGATTCGATCTGTGTGTGGCTCTGTTTTACCTTACTGTGATCTTCTTCAGTTTGAGATGATTACCATGTCCAGGACGGTGAAGCTTCAGAGGCGTCGTCCGTGAATCAAGGGAAGCCATCTGAGGTGGCGAGGAGTTCATTTTCTAGTCTTTCTTCTGTGCCTGACGATGTAAGCGTCTGTAATCTTGATGCAGTTTGTGAATGAAGACCGGAGTACTTATATAGGAGCCAAATTTTGCAGGGGATCGATGCTGGAGATGTTGATGTAGGGAGCGTGCGGTGGTTTTAGAAGGCCAAGGCCGGCTTGTCTAAGCACTAAGCAGAGTGCAAGACGAGTCGTGTACTGTAGGGAAGATTGGTAGCTCCAATGGCTGGACGCCATAAATTTGCTGGGTGACGGCGTTAGTCCACAATCTACGGCGAGACGAACTGTATCGTCTGCTTCCATCCGAGGGGCGTGTGCGTGACTGACGGGGTAACGTCTTACTGCCGGTCAGATGTGGGCCATCGGCCAGAATAAAAAACAAATACGCAACTTATACCTGGGCCTATACTAGCAGCGGTGGACATCTCGAGGAAAGCCTAGGGCGTAGATACCGGGCTTACCTGTGCTCGAGATCACATTAACACTTTCGTATTGTCACGTATTTCTCCCCAGATTTGACAGCATGTGAGTCAGAGCTCACATGCGGCATAGCTATGGGTCACTGCCTCACGTGGTGGAGAGACAGAAGCTTTTTTCATCGACGAGATTCAAAATTCAAACCAGCTCTCTTACAGACATTGGACATGTGAGAATATAATAATGCCAACGAAAACAACAGTTGTCAACAAGTTCTTCGTCAGCCGTAAGGCAGAGTCCGAGGCTTCAATGCAAAACGTTCTTCGCTAGAAAAAAATATATACCGCGGCACGCAGGTATGTTTAATCCGGTGACATCGCTGTATTTGATCTATGGGAATGATATGCGTTGGTCGCACGACAGCCGTCTGATTTGCCCACCCAGGGCCGTCCGATGAAAATATATACCGCGGTGAACGCCATATCAAGAAAAAAAAATCCTCTCCTTCTACGCGTGATCTGCCGCTGTCAATACGCCGGCGAGCGTGATAGTGCCCCTGCGTCAACCCTCCTCGCAGCATCCAGAAACAACAGAAATCATCATGAAAATAGGGATGTAGCAAATCTACAAAGTGATAGTAGTAAAAATCCCAAACGGTGGTAACAAAATGGTGCACTAGTTTCAGAAAAAACAGAAACAATGTAGCAAATTTTGGGATGGTTTTAAGCAAAAAACGACGATGGTGGTATCAAAGTGGTACACATATTCCAGCAAAAAACAAAAATCATGGTAGCAAAGTGATACATAGGTTCCAACAAAAACTAAAAACTATGGCAGCAAAAAAATGGGCTGGTTTCAACAAAACTTGAAGATGGTGGTAGCAGAAATTGGGG
This sequence comes from Aegilops bicornis, assembly GCA_021605145.1. Taxonomy (NCBI): domain Eukaryota; kingdom Viridiplantae; phylum Streptophyta; class Magnoliopsida; order Poales; family Poaceae; genus Aegilops; species Aegilops bicornis. The sequence continues at coordinate 1,791,986 of JAHIAL010000030.1, forward strand.
TTGGTTCCAGCAAAATGAAGAACTGGTAGCATTAATCGCCCGGTAGTTTCAGTAAAGTTCTTCGTGTTTGAACACAAAAGCACCGGTCATGCTATATTAAAGTTTGTCATGCGGGGATCTATCCTATTGTAATCGCCCAGTGAATTATGTAAAGTTCTTCATGTTTGTAGATGAACGCACCTGGTATACCGGATTAAAGTTTATTAAGTGGGTGTCTATCTTTGTGCAATCGTCCGGTGCTTTCAGTAAAGTCCTTCGTGTTTGAACACGAAAGCACCAGGCAAGCTATATTAAAGTTTGTCATGCGGGGATCTATCCTTGTGCAATCGCCCAGTGAATTATGTAAAGTTCTTCATGTTTGTAGATGAACGCACCTGGTATACCGGATTAAAGTTTATTAAGTGGGTGTCTATCTTTGTGCAATCGTCTGGTGGTTTCAGTAAAGTCCTTCGTGTTTGAACACGAAAGCACCGGGCAAGCTATATTAAAGTTTGTCATGCGGGGATCTATCCTATTGTAATCGCCCAGTGAATTATGTAAAGTTCTTCATGTTTGTAGATGAACGCACATGGTATACCGGATTAAAGTTGATTAAGTGGGTGTCTATCTTTGTGCAATCGTCCGGTGCTTTCAGTAAAGTCCTTCGTGTTTGAACACGAAAGCACCGGGCAAGCTATATTAAAGTTTGTCATGCGGGGATCTATCTTATTGTAATCGCCTAGTGAATTATGTAAAGTTCTTCATGTTGGTAGATGAACGCACTTGGTATACCGGATTAAAGTTTATTAAGTGGGTGTCTATCTTTGTGCAATCGTCCGGTGCTTTCAGTAAAGTCCTTCGTGTTTGAACACGAAAGCACCAGGCAAGCTATATTAAAGTTTGTCATGCGGGGATCTATCCTTGTGCAATCGCCCAGTGAATTATGTAAAGTATTTCATGTTTGTAGAGGAACGCACCTGGTATACCGGATTAAAGTTTATTAAGTGGGTGTCTATCTTTGTGCAATCGTCCGGTGCTTTCAGTAAAGTCCTTCGTGTTTGAACACGAAAGCATCGGGCAAGCTATATTAAAGTTTGTCATGTGGGGATCTATCCTTGTGCAATCGCCCAGTGAATTATGTGAAGTCCTTCATGTTTGTACACGACCGCAACGGGTATGCTAGATTAAAGTTCATTAAGCGAGGGTCTATCTTTGTCAATCGCCCGATGCTTTTAGTAAAGTCCTTCGTGTTTGAACATGAAAGCACTGGGCATGCTTTATTAAATTTTGTGATGCTGGATCTATACTTGTGGAATCACCCAGTGAATTATGTAAAATCCTTCATATTTGTACACGAACGCACCGAGTATACAGGATTAAAGTTCATTAAAGGGGCCTAATGACCATGAAGAAAGACTTGCTTGATGTGTATAAATAACCTGTTTAGATGTAATCTGTGTAGTATGTGACGTTCAAACTCTGAAGTTAAAAAGCTTTTATCACAGATTATCGATCACTCGCACAAGATGAAATAGTGCAGATGGGGAATCTCTCCTGTAGTAGAGGCCAACTTCTCTTTGGCTACTGATTATTACTCCAGAATGAATCACTTAATTAATCGGCTTTTATTAGAACACGAAGCAATAAGAACAGCCACGTGAAAACTTAAGATGAAAAGGAAGGCAAGAACAGCAACGGCTCAAATCATTGACGCAAGAGCATGTTGTTAGGGGATATCAAGGAAACAAAAAAAAAAATCAATCCGGCCAGCAGTAACAAGTGCGATTGGTGGTCAAGGCTCAAGATCAAAAATCGATGCCCAAAATACGGATCTGGGAAAGACTGGAAAATTTTCAGAAGGAGCAGAGGACGCCTTCTTCTGATTCTTCTTAGCAACAAAATAAAAACTAACAGCCACAGATGAAGAATCGCAGTAAAACAAAAGGCATAAGAATTGGGAAGAACAAACAAGAAGAGCAACCGTGGATCTAGGCCCTCGGCCCATCCACTGAGCTCAGGGGAGGAACTGGTCGCCCGCATCCTGACACTGGCATGGCGCTGTTCTTCCCCTTCTTGATCCTCCTATTCTGGCCTCCAACTCCAGGTGCTGCTCTTGGTGACGCGTTGATGGGGAAGAAAATCCATTATTGTGCCTGGGCGGCTGTCCGTGGAGAAGCAACTCGGAGAGGTGGACTCCCATCAATTTCAGGAGAAGCAGAACAAACCCTGCAGAGTTCACGGGTTAAAAATCTTACGGGAGAAAACAAACAAGCACATAAATTAACATATCCCGAACACACAAATGAGGCTGGATCTAGAGTCTGTGAATCAAAATTTGGAAAGTGAATCCCGGGGGTTGATGTGGCAGCTGGGTGATGGTGTAGGTGTGCCGTGCACGGCTCAAGGGTGTAGGGGGTAGGGGCCTGGTCGCCTGCACAAATACGATGTGACTGTATCCGGTCGTATAGCAGTGGGAAAGAAGAAATATGGGATTATTGGTTGGGACCCAGTGGGCCTGGGCGTGCTGATCCACATGACGCAGCGACGGCGACGATTGAAGTTGTGCATCTAACCAGTTAGACATAGACATATTCGCTTGTTGACCCACAGCGAAGGCCACCTGCTGCTGTGGAGCCGGAACCCCTCCCGGCTGAAACTGAGGAAGGGGAGTTGCTCCGGCAATATACTGCTCGTACGGAGGTGCCGGTCCACCGCTGGCAGCTACCCCGCGGTTTGAAAGGCCGTGTGCCCCCTGACCTTGTACCGAGAACTAGGATCCTCCATACGTATACGAGGGTGCCGGCCCCCGTAGATGATGTTGTTGAAGAACCGGAGTGCCGGCGACGAAAGCCGTGGTTGGAGGCCGAGCAGAACCAGCAGCGTCCCCCACGTACGTCGGAGCGTGAGCTTGTGGACCACCCACGGCCGAATTGTCCCGCTGTGGAGGGGCCGCCATCGGGCGCGGCAGGGCGGGCGGCGCCGCAACAGCCGCAAAGGAGCAGACACTGCCGGCGGCAGAAGCTAGCGTCGGTGGTCGAGCGGGAGGTGACGATGCGATCACAGTCAGTGGCGGCTCGTGGGAAGCAGACGAAACCGAGGTCGACGGCGCTGGCATAGAGTTGTGAAGCATAGTCGATGAAGAGTTAGGACCCCAGCCACAGCCATAGGGCCTTCATACGCGGACGTAGGCAGGCCCATGAAAACTCATGTGACGTGGGCCCAGCATCCGAGGCAGCAACGTTTTGAATCGCAGTTGATCGCGGAGCGGAAAGTTCCATTGATCGCGGCGACGATCCCGGCGTCGAGGAACCACCACGGCCCCCTGCGGGCACATGCTTGGCCGCAGTCATGACTCATGAACTGGCCCAACACAGGCGGTGGTGTTATTCGTCTCGGCGGCAGCGGCCCTCTCCATGCGCCCATAAGTGGAGGACGGGACATCCTCAACCCGGTCGGTGGCGAAGGAGAACTCCGGCGTGGCGGCACGGACGTCCCGGATTCCACTGCTGGCGGATTCCCGGGTTGACCGTTCCTCCCCTCGTCCATGGCATCTACCTGCACCCTGCTGTTAGAATAGAGTTCGTAGAGGTAGCTGTTTAAACTGTTTCCTGATTATATCTCTTCTTCTGTTCTGTTCTTTCTCCCCAAGTCATTTATCTCTCGATGTAATCTCTGGAAGAATCCTAGCTATATTCCAAATTTGTAAACCACGGCAATCCTTCAATATATACATACGTGGCCTGAGCAAAGGGTTCAACGCTTCCTAACAAATTTTACATGGTCATCAGAGCCCTTCCTCTCGTACGTCTAGCTTTCCCGAAAAGATTGATCTAGTTGATCGAGGGAGAAACCTGAACTTACCCAGAGAGAGGCATCGAGAGAGAGACTATGTCAGGCACCAACGCCGGCACCGCTGCTTCCACCATCGCCGCCACCAGTAGCGCCCTGATCGGTTCCACCATGAGTTCCCTGTCCACCCAAACCGCACCATCCACCTATGCATCTTCCTCCACCTTCAGCAGCGCCTCCTCTCTCGGGTCTCCTCCATCTGAGAAGCTTACAAGGACGAACTACCTTCTCTGGAAGGCCATCGTGCTACCCCAAATAAAGGGAGCACAGATGGAACACTTCCTGGACGCCGCAAGCCCGGCGCCCCCTCCTACCATCACCATCACCAAAGAGGGGAAAGAGGAGCAAGTCTTCAACTACGCCCGGTCGATCTGGTACGCCCAGCAGCAACAGGTACAAGGATACCTTATGGGGTCTCTGTCACGTGAGATTCTTGCGCAGGTAGCTACTCTTCAGACGCCGGCCGAGGTGTGGAGTGCCATCCACGCCTCCTTCGCTGCTCAGACGCATAGCGCAGATCGTCAACACCCGTGACGCCTCGCCAATCTGCACAAAGGGAACATGGGCATGCTCGAGTATCCGGCGAAGATCAAGGCCTTCGCCGATGAGATTGCTCGTGATCGGTGATCCCTCTCAAGGAGAGCTAACTTCCTATGTGCTCAAAGGGCTGGACATCGAGTATAACCCGGTGATTTCAGCCCGTGTCGAGCCGGTGACTGACAGAGCTCTACAACCAGTTGCTAAGCTTTGAAGCTCGTATGAATCTGCTACAAGGTAACAATTTCCGTCAGTCATCAGTCAATTCCCTCACACGTGGTCGCGGCACTGGAGGCCGAGGCCGTGGTCACCGCGGTCACCAGGGATGCGGACGCGGCAACGGCAACAACAGCGGGCGTGGACGCGCCAACAACTCTGGTCCACGCTCATCCGGTGCCTCCTACTCCAACACCAGGCCGCGTTGCCAGCTCTGCAAAAAATCAGGACATGAGGTGAAAGATTGTTGGCATCGCTACGATGAAGACTACGCGTTCAAGAGCGCCATGTAGCTGCAGCCATCGTGGAGCAAGAAGAAGCCGGGACACCATCTGGTATGCTGATTCTGGAGCCACAGATCATGTCACCAGCCGAAAGTTGGAGAAGCTCGCATAAATCGGGGAGAGATACTATGGCAATGATCAGATCAACACCGCCGCAAGTGGAGGAGGTATGGACATATGTCACATTGGTCAATCCTCTATTAATTTCCCTAATGTTAAACGTGATCTTCTTCTAAAAGATGTTCTTCATGTTCCTCAAGCCAACAAAAACCTTGCTTCCATGTCTCGTTTGACTGCTGATAACAACATCTTCTTTGAAACTCATCCCAAGTATTTTTCATTAAGGATCGGGCAACGAGGGAGCTCCTCCATCACGGTAGATGCGTCGGTGGTCTATATCCTATCACATCAAGAGCTCTTAGCCGCAAACGTCATCGTCAAGTCTACTCCGTCGTCAAGCCGTCCTTAGAGAGGTGGCACCGAAGATTAAGTCATCCTTCATTAAAAATAGTTGATCAAGTAGTGAATAGAGGCAATCTTCAATTGTCTAGTCGTGAGAATAAAGAGTCTGTTTGTGATGCTTGCCAATGTGCCAAGAGTCATCAACTCCCCTATCCTAGTTCAAATAGTGTGTCTCATGCTCCGTTGGAACTAATATTCAGTGATGTATGGGGTCATGCCAGAGATTCCTTTGGAAGAAAAAAAATATTATGTTAGCTCCATTGATGATTATAGTAAGTTTACATGGATATACTTACTTAAGTTCAAATCCGAAGTTTTCTCTATCTTCCAAGAATTCCAAAAACTTGTTGAGCGTCAATTTAACAAGAAAATCATTACAGTCCAGAGTGACTGGGGAGGAGAGTATGAGAAACTCAACTCCTTCTTTCGAAACATAGGCATTGAACATCATGTTTCGTGTCCGCATGCACACCAACAGAACGGTTCTGCCGAACGCAAACACCGTCACATTGTTGAAGTTGGTCTTTCCCTTCTTGCTCATGCCTCTATGCCTCTAAAATATTGGGATGAAGCTTTCGTTGCTGCCACCTATCTTATCAATCGTTTGCCTAGCAAGGTTATTGGGAACACAACACCCTTAGAACGATTGTTTCATCAAAAACCAGATTATAATTCCCTCAAAGTCTTTGGATGTGCATGCTATCCCAATCTTCGTCCATATAATCGCCACAAACTAGAGTTTCGCTTCACTCAATGTGTCTTCCTTGGCTATAGCAATCTTCATAAGGGTTACAAGTGTCTAGAAGTTTCAACTGGACGCATCTACATCTCTCGGGATGTGATTTTTGATGAAACTATTTTCCCTTTTGCCAAACTTCATCCAAATGCAGGAGCACTTCTTCGAGCTGAAATCTCGATCTCTTCTCTCGGATCCTTTGCCATGTACTGATCACGGGGGATAATTAATAGATCATGATCATGTGTCTAGTCCAGGAGAAAATTCAGAAACTAATGAAAAAATGCAGTTTTTGGCTATGATTTTATGTGTGCAGAAGAGGACGAAACTCGCGCTGGATCCGATGCAGATCTTGTGCAGAACTGCAGTCCCAGAGAAGGTGCGCGATCCTGTGTTGATAGCCGCTGCTGCGATCCTGTGCTAACAGCCACATGCCGCCGGCCAGAAGCGGCGCCCCCTGCCTCCTGAAGCGCCAAGTGGTGGTGGGGCCCCGTCACGAGCCTGCGTGACCGACCGGTCCAGGTGTGGACCCAGCCGGCGCGGGGCGCAGCCTGTCTGCACGCGCCACGTTGGAGCCGGCGCGCTCCGGGGCCGACAGCCCGACCGGTGTGGACCCCGCCAACAGTGCCATGCGGGATTCCTCTGCTGCGGCGCCTGATACGAGGCGGATCTCGCCGGATCCCGTGCCCATCTCAGATCTGGAGCCCTGCGGCACGGCAGTCCAGGGAGATTCGGCGGCTGGATCTTCTGTGGCCGGTTCTGGTGAGAGAGAAACTACAACAGCCGCCACACATGTATCACTTGAAAATTCTCAGCGCCATACCAGGTCAAAATCTGGAGTATTCAAGCCTAAAGAATACAAGGACGGTACAGTAAGGTATGATTCCCGCAAGTATGCATTTCTTACTAGTTCAGGTGAACCTACTCATTTAGCCGAAGCTCTTGCTCACAAAGAATGGAAAGGGGCTATGGACAATGAATATCAAGCACTCATGAAAAATAAAACATGGCATCTTGTACCACCAACAAAGGGAAAGAATTTGATTGATTGCAAGTGGGTTTATAAGATCAAAAGAAAATATGATGGAAGTATAGATAGATACAAGGCTAGATTAGTTGCAAAAGGGTTTAAACAAAGATTTGGAATTGATTATGAGGATACTTTTAGTCATGTTGTCAAGGCAGCTACTATTCGACTTGTACTATCTATTGCTATTTCCAGAGGGTGGAGTTTACGTCAGCTAGACGTCCAGAACGCGTTTCTTCATGGTGTTCTTGAGGAAGAAGTGTTCATGCGGCAACCACTAGGGTATGAAAACAAAAGCACACCTCATTTTGTCTGTAAGTTGGACAAAGCTTCAGATGGCTTAAAACGGGCCCCAAGAGCCCGGTACCTGTGTTGAGCACTCGGGCCATAACAACTTGGTTTTGTTCCAAGCAAAGCGAGATACCTCATTATTCTTCTATCACAAAGGCAACATCTCTATGTTTGTTCTTTTATGTTGATTATATAATTGTTGCTAGTTCCAGTTCAGAGGCCACTACCTGTCTGCTCCGTGATCTTAATGTGGAGTTTGCACTCAAGGATTTGGGTGATCTTCATTATTTTCTTGGTATAGAGGTAAAACAGATCAAGGATGTTATACTTCTTACACAAGAGAAATACACCACAGATATTCTAAAGAGGGTAGGACTGGAACATTGCAAACCAGTAAGTACACCACTTTCCACTTCTGAGAAACTTACAGTTGAAGGAGGTGAATTACTTGGACCGAATGATGCAACAAACTATAGGAGTGTTGTTGGTGCTTTACAATATTTAACGTTGACCGTGCCCGATATTTCATATTCCATCAACAAAGTGTGTCAGCTTTTGCATGCACCAAGTACGCTTCATTGGACCGCAGAAAGAGAATTCTCGAGGTATCTAAAGTTTACAATGGGACTTGGAATCAAAATTGTCAAATCACCATCCATGCTAGTTAGTGCATATTCAGATGTCGACCAAGGCAGGGTGTCCTGATGATAGAAGGTCAATAGGTGGTTTTGCTGTATTTCGGGATCAAACCTCGTGTCATGGAGTGCAAGGAAACAAGCTATCGTGTCAAGGTCAAGTCTTCAAGGTAATACAAAGCACTTGCTAATGTAATGCAACCGCCAAGTTATGTGGATTCAACTCTTTTGTATGAGTTGGGAATCAAGACTCCACAAGCTGCAAGGTTATGGTGTGACAATATTGGTGCAACTTACCTTTCAAAGAAATCCTCGTGTTCCATGCACGTACAAAACACATAGAGGTTGATTTTCATTTTGTGAGAGAAAGAGTAGCAAGAAAGCTACTTGACATCAAGTTTATCCCCACAGGAGATCAGCTTGCTGATGGCTTCACCAAACCACTTACTACGAGGAGATTGAATGAGTTCAAGTACAATCTAAACCTAGAGAAATTTTCATAGGTTTGGATTGAGGGAGGATGTTAGAATAGAGTTCGTAGAGGTAGCTGTTTAAACCTGCTTCCGATTCTATCTCTTCTTCTGTTCGCTTCTTTCTCCCCAAGTCATTTATCTCTCGATGTAAACTCTGGAAGAATCCTAGCGATATTCCAAACTTGTAAGCCACGGCAATCCTTCAATATATACACACCACTAGTGCAGAACCGGGCAATAGCACCGGCTCGTAAGGCCCTTTAGTGCCGGTTCCATAACCGGCACTAAAGTGTGGGCACTAAAGGTCTCTTTAGTACCGGTCCAAAGACGAACCGGTGCTAAAGGGCAACCACGTGGCACGAGCCAGCTCCGGGCCTAGAGTTTTAGTACGGTTGGTAAGACCAACCGGTACTATAAGGTTTGGGGGTTTTAGTTTTATGATTTCTTTTCATTTAATTTTGTGTTTCCATTTAAATTCTTTTTCGTTTGCTGGTATTTTACGATACTACACATTGTACACGTTATGCATATATATATATATATATATATAAATAGAATTTCTAGTAGAACCAATCATCATGCATATATATATCATCAATGTCTCACAAACCACCATATTAATTAATTCACACATACACACATGTATAGCTATATACAATTTCTCCTACATATGCATGTTGCCTTCGGAGCACGATGACAATTGGAAGTGGTTTTCATGGGGCGGTAGCGGGTAATAGTATTCTCCTTCGGATTTATGACCGGTCGAGCAAAAATCCCGCTTATTTCCTCTTGAAGTGCTTCTACGCTTCCATTTCTAGGAGCTTCTCCGCACCTCTTTGAACTGTTAAGAAGGAGATCAATATGCATGTGTATTAGTTGTGTGACTAGATATCGATAATGGTGTAAAAATTGTGAATAGTGTTACGACAAGCGTACCCATTCCTGTTTTTGAGATCTGCTCCTTTCTGGACGCCATCATGCGAATGTTCTCGCAAACGCAGAATGCACATTGATCAGTACCGCTACGCGCTTCGTGGCTTTTACGAGAATGGAATTTGATCAGATAATAATTAATCAAGCATGATAATTAAAGAGATGGCAGCTAGCTAGCTAGCTAGTACTACTTAATTACTTACCTTGGGTCGAAACCATTTAAGCTTTTTTTGCATTCGCCTTCCGTGACGCTGATGAACCTTGCCCAAGCCCTGCCCGCCGACAAAGAAAATGAATAAAGGGGTTATTAAATAGTTCATATCATGAAATGACGAACTAAATAGGCCGAGATATATAGTTAATAATGATTGAAATTACCATTGACTATCCCAAACAAGATGTTATAGTCAGTTTTTTCTTTGAGTAGTGAGTCCAGTATTTTAACTGTTCCAAGGCCAACTTTAATGATACACAAGACCCAAGTGAAATCTGCATGCACACACGCTTGCATGTCTTAATTAAGCGGGCATATGTAAGCAAAAACATGTAGCTAGCTAGTAGGCAAAACAGAGAATTTGTAGTACAAGACAAGTGTGACTCACTTTGGAAGTTGTAAGGAAGTAGTATATCTTCATTGTATTTGAGGCGCTTCAAGAACTCTAGCATGTTGTCCCTCACGGCCTTTTGATGATGTGGATTTATTAGCCATGTGTATTCATTAACGGTGTTTGGGTCAATGAACCCAATGCCAAAGCGCCCACCTTTTCTCATTTCATACATCTTCATCCTCGCATAATATACCACGTAAAAGAATATAGTGAGGATAATTACAGGTAATGATTGATCAAAAGGATCACTACAGCTAGCTTGAGACTTAAATTACGTAAAGAAATCACTTACGCATAATAGCAACTAACGATAGATTTGTCGAGTGCGTCTTGATTGTATAACTGAAACAGTTCGTAATACTCAACTGGACAGAGCTTTCTCATGGAAGTAATGCTCCTCCTTGACATTCACCATGAGGGACAATCGATTGGAAATCTTGGTAATGTTCATGTACCATTGATGCAATTCATACATTCTCGTTGGGAGGTTCTTGACCTTGTCCGCTTGACCAAAGGTTGGCCCTGACATATTTCCGCTTTATTTCATCCTCTCTAAGCACGTGCATGGGCTCGATCTCGAGGAGTTGTCCAACAATGATGTTGAGAACTTCACCGCATTATATAGTCCTTGGTTATTACCACATTGCCCACCTCGAACGTAAACTGTTTGCCCACAATAATATTGGGCCACAGATCGTCACGCAGTGTTGTTGGCACAACAAGTGAGGGATCGATTGCGCTACCGATCTCCCAATTTGGGGAATGGTTTTCCCGCATTTTTGACAAATGCTTGTTGTTTGCTCGATCCCGAGCTCGCCTCCTTCTATAGACGTGCTCGATTTAACTTCCTGATGTGGCGCTCATAGTCTGTGTCAACAGGCTTGGGAGCTGGTGGTTGAGCCATACGAATGAAGTGGTCAATCGTTTCCTCGTGCACTTTCTCCCTTGGCGGCGGTGGCAGTTTCGGTGCAAAATGGGCTTCCACCTCGGCCTTTGATATGCCTGCGTTTTCCTCCTCGGACTTGTCATAAGGCCTCTGTGGAAGAGGCGTGAGGCTTGGACCATATTTATATCGCTTGTCTTCGCATTTCCCCAGTACTACCTCGACTGCATGCCACGCACCATAGCTGCAGGGTGTCTCTTCTGCGATTGCTTAGGCGGCGGAGACGGCCGACGGGCTGAGTTGGACGAGGAGGAGTGGCCTGTCAGGCCGGACTTGGAGGAGGAGTGGCCTGAGGTTGTGCCGACTTGGAGGAGGAGGGCCTGAGGTTGTGCTGGACTTGGAGGAGGAGTGGACGCCTGACGCCAGGCCGGACTTGGAGGAGGAGGAGTGGCTGACACTTTGCCGGACTTGGAGGAGGAGGAGTGGCTTGACACTTTGCCGGACTTGGTGGACTTGCGGTGAGCGGGAGTCTGGCCGACTCGGTGGCGGACTTCGACGAGGAGTCGGCCGACGCGTGTCGGTGGCCTTCAAAGATGATGCAATCCTTTTTCCATAGGATGATACGATGTTTGGCCTCTCCGAGAAAGTGCTCGTCGTCACCTCCGGGAATGTCAAGCTGTAGCTCGAATATGGGTCCACCACCTCATCAACCAAGACACGAGCATAGCCCGCCGGAATCGGGTTGCAATGGAAGGTTGCCTCGGGGATTTGTAAAAGCAACGGCGTCGCCACCTTCATGGATATGTTCTTCATTTTGATGTGTAGCTCATAGTTAGTGTTCTCCGTGATGTCATCCACGGGTATCTATCCAGCATTGCGTCGTCCGGGCGAAACCCACGCCGCTTCTCGGCATGGATGGGGCGGTGTTATCCAATGCTGGATCATTCTCTAGCTGCTGCAGCTGCCGAGACCCCTTTGGTGGGTAAGTGAGTCGATCTGCCTCGCTGCCGCTGGAATTTGACTGCCAATTCCGCTTGACTTGTTTCTAGGCCTTGAAGGCGCTCATAGTCCCGCTTCCTCTGCTCCTCCTCCATCTTCCTCTTCTTCTCCTCCGCAATCTTCTTTCTCGCACGGGTTCTGTAGTCGGTGTTCCAAATCGAAAACCCCTCATACCACGGAATAGCGCCTTGCCTCGTGTTCTTCCCGTGTTCAGGATTTCCCGAGACGCAGCGTAGCTCGTCGTTCTCTCTGTTGGTGGAACACCCTCGATCGTGCCTCTTCTATTGCAACAAGTATCGCATCGTCGGCTCCTTCAGACTTGCCCTCGTCGAAACATTGCTCGCCTTCGGGTCCAACTCCCCCATGCGCATAGAACCAAGTCCTCGCACTGGGGTCCAGCTCTTAGTAACCGGAGTGACACCTGCATCCTCCATCTCCTTCTCGCACTTATCCCACTTAGGCATTGCCACCGTGATAGCCACCGGCCCCAGCTTATGGAACTTATCCTTTTTTCGGCATTCTTCTTGTTTATTCTCGACTGCTCCTTAGCTAATTCGAATCCTTGAATTTCACAAAATCGTCCCAATGAGCACGTTGGTTCTCTAGTGTTCCCTCGAATCTTTGAGTCTTCCTTCCTCCCTTGACGTATTTGTCCCATTCACGATTCTTGTGGTTCTTGAATGCAACCGCCATCTTCCTAAGAGCAACGCCCTTGACTTTCTCGCACATCTGCTTCGTGAAATGATCCGGTAGGGTGAAATGTTCCATGAGAGTATCCCAAAGCGTATCTTTTTGTCTTTTGTCGACAAAAGTAACATCCGGACGTGGAGCAGCGTCATTTTTGTCTTTTTGTCTTTTGTCTTTTCGGCTCTCTCCATTCTTGAAGGGAGATCAGAGTTGGTCCTTCACAACAACTCCAAGACCGACGAATCTAACTTGTCCGCAATCTTCTTAGGCGCTAATGGTTCGCCATTAGGTCTGATTGCCTCGATATTGTACTTTACGCCTCCTTCAACTTTTTGTTCGGGCCTCGCTTTCGTCCTTTTGCCTCAAGATTTGCTCGATCCGGATGGTCGAAAGAACAAAGATCGATTTGTTAATATATCTTCAAGTCATTTAAAACATGTGATGATCACCGATGCCCGCTTATATAAATATATATACCTCGCCGGTCTTTGTTGTTTCAAGATCAACATTTTCTTCGCCATCATCATAATCATAGTTCATGACTTCATCAATTCGGTCGTCAGCGATCGAATATCATATCACCCTCTCCGGTGTTGTTTAGAAATTCGAGCCGCCATAATCTTCTTCATTCTCGATCATCATCTCGCCTCGTGAGGATGGCATATCATATCGAACATGGCTCGTTTCTCCTTCTCTGCCGGTATTGTCCGCCATAGCTTTTATTTAACTAATCCAAAAGAAATATAAAACAATTTAGTATTCAAATTACATCTTCTCGAATAATAATAGATATAATCTCAATACATCGCCTCGAATAATAGATATAATCTCGAAAACATCGTCTCGAATAATAGATATAATCTCAATACATCGCCTCGAATAATAGATATAATCTCAATACATCGCCTCGAATAATAGATATAATCTCGAAAACATCGCCTCGAATAATAGATATAATCTCAATACATCGCCTCGAATAATAGATATGATCTCGAATACATCACCGGCTAGGTAGCTAATAAAGATCGAATACTATAGAAGAATCTAGGACACTCGCGGTTCTCGCGGCTGGCGGTGGACACCCAAAGAGAAGGAACCCTCACAGATCATAGCTGAAGTGAGATCCTCAAGAAACCTGTCTGTATTGGAGAACTCGCCGCCTCTAACGCAACCATGTAGCGATGGACGTGCTCGTCCTCCTCCCCGACACGGCGACGCATCACCTCCGCTGGGCCGCTCCTCCGCTACCGAAACTGGCCCACGCGAACGCCACCAAACGAGATCGTGGTCGACAACGGGATCCGGCCGGGTTCCTCATCAAGCGGCGCGCTTCTCCGTGCAAAGACCTCCAGTTGCGGCCAGTGAGCCCATCCCGGACATGGGTCAGCCGGACGTCCGTCAGCGAACGTGTCGACGGCGAGGATGCGGGTCGGGCATCGCCGAGAACAAATACTAGCTATATGCCCGCAAAAGTAACATTTTTAATGATTGGATTTTGATAACTAAAATTTCTAACATTTCAATATAACTAACATTTCTATAACATTTCTAACAATGCTATATGTAACTAACATTTCTATAACATTTCTAATATTTCTATAACTAAAAAACAGAAAAAAATTATAACATTTCTATATATATAACTAACATTTTTATAACTATTTCTATAACTAAAAAACAGAAAAATTTCTAACAATTCTAACTTTTTTATAACTATTTCTATAACTAAAAAACAGAAAATTTTCTAACAATTCTAACATTTCTAACTATTCTAACAATTCTAACATTTCTAACTATTCTAACAATTCTAACATTTCTAACTATTCTAACATTTCTAACTATTTGTATAACTAAAAACAAAAATGTATGTGTGTGTACGCAGGTGTGTGTGCACGCTCACACCGGGCGAGGCGAGGGACGACGGGCGGCGACGAAGCTGCGGCGACGGGACGGCGACGGCGCAGCGACGACGGGATGACGACGACGGGACAGGGACGGGCGGCATTTACAGACGGGACGGACGGTCGGGCGGCAGCGACGACGACGGGACGACAGCGGGCCGATTTATTGTGGACGACGCAGGGCCGGACGGGCGGCGGTGAAGATGGGGACGACGGGGACGGGGACGACGGGGCGGCGACGACGGGGACGGGGCGGCGACGGGGGCGGCGACGACGGGGACGGGGCGTACAGAGGAGAAGAAGCCAGATGAGAAACTGAAATTTTCGTAAGTGTTGTTTATATAGGAGGGGCCTTTAGTACCGGTTTGTGCCATCAACCGGTACTAACCAGTTTTGGCCAGCCCAAGCGGCGGGAAGCGACCCCCTTTAGTACCGGTGGTGGCACAATCGGTATTTCTTTAGTACCGGTTTGTGCCACGACCCGGTACTAAAGGGTGTGGCACTGCGCAGTGAGGTGCGGCAAGTTTAGTCCCACCTCGCTAGCCGAGGGGCGACCGCACTGGTTTATAAACCTCGCGCGTGCGCTCTCTCGAGCTCCTCTCCAAAGCAGCCCTCTTGGGCCTACGTGTTCTTTTGTCGCTCAGGCCCACTTTGGCCTTTAAGTGGCTGCATCCCGCCCAACAACAAAGTTGGGTTTCTAGTCGATGCAGGCCGCTCTGGCCTAGTAGGCGGGTTTTTTTTATTTTTTTTGCTTTATTTATTTTTGTGTTGTTTTTTTGTTTATTTAGAGTTTCTTTGTGAATATTTTTGCTTTAGGTACAAAAAATTACAAACTTTCTGTTAGTGCCCGTAGTTTTCAAATTTGAATAGTTTAAATTTTGAATTATTTGAAATTAGTGTGAATCACTAGTTTGTGAATAACTTAACTTTAAAAATCAGTGAAGGCATGAAAGAATTTGTTTGCACATAAAATTTCTTCGCTTCAAATGCCAAAACACATAACTACCCTAACTATTACAGAGATTCCCTCTGGGTGTGAAACACGTAAGAAAGTGATGATAGTGAAGCCGATCACATCCTGCATCTTTGGGTGTGAAACTTTTTCTTCGCGTGTGTCCCTTTGCGCCAGTAACCATGGAAAATCTTCATCATTTAACAGGATGCTCGGGTCAATATTCACCGTGAATGGAGCAATTTCATCAAACTTTTCATAATCTTCGACTTGTCTCGTCTTGTCATCCACTCCCACGATGTTTTTCTTCCCGTAAAGAACTATGTGCCGCTTTTGGCTCATCGTGACGATGCATTCGCTTCCTTATCTTTTCTTTTTCTCGGCCCGGTAGACATGTATTTCACATAAAAACCTGCGCCACATCATTGGCTAGGACGAATGGTTCGTCAAGACACGCAAGATTGTTGAGATCCACTGTTGTCATTCCGCATCGCGGGTCTTCCGTTACCCCGCCTCGTGTCATATTGACCCATTTGCACCGAAACAAAGGGACCTTTAAACCACGCCGATAGTCAAGTTCCCATATGTCCTGTATATAACCATAATATGTTTCCTTTCCCGTCTTGGTTTTTACGCATCAAAGCGGACACCACTGCTTTTGGTTGGTGCTCTTCTTATCTTGGGCGATCGTGTAAAATGTATTACCATTTATCTCATACCCTTTGAAAGTCATTATATTCAAGATGGTAACCGGAACATCAAGTACAAGTCATCTTTAATAGAGGTGTCATGCATGGTACGCGATATCCGCAACCAAATGGCGAAACTCCCGGTTTGTTCACGTGTAATCCGGTCATCGACCGCCTCCGGTGTTTGGAGCGTAGCAAATTCTTGTGTTCATCCATATACGGAGCCACCAAGGCGGAATTTCAGAGAACTGTAGTAGTGTGCTTCAAAGGAGAGAATGTCCGTCCATACATATTATTTGTTCCTCCCTATCGTGCCTTTTTTCCATCCATCACCCTTATGCCGCGATTCAGAACACCAATCGGCTTAAGGTCAGGAATAAAGTCAATACAAAACTCAATGACCTCCTCATTTTGATGGCCCTTGGAGATGCTTCCTTCCGCCTAGCACGGTTATGAACATATTTCTTTAAGACTCCTATGAACCTCTCAAAGGGGAACATATTGTGTAGAAATACAGGACCCAAAACGTTAATCTCTTTGCATAAGTGAACTAGTACGCGGCGCCATGATGTTGAAGAAGGATGGTGGGAACACCAACTCGAAACCGACAAGACATTGCACCAAATCATTCTCAGAAACCTTGGTATGATTTACGGATCGATTACCTTCGAGAGATTGCATTGAGAAATGCACATAGCTTCACAATGGCTAATCGAACGCTTTTCCGTAGAAGCCCCTCAATGCAACCGGAAGCAATTGCGTCATAATCACGTGGCGCCATGAGACTTTAGGTTACGGAACTTTTCTCCGCCATGTTTATTATTCCCTTTATATTCGACAAGAAGCCGACGGTACCTTAATATCGAAAGCAGCATTCAAAGAAGATTTCATTCTCTTCTTTGGTAAGAGCGTAGCTTGCATGACCTCGATGTATGCCGCCTTCTCCGTGCATACGTTGCTGGTCCTCCCGTGCCTCGTGTGTATCTTTTGTCTTCCCATACACGCCCAAGAAGCCAAGCGGTCACGCAAAGATTCTTCGTCACGTGCATCACGTTGATTGCGGAGCGGACCTCTAGGTCTTTCCAATATGGCAGGTCCCAAAATATAGATTTCTTCTTCCACATGGGTGCGCGTCCGTCGGCGTCCTTCGAACAGGTTGTCCGCTAGGACCCTTTCCAAATATCACCTTCAAATCCTTGACCATATCATGTACATCAAGACCGAAGACGGTGGCGAGGCTTCGTCCGTGATCCGCCTCACCTTTGAAATGCTTGCCTTCCTTTCTACGGGATGCCTGCTCGGAAGAAATCGATTTATGTCCTGTGTACACATTCTTCTTACAACTATTCAAATATATACCGCTTCAGTATCATCCAAACAAAGGCGTGCATCCGCAGTATCCCTTGTTACTCCGTCTCCGAAGGTTACCGAGAGCAGGCCAATCATTGATGGTCACGAACAGCAACGCCTTTAGGTCAAATTCTTCCCCATGTGCTCATCCCACGCACGCACACCTGTTCCATTCCACGCTTGTAAGAGTTCTTCAACTAATGGCCTTAGGTACACATCAATGTCGTTGCCGGGTTGCTTAGGGCCTTGGATGAGCACCGGCATCATAATGAACTTCCGCTTCATGCACAACCAAGGAGGAAGGTTATACAAACATAGAGTCACGTGCCGTGCTATGGTTGTCGCTCGCTTCCCCAAAAGGATTAATGCCATCTCGCGCTTAGACCAAACCATACGCCTCCTTGCGCTATCTCGCAAACTCCTTCCCATACTTTCTTTCGATTTTTCTCCACTGCGACCCGTCACGGGTACTCTCAACTTTCCGCCTTTTCTTACGGTCTTCTTCGTGCCATCGCATCGCTTTGGCATGCTCTTTGTTTTGGAACAACGTTTCAACCGTGGTATTATAGGAGAATACCACATCACCTTGGCAGGAATCTTCTTCCCTGGGCGCCGCCCTCGACATCACCAGGTCATCGCGGTGATCTTATAGCGCAATGCACCACATACCGGCAAGCGCTCAAATCCTCGTGACTCACCGCGTAGAGGATGCAATCATTAGGGCATGCATGTATCTTCTGCACCTCTAACCCTAGAGGGCGTACAACCTTCTTTGCTTCAGACGTACTCTCGCAATTCGTTGTCCTTTGGAAGCATATCCTTTATCATTACCAAGAACTTTCCAAATCCCTTGTCAGATACACCATTCTCTGCCTTCCATTGCAGCAATTCCATTGTGGTGCCCAGCTTTTTCTTGTCACCTACGCAATTCGGGTACAACAATTTTTTGTGATCCTCTAACATGCGCTGCAACTTCTTCTTCTCCAAATCACTTATGCTAGCTTTCTCTTTGCATCGGCAATGGCCCGACCTAGATCATCAACGGGCTCATCTGATGCCTCTTCTTCAGCTTCTTCCCGCATTGCCGCTCAGCTTCTTCCCCGCATTACCGGCTCAGCTTCTTCCCCCATTGTTGTATCATCGTATTCGTGGAACCCATGGCGTGATAGTCAGTTGCCGTCCTCTTCTTCTTCATTGTCTTCCATCATAACCCTCTTTCTCCGTGCTTGGTCCAAACATTATAGTGGGGCATGAAACCGACTCAAACAGTGGACGTGAATGGTTCTTGACGTAGAGTAATTATGCGACCATTCTTACAACCAAAGACATGGACAAGGCATAAAACCATCCGCCCGCTTGTTTGCCTCACCGCAGCAGAAAAGTATGCACGCCCTCAACAACCGGGAGAGCATCGGTCATCGTACATCCATTGCTTGGCTCATCTTCATTACACAACACCGAATAGACCAAATTAATACAAGTTCATACATAAAGTTCATACAACACTTAAATGCAACAAACAAATAACTCTCTAGCTAAAGCATTTAAATGCAACAACAAATGCGATCAAGATCGCAACTAAGGTAACAATTGATCCAACAAAGATAATGATACCAAGCCTCACTATCGATGGCATATTTTCTAATCTTTCTAATCTTCAAGCGCATTTTCTCCATCTTGATCTTGTGATCATCGACGACATCGGCAACATGCAACTCCAATTCCATCTTCTCCCCTCAATTCTTTTCAATTTTTCTTTCAAGTACTCGCTTTCTTTCAACTAAATTTAACCTCTCAACAATAGGGTCGGTTGGAATTTCCGGTTCACATACCTCCTAGATAAAAATATCTATGTCAACTTGATGGGCATAATTTGTCATAAACACAAAATGCAACAAATAGTTTTAAAAGAGAATATACCACATCCGAATCATAATAAGGACGAGGGCCGACGGGGACGGATATCAAAACCATGGCACTATGTATAACAAACAACGTACGGGTAAGATAATTATACGAGTAACTATATATCCAAATCACACAAACATCAATTTTTATATAAAATTTCATGAACAAGAGGCTCACCACAAGGTGGTGCCGGCTGACGGGATTCAAGTGCGATCGACGGTGGTTACGACGGAGATTTAGAAGGCACTAAGTAAAACACACCTACATATGCAAACTAAGTGTTATTTTGACCTCAAATTGCATATAAATCAAATACTACCACATATAATTCCTCCCAAATTACTAAAACCCACAATTAATCACTATATAAACCAATGCAAGAGCTAATCTAGCAATGAGAGATGAAAGGACAAAGTTGCTAACCTTGGTGATCATTTGAATGGATGGGGGCCTGCAAATCTTGACAAATTTGGGGCAAATTTTGTGATGAACTCGAGAGGAAGAAGGGAAGAACAGAGGAGAGGGAGAGGGGAAAGGGGGAAGAACAGATTGCGGATGGACGAAGGGTATATATAGGATTACCTTTAGTACGGTTCACGCCACGAACCGGTACTAAAGGTCTTTAAGGGCCCCACTGACAACATCCTGCCACCACTTTCTTTTAAGACGATTCGCCAAGACCGAACCGGTGCTAAAGGTTCGCCTAGCCGTTGGAACCGGCACTAATGGACACATTAGTGCTGGTTCTGTTACAAACCGGGACTATTGTGTCTCACATTTGACCCTTTTTCTACTTAGTGCACGCGGCCCGAACAAAGAGTTCAACGCTTCCTAACAAATTTTACACCTGCAAGACAACACCTCCGTACCTGCATGTTCCGAGGAGAACACTGGTGACGTACTTGATCTCCTCTCCCAGAAACGCGACGCCGGTGTAGGAAAACCAGCATCCGTCCAGAAATCCTGCACGATCTCGGCCTCTGTCTTCTTTCTCCGACGAATCACCGGAGTCCACTCTTTGTTTGGTGCACCGTCGTCAAGCACATCCAACGCCATCCTGATCCCGATGGCCGGCGTGTTATCCTCCTCATCGGACGAACTGGACGCCGATCCGAGGCATGAGAAGCGAGATCCGCTCGAGCACCCCGGTTTGGAGGACGACGCCGGTGAGGAATCGGAAGGCCGGAACGCGAGCGTCAGGCGCCGCCCGCGCATACCTCTCAGTAATACTCTTGGGATTGCATAGGGCCCTTCCCTTCCGTCGCCTCGAGTGTCGGCAACCTCATATCAGATATAGCAAACCATTCTCCGCCTGTTGGAAGGATATTGGTGACCTCTGGGAGATCCCATTCAGTGGACATTGTTTTTCATTAGCGTCTCACATTGATGCAAGAGCAGAAAGTATGGAACGAATCTTCCTCTTCACAACAGCGAACCAGACACAATGCACTAATATTGCGTTTTGTTTATTATTCCAAGTAGCAAGGATCTGTAGCCAGTCTCCAAGCGAAATTTAGTACCTTTGGTTGAGCCGGAGTAGACCAGATGCACTTCTAGCCCTTGTGACTGCCAGCACGCCCGCTAGAGGTTGCAACAGAGTTGTTATGTACCTCATCAGAAGCAAGTTTGTGGGCGCTTTGTACTGTAAACACACCTGCTTTTTCTGGTGCCTAGGCCAGAAGTCCTCACCAAAACGGGGTGATGGTCAGATTTTCAAAATTTCAATTCTGTCCATGGGCAGAAAAAATTGATGTAGTTTTGTGAGGTCCCAAGCTCCATTGTGATCCAAGAGCTCGGACACCCACTTTAGCATACACCGTCCCTTATGACAAATGAGGCTACCCGTTGTCCCTCGCGCCACCAATCTATCTCTTCAAAAGCACACTCTGGCCACTGGTAATCCTCCATACATGCCCTTTCTTCAATAGGTCCAACCCGTAATTGATGGTCTGCCATGTTGAAGAGGGGTTACCAGCAAAAATTGTGTCCTCAAATCTCCCACTTGGATAGTATTTAACCTTCAATAATCTAGCACACATAGTTCAACAGTGCTTGCCTTGCAAGTAGCGCTTGGTTAAACAGCCGGAAGTCTCTAAAACCTAGGCCCCCAATGGACTTTGGCCTTGTCATTTTATCCCATGCATACCAGTGCTTCTTGCGTTACCTTTCTTAGCTCCACAATAATAATTCCGTACCATATGATTTAAATCATCACAAAGTTCCCAACGGAAGTTTAAAAACACTCATTAAGTGGGATCAACTGTGCAATTGACCGGATGAACACCTCTTTCTCCCCGCCGGAGTGGAGTGGACATCAAAAGCAAACCATCTCTTTGTGAGCTTTACTTGGAGATTTTGAAATTTACCTTTCATCATTCTGTCGTCTTGGGTGGGTAAATTTAACATTTTATTCTTCAAACTAGGAGGTAATTGCCTCAATCCATGTATTCCCATTAATTATGCATGTAAGAAGATAATTGAAAAGTTAATTACAGAAAATCATACTAAAACACAGACAACCACTAATCAGGAAACATGATAGCCTCTGGATAGCACACTGCACACCAGTGACGGAGGCCGGATTGAAGCAAATCTTGGGCCAAGTTCTTTTTGGCAACATGGAATCTTTTTTGCCTCTTATGACTACCCCACTTTTTTTACAGCAACATGTAAAACATCTCATCTTCTATTTTTACAACATGAAATAAAATTTGACATGAATTTTTTATGCATCAATTTTAAGAACATACACGGATAAAAAAATTGAGAACATACAATTGGTCACAATAGTCGGCAACCGAGCAACTACAAAGGAGAAATATACAAGGTTGGTGCGGAAAAAGAACACTGAGCCGAACCACTCTCCTTCGCAAAAAAAAACATACTACAGGGCCCCGCAGTCATGACGAAGAACCAATTATCACAACCTGGCCGCAACCCCTCCTCACTCAACCCTAATGTCGTTGCCACATGAGTCACCAACGACAACCGCCTCTAACCATATACCCCTCTAACCAAATCCAACTCTAAGACGATGCCTCCCAAGAGAGAAGCACGTCATCGAGTGCCTTCATCGCTGATTCTAGGATTCCTAGTCTAGGTTTTAACCAGACCATAGTTGAGCCTAGCTTTTGCCGACAATCTCGCCTTCTGATCTGCGACCAACTGGTCTAGCTGGCACATTGTTGTCTGTTGCCTCGCAAGTCGCAACCCACACCAAAGGTGAGACATTCCAAACTCTAGCACCGAGGACTCCGCGAACAGCCAAGGCAGCACCTTCATGAAGGAAGCAACGTCATGACGCCGTCGCTGCCTGTTTCGGAGGACCGAATCAAGGGTTTCCCCTGGCGCTCGAGGAGCGACATGATCAAGACCATGGCAGCGCTCCAAGAAGGATACGACACCCGCAGGCGTCGTCGCTGCCAGCAACGGGCAACCCATGCGGAGATTTCGCCCCGACCCATGACCATAATCCAAAATACCGGAGCCACGATAGGGAGCAGGTCATCGGGTGAGTTCACCACTACAGGAAGGCGAGACACGCTCATCAACGTTGCAGAGAGCTGACACCGGATGCCGCCGGCCTTCCCATTGCCAACGACGACCACGAACGGCCGTCCTCGCTGCACCGAGTCAAAGACTCGTCGGACCGCCGCCCAGAGCCACTGCTTTGGCTTCCGGAGTCCACAACAGGCCGCAACCTATCGGAATACCACCGCCGCGTGTGCCGTCTGTCGAACAGAGCCAACCTTGAGCATCGCCGACACCACGCCACCACCTCCGGCCATCCCCAACCACGCCGGTGAAGGGGGCCACCTAGGCGCGTGCCCGCCACGTTGTGACGCCATGTCAATATGACAAGGGGAGAGGAATAGCACTCGCACAGTTGTGCGGTCCGGAACCACCGCAACACCGTAAGAGAAGGCCGTGGAAGAACACCAACCAAGGGAGCACAACCTGGTGTTGCCTTCGGCAACATAGACTTATCTAGACGGGCTTTTTCGACGGTGACAAAAGTGGAGGGGTGGTGGAGCGACAAGCAACGATGGCTAGGGTTTCCCCGTGCCACCATTGGGAGGAAAGCAACACATGGGTCACAAAAATACATACATTGTTCTAGTTTTACAACATTTGAATTGCATATTGTCAAAACGGGAAGAAACTATTGTTGCAGCATTTGGGTACACAAACTGGTCTGCGAGCTACTTAGCGATATCATCCACCTTCAAGCATGGACTGCCAGGTTGCTTGACGATTGATTCAAAAAAAAAAATGGTTGCCTAACAATTTATTTAGCAAAGCAAAAAAAGATATCATCCACCTTCAAGCATGGACTACCAGGTTGCTTGACGATTGATTCCAAAAATGAAAAAAAATTGTTGCCTGACAATTTATTTAGCAAAGCAAAAAGGAAAACGAAATATCATCCACGCCGTCCGTGGGATTCGAACCCACGACCACACGGTTAAAAGCCGTGCGCTCTACCAACTGAGCTAGGACGGCTCGTTGTACATCAATCTTCAATAACTTTTATGTACTTTAACGTTTGTTTTCATGATACATTGTCCAATTTTTCTGCGAGGTCGTTTTTCAGCAACTTGGGAATAAAAACCGACTCACGGCTGATTGGGTCTTTCAGATGTAAAGCTGTGAAACTGGTCCATCGCAAAGAAAAGAAAAGGTTGTGAACGATCCGAGCCGTTCAAAAACAAAACGAGGAAAAAAAGGGAGAGCAGTTTGCTCGCCCGCTCTCATAGAAGCATCTCCAATAGATGGTCCAAATATAAAAATAATTAACTTTTGAACCGTCTGGAGCAAAAACGCTGCTTAGACCGCGGCCTTCTCGTGATGTAAAATGCAACACCTCGTGATGCAAATATACATCACGAGATGCATTCGTTCAAAACCAGTGCCGCCCGCGAACGCCAACCGCCACTTCATTTCGCTTCCGTCACGCCGCTTCGCGACCTCCTGCCCGCCCGCCCGCCAGCTTTCCACACCCGCCGCCGCTTCGACGCCGCCTTTGCGACGTATCCGGCTACGCTTTCGCCGCCCATTAAGAGCTTTCCGCAACTGCGATCCGGCCCGCCGCCGCTTGTTTATTACCGCGCTGCCGCCGCCCGCCGTAGTTCGTCCGGCACCGCCGACGCTGTTACCGCTTACCTGGATTCGCCCCTTTCGCTTTCTCCGTCGCCACCGCTTCGCCACCGCCATCGCCCGCCATCACGCCCGCCGCACGCCCGCTCCACCGCTCTCCGATGGCGCCAAGAAGACACCGGCGGGCAAGTCCGGCTTCTTGAGCGTGAGGCGAAAGCCTCCGATGGCCCAGGGTGTGGAGTTCTCCGGACGCCGGCGCGTTGGTGAATCGGCAAGACGTACTCCGCCCACGAGGCCGCACGTGCCCCACGACGTGGCGGTGTGGCGTCTTGAGAGGCCTCGATCGCACCTCAACTTTCCAGAGATCGAGAGTCGGGTGGAAGCGGAGATGTTTGTGCCGGAGGGCATCAACATGAAGGAGATCACGACGAAGAAGAAGACGAAGAAGCCGTCGGTTGTCGTCAGTGCTGGCGAGACCGATGAGGAGGCGATGGCGAGGTTTGCTCGAGCATCCGAGGAATGCGCCCGAGCCGAGATGGAGCACTCTTTGGAATCGTGAGGCGGAGGCGAGAAGAAGGGGCCGAAGAAGGAGGATGAAGCCGGTCCTCGACGGTGATCCCCATCGAAGTCCTCTTCCAGGAGGATCAGGCGAGACTTCTCGCCGCCGCTTCGGAGGAGGAGAAGGAGGGTGTGACGACCCGACGAAGGATGAGTTCTCGAGGAGCAGTTAAAGTAGCTCCGATGAGGAGTAGTTTATCTAGTAGTTTGAATAAGTAGTAGTTGAAGTTGATGTATGAAACTATGTTGAATTTGATGTTTGAACTATGTTGAATGGACTAGTAGTATGTCGTTTTACATCTTTATTTTGGACTATCTGTTAGAGTTGCTCTTTTGGACCATCATTTTAGACCATCTATTAGAATTGAGCTTTTTTTAAAGCTTCAAAACGCACTTTTTAACGGTCCAAATTTTACATGTTTTGGACCGCCAAATTTTAGACCATGCTCTAAATCCTCCCCAAATCCCCTCCACGCGCCCACCGACGGGGAATCGACCCCCCCAGCCCCAGCAGACGCGCCCGCCCGCCCCACTCCCACGGGCACAAACGCCCGCCCCCCTCCCTCGTCTCCCGCCCGCCTCGCCGCCCCCGCCGCCAAATCAGTTTCAAATCGCGCGGCCGCCCGATCGGCGTCCCCGGCGGCGGCGATGGAGGTGGGCGACCTGCACAAGGTGTGGGAGATCCGGGCGCTCAAGCGGAAGCCCGAGGAGCCGGCCGCCCGCGCGCTCCTCGACCGCATCGCCAAGCAGGTCCAGCCCATCATGCGCCGGCGCAAGTGGCGCGTCAAGGTCCTCTCCGAGTTCTCGTAAGCAAACCCTAACCCTAGCCTGCATCCATCGTCCCCCCATCGGCTTCTCCGTCGGCCGACACCGTGCGCCGGGGTGACCCATTTTTTGTTTGGGGATTATTAGGCCGAAGAACCCGAGGCTGCTGGGGCTCAACGTCAACCGGGGCGTCGAGGTGAAGCTGCGGCTCCGGCGCGACGGCCGCGACCTCGACTTCATCCCCTACGAGGAGGTGCTCGACACCATGCTCCACGAGCTCGCCCACAACGCGCGCGGGCCCCACGACGCGCAGTTCTACAAGCTCTGGGACGAACTCCGCAAGGTCCGTATGCTCATGTAACGGTGCTTGAAGTGTCTACGATTCCACCTGTATAGCGGTTCACTAGTGTCAGTGTACGTATATATCCGGTTGCTTGGAATCTGTTGCTTGTGTGCACTAGGCTATAAGAATGCAGATATTGTGCATATTCCCTTGCAACCTAGGTAGCCCGTTTACTGAAAGCTTGGTTCAATTGATTTTTGGGTTAACGACATTTAACCTGAAATTTTCGTTGGATCCTGTCGTCATTAACAATGTGCAGACGGATCTGATCTTGTTTGCTAAGTTTTGGCTTATCATTATTTGAACGAGTCCTAGCAGAAGCATGTAATTTAGTAGCCCCTCTATTTATTTGCTAGAAATATCACAATTTTTCCATCTGCTTACCTGACCATAACAATTGTTCAAATGGAAGTGATTACATCGATATTTGGATTTCAGAATTATCCGTGTGCTTGTACATAGGATTTTGCCCAATCAAACGCTAGATGCTTATATGCTGCTTATGCATAATGATGATTCAGGAATGTGAAGAACTTGTTGCAAAGGGTATCACGGGGCCAGGACAAGGGTTTGATGGTACAGGCAGGCGATTAGGTGGATTTTCAATACATCCACCACCACCATCTCTCCGGCAAGCTACACTAACTGCAGCACAGAAACGGGCAAGGAATGGAGCTCTATTGCCGTCCGGCCCAAGAAAGTTGGGTGGAAACAATGCCATCATGAGTGCTCTTAGTCCAGTACAAGCTGCGGCCATGGCTGCTGAAAGGAGGATGCAAGATGACTTGTGGTGTGGATCACATAATGATTCTGGTATCGATGATTCAGAAGATGTTGTTATTCTTGAGCAACCACCTAACTTGACAACAAGGGATGGAAAAAACACAAAGCGTGCAAAAAACACAAGGTGTGATTCTTCTAGCAGTTCTGCAGAACCCAGCACTTCGTCTGGATCTCAAGTTCCAGCACGAGCTGATTCCTCTTCTGGTAGAACGACTGGTGCGGACTTTAGTTCTATGTGGGAGTGTAGTGCTTGCACTCTTCTTAATCAGGTAAATTGATCAGCCACTTTATTTTTCAACACTGCACTGAAGTTCCTATTACAGAAAACATTCATGCCCTTTCACATACAAAACCTGATGTCTACGTGTGTTTTCTTGCCAGTTCTTCAGCTAGGCATAAATTCTCTTTTATACTCGGTGCTGGTTCTAGCTGGATGTGTTCCATTATGATCTATTAGCATAGTCTTTGAAGTGCACTGAACGTAGTGGGTATGTAAGTGGTTCGCACGAATAGTGAGTCCAGAGCAGATTAGACTTATCCAAACTTAAGATGAAATCTAGTTTTCATAATTTATGAACGTGGAACGCCCTAGGATAAATTGAACTATCGATTTGATTTTCTATGTCTGTGACGTACATTTGTTTGCCCACCTTTCTATCTCATCCTTACCTACCTTTGGACCTGTGGTGACAGTAGTTCGCTTTACAAATGGACTCCTTATGATATTCTGAAGCCACATTTGCAACTTGCATTTTGATGCGTATCAAGTTACTCTTTTAGACACTGGCAACATGTAACTAATAATTAACCGGCATCAACAGTGTATATCTAACTTCCTTCACTATTATGATAAAAAACATTAATAATATAACATATTGTAATGCAAAGTGATATGACTTCTTTGTTTGTGTGGATGTATTGGTATAAGTATGTTTAAGTTCATTTACACAAATGATACAAGTCATACCGGAAATCCGTTTCGGCCCCCGGGTCAAGATGCTCCTGCTATATGGACCACACATGTGCGTCATGATTCACACACAGATAGTATTCACTTCTGTATTTCGTTTTACTTGTACAGGGCCTGGCCCACCGATCCGTTGTACGGCAGCGAATCTCCCGTGTAACGTCGCTCCAGTACAGATGGAGGACGGATCTGTCTTAACGGAGCGTCACAACTGGACCACCGGATTGTAAACGGCAGCCGTCAATATTTACAACCCAAGCCAGCCACCACCATCCCCTTCCTCTGCACAATTAAGCTCATCCTTCCCACTTGAAGGTTCTCGAAACACGGGATTCACTATGTTCTAGATTGTCCATCCCAGGTGCAAATGGAACATAATTAGACGTCATGGGTTTTAGCACACTTCATTGCATAAACTTTAAGGGGAAACAAAAGCACTCTCAGCTGCAATTCCCCTGTAGTGGAAGCATTACTCCAGCTGCCACTTTGCTAGAGAACCTTCACTTCCACCCAAAATGATACACTTCAACATCAACCCTCTGGCATCTAAGTCTCCTCTTCATCTTCCTCTTCGCCCTTCATGTAGTGTGGCAGAACTACCATGCTCTCCTGCATCTTCACCAAGCTGGTACACAAGTGACTTCGCCAAGTATGTAATCTGGCTCTGTCACACACGATGCCACATTTTTGGTCAGCCCCAACCTATGGATCTAGAAATGAACTTTTGAAATGACACTGTCGCTCAGTGCAAATGAAATTTACATCCGACAGACTCTGAACTTTCTCCCCCGTGTATTCTCTAAGATAGTGCATCCTATAGATCCAGCTCTCTTCCCTGGCCAAGCATGGAAAAAAAAGTCTTGTCTCTAACATACGTATGTCGTATATTATTATCCCAGTCAACCACAAGTAACCCTTCACAGCATGTTCCAGGGATGCACTCATGTATACATCTCCTCGGGTTTGAGAGCACTCTTATAGCGTTCCTTTTGTGCTTAGCCTCCATCTCGCGCTGTGGCTCCTCCGTCTCCACTGGGTCCATAACCATGAGAATTTTCTTCTGAATGTCCACAGCATAAACAACCCAGCTATCCATATATTCCAGGAGCAACATGATCTGCAACACCGGCAAATACTGTCTGCATCAAGATACAACAACCCAACACAACAAACACACTAAAATGTATCGAGCTTTTGTTCCTTACCTTTTTAGCAGCTTCAATCCTAACTCCAGTGTGCTCTTCTGACCATCTCTCTGCCTCCATTAGTTCTTCCTGCAAATACAGTATTTTTCCCGAACAAACTCTTAGTTTCAGGTCTGATGCAACCACGAAATGACAACACTTCGCTGAACATGTCGGTCTGAAAACCCACCCCCAGCCTGAAGTCAGGTATCACGCGGAAACGTTCAGGAAGTCCTCGAAACAGCTTTGCCTCCCTCCCTCACCAAGCGCCACATCGATACCATTTGATCTGCCTCTGAATCACCGTAATGATCGAAAACACCCTCTATCATCGCCCCTGTCAGTTGAACTGTGTATGGGTGAGTATGGCAGAACCATTTCCTGCCAAAAAAAGTACAAACCTTCTATTAGGATCATTCCATTTTTTCTGATTTAGTACTATGCAGTTATGTTAAATCTTTATCATGTTCACACCTTAACTTTTCGACGCTAGACACCGTCTCATCAAAGCCCAACACATCACTGCCAATTGGTTCATCAGGGTGCAGTCCTAGCTTCCCAGGATACTTCTCCCTGAACTCACGTTTCGGCCTCACCAGACCATGTACACGAGGCGGCATTTGCCCTGCACCAATTTTTTTGTTGCCGAAATGACTGGTTTAGCATTCCAGTAATGATTTTAAAGACATGCCCAAAAAATCTTTTGACAGAGATGCACAAACCTGATTCCTGAGCATTTGACTGTCGTCCCCCTCACGTATCACTGGGCCGCCTACACAAGTTGAGCACAACCAAAAGCATTAGTTGAATCAGCTTAGTTACCGCGATAGTCTGCTTTTTTTTAAGATGTGCAAAATTCTTTATTTGTGATATATCTCCCATAATCGCTCTACGGGCAGCTTCAATGATTGGGTCCTATTGCACAATTGGATTTTACCCTTTTCAGCTGTAATTAACAGCTATCAGTACTTTGACCGAACACAAGATAATGTAGATGTGGGTGGCAATATAAAATATACATCTGATACACATGCAGCAAGCTTTTTTGATTGGCCTGCCTTGCGATACAAAGTAGTCAAATGCTTTCCTTAATCGCAAAGTGGCAATATAAAATATACATCTGATACACATGCAGCAATAAAACTAATGCAAACGAACAAGGACAGTGTAAAAATGCTGTTAGCAGAAAACAAAATCATAACTTACCGAGCAACCACAGACCACTTCCTGCATGCATTTTGTCTTCTCAGCGTTGAGACTGCCTTTTCCATATCTTATACCAAATCCAAGCTCCCATGAATAAATTGTAGAAATCATAAGCTTCCCCCAGCGAGTCAAATGTTAAACCGATCTCAGGTTCGATCACATTAGGCCCTAGCTTATCTTCATACCCCCCAATCGTCTGCTCCAGGGCGCCAACTCTATCTGGGCATGGTGCCCTGTCTGGTGGGTGCTTCCCAACTCTGACCCTGATTCCAAACAGAAATAAATTTCAAAAGGACTGTATAAATTCATGGTAAGTCTGGTCTGGCTTCGTACATTTTATGATCTACATATTTTGTTTGAATCAGTTCTTATGGCATGCATCAAATTTGCTTTATCATTACTAGAAATAATAAACCATAGACATTACATACAACCAGTTTTGCCTAGTTTTTGCCAAAAATCAGATAATTTCCACCTTTTTATCACTCAATCAGTTGCAGACATGAAAAGAATAGATTGCAGAATTACACGCGGTACTCATGACAAGAGAATTCAACGAATTATTGTTACCTTGTCCAACCTGGGCTTGTGGATCCATTTTGCCCATAGAATGAGCTGAGGCTGCATCTCCACTCTGTGCTTGGTCTGAATGACAGAATCCATGGCTGGGTGCTTGTTCATCTGGGCGTTCCCTTTCTCAATCACATCTGCGTTATCTCCTTCGCTCTCACTGAAATCAGAAGCCGTCCCCCCACCGGCATCTACACTTGTTTGCTCGCCGTTAGCAGCACCACTAAGCTGAACGAGACCATGACCACCGCTGAATCCCCCAACACCACTCAGCCGTGCATCATCCATCCCCATCCTAGATCCGCCGCTGGAATGCCCTATTGACTGACCTCCATCTCGCACCATTTCCATTAAAATTGTAGCGCTGCACGCCTCATCCGGGAAAATCGGTAAACTGCGGGTAGATTTCATCCAGAAATCAGATCCCCAACTGCATCTAAATATTTAACAACCACGGGATTTGGAGGAGGATAAGGCTAGATTTACCTGTCGACTGCAGTTACCGGGAATTCTGTCGCCATGCCTAAGCCGTCGCGGTGATCTATGCCCAGTCGGTGACACCCCCCCACCCCCCCCTATGGCTTCAAAGATGCACCTCTCCTGCGACGCCGCAGAGCTCCGCCGTGGCTTACTCAGAGCAATAGCACTCCCTTTGCTGAGAAAATTGTGGCGGTAGAACTAACCCCCACCACGCGCTCAACATTTTCCTTTTTCACCTTACATGTGGGCCAGACAAACGGCTGACTGCGCTCAAAACGCCCCTCCCTAAGTCATACTCCTTTTCTTGTTTTTGCACATTATGCTGTTAATATGATCTATAATATCTTTTTATTTTTTATTTTTCAAAGACATCTGTAATCTGGTCTTTTTTCATTGAAAAAGAAGTGCAGTGGCTGGCCTACTGTACTTCTATTACTGCTGCTCCCCATTCTCTGACACATTTCATCTGCAGCCTCTGGCACCAATTTGCGAAGTTTGTGGGACAGCGAAACCTAAAATTGCAAAAGCCAAGTACGCATCTTGGTCTTGTAAATTCTGCACTCTGGAGAACTGCACTAAGCTTGATAAATGTTCGGCATGCGATCAATGGAGGTACTCATATGGACCACCTGTAGCCACATATGGTCCAAGCTACGATTGACTTACATTGCAGGCTACAAGAAAACAGTAAGTGGAGTTTATTACTGTCACAGGCATTCAGTGTTCTATAAATTTTCCGCTATCTTCTGACCGAGCCATGTTACTCCTGTATTAACAATTCAACTCACCCAAAAATGGCTTCTTTAGAGAGATAACTACACAATACTACAATCACCTGATAATTGCATTAGTAAGATAGTATGCCCAAGCACTAATATTCCAGCCGTGGTTTATTTTGCTTCTAACCTGAAGTAATTTTGTTTTGTGCATCTCAGGAACTCCTAAATGAGAGGTGCACTGAGTGATTTCTTGGTAGAGCTAAACCACTTGTTTGTGCATTCTTACGAAGCAGTTTAATTCAATTGATAGCAAGTTTGCCATGGAAGGTGTACTTATGTACATACTCATATCCAAAGTTGTAGACAACCCTTTTTTTGTTGCCTAAAACGTTTAACCTCGGAAATCCTAAACGGTTAACCCCGGAAATCCTGCACTTGTGAAGTGGCAGGGCGATAGTAAGGGCGAACCAAAATTACTACTGGATTAGTCCCTAGGGTGTACGGAGTATAACATAAGCATAACCTGATGAATTTGCCTGACATGTTTTATTATTTCTGTCCGTCTCTCGGTAGTTGACCTGTGACAGCGATCTTGTCTTCATGTGGCTTCCGCAGGTTTACAATTTTGGGGGAGGCGGCTGCTGCAATGTTTAAAATTGCCTCACCAGCAGCAGTTGCCTCTGTTGCCACCTACCAAGTACCACTGCATGTCAACTCAAACCTGTGGAAGATTTAGAATCCAGGTCTGGGTACCTGTCGGCCTGCCAATGGCTCCCAATTCCTCCCCGGGAGCACTGAATCCTGTATGCTTTGGTGACTTCCGCTCGTGGTTGCCGATTTAACGAACGTGGTCGGTTTTGGTTTTGTGCAAGGATGCCTACATGTTTACCAATTGCAGCAGTTGCTATCATTGCCTTGTTCATCTCATAAACAGTAGTGGCTCACCTTTGCTATCATTGCTGTAGCTTTTGTGCGCCCGTGTTATGAGTAGGAGAGTCGTAGTGGCTCACCTTTGCTCGGTGAAGGTCACTGTCACCGTGTTCATATACAGTAGCTGAGCACGTCGATAGAGTAAAGCTCTTTCTCTTAGAAGCGTGGTAGGAACTGGAGAGCGAGGCCAACGGGCAAAGGAAACCTAGGACGTGACGAGAAGCCCATACTCCTTTTATCACACGTTCTGGGAATCTTGGTAGGCTTTGGCTGCTTTGTCTATCATGGGTAGACAGTCAAGCGGCGGCTTAGTTCACTAACGCCTGCGTTTTTCGTACCTTTTTCTTAGCTCTATCATGCGCGTTTTCTTTGTTTGGCGGCGGGTTGCAATTACCCGAGCACGTGCTGTGAAAGCGGGGCATCTTTTCTTTTTTCTGGTGCACGAATGCCCCGGTGCATCTGGTGAATCAGACCCGTGTGATGCTGCCCAGGTTTTTGGCACGCGTTTTGCCACATTGCCCACACACCTTTCCCCCTTAGCAAGGCACTGGTAAAGTTTTACGTAACTTTCAACTCGTCGACTAATGGTTTACTTGAACGCCGCAACTAAATCAGGCATGTGCGTAACTTAAACAGCTTAATTAGGCCACCTATAAAATCAACATCATCCAAGAAACCAAGGCAACAAACGTTTCGAGGTTACTTCACAAACTCCTAAAATGGCAATTTCAGACACCCACTCTAGTTTGTGTTTGTGTTGTGTTCCACTTAGGTCAAAATGATGAATTATACACATGTACATGGGTGATGGTCAAGTTCGCAGTTTCACGCCCAGTAGGGTTTGGATTTTGTGTGTGTTTAGGCCCTTGACCCCATTGAATTAAACACCTAGGTATTCCCATCTCTCTGTAACTCTAGTCTTCAAATATCCAAACCATCTTTCTCTGTTGATTTGTGCAGGTAGCATTTACGTGTGACAATGAACACATCAGTTTTTTTTTTTAATTTTTTAGCATCTGCAGAAAACATTTTTAGAGCGTAGGAGTATATGCTTCCAAGAGCCGAATTGGATTTCCGCATATGTTACTATCTCTATAGTGACATATGCGAGGTATCGTGCAAAGCTTTATTTATTAGATGTAGACTTGTTTTGTGTTTGGGTGCGTTATGTTGCACAAATATCTTTACTCGCATTAACTACTTGCCACATACAAATTTGCTTACTCTCACTGTGCCTAGCCTCGTAGTGACGAAGAGGTTCACCACGGGAAGCGTGACGAGCCGCCAATTGTTAGGTCTGAGTATAGGAATCGATTGGTTGCTCTCAAGTAGTAGCTTGTACAAATCGATTCTGAGGCCTTGCCTCAATTGGGGAAGAACAAAGGAAGAACTAGGGTTCGGGAGAGAAAGGGGTAGGTAGCCGCGGTTTGTCCTTTGATCCACTGGATGCCGTGCTCTTCGTGCCTCCACAAGTAGCGAGCGGTGTGGGCTCGATTGACCCACTCCGGCCCATGGGCGCGTTAGCTAGGCCGCCTTTGGATCGTGTGGGCGGCTGGCATTGATGTGTTCTTTGTGGTCGCCCTTGATGGGTCCTGCTTGTTAGGGGCCTAACATCCCTCTCCTTGAGATGAGGCTTGTCCCCAAGCCTCTGCATGCAGACAGCGCCATGAGGCTGGCCTTGTCCTCCTGTGTGGTGCACTACCTCTTGAGCATGCGTTGGTTTTTCCCTTGAAGAGGAAAGGGTGATGCAGCAAAGTAGCGTAAGTATTTCCCTCAGTTTTTGAGAACCAAGGTATCAAACCAGTAGGAGGTTACACGCAAGTCGCCTTGTACCTGCACAAACAAATAAGAACCTTGCAACCAACGCGGTAAAGGGGTTGTCAATCTCTTATGAAGGAAATATGCCCTAGGGGCAATAATAAAGTTGTTATTTATATTTCCTTATATCATGATAAATGTTTATTATTCATTCTAGAATTGTATTAACCGGAAACTTAGTACATGTGTGAATATATAGACAAACATAGTGTCACTAGTATGCCTCTACTTGACTAGCTCATTGAATCAAAGATGGTTAAGTTTCCTAACCATAGACATGAGTTGTCATTTGATTAACGTGATCACATCATTAGAGAATGATGTTATTGACCTGACCCATTCCGTTAGCTTAGCATTTGATCATTTAGTATATTGCTATTGCTTTCTTCATGACTTATACATGTTCCTATGACTATGAGATTATGCAACTCCGAATACCGGAGGAACACTTTGTGTGCTACCAAATGTCACAACGTGGCGAGTGATTATAAAGGTGCTCTATAGGTGTCTCCGATGGTACTTGTTGAGTTGGCATAGATCGAGATTAGGATTTTTCACTCCGATTGTCGGAGAGGTATCTCTGGACCTTCTCGGTAATGCACATCTATAAGCCTTGCAAGCAATGTGACTAATGAGTTAGTTGCGGGATGATGCATTACAGAACGAGTAAAGAGACTTGCCGGTAATGATATTGAACTAGGTATTGAGATACCGACAATCGAATCTCGGGCAAGTAACATACCGATGACAAAGGGAACAACGTATGTTGTTATGCAGTTTGACCGATAAAGATCTTAAATAGAATATGTAGGAACCAATATGAGCATCCAGGTTCCGCTATTGGTTATTGACCGGAGACGAGTCTCGGTCATGTCTACATAGTTCTCGAACCTGTAGGGTCCGCACGCTTAACGTTCGGTGACGATCGGTATTACGAGTTCATGTGTTTTGATGACCGAAGTTTGTTCAGAGTCCCGGATGAGATCGGGGACATGACGAGGAATCTCGAAATGATCGAGACGTAAAGATCGATATATTGGAAGGCTATATTCGAACATCTGAAAGGTTCCGAGTGATTCGGGTATTTTTGAGATACCGGAGAGTTACGGGAATTCGTATTGGGCCTTAATGGGCCATACGGAAAGGAGAGAAAGGCCTCAAGGGTGGCCGCGCCCCTTCCCCATGGACTGGTCCGAATTGGACTTGGGAAAGGGGGCGCCCCTTCCTTCCTTCTCCTTCTCCCTTCCCTTTTTACTTGTCGGGGGTTGGGTGCGACATATGCCAATGGATGGCTTATCATGGTGGGAGCGAGTAGAACGTCGCCGGTGCCCGGAAGCGGGGTGAGGTGTGTGAACCACGAACGCATGGCGTGCTACCTGTGTTCGGGCTCTCCTAGGAGATAGCACCCTAGTCCTGCCTCGAGGGGTCTTCGCATGATCACTAAGGCACAAGTGATCGCAATGGTGCTCCTCGAGTTGTATCTGGGGAGGCGAGGGAGAAGGCAAGGCTAGCTCTCTCCTTCCTCTATGGGCTGGTCTCGTTCTAACAGGTTGGGAACCCTTTGCATGGGTGCCCTGGGGGGTTTATATAGGCCTATCCCCCAGGGGTACAATGGTAATCCGCCGGGTGTAGGACCTAGCTGCCGATCTCTGACGCCGGCTTCTCCGCCCAGCTGGGGCTGCCTTGGCTGAGTGGGCCCCGACCGTTCGGTCTGAGTCGACAAAGCCGCTCCCGCCGCTCACGGGCCATGTCGGTTGCCGATCACTTTATGTAAGCCGTGTGTGATGATGCGAGGCTTGGTCAGGCGTGGCTACAGCTCGTCAGCTGGCGGCGATCACCAGAGCCACTCTGTGTCTCGTCAGTTAATGACGCATAGGTCCGAGGAAGAGGCGGGGCCCATTTGTTGGGGGCCGACCTCCCTCGGGTCCGACTTGTGGGACTGTTGCCGTCTTCTGGGCTCTCGCTGATCGGCGGGGCCTGTCGTTCTTGGGCCGTACCGACAGGCCGTCGTGGGTACAGGATTCCGCCTTCTTGTGATGATGTCAGGTAGGTAGGGCTGGAATTCGAGCCGAGTCGAGCCAACTCGGCTCGACTCGCTAGAGCTCGTTTCGTTAACGAGCTAGCTCGACTCGACTCGTTACTATAACGAGCTCAAACCCAAGATTGGCTCGACTCGTATAACTCATGAAATGGCTCGTTTAGCTTGTTAAGCCTGCTTAAGATATAAACATAAAGCCCTCAAATACGATAAAAATGATTATGTATATATTAAACATATATATCACTATACAATTGTAATTTTCTTGTAACGCGTGAGTCTCCTAGGAGGCTAGGCCTTCAACTGCTCGGCCTTGGGTTGTGCACCTGGGACGTAGGCTGTTTAGTGGCTGATCTATTGTATCGAGCCTCACGAGTTACACGAGTACTCGTGAGATTGGCTCATTTAACTTGATCTATAAACGATCTTAAACTAAAGCTCGGCTCGACTCGTTATTCTTCTTCGAGTTGAGCCGATCTGCTTTAGTCACGAGCTACTTGTTTAGCTCTCATGAGCTTCGAGCTTTTCTAGCCCTAATCAGTAGCCACTCCCGTCTCGTCTCCTTGATGAGGGCGCAGCGTTGTTGTTGGCGCTGAGGGCGGCTGCTAGGGGCCGGCTTCTCTAGAAGCCGCCACTAGGAAATCGGCTTGTCTTGACGTCGCCTCCGGGACTCGGCCGTCTGTGGGCAGCCATTATTCCTCCGGTGGCCTCCAGGCGGCAATTCATCTTGGTGCCTTGAGGGGCGCTACTAGCCTCGATGTCTTGAAGGTTCTGGCCTCGGGTTGGCCTACCTGCGTGGCCCATTACTTCGACAAGAGTCCCCAGCTGGTGAGGTGCAGCGGTTGATCAGCCGCGAGCCTCAGTAGCTTCTTTCTCCGAAAGTGCTTTGAGTGGAGCTTCGTCCGGCTTCTCCCGAGCCCGGTGGCGAGGCCCCGGACCCGTCGGTCGGCTTGTCAAATTTGAGCGTCTTGGCGAGAACCAAGTAAGCGTGTTGCTAAGCTTCCGGAGCGCCCGCCCGTTCTGCGGGCTGTCACGTGGCGTGAAACGGCGAGCCAGTCGCCCACCTGCAGCGGCGATGGGACATGCCCTTGGCCGGGGCCCGCCACTACCTGCGCCTCGACGCGAAGCGGATCCGGCTGGCGGCGAGGTGGGCGTTGAGTTTCCAGCGGAGTTACTGCGCGCGATAACTCGCGCGATAAACGATGGGGCGGCGAAGTCGTAGCGCAGAAATCCACGTCGCCCCCTGGCCCGCAGCCCACATGCCTATAAGTAGGGAGGAGGGGGGCCGGCGAACACGCAGCGTCCCTCCTCCCACTCCTTCCCACTTTCTTCTTCCTCTCGCCATTGCGCCTAAAATCCATTGGGCGCCGATTGCTTCGCTCCGGATGAGCTCATCCTCCGCCTCGCCGCTTCTACCTGCTGCGTTCCGAGCATGGGACGGCTCAAGTCCACGACGACCACATCGATTTCCTCCGCCAGACGCCAAGCGGTTGCCCGGGCGAGATTACGTGAAGGGCGCCTCGCCCGGAGAGCGGAGATCTCGCCGGGCGCCGGAGGAGGCGAGTGGGTCGTCTTCCGCTTCGCACTGCGCGGCCTCGGCCCGGCGGCGGCGGCTTCTTCAGAGTCCTTCCTCGAGTTCTACGGTCTCCAGCCGCACCACCTCACTCCAAACACGGTGGTGCTGGCTTTGCATATCGTCACCTTGTGCGAAGGCTTCCTCGGCGTCCTCCCCACCATCGAGCTCGGGGAGTTCTTCTACACCTGGCTCGGCACCTGTCATGGGCGTGCCGGCCATTAATCTTGGCTGCGTTCATCAGCGTCTGCGGAGGTCGTGACCGACAACCCGCTTCCCATCACGCTGATCAAATTGGTGAAGATGTGGTAGCGGTCGTATTTCACGTGAAGAGCATCTTGGCGGAGGCGGCAAGTCAACTTGCGGCTTCTGAAAAACCCGGCCCGCCCAAGGCGGACCCAGTAGTCATACCGGGCAGTCATTGTCGCTTCTTTGGAGCCGCTTCGTCAGCGGCTCCAGTCTTGACCTGATCGGAGGGCTCGACGGGCTGACTTCTTGGCCGCCGCCGTGGCGTGCCGAGTGCTCCCGCTTCAGGCCGCCCCACATAATCTCGCTAGATGAGCGGAACGCCGGGACCCAGCTGGTGTGCACCAAGGAGATGCCCCACGCCGAGGTAGCTCACATGGTGAACTATCTTGCGAACTACGAGCTCACGGAGGAGTGGAGGTTTGGCAAGGAGCCGTACTCACGCGCCAACCCCCCGACTATGGTAAGTCACCTGTCTTTCTTCTCACGATTTCTTGTTGCGAATTCGTCTGCTGACTGACCAATCGGCCTTTGGATGAGCCCCTCCTCTAGCTGATCGGCGCCAAGTCGGCGCCAAGGCCGGAGCGCCAATTCCTCCCCGACCGAAGCCGGAGAGCAACGCCGATTTACCCCGACTTAGAGGCGGCCTTGGAGGACGAATTTACGCCCGAGGGAGGAGGCGGCGAGACAGGCGGCTCGAGGCTTGGAACCAGCCTCGAGGATCGCTGACGACGATGCGGGGAAGTCGCCCCACCACCAGCCAGAGTCGTGGCCCGGGCGCGAGCTCGTCCGCCACGGATGCCCAGGCGGCGTGAAGAACGCTGGGCAGCGCCGAGTTTGTTCGGCAATCGGCGAAAAACCAAGGGCTCGACCCAGCATGGCGACCAAAGCGGGACGAAGCGGCAAGGCCAACCGGCTTCAAGCAAGGAGGTGAAGAAGCCATGGTGATCTCCCGCGTAAGCACTACCTTCCTCTTCCGCCTTTATTTTCTCTTTGTTGATCTTGTCTTAATTTCTTTGCTTTGTTTCCCTTGATCTAGTGACCCGATCTCTCTCGAGAAATCGGCCGCCGCCTCCATCATGGGGTCGGCAGAGACCTCCGCCTCCACTCGGCGGATCGATCCGGCCGCCGACCTCCCGGGAGGCGAGGCGAACGCTAGCGGGAAGGCGAGAAGCGGAAGCCGCCCGCCTGGAGAAGGCGGAGGCTGAGAAGGCGAAGCCGCCGCCCGGAAGAAACTGGCGGAGGCCGAGGCCGCCGATGCGGCGAAGAAGCAGGCTGAAGAAGTCGCCCGCCGCCAGTCGGCGATTTTCATCACTCCCCTGAACTCCGCGCCGCCACCTCCGGAGTTCGTGGCGCAGATCGGGGAGGCGGCGAGAGCACCGGTCAAGAGAGAGGGGCGGCGGCAACGTCGCTATGCCGGGCGTGGATGTGCCTCCACCGCCGCCGTCGAGCGCGCAAAACAACCGTGGCCAGACCCGGTGCCGCCGACCGCAAACAAGGCGGCGACGGCCTAATTCG
Source organism: Aegilops bicornis (assembly GCA_021605145.1). Lineage (NCBI taxonomy): Eukaryota > Viridiplantae > Streptophyta > Magnoliopsida > Poales > Poaceae > Aegilops > Aegilops bicornis. Next base: position 1,832,180 of record JAHIAL010000030.1, read on the forward strand.
AGAATCCGCACACCGACGTGCCGCCGTCTTCCGAAGGCGGCCTCGGCGCCACGCCCGCTGGAGACCGGCGCCGCGAGCTCCTCGATCCCGGACACCGAGGCGACCAGCGCCGCGCCCGCTGGGTGGGTGAGGGGAGGTGGAACTGGCCCCTTGAATCGGGCGCTTCTGGACGTCCAAGCCAAACTCCGAGCCGAAGCCGACGCTCCCAAGTGCTGTAACACGACGTTTCTGGATTCGCGAGAGGCCATCCGGGTACGCTTCCTCCTTCCCTTGTTTCTTTTCCTTGTGCTTCTGTAAGGCGTGCGCCGGCCCATTTTACTCATTGGGTGTAGTCCCCGAGTTTGGGCGTGCTGAAGCAAAGTGCGGTCGGAATTCTAATTGGCGAGTTCCAAGTGCTAATATTTGTCTGAAATATTTATCACAGGACTACCACAACCTTCGCGTGGCCGCCTTCAACTCCAACATCCAGGAGCTGGGTTGGCGGACCGCCGACTTGTCGGAAAGCCGGGGTAAGTCTTCTTTCTCTCTCCGTGAGGCACTTGTTGGCGCACCAATTTGTAGTCCACGAGATTCGGGCCGACCATCTGGCGGTCGGGCCGGATCTCCCAGCGACTATTCTTCTTTTACGCTTGGCGACTCCTTTACGCCATGGTAGCGTTAGGCGCACCAGCGGTAGAATCCCAGATTCGGGCGGTTGCCGGCGATCGGGCCGGATCTCCAGCGACTTGTTCTTCTTTGTTGGCAACCAACACCTTGCTTTCTTCTTTTCTTCCGCGAAGGCCAACGCCACCTTGCAGCAGCAATTGGCGGTAAAGCTAACATCTGCGCCAAGTGCTTGGCCAAGGAGGAGGATCGCAGAAGCTTCTTTGAAGAGCGACCGGCTTGTCACGCCTTGTTGGCGTAATGAAGGAGCTCCTTGAGAAGGCCCAAAAGGAGACGGAGGACCAGGAGGCTAGCCTCCTTGCTGAGTTTGCGATCTAACGCTCCGCCTGGACCGACGAGGAGGCGCTGCTAACTTCCGGCTTTCACGAGATCGAGGACATAGTCGATGGTGAGCTTCCCTCTTTTTCCTTCTTTGCCGGCTGTTGGTCGAGCCGGCTTCTATTCTTTAATTTTGGCTCTCTGCATTCTGTCCTGGAAGACTTCTTCCCTGGTCACTCGGATGCCGCCTGCCAGGCCATTGAAGCTGACCGCGAAGGACGGAGGGCGGACGGTGCACAGATCGCCGCCGACGCCCCCCGAACCCTTAACGAGCAAATCCTGAGCATCGAGGCCCGTCTTCGGCCGGCTTACCGGATGTTGCGCCGGCTTCAGCGTGTCGGTGCCCAGGCGATCGCTGCCCTATGGCCTGACATGCCGGCACAAGCGCCTCCCAATGGATTGTCGACCATTTGGAGGTGGCGGCCGGCCGCCTTGAGGCTCGAAGGGCTCCTCGGCCGGAGCGCGCCCGGGCCTTGGAGTTTGTCAAGGCGTGGTACCTGGCTGAGTCTAGCCCAACTAGCCATGTTCGGCCGGAAACTCAGGAGGAAGGCGGCGGTCGTGGAAGGATGAACTCGTCAAGCTGCCAAGCGCCAATCAATGAAAGTACACCGACACCAAAGATCTTCGTCCGGGCGGAAAGCCGAGAACGGTGACGAGGCGCCACCGGAATGGTTCGGGCTGAACCCGGAAGACGGCGAGGACTCGGCGGAGGTGATCGACTCCAACGGCGAGGAAGAAGGCGAGGCGGAGGAGGAAGGCGAAAGGGAGGCGCCAGAGGTCGGAGCGGAAGGCCAGCCTCAGCTCGACCGCGTCTCCAGCAACGAGCCATGCCCAACCGAGCAGCTGGCCATCAGAAGCTGCGACCAAGCGGAGATCGCCCTACCGCTCCACCAACCGGCGCCAGCGATTCCTCCGATCCACCGAACCCGTCTGCCGCCTTCCTAAGCCGCCATTTATCTTTTGCTTTACCTGCCTACTAGTCTCGATTTAACTTTGTTAATTTGCTCAATTCCACCCATGGGTGTATCTTAATCTTATGTTTGAAGATCGGCCAAGGACCTTGTTATGTAAATATTTTTCCGAGTTCTATCTTTTATTGCTTGCTGCTCTTTGGCTTTTTCCTTTGCCGCCTTCCCTTAGTTGCCCTCTTGCCAGCCGAACAGCCGCTCTGCGGACTGTGGCTGGGTTAAGTACTTGGCTACTTTTGGGAAGGCAAGTACTTGGCCGTTTTTAGAACATTCTAGCAAGTTAAGTAGAAGCCGGCAGGCCGGATGCTCATCAGTCGGTCGTAGAAGGCGAGAAGCCTACTTGAACTATGCACGTGCTTTGTGTCCTTAGCCATTTTTCATGTGGACACCCATTCTGCCTTGCTCCTGCCCGCCGGACAGTCGCTCTGCGAGCTGCGGCTTCTGGCAGGAGACGGCTTAAGTGCCAACACATTACTTGTCTGACTGCAGGAAGCATTACTAAACAGTATAACTCAGCGATCTAGGACCTCTCACAATGATTTCAACTCCTAAGCCGTTGGATCTCCCTTTCATACGTCCCGGATTAACTCGATCACTTACATCGGTTATTTTTCCGTCAAAGGCGTCATCGCTCGCTTCGGGCCAAAGAGCAACCAGGCGGTACTCCATGTCGAATTGGAAGATTCGCCCTTAATCGGGCCGTATAAGTGTATAAGGTGCAAAAGGCCCATGAAAAAAAGAGTTTGGTACATCCCGTGTTGTCATTGCCTTTCTTTCTCCTTAAGCTTCTCCATCCCTTCCTTGCTTTCGACAGTAGATGGAGATGGAGCTTAGGTTTAGCAGCGAAAAAGGAGGAGGGGGATTCAACCTTGAGCAACGGTGTGCGTAGGTACATGAGGCCATGATGGCGCGCCATGGAGATCCTCTGATCTCCCGCTACCCTCAATTGTGTGCTCTCTTACCTCGATTTTCTCCACCTCTACACACACCAGGCACCAGCGCCTCTCCGCCCTCTGTTTCACTCCGGGGCCGGACACTATCAGCTAGGCCTTGTACCACCACCCGTCTATAATCCTCTTCCATGGCGCAGAAATCCCTGAGTTGGCGAGGTCCTAGATGACGATTGCAACGCATTTCAATTCCTTCTTTCTTCTTTCCCATGTGCGGTACCTCTGCACCCTAGCAGAACCCCCTATCTTCTCATCTATTCATGCATAAACTGTGGAACAAGGAAGGAGTTGTTACACTACTGGTGAGAAATTTCTCCATTTGTGGTGCAAGTTAACATATTCTCTTCACATAAAAAGGTTAACATATTTTCTAATGCCTCTTGGGTGATTTTGTGAGTTGTGACAGATTGCTCTAGATTTTCTTTGTGGGGAACAGATTGCTCCAGATGTTCCCTCCTGTGCATATTTTAGGATTCAAGGTCCCTCGACTCTCGTGATGGACTATGACACGGAGCAACATGTTAAGGTAGTTGACATATCTTACGTACTTGATCATGTCAAGCATATTTAAGTGACATGTTAATTCTCTTGTGATTCTATACCTAAATCTGAATAAATGTACCCCTTTTGCCATATTCATCGCTGCACCGTAATTTGAATTACTAGAAGTTTGTCAAATATTTCTACCGCTTAATTAAATAATAGATTTCTAAAACTTTCATCATCGATGACTAGCCAATATTTGAGGAAGTTTAGTAAACTTGACTTCTATGTTTCTGTCCAATAGATTTATTATGCCAAATCTAATCATTTCATTATAAAATGGACGAGCTGGGCAACGCGCGTCATCATGGTCTAGTTTCATAGTACAAGGTGGCAAGTCCCTGGGCCGACTAGTCGGACCCGGTGCCAAGCGGCATAAAGAAAATGACACACTCATAGGCATAATTCTTATCATATAGATAAAAAGGGCAGTCCCGAGCTCTTCCGGGGGACCGAGTCTTCATACTTTAATACAAAAGGTAGCGTGGTACATCTTTGCATCATTTGTAAAATCTTTCTTGAGGAGATTTGCATTCCATGGCCGCTCCGTCTCCTTGCCGAGTCGTCCTCTTGCGTGCTCGAGGCTTCGAGCATCGATCGATAGTAGGAGTCGTTGCCCAACACCTTGCCGATGATGAAGGGGCCCTCCCAAAGCGGCGAGAGCTTGTCTTTGGCGGCTGTTCGGCTTGATCACGGTCGAGCACAAGGTCTCCTTAGGAAAGATCTCGGCTTGACCTTCGTGTTGTAGTATGTATCAGCGCAGGCTCTGCGGTAGATGCTGGACCGCTGAGTGCCAACAGCCCGGCCTTCTTCCAGCAGATCGACGCCGTCTTGACGTGCTTCTTCCGCCTCCCTGTGTACATGGTGACTCGAGGAGTCGAACTCTCTATGTCCGTTAGGATGACGGCTTGGCACCGTAGACGAGGAAGAAGAAGGCGTGAAGCGGTTGACTTGTTCGAGTTGTTCGTAGGCTCCAGAGATCGGTGGCAGCTCATCGAGCGGCAGCCGTCAACGCCTCCGTAGGCTCTTCGACCCGGTGGCTTGATGCCGGACAAAATGAGGCCATTTGCTGGCTCTACTTGGCCGTTTGACTGCGGATGGGCGACGGGAACTAAGTCCAGTCGGATGCCCTGCGTCGCGCAGAAACGAGCCAAGGCGCCTTTGGCAAAGTTTGTGCCATTGTCGGTGATGATGCTGTGCGGTATGCCATACCGGACGGTCATGTCGGAGATGAAGGTCACAGCTGTCGGACCATTCAGCTTCTTGATTGGTTTTGCTTCTATCCACTTGGTGAACTTGTCCACCGCGACAAGCAGATGAGTCATGCCGCCTCGCGCTGTTTTGAATGGTCCCACCATGTCTAGGCCCCAGACGGCAAAGGGCCAGGCAATGGGAATAGTCTTGAGTGCAGAAGCCAGCTGATGTGGCTTCGAACGGAACTTCTAGCACCCTTTGCATTTTTGGACCAAATCTTTGGCGTCTTCTACAGCAGTCGGCCAAAAAAAACCATGGCGGAAGGCCTTGGCGACAAGTACTCTTGAAGCCGCATGGTGACCACATTCGCCTTGGTGGATGTCTTTGAGAATTGCTTGGCCTTGCTCCGGCTCCACGCAGCGCTGGTAGACACCAGTGACACTGCGCCTCACGAGCTCTCTATTGACTATGGTGTATGCCGCTGCCCGGCGTTGCACTTGCCGGGCCGAGATCTCATCAATTGGCAGCTCTTTGTTTACTAGGAAGTTGAGGATGGGCTGGGCCCATGAAGGTGCTGTGATTTCCTCGACTGCCAGGACTGCGACTTGGACGAGGGCGGCTGGGCCGAGAGGCGGCGGATTGGAGTCGGCCGCCGCTTGTTGGGTCGATGAAGTCCTCGAGCCGACTGCCGCAGTCCCCGGGCCGGGCCTTGAAGTCTTCAGGCTGGCCGCCGCAGTCCCCGAGCCGGGTTCTGAAGTCCCAGGCAGGTGCATTGCCATGACCCCGCCACCTGCCCGAATTCGGGCCGGGCCCATTGGAGCTCTCAAGTCGGATCCGACTGCTTCAGGAGTAGCCGGCACGAAGATAGAATCCGATTTTGGCGATGGCTTGATAGACGGCTTGAGAAGTTGTTGTAGGGCGACGCCGGTCGGTATTGCTTGACGGGTAGAGCCGATTCGTGCCAAGGCGTCTGCTTGCTCATTGTCGTTTCTTGGCACATGGAGAAACTCGCACCCCTCAAAATATCCACTAAGTTGCTGTACGAGGAAGCGCTAGCTCGCCATGTTTGCATCCTTGGCGTCCCAGTCGCCTGACGACTGCTGGACCACCATGTCGGAGTCACCATAGCACAGGATCCAGCGAATGCCGAGCTCTTTGGCAAGCCGGAGCCCGTGAATGAGTGCCTCATATTCGGCGACGTTGTTGGAGGCGGCAAAACAGATTTGCAGCACATATCTGCGCTTGTCGCCTTTGGGGGAGGTGAGGACGATGCCGGCTCCCAAACCGGTGCGCATCTTGGAACCATCGAAGTGCATTCGCCAATGGGTGGAGTCCGGTATTTGTGGCGTACTTGGTCTCGGCCGGTCGACGAGGAAGTCGGCCGTCAGCTTGTGACTTGATGGCGGTGCGAGGCTGGTAGTAGATGGTGTAAGGGGCCAAATCTATGGCCCATTTGTCCACTCGTCCGGAGGCATCTCGGCTTCCAATGATCTCGGCAAGCGGAGCAGTGCAGACAACAGTGATTGGATGCTCTTGAAAGTATGGCTTCAACTTCTTGGCGGCAAAGCGCACGCCGTAGCACATCTTCTGATAGTGGGGGTAGTTCTGCTTGGAGGCTGACAGCACTTCACTCAGTTAGTACACCGGTCTCTGCACTGGTAGCGCCTTTCCCTCCTCCTTGCGCTCTACCACTATGACAAAGGTCGATTACCTACTACCGGTGGCGGCGATGTAGAGGAGCATGGGCTCCTTAGAGTTCGAGCCGCTGAACAGCGGAGTAGTCAACGTCTTCTTGAGCTGAGAAAAGCTTCATCCGCCTTTGTCATTCCACTCGAAAAAAGTGGTCTTCTTTATGAGCTGGCATGTGGGAAGAGCCTTCTCTCCCACCGACCGATGAAAGCGGTTGATGGATGCCAAACAGCGGTGAACTTCGCACATCCAGCGGTCGGTGGGTACTTCCATCCTCTCGATGGCCTTGATCTTCACACGGTTGCACTCTATGCGGCGCTACGAGACCAGGAATCCAAGAAGCTGGCGGTACGAGGTACTCAAGACGCATTTCTCCGGGTTGAGCTTGATTTGAAATCGGCGTTGGTTCTCAAAGGTCTCCTTGAGGTCTTCTAGCAGTGTTCCATGCTTCTCCTTCTTCACCACGACATCTTCCATGTAAACATGGGCGTTTCTGCCGAGTTGTTTGAGGAGGCACTCCTGCATGCAACGTTGAAATGTGACGCCGGCATTCCTCAAGACGAACGTCATGGTCTGGCAGCGTAAGGCTCCAACGGGTGATGAAGGCGGTCTTCACCATCGGCCGGGTTCACTTGATCTGGTGATACCCTGAATATGCATCCAAGAAACTCAACAGCGTGCATCCTACTGTGGAGTCTATCACTTGGTCGATTCTCGGCAAAGCAAATGGGTCCTTAGGGCACGCTTTGTTGAGGCTGGTGTAATCAATACACATGCGCCCTTCGCTTGTTTTTTCTTCAACACAAGGACTGGGTTGGCCAGCCACCTGGAAAGAACACCTCCATGATGAAGTCGGCTGCCGGCAGCGGGCCATCTCTTCTCCAACAACTCTTCTTCTTCTCTTACGACAAAGGGCGGCAAGGGCTGCTGACCGCTTGGCATCGACCGGACATGTAGCTTGTGCTCGGCGAAATCCGTCCAACACCCGCACGCGTCTATGGATGACCATGCAAAGATGTCCCGCTTCCCACGGAGGAAATCGACGAGCTCGCCTTCCTATTTGCTGTCAAGGTTTGCACCTATGATAGCGTACCTCTCCGGGTGCTCTGGGTCCAATGGGATCTTCTTTGTTTCTTTGTCCGGCTTGAACGAGCCCTCGGCTTCCGACTCCTTGGGGTCGGACGACATCTCCGGCCGCTTGCCTGCCATCGCCACAACCCGGTCAAGGAGTCGCTTCTCAGTCGCGATCACGAGGGACTCGGCCAACCGACTGCTCTCAGCCGCGCAGGCGGATGACTTCTTGTAGTCGCCTGCTATGGTCAGGATTCCCTTGGAACTCGGCATCTTATCTTGAGGTAGGCATAGTGGGGGACTGCCATGAACTTGGCCAGAGCAGGTCGGCCAAGCAGTGCGTGATAGGGGCTCTCGAGGTCCACCACCTCAAACCAGACTGGCTCGCGGCGAAAATGATCCTTGTCTCCAAAGAGGACGTCTATCTGAATCTTGCCGATTGGCGAGCAGGAAAGTCCAGGAACTATGCCGTGGAATACAGTCCGACTGAGCTGAAGCTGTCTCTGCTTGATTCCTAACTTCTCCATGGTATCTTTGTACGGAATGTTGATGCTGCTGCCGCCATCTACCAGAACTCAGGAAAACCGAGCAGCTCGCTTATCAGTGGCAAAGGTGGCATCCAACATCATGGCATAAGAGCCGGGACTCGACATTACTTCTGGGTGGTCAGCTCTGCTCCAGCTGATGGGCTTCTCCGACCAATCCATGAACTCGGGGGTCTCCGCCGCCACGACATTCACTTCTTGTTGCTGCCGCCGCCTGCTACGTCGGTCATCGGCCACGCTGGTGAACACGACATAAGCTCCATGCTCCTCTGGATACTTGTCTTTGTAATGTTCGACCGGGTCTCGACCGCCTACCGCCGAGGTGAGGGAGGAGGCGGCGGTTGTCCAGCATGCGGAGGAGACTGAAGGCCGTCTCCCTTGGCGATCCTGGTGAGCCAATGGCATTTCCAAGTGGTGTGGTTGGACGGCTTCGTGCCGCTGTGGAACTTGCAGGGTGCATCAAGAGTCTGCTTGTAAGAGAAAGCGGGCAGCCAATTGGGCTTGCCGCCCTTCCGCGCTGGCAGAGGCTGCCCCTCCGGCCGGTCTTCGATCGTCGCCACCTGCCGGCTCGTGGAAGCCGATTGCATGGCCTGTTGCGCTCGTTAGCTTCTTGCTGGCGCGCCCGGCTGGCGTCGCCGACGGGGTTCTAGGAGCTTGAGGGCCATTTTTCCGCACGTCAACTCAGATTTCAGCCTTCATGGAGGAGTCGGCCGTGGCATATTTGTCTGCTATGATCAGCAGCTCGTCGAGGGTCGCCGGCTCGTCGCAGAGGAGTCAGTGCTTGAGGATGGTGCCCTCTCGGCACCCAGTGGTGAAGTACTCGATGGCTCGCACCTCGCAGCACGCCGCATAGAGTTGCGGAGCTCACCCAACGCTATGAGATAGTCGCGCGCGAAGTCGACTTCGTTGGGGCCTTGCACGCACCGGGAGAGTCACGAGGTTTGGGTGGCCGCTGTATGCGTGCTGGTGAAGTTGCGGATGAAGGCTTCGTGAAGTCGACCCAGCTGTTGATCTTTGCGGGGCTCGGGCTGATCAGCCATGTCACAGGCTGTGCCTTGCAGGAGCATGAGCGGAACGTGCATTCCTGACAACGCCGCTTGTTGCCGTTGCTATGGCGTGACCGTGGAGTAGTTTCGACCAGCCGGCCTCCTCCGGCTTCACTTGAGCGGTGTATTTGGGCGTGTCCCTTGGGAGCGTGAACCCTTTGGGAAGGGCTCGTCTCGAATGCGAGGGGGCCGAAACAAGGCGGACCTAACTCATCTTCCTCTTCTAGCGCCGAGGACCGGAGACGATCGATCCCGGTGGCGGGCATCATTCTCTCCGACTCTCGGCGGCGAGGCGGTCGCCGAAAGGTGATCAACAGCGGCGGGAGACGCGCTTTCCCCCTGATGGGGAGGAGGCGGACAGTTATCCCGACGTTCCACCGCTCTTGGGCGGCCGTCTTGGTCGGCGCTCGATGGTGGCGAACCATTGCGGGTGGCGATCGGCTCTTGTCTTCCTTCATGGACGCCAAAGCCGGCGTCCAGAGATGTGCGCCTTGATCTCGGCGCCAAGAGGCAGATCGTTATTTTGCGGTGGGGCGCCTCGGTTGCGGCAATACCCGGCCGTCGTGCTGCTCAGCGGTAGCGTCGAGCCATCGACACGCCTCGCCATCTAGCGGCGTTCTTCGCCCTCGAACTTGTCCAGCGCTCTTACTGCGCCGCTGGGCAGCTTTCGAGATATTTCTGCCCATGGCGTATGGCGTAAGCGAGCGCGATCTGCCCCGAACAGGTTGGCGATGGCCACGCCGCGCTGCTGGACCGTGCCAAGGCGGCTGGGCCCACCGGGAGCCGGCGTGCCGCCCACAGCACGGTCCATCTCGCGCTGATAGGCTTCCGACAGGCGTCTCATGCTGGCCAGCTTCCTGGCTCCCTCGACGAGCTGGACGCGGCGTGCTTCCAGCATCTCGGCGTCGGCATCCTCTCGAATGGGCGCTGCCGTGTCTTGTAGTGCCGCGCCCGAAGTCGTCGTGAGCACCTCCGCCGGAGTGCTCGCCAGTGACGATGGCGATGAGCATCTCTCGATGGCAGCTTCCGCCGCTTCTCCGCGCGAGGGAGCGGCTCGTCAGAGACCACCACGTTGGTGGGGAACGCGTCAAAGCAGCGATGTCGAGTCGACCAACATCGGTCGGTGGAGCCAACAGACTCCAAGTCCGCAGTGCTCGGCTGTTGACATGGAGCTGATCGAGGAGGCGGCGAGGCGGCTCGAGGCGTGCCATCCGTTATCCGTGCCCGCATTGGATGCGCGTGAGCTGCCGGAGAGGCGAACCCGCCAACAAGGTCGGCGAAGGCAGGGCACGCTCGCCGCAAATGATCTACATGCCGTCAAATACGTCGGTCGGTGACCAGACTCCGTCTGGCGTCTTGGCCTGCGTCACGTTCACCTGTGGAGGAACAAGGTTCCCGTCCAGAGCAGGTCTCCCGACGACGGTGCACCTCGTCCCACGGTGGGCGCCAAATGTCGGGGGTTGGGTGTGACATATGCCAATGGATGGCTTATCATGGTGGGAGCGAGTAGAACGTCGCCGGTGCCCGGAAGCGAGATGAGGCGTAGACACGAACGCCGGCGTACTTTACCCAGGTTCGGGGCTCTCCTAGGAGATAACACCCTAGTCACCTTTCTCCGAGGGTCTCCGCATGATCACTAAGGCACAAGTGACTGCAATGGTGCTCCTCGAGCTGTATGCGGGAGGCAGGAGAAGGCAAGGCTAGCTCTCTCCTTCCTCTATGGGCTGGTCTAGTTCTAACAGGTTGGGAACCCTTTGCATGGGTGCCCTGGGGGTTTATATAGGCCTATCCCCCAGGGGTACAATGGTAATCCGGCCGGGTGTAGGACACCCGGCTGTCGATCTCTGACGGGCCGGTTTCTCCACTTGGTGGCTGGGAATACCGGCTGGTGGGTCCCTTGACCGGTTCCGTCTGAGTCGACGGGCCGCCTCCGCCGCCACGAGCCACCGCCGGCTGGCCTTTGATCACCGTAGCCGTGATGCTTTGATGACGCAGGCTTGGTCAGGGCGTGGCTACAGCCTCCGCCGCTTTGGTGGGCGATCACCGAGCCACTCGTGTCTCGTCGATTAATGGGCGCCAGAGGTCCCGAGGAAGGCAGCCGATTTGTTGGGGCCGACCTCCCCGTCCGACTGGTGGGGCTATTGCCGCTCTTACGGGCTCTCGCTGATCGGTGGGGCCCGTCCTTCTTGAGCCGTACTGACGAGGCCATCGTGGGTACATGATTCCGCCTTCTTGTGATGATGTCGGTAGGGTGTGGCAATAGCATTGCCGCCCGTAGCGGAGATCTCCGCGATGCGGTGCCTTGCTGTATACCTTTGTCCTCCCTAGATGGGGGATGGGCTTCAACGTAGCCACTCCTGTCTCGTCTCCTTGATGAGGGCGTTGTTGGCGCTTACAGGGCCGATTGCTAGGGGCGGCTTCTCCTAGAAGCCGCCGCCTAGGAGTTGGCTTGTCTTGACGTTGCCTCCGGGACTCGGCCGTCTGTGGGCAGCCGACTATTCCTCCAGCCGGCCTCCAGAAGGCGGCAATTCATCTTGGTGCCTTGAGGGGTGCGGCTAGCCCTGATGTCTTGAAAGGTTCTGGGCCTCGGGTTGGCCTACCCGTGGCCCATTACTCCGACATTCCTATTCCATGTGGGAAGTGGAATCCTACTAGGACTAGGGAGTCCTAGTAGGATCAAATTTGGGGGCGCCCAATGAGGGTCGGCCTCCTCCTCCCTCCATCCTTTATATACGTGGCTAGGGGGCACCCCATAGACACACAACTTGATCATTGATTGTCGGTGGTGTCGTGGATTTGTCACGGCAGATGTCCTTAGTATGAGGACTTAGTCGTGAGGCCAACACATCTATGTGGTAGCTTGAGAGGGGTTGAGCGGAATCACGAGACGCAACACAAGACAAGGTTTAGACAACAGGCCCCGTGAAACATCATCCGGTAACAACCCTACGTGCTGTTTGAGGCTAGATCTCATTATCATCACGAGGGAGTCACCGTGAACCGGCTCTCCTCTAGTTGTGTCTAGCCCTAGAGATTGTTTCTTGCTTCTCCCCCTTTGGGGAGCCCTTCCCCTCCTTATATATGTTGAAGAGGCGGGTTACATGTAGAGTCCAACTCGGACTTAAGACTTAACTATTCTAACTTCTCTTCATGGGCTTCTTAACATCTTGGGCTTCATAACATCTCAGGCTTCATAACCCCTGACAACCCAGTTATCATCGCTTTTGTTTGCTGCTTAACATTGTCCTGCTTCTGGCTTAACATTGGCTCACGCCGGTTTTAACATTGTTCATCGGTTTAACATTGTTCGCCGGTTTACCATTACCACCGGTTTACGTACATCGTCTGCGTTTTAACCATCTGCCTTGACTCTCCGTCTTAACTCTCCGCCGTTTACCATCCGCCAAGCGGTTTACCAAGTCTGACAAATTGGTTACAACTCCCACGGGTCATACCTTGAGGTATATCCCCGGACATTAGCCCCCGCTTAATTTGGATTTATCCATGTTAAACCGATCCCCGAACATCTTTAAATCCTTGTCATTTCCTTCTAGAAAATCTCGGGTCAATAGGCCAGCTTTCATAATTAATTTGGTCGACATTGGTTTGTCATAGAGAAATATTGTGAAGAATAACCTTTAACTCAGCTCCCAATGCTTAAAAACAATATTGGTCCTTGAAATACTCATCCATCTTCACCGTAAGGATCGAGAACTTGCCGGTTTATCATTGCCAAGATCACCGGTTTATAAATATTGATAGCACCGGTCATACTTGTAGTTAACATCCACTTGAAAATATACCTCTTATATACCTATCACTTATAGCCCCAAGTCTTAAGAAGGTAGCATAGCAATAGCTTAAGACTTGCTTCAATATAAATATCACAATCTTGAAGAAATCCAGGTTGTTCATCTCAATTACTAGTCAGAATTGATTATTCCACATATGTAGGCCCCAAGTGCCGGGTTGTCATGCTTGCAGCAACCTGGGACTTGATATATACTTCAATGAAAATAACATCATATGATATAACCCCCATCATGGGGCTTGAATCCACGTCCACAAGGTTAAGAGCCTTGTTCTTTACCAATGAGCAATGTCATATCCCTTCAATATAATGGATAAAAAGCTTTGTACCTTGAATTGTTGATAGGAGCAATTGGTAGTTCTAAGGGCCGACATTTCATTATAATGTGATGAGTCGGGTCTTCAATAATATGAGCAAGAAATGACTTTGGTATTAGGCCCCCCAAGTGTCATGGTGCATGCTTGCGCCGACATGAGACTTGTATATTTGATGTAATCTCAACTTAAAATAATGTAGCCCCCCAAGTGCCGGAAGTTGTAAGCTCGTGTAGCAACTCAGGACTATGCTCTTCAATTGTAGAATAAATCATATCCTATTGACAATATGATAGCCATTGGCGCTAAAGCCATTTGAAAACCTTTAACTATAATCTGGTTATTGATAACCCATATTAGAAATCCAAATGCCATGTCAAGGTTTGAAGATTTGAATAATATAATCCAATGATTTATGAGCGCATGATTCCAATGGCGGAATCCAAATATATGCTGGCGACTTATAGTCGAAACCAGACCGGGCTGATAGTCTCCGGATTATAATTTAATCGTGTTCCGCCAATCATGGTTGGACAAGACCATGCCCCCAAAAAGGTGTAGCTATGGTTCAAGTCAGTCAGTTCCCCAAATGATGCATTGGCATTACGCCGATCAAGAGGTGTAGCGATGGTTCGGGTTCGACCAAAGCCCCCAAGTGATGCTGTGGCACTAGGCCGATCAAGAGGCGTGACTATGGTTCGAACATAAGTGATGTATTGGCATTACGCTGATCAAGAGGTGTAGCGATAGTTTAGGTTCACCAAAGCCCCAAGTGTTATTAGCACCTAGGCCGATCAAGAAGCGTGACTATGGTCTGAGACATGACCAAGTCCCCCAAGTGATCGTATGGCTTTTAGCTTACCAAATAGCGTTGCCTATTATGGTTCGGACCACGACCAAAGCCCCAAGTGATAATGTGGTATTGCGCCGATCAAGAGGTGTGGACTATGGATTCGGCGGACATGACCTGCCCCAAGTGATCAATAAATGATTAAGCCAATAAGGCATGAGCACCATGTTTGAACCGCGCATCATGTGGCATACAGGTCCTCTTTGGCACCCTTTAACTTTTTGCAAAGAGATAAATCCTTCTTGAACCGGACATTAAACCCCGGATATTGAGAGCTTCAAAGCTTTGTGGAGACATTCTTTCCTTGATACCGGATTTTAAACCGAGTCCCTTTCTTTTAAGCGGAAATTTTCCCATCAGCGGCTTTAAATTCTGTACCAATATGGCTATTTAGGGTCCTGCATTAGATAACTTGTGCAGTTTGAGTAATGGTGCTCTTTTAAAGAAAGCAATATATAATATAAAATATATTGGATGGATTTCACGATATATCATGCCGGGGTTATTCACCGTGGAGTTGATGATCACCATGGTAAAGCTGAAATTAATAATGACAGCCGAAGTGACGCGGAGTTGTAAACCGGTGCCTTGACGATGACGAGACTATCATGAAAGTATGATCCGGCTAGTTGATATGGTCGGTAAAATGCAGACGTCGGATGGCTTTGTCTTGTGATCGTCCATTCATCATGTGATATGTCGGATTATCCCAGGCGAGGATATTATCAATCGCATGATATAAACCACTTTTGTAATGATTAATAGTCCTGCATATAAATTACAGCGAGGGCGAAAGTAAGTTTTGGATGAAATAATCGTACTTAAAATAAATAAGATAAATATGCTTTTGATTCGTCGAGCAGCTGGCGGCTTGATCTTTAAATTTGGCGGTTTAATCAAATTATCGCAGTGTGGGACCAGTCAAGCGACATCAGGTGAAGTAGGTGAATCGATCAACTCGGCGGATTGGAGCTTGTGTCCTCATACTTACGTAATATACGGTAGATTGGACCCCATGTTTTGATGTATTGATATGTAGCAATTTGTCTTGTACAGCCTGGCACGATAATTGATGTGTGGATGTACTAGTTGATGTCCCCTATGTCATGGGAGCTAGTGAATCTGTCAAGCTTTGCATTAATCATTACTTGGACCTTTGACTCCACATTGCGTATGCGAGATCAATCCGGATACTTCACGGGGCTGTACCAGCATGAATGGCCCTTTCGTGGCGTGTATTTAACATGTCTTGATCACCTCGGACTTGCCTGACTATCCGATTTAGGGGCTCATTTGTTTGGCCCATAGACATGAAGTGAAGGCCCGTATGAGGCAAAAGCGTAGCCTTGAGCTCAAAGGCAGCAGCGAAGGCGATGATACTCGTGACTACGTGGCGAGGCAACGAGGCAGTTTAATCGTGGCCCGCAGGGCGACCTAGTCCAAAGCAATGTTGAAACAGCGAGGTACTTTCATGATGGCGATGACAACGGGGAGGCGGTTCAGCGATGGCGAAGCGGAAAGCAGGGAAGGCTTAATAAATGTGACAGACGAGACAACCGCGGATTCTAGTGAGGGCTGGCGATGAAAGTAGCTTTCGAAGGCCGAGCACTCCTGTAGACCGGGCCCACGGCGATCTGCATCGACCGGAGCGAAGCGAAAAGCCGATCTGGCCAGGCTGTGGCAAAGCCTGTAATCGGCAATGATGGAATTGGCGAATTCGCTGGCATGGCGATGGTTACTGCAGCGTGTTGGCGGCCCGGTGGCGTCTGACAAGGGATTATAGGGCGGTCTTGATGCGGCGACTTGAAGGAACCAGCAAAAGCGGAGGCGGCGAAGCGGTTTGAGCAGCGACTTCGGTGTAAGAAAAACTTACGGTGGCGGCGGCATCCGGAGCTGCAATTTGGGGGCATAACGCGGCAACCCGGTTCTGGGGACTCTGGCGGTGGTGTTTGTGCGGTCGGGCCAGTCGCCTTATCTTCTGATGGGAAGTCGATTGGAAGGCTTGAGGAGAGGCATATTGGCGATGGTGGCAATAGCGAGGAGGCAATGTAACGGCCGTTAAGAAAAAGCAGAGCAGCCGGTGGCGGCAAGCGAGCAGAAACGGCCGTGGTCGTGGGAGGAGTGGAAAGTGGCTTAACTCGGCGAAAGCGGCGACCCAAGCAACGCACAATGAAAGCCGACCACAGCGGGCCAGCGTCGGCGGAAGAGATCATAGCTTCAGCGAGCGGTCGAAGTTTGGACCGGCTACTCACGACTTCGCGCAGCGGCGTGGTGCATCAGCCCGGAGTTTGGAAAGCCTTGGTTGCCGCCGATTCCATGGCACGCTGGCGCCCGGCGAAGCCACAGCTCCGGATTAGAGCAGCGGCTTGAATTGCAGGTGATGACAACCCGAGAAGAGAGGCGAGTGCTTGGTGGACCCGGCAACCCAGGTTGGAGAGCACCGTCCCGGTTCAAGATGGATGAAGAAGGTGCGGTGATTGCCACAACAAAAAAGGCGGCAACGGCTCGATATCCATAGTGAACCGAAAGCGGAGAAAGCTCATCATCGAGCGAAAAGGTGAAAGCAGAGGCGGTTTAAAGAAACACCGGAAGCGGCGGATTCAGCAATAAATGCGGGCAACCACGAGGCTTGAATCATGACAAAAGCGGATTAGTGGCGACTTGGCCAAATGTAGCAATAGCAGCCTATACACAGAATAGAAGATAGAACGCGCTGAGGTTGGCCTTTTGTAATAGAAAGCGCCAAACCCGGCAACTTGTAAAAGGCAACTTCCGGTGACAATAGCCCTGACGCCCGTGGCGACTTTGCAAATCGTGTAGTTTTAGCGGCGAATGATCAGTACAGTGAAAACGCGGGGAGCGAGCAAAGTGCGATGGAGCGTTGAGGCCCGCAGCGGACAGCGACTTCGTGTTGAAACGGCTTGACGACTTGAAACCAAGGTAAACCCGATCACGAAGCGGCGGTCGGGAAGCGATTTTAGTTGACTTTGATCTCTGAAGCACACGGCCATTGGGACCTCCACTTGGGGCTTGACTTTTCGTGCGATAATCTTCACTTTGAAAAGTGTTGGTCTTACTGACGGAAACCAGGTCACGGCTGTCCGAAAAAACCCTGGATCTCGAGCGGTTTGAAACATGACTTGCTCAGGTTCTACGCTCAAGGTTACGCTCATGAATTTACATATGGTGTTTGGCACGGAAAATTGATCTCAGACCATGAATTTGCAGTTACGCTCAAAGGTTTACCATAGAGGCCTACGAGGTAGCCCTCTGACTAACTATGATTTGTGGCAGTAAGGCGCCCAAAACGCGAAGTGTGGGCCTCCGGCGGTTTAAGAAACTCCCGGGGGTGGGCAAACCGCATGATCCTATAGATTGATGGCGAAGCGGCTCGGGCGGCGGCGGTTCACGGCAATGAAGGGCGGTTAGCGTCGGCGACTCAACAAGATCCTAAGCGGATGAGTACTTCCGGTTCATGATTTTTCACTGCACATTGCACGGGAACTTGAGTTATGGCTTGGTGGCCAGGTGCTTCTTGATCCAAACCACCAAATATGTAAAAATCCTGCAGCTCTCCGGTGGGGTCGCTCTGCTTTCGGATTGACCGCACCGGATTTGTCGACCTCACGACATACAACAACTACCTTGCAAAGCTCCTCTCGGCCTTGTCAACACGCCCTTGTGGACAAGCGAAAAAGAAGCGATCTACGTATTCGGACTCGGCGGATTATATTACCTCGGCTGACGATAGCGTAAACCCTCATGCTTTGCTAGTTTCGACAACCAACAATTATTCGATCACAAACATTGAATATTCCGGCTCCACAAAGACTATCTCATGTCGGCCCGGTTTATCCATGACGTGGCGATGTATCGGCCCCAGCTAAACATGTAACCCTATAATCTTTGTCTCAATCCTGCAAGCGATGGCGTAAATCTCCTTTCCGCTTGGCTCTTTTCCATCTCGGCACCTTAGAACTTCTTGATCCACAGATAAAGCTTCCTCGAGAACTCAACACCACCTTAGTATACAGCCCCTGTTGAAAGCGCCAAGCTATAAATGGGGCAAATTATCACGTCGGATGTCCTGAGTGTAAGAAGACTTAGTCGCGAGGAAACGCATCTATGTGGTAACTTGAGAGGGGTTGAAAGCGAGAGAGAATTGAGAGCGCATAACACAAGAAGGGATTTAGACAACCGGGTCCCGGTCCGAAACATCATCCGGAATAAAAACCCTACATGCTGTTTGAGGCTAGGTCTCATTATCATCACGAGGAATGGTCGTAAATGGCCGGCTCTCACTCTTTAGGGTCTAGCCCTAAGATTGTTTCTTCTTAGCGTGTAACTTGTCCCTCTTTAGAGCCCTACCCCTCCTTATATATGTTGAAAGGCGGGTTATGTGATGAGTCAACTTTGCGGACTTAAGACTTAACTATTCTAACTTGTCTATGGGCTTGTCTTCATCTTGGGCTTCATAACGTCTTGGGCTTCATAACCCTGTCCAACCGACCCGATTATCACTTTGCGGTTTGCCGGTTTAACATTGTCTGCGGTTTAACATTGGTTAGGTACCGGTTTAACATTGTAAACGACTTAACTCCTGCGGTTTACCACTACAACAGGTTACCGTCGCCTTGAAATATGCCATAATACATACGTCTTAGCCATACTGCATCTTAACAGGATCCCAGCAGGTTTAACATCCGCCCGGTTTACCAAGTCTGACCGGCCGGTTTACAACTTGGCAGGGTAAATCACAGAAATCGGGTATATCCCAAACAGACAGGTCTATCGGTCATTAACTTTTCTAACTCAAAGTGGACATAATTCTGCGTTAGTATAGCACTTGCAGTAGTATAGCACTTGCAGTAATATGGCACCTGCATTATTATGCTTGCACTTGCGGTAGTCGCGGGGACAACGCGATAGTTTAGTGCAAGTTTAGGTTAATTAAGGCGGATTAAAAAAAAAAGATGCTTGCAGGGGATCTGCGAGGAGTAGGACAAGTAGAAATCTGCTTGAATATTTGTTTACTTTGAAAGTAAATGAACATTTTACTTTGCTAGTGTATGTGATAAGTGTAAATCTAGCTATTGGGCGTGATATTTCTGTTTCTTTGAACATTTCTTTGTCGATAAAAATGATGTCTTTGCTAGTGTCTTGCTGTTTTAACGTTTAATTCAAATTAAGCTGAAACCTTTTCTTGTCAAAATAGTGCTAATGTTTACTCCTATGAGAATAAACTACTTCATGTCAGAAATAAACCTTGCTAGGTGAATCTTGTTTGCATTAGGAGTAGTTGCTGGAAATTCTTTGTAATTTTTGTTTTCCGATTAGATTGCCTTTGTATTTCACGAGAAGAGTACTTTCGAGTACATGGAGTTGATCTGCACTGAATTTTACTGAATTTTGTTGATGCCTTTGAGATGGTCTACGCATACGCTGACAAAGTCTGAGATACAAAGCCCGAGGACCATATAGTGCACGTGACCTTTTTCATCCATATGAAAGTAGAGGCACATTGTGAATGCTGCTAGTTTAGTGGGTTTTGTCTCACGACCTTTTGTTAGTAGTCTTTGATTTTGCGAGGTACTGCAGGGGGAGACACTTGAGTTTCTTAGGAATGTCGATTAACTTCCAGAATTCCAGAAGCGGAATCCGAATTACTCCATATGTCCCTATTTTCAAGCAAAGGTCATGCTGAAATTTTCCGTGAATTTTAGCATGGCTTTGCTAAAAATCGGACATATAAGAATACTATACTACTAATGCATAGGCGGGGTATCTTAGTACTTGAGTGCAAATGGGATCATTTACCACTTTATTCTTAGCTGCATTGAAACCATAGGTGGCCTGATGGGGAGCCAAGTGATTAGGCCCAACTTAGAAATCGACAATGACCCTAAATGATGAAACCTTGGCTTTAAGGGTTAACCTAGGGGTGTCGATGAGGAACCCTAAATGATGTGCAGCAGGAGGCTTTTAGGGATTGCCTCGGCGTCGACAAACCCTAAATGATAAAAGCTTAGCTTTTAGAAGGATGCCTCGATGTCGACAAACCCTAAATGATGAGACCATGATCTTCTTCAGCAATGATAATAGCAACTTTTTTTGACCAATTTTTTTCCTATTTAGAGCGAAACATGGCCCTGTACCAGATGATGAGGCGGTTTGGGCGGCAAGCAATTACAGGAGCTGTCCCGGAGATGGAGGAAGAACCTCACCGCTATGAGGGGCTGCATGGAGACACCATAGATCCACGACTACACAACCCCTGAGGTGGCGTCGGGGATGACACCCACGGATGGTGCCGCCGAGGGATGCCATGCCCAGTGATGATGTGGGCGCACACAGATGGCGACCCATCGAAGATCTGTGAGAGGACCGGCGCTTGCGGCGTGCTCGGGACCATCGAGGAAGAATTCTTGAAGTGAACTCAAATGAGGCAGTCCAACAGCGTCATGGTAGCAAAGAATTAGTCGAGGGTACTCGGACATTGGCTCGGGTGCATTCTCGGGAGCACCGTCTCGATCGACACCGAGAAATTAAAGGCATAAGGGTACCCGGGGAGATTTCTTGTGACCTCCTCTTCCATGAAGCTACCGAAGAGCGATACAAGTTCCCAGCTGAATTTGCAAACACCACGCCTCTCGAGGGAATAAAGTGAAGCGAGTCTTGCCCTCACGAAGATGAGCCACGACCCTGTCTACTTGGAGAAACACGGTGAGAAGGCAATGATTGAAAAAGGTGATAGTTATATAAGAAGATCAAAATGAAATATCCTTTGATCGGCGAAGATGACTACAAGGGAGTTCAAAGAGATCAAGTCACGAGGAAGCATTATGTGCCAACCTCCGAATCAAGTCGATGTGGGGAAAGAAATCACGGGAGTTGAACTTAGGGGTCCCTGGCACCAACTCGGTCCGGCGGTTCTGAGTGGCCCGAGACTATATGGGACAAGGAGGAGCCAGCACGCCAGCGTCATAGAAGCAGAGGGCCTAAGCCCGCTTTGAGCACAATCTACGTGACAAGCGGACCGGGAACTATGTCAAGGCCCGATACAAGGAGGACCCGTGTAACAAAGGAGCTTACCCGCGGATCCAAGAGACCAGTAGCTTGAGCTTGTTACAGTAAAAAAAAGGAATACTGCCTTGGCAGCGTAATTAGCTCCATATGGTTGCATTCTAATTAATCCCCAATATTTTCTAAATGGTTCATGTTCTACTTGGCTTGGGACACTACTAAAAAGCAAATAGCGAGGAGAAATTCGTTTGGAAAGCTGAAGTTGAACACCCGAGAACATGGAGGAGATGGTTCCAGGTAGGGATTCAAGTTCTAGCGAGGCCACATAGGCATGTCATGCATGTACATTTGGGAATCTACTTTTACATGTACCTTGTATGGTTGTTTGAAGAAAAGCAAAGATGAGGCCTGTTTGGAAAATAAAGTCAAAGCCTATTTGTTGAAAAATAGTTTAACTAACTAGCAAGTGGCCATTGGAATTGCCCGAACAAAGGTGAGCTAGCTAGCTTGTGTTGATGCATGTATGTTTGCTCAAGAACCCTAGCTGAAGTCTAGAAATTGGCACTAGTACATAAGAAGGAGACCAACGTAATAGGTGTCCGATTAATGTCACGTATTGTCGAGGATCGGGATGTATACTTCCATAATACTTGTATGAAGCTTAACTAGCTTGAGTCCCTACCTTAAACAAACCCGAAATTAACATTGAAGAGGTCCTCTCTCCCATTCATGGTAGTATGTACATTCTGGTTCTTTTCCTTGATTTTGGTTTGTAGATGTAAATGTAAAGATTCACAGTAATCTTGCTTTTTTGCTTTCTTCTCAGTATTTTGTAGTTCCGTAGCATTTTAACTCATGTGCCTAAGGCTGATGCACCCACTAACATGTTAACATCATGTCCCATGTGTTCCTTCTCAAAGATGTAGAAGCAGGGGTTCTTACTTGTTGTTCTTATATGCTCTTTCACGCTATCCATACAGGGTCTCGATTGGACCTCTACGAAGAAGCGACAATTTAAAAGCTTTTGAGATTACGCACGCCCATGAATCTCCAAAATCCGGTGGTCTCTTGTATGTGCCCTACCGATGCGGTTATATCTCCGCGATGTCGAAGCCGCGACTTAGAAGGCATAACCACATTGAAAGCAATATACTTCAAGTGAGTGTAATCTTCCACACAACCCATGTAATACATAAGGGAAAGAGATACATAGTTGGCTTACAATCGCCACTTCACCACCAATACATGGAAGTAAAAGCATTACATCATACAGATACAATCCAAGAGTCCAGAACTCTGAACCAAGAAAATAAATGAGAGAACTACCCCAAATGCTACCTGCGAGATCCCAGGAAATGCGTCCCAAGCTGAGCTCCACTCACGATCATCGAGGAAAAAGACACAAAAAGAACAAGATCTTCATCAGGAGCTCCTCCTTGAGCTTCGGATAAAATGCACACCTGCAGGTTCATCGGCTTTACTGCAAGCTTGGTTTTGGAAGTATCACATGGAGTCACGCAGGGGACTCGGCAATCTCACACCCATGAGATCAAGACTATTTAAGCTTATGGGTAGGAGAGAGGTAGTGAGGAGGTGGAGCTGCGACAAGCGACTAGCATATATCACAGGGGTCCTAACATGTGCATGCCAAATGAGAGGCGAGAAGAGAAGGCAAGTAACGCGATTAGACAACTATGATGATCAAGAAGTGATCCTAGACAACTGAACCTCACGTCAAGAATAACTTCCAACACAAGTGTTCACTTCACGGGACTCATAGCAGGAAGAAGGAGACTATCCACGGTCACCTACCTGTGCAGTTGAGTGTATTTTAATTAAAAGCTCAACTTGGAGTTTTTTCTAGCCAATGGGATATTAACAGAATTCCCATACGCTTTTTCCTGCTTAGCCATGGGCACTGACTTTGAAAGATAGTACCCACTGCCGGGGGTGTCCCAACTTAGCCCATTTATAAGCTCTCACGGTGTGAAGGATATTCCTTCTCTAGGGAAGACCCCGTCGATCTCAGAATCCGGACTACAAGACATTTCGACGACAATAAAACAAGACCAGTGGCAAAAGCCCCTTGGAATTGTCTTGAAGCAAATCCCGATGAGGGCTGCACATATCTCGTTCTCGGAGCAGCATCAGGATGACCGGTCCGTACAACTAAAACCAGAACCTCAAAGTTTCCTTGAGAGTATTTACTGCTGAAGACTCTAGTTAGAACTTCCGACCTCGAAGGAGCAACTTAGCGAGTAGAGAGAGGTTAAAAAATAAAAGATGACCCTAACCCTCGGGCTTTCATGGCGAAAACCAGGGGAAAAAAGGCTTCAGGTGGCAAATGGTACAAAACCCAATGTTGGGCCTTCTTTGGAGGAGTCTTATTCAAAGCGGCAGTATCAAGGGGTCCATAAATCACTGTGGAAATGTAAGATATGCAGCGAAATCAAGGAACATAACCTGCCCGGTATGTGAGCCGGAAACTAGGAGTGGCAAGAGTGGAGACAAAACCTTGCGGGGCATAAAGTAGAGAGCCTTCCACCCTTTACCAAAGTATATAGATGCATTAATTATGGCAGAGATATATTGTGATATCCCAACAAGTAAACATGTTCCAACAAGAACAACATCTCCATGTTCCAACAAGGAACAAACTTCATCTTCTTTATGGCGAACTAACTTTGGCAGCTATAAAGAGGAAATTTGAGCAAAAGCGCTAACATAGCCAAACAACGGTTTGCTAGGAAAGGATAGTTGAAGGAGCTTGACATGTGGCAATATGGGAGGAATGATATAGCAAGTGATAGGCATACGTAGCATGAGAGCATAGCAAAAGAAGCGGAGGCATCTAGCAAGCAAAGATAGAAGTGATGATTAGAGGGTATGGTCATCTTGCACGAAATCCAGCTAGGGAAGAAGCACGAGTCCATGAAGAAGACAAGCGAGACGTGAGTAGAACAAATCCTCACAACTCAAGACGAAGCAGAAAGCTAAATTCGAGAGGAAGCACCAGAAAACAAACAAACAACATAGTAAAAGCAAACCATCACATAAACATGGCATGATGCACAAGCGAGGTATGATGCATGTCAGGTTTTTAAATAAACATGGCGCATGGCAAAAGGTCACGACAAACAACACACTACAAAATTAAGTGGAGCTCAATATGCAATGAGTTGCATATTGACAAAACTTTGAAACATCTTCATCTGGATTATTTGGACTAGTTCTCTCTAGGTTAATGTACCCATCAATATTAAATATGTTGTTAAAACATGGCAAGAGATGAAGCATAACAAAACTACCTCACTTAGCAGTTTTAAATGAAGGAGGAAGCTTGACGAGCAAACAAAGTCAGGAAAATCCCCAGTAATGCATATGTTATGGATTAGGTTTGGTACTGTTCTGAAACCTAAAACACAATTTTAGAGTTGATTGAACAGCAAAATAAAAGTGCACCATGTTAAACTAGGCATTTTGTACCCCATTTACATATAAAGTTTGTTAGAATTCCGAAGATTCACAGTTATTTAGTTATGAAATAAAAGCATTTTAGCATAGCAATTATGCAACAAATAATGCATAACAACAATGTTAAACATTTTAAACATGGATGAGAGTAGCATATTATGAAACTAGACAAAATTCTAAGCATTTTACATGTATAAATTATTATTTACATATGATGCACAGTTCTAGGAGTTATTAACTGCACATGATCACTTGAGGGTTTTTTCTGAAAACTGTAACTCTGGATAATGCTAAAATCGCAGAACTGAAAAAAAAAAGACCTACACGGGCCGAAACTAAACTGGAGCAGACCCAACAGTAAAAAAAAAAAACTAAAGAGGCGCAGGGGGAATTTGGCCTCACCATGGGCCAAGGCAGGTCAGTGGAGAGGGCCAAGGCAGGAGGTTGGGCGCGCTGGGCCTTGGCGCTGAGGCAGGCCAGGTGCACGATGGGGAGGGCGTGGTCAACGCTCAGGAACGAGCAGCTGCTGCTCTCGTTTCTGAAGAACACAAAGCAGAACGCCCAGCAGGACCGCCCATGGCCATGGAGGAGGAGAGACGCAGGGGGGGTCCTGGCGACCAGATCGGCGGGAACCGGCCGGAACGGAGCGCAGGGAGGCGCCAGGGGTCCCAAATCCGAAGCAAGGGGAGGCGCGGATCCGGGGCTCGGTGCGGCAGCTCCGGCGAAGGCAAGGGACTTGGCGACGCAGGAATCAGAAGGGGCCGAGGCGCCATGGCAGTGGAACGATAGAGGCGGCGGAGCTTGGGGCACCGGAGGAAGGAGGTCTGGCGGGAGTCGCAGGCTCCAGGGCGTCAGGGTGGCCCGGAACCCGGTCGCGGGGAGGTCGCCAGGGTCACGTTCCCTGCTGCGGATTGAAGCAGAGGCGGGCCGGCGCGGACTTGGAGCTCCATGGCGCGGGGATGCTGCTGCAACGCAGAGAGAGAGAGAGAGAGATGTGATGTGAACAGAGGAAGCACGGGGAGGAAGGGAGAGACAGGGAGGAGAGAGGAGCAGGACGAGGGCCGGTCCCTTTGCCGTGGTCGCCGGCAGCGAGGGCCAGTCACGGGACGACGAGGGCGAGGTGAAGGAGCACGGGGAGACTCAGGGCCTCCAGGAGGGAACCCAGGAGGAGATGCGCAACCGCGGCCTGGTGACGATGTCGAGCGGCGCTGCTGCTTCCTGGACGGTCCCAGGCGCGAGGGAGGCAGGGGATCAGGCGCCGCTGGTGCTGAAGCAGAGAGAGATGGTTAGAGGAGGAGCACCAGAGAAAGGGAGACGGGGCGCGAGGAGACGGCGACCTGCTGGTGGTGCCGACGGCATGAAAGGGAGCTCCGGTGGTGCTGCTGCTGGTGGTGGCGGGGAAGCACCACCGGCGAGGAGGAGGTGCTCGGACGGACAGGTGGATCGAGGAGGGATGGATTTGGTTGGCTGGTGTGTGAAATCAAGGGAGGATGGATCCGAGAGAGATTCGGTGGAGTGGCGGCGGCGTGGGATGGATGGGACATGATCCCCTAGATCCTAGGGGTTGGGGTCTATTTATATAGCAAGTAAGTAAATAGGAGGGCATTTGGATCATCGGATTAAAATCGAGCAGTCGAGATAAATGGAGCAAGGGAACCAACAACTAGCCCATGCAGATATTTTTATATAGATGTTTGAAATTGATCTGAATGCAGCGGTGACCAGCTAGGTAAAGCGATTCGGGTTACGGCGGCGAGGTTTAGAGACGCCATAGCTTGTGGAGTCTGCGGTTTACAGCAAGAGAGAGGTTAAGTGGTTTTGACAAGAGGAAACAAAAACAAAGACAATGGAGTCTGACGAAGGCCATGGGGACAAGGGGGTTTTGTTGGTCTCGGAGAAAGAGAAGAAAAGAGGGGTCCAATTGGTAGTGCGAGAGAAGGTCAGCAAGGACAATTAGTGCGACAAAAGTGCCAACGGAGGCAAAGAGAAAAAGCAACTTCTGGCTACTCTGAGTTTCATGAAAACACCTATGGATCACTGATGCACATGATGCTGTAGAGATGAGATACGCATGCCATATAAAACAAAATGCAAAAACAAAAAAGACAAAAAGCCCAACCCACGGAGGAAATATGTGCTAATACTCTCATGCAACGTGGAAAAGGCAAGAGTTGGAGTTACGAATGATGGAAGAAGTTGCATCAAGAGCGTTACAACACTCCACCGCTCACAAGAGGATCTAAATCGTCGAGATCCTAGGATATGGCGGGAGGGAAAAGGAAGAGGAGAAGATGAGAGGTAAACTAAGTTGCTTCTTTGTGAGCAGAGTGAAAACCCACGAACCTTGAGAGGTTGAGCAATTTAAAAGAAAGAGTACAACATGAGATGAAGCGAGATTGCAAACAATCCCGTTGAAAAAGAGGAACAAGGAGTATTACGGAGAACTTGATAGGATTTGAAAGACATGGAAATAAAGAGTTTAATGGACAAAGATAGAATTGAAACCACTCACAGGGTTCAAAACTAAGATGAGAGAGAGGAAGAATGATATAATTTAGGCGACACTCCATTTGTAAATGGAAGGAGTTGAACATGAACTTGACAAATGAGAGGATACTTGATGAAATCAACAACATGACTTTACCAATGGAGTAAGAGAGGGATTTCAATTGACACTTTCCGGAGTTGAAAAGAGCAGGCAAAACTTGATAAGATGAAAGAACTTGAATGAGAACACAACACTTTCGGCTAAGCGGATAAGCAAGGAAAATAACATGATCTTGACAAAAAAGAAGATAATTGGTAGAAGAGAGCAACATCACAAAGCCTCTAAAGACGAAAAGAATAGAAGCTAGGTACGATTTGGGATAAAGGGGACGGAGAAGAAAATGACAACTTCTAGCACAATTGAATTTGGAAGGCATCCTTGCTTGAGAAGGTTAGAATAAGAAGTTGTTAAGGAAGACCCGACAACCGAAAAGAATTAAGTTGTGTAGTGGGCTTATGGAAACATCTCAACATTATGAGGGTGACAAAAGGAAACAAAATAATATAATTGATAACAACAGCCGAGATGAAAAAAATTTCTTCCACCAAGATGATAGAGAATAACTTGGATCATTGATAGAAAGCACCACAAAAGCAACATTCCTTAGGGAAGGCTTTAGGAATTGAAATGTGAGCACAAGATAACTCCAACAACTTGCCAGGGTTGATGGTTGAAAAAGATCCTCTTGACAGACAAAGAGAAAATGATGGATTTAAATATCTCATTCTTAACAACTTGCCGAATCATGAAACACGAAGTGAAATTGTCAAGAATGACATAAGACCTACCTCAAAAAGGTACAAAGAATTGCGCCGGGATGCCGATGATGAAGAATTCTTGAACTCCTCAAAACAAAACATGTGTTGAGCACCATGTTTAATTTTTGAAGTATATAACTTGGCGGTCATTACTTGAGAGAAAAACTTGTAGAACAATTGAAGAATGAAAAGAATCCTTGACGAGGAACCACCATGTAGAGCCTCCATGAAGAGACTCCGGTAATAAAAGGATGAAGTAAAAAGTTAGAGAAGTTGAAAACACGAAGGTTAAACCCCAAATTGCGATGATTTAGATGGAGCTTTCGCTGACGAGATAATCACTGGAAAACTTGGAACTCCAGGAAAAGAATAAGATGAAACAACTTTAGAGGCAGAAATTACTTCATCATGAAACAATCTCAGGAAGAAGGAATTAATCACTTGGATGAAACAAGAATAAGAAATTATGTCATGCCTATCATCCGCCCAATTTAAATTGATGACAACGACGGAGCAGTTTGGCATACACTTACTTATTCTTTCCCTAGAAAGGATTAAAAGAGATATGTAAGCGCCAAACTTGTGAAGAGGTCTTTCAAGGAACCAACTGGGTGGAATTTGGGAAACAACGAATGATTTGATATGATATTAACAAGGAAGAGAAATCTTAGAGCAATTACCACCCTAAAAATTAAAAATATGAACATATGCAAAGGCACAATTCACCTTAGAAGAATTGGAAAGCGAATGAAAGATACTTGAAGGGATTTAGATACATGAGAGCGAAGAAATCATGAACTAATTAGAGGTATTTGGAGCGATGCCTTAGAGTAAGATTTAAGGAGAATGATAGCTACCTGCTTGAGAATGAAGAATTATGACATGATGGCCTTGGGAGGGAAAGAAATGGAAAACAACTCATAGGAAATGCTCCGGGATGGGTGAAAAAGAATTCCTGATAAAGAAAACAATTATGAAGCGAATGGCGACAAGCTAGAACCATGAATCTTGAAGAGGAGATGGAGCAAGATTTAAGAGAAACTCTTCTTCCAGATCTTCACATCTTTGAGAATAGCGATGAAACATCACCATGAATTGTTGAGAGCACTTTCAGGAATGAAAATTGGGAAGGATTGAACCAGCGATGAAAAAGAATTTGAAAGATTTTGAAGAAAGACATATGGCCCGATGATGAAGAAGTTCATTCTTACGTCAAAGCTTGAAAAGAATTTGGGAATAACTCAGGGATAAATTGGAAGAGTCAGGAGGTAAGACCACAGGAAAGACACAATGGAGGTTAGGGCCAGCTCATAAAGAAAACAACAGTTCTGAACAATTTTAAAGAAAGAAGTTTACCTTGGGATTGAATTAAATGGCTTGAATGAGATAACAACCTTGAAATAGTTTAGAGCGGATTAAGAAGCGGAAGCACGAGTCTTGTGAAATATCTTGATACTCGAGAACAAATGAATAGGAAGAAGTGAATGATTAAAAGCGATGCATCGGCATGAGGAAAGCATTAGAAAGCTTGAGGAAAGGAATATGATAGAATATCGAAAGCTTGAATTGGATCCACCGGAGAAAGAAAAGCAACAATGAAAGGATGATAGAACTTTGAAAGCGTTGAGCATCTTCACTTGCAGGAAATCCACCGGATAAGAACATTGAAAAGAAAGAATGAAGAGACTTCCCACAAATAAAAAGGATACATGATTAAGAAATACAGGTCCGCCTTGAAGAAAAAAGGGTGGGAGGCGGAGAGAAACAAAAAGACAACCAGATGGATGGAAACAGAAACACCGTTGAGAAAAAAGCTTAGAATTGATCTTACCGAAGATATTTTTACGATGATCGGATTTTACTGGAGAAGAAGCACTTACCTGCAGTTTGGAAAGGAATGAAAAAGAGCGACCTTGATGAACAAGAAGGATTAGTATCCACCATAGAAATATGAGAACACCGTTTAGAATAAATGGAGTATGGAATCAACACTTGGCATTGAAACAACTTTCGAATACCACAACTTAAAAACAAAACAAAGGGTGGCTTGCGAGAATAAGCCCAGGAAACAAACATATGATAGATCCCCATATGCGTATCCATAGTAATACTGATTGGAAAAGATATCCTCTGAAATACTTGAATTCCCACTTATAAACTCCACGAAACTTTTCTACGGTTATGCAATGCGGTGTTAGTTGGGATACGAGGGGACACAAAATATATCACCCAAACTAACAACAATACCTAGATCCATTTGTATCCATCCCTTTGACACATAACCAAGAAAGCTCAAAATCGTTTACCTCTGGACCTTGAAAAAGCATCAGATTACTCGACGAGTCATGGCAATACTCGAGCGAGCCCCGATACTTTGGGTTATCGAGGGGTTATCTCACCAACAAGCCTTCTGTACAAAGAGATTTACGATGTCGGCAAAAACTTCGAGGTATTCGAGCGCCTTGACGATAAAATTGTGGTGACGTGACACCTCAGAGCTCAACTCCCGGGACATTTACTTTGCCACAACCCCTAAATTTCGGGAGGCACCAAGAACAATGTTCTCGTCATGGCAAAACCATCCGGAGCGATTCCAAGATACCCAGCGTGATCCTAAAATTTTTTTTTAGTGAAGAATTTGAGGAGAGGAAGAGTCAAAACACTACGTCGAGAGAGACCTCGCATGAGCTGACGAAGGGGCTGGGGAAGTAAAAGAATCCCTACTCTGGAGTATATATAATCCTAAGACTCGAAAACATTTTGTGTTCTAGACTCATGGACTTAACGCCCGGCCAAAGCAATGAAAGTAGGGGCTCACTAGAGTCGGGGGATGGGCGTCTACTATGAAACAACATAGCTTGCCCTACGATCACGGTTATATGCTCAGGCGATGTCGAAGCACGACTTAGAGGCATAACCGCATTGAAAGCAATATTGTTGCCAGTGAGGTAATCTTCCACACAACCGCATGTAATACCATAAGGGAAAGAGATACATGAGTTGGCTTCTGATGGCCATACCTTCACACAATACATGAGATGCCAAAGCATTACATCATCTGGAGATACAATCGAAGGTCCGACTACAAAGGAACCAGGCAAATATAAATGAAGACTACCCCAAATGCTACCGCAGATCCCAGATCATCCCAAGCCTGAGGCTCCGCTACTTGATCATCGAGGAAAGATGGCGGAAAGAACAAGATCTTCATTTGAGCTCACTCCTTGAGCTGGGATCGTCACACCTGCAGTTTCATCGGCACACCGCAAACTGGTTTTGGAAGGTATCTGTGGAGTCCACGGGGACTCAGCAATCTCACACCCGCGAGATCAAGACTGTAACTTTAAGCTTATGGGTAGGAGAAAGGTAGTGAGGTGGAGAATTTGCGACAAGCGACCTTCTAGCATATCTGAAAGGGTCTAACATACATGAAATGAGGAGAAAGCGGAAGAAGAAGGCAATGAAAGCATGGTGAACAACTATGATCAAGAAGTGATCCTAGAAGCGACCTACATCAAGAATAACTCCAACAAGTGTTCACTTCCCGGATTCTTCCGTAGAAGAGACCATCAACAGTTACTACTTGTGATTTGGTGTATTTTAATTAGAAAAAGCTCAACTTTGGAGTTTTTCTACAACGGACAGCTGAGACAAATACCCATCTGCCTGCATAGCTTAGTAGGACACTGGCTTTTCGAAGATAATACCTGCGAGGGTGCTCCCAACTTAACCCATTATAAGCTCTCACGGTCGGCCGAAGGATATTCCTTCCTCTGGGAAGAATTCCGTCGGTCTCGAGGAATCCCGAGACTACAAGACATTTCGGCAATGACAATAAAACAAAGACCAATGAAAATGGCGCAGGAATTGTATAGAGCAAATCCCGATAGGAGGCTGCACATATCTCGTTCTCGAGGGCACTTTGTCAGGATGAGCGGGCCGTCTGACAACTAAAAACCCAGGACCTCAAGTTTCCTTGAAGTATTTGCCACCGTAGACTCTAGTTCGGACCTGACACTTCGAAGGAACCTTTGGTCCCGAATTGAAAATTAAAGAGGGGTTAAAATAAAGATGACCCTCGGGCTCATACAGCTTGAAAACGGGAAAAAAGGCTTAGGTGGCAAATGGTAAAACCCAATGTTGGGCGGCCTTCTTTGGAGGAGTCTTATTCAAGCGGTGAAGCATCGAGGGAGTCCATAAATCCTTAGAAGCCAAGTGTAAGGAGCAGCGAAATCAAGGAACATAACAAGTATGGCCGGAAACTAGGGTGGCAAGAGTAGGAACAACACACACACAGGCATAAAAAGTGAGCCTTCCACCCTTTACCAAGTATATAGATGCATTAATTATAAGCGGATATATGTTGTGATATCCCCAACAAGTAAACATGTTCCAACAGAGGAACAACATCTCCATGTTCAACGAAGGAACCAAACTTCATCTTCTTTTACTGCAACTATGGCAGCAGCGATAAGAGGAAATTTGAGCAAAGCGGTAACATAGCCGAACAACGGTTTTGCTAGGAAAGGATGGATTAGGGCTTGACATGTGCAAGCGATATGGGAGGCATGATATAGCAAGTATTGATGAGAGGCATCGTAGCATGGAAGCATAGCAAAAGAAGGCGAGCATCTAGCATGAGCAAAGATAGAAGTGATTTAGAGGGTATGGTGCATCTTGCACGAAATCCCTTGGCCCGGAGAAGAAGAAACGAGTCCATAGAAGAGAGACAAGCAGGGCGTAGTCGAACAAATCCTCACAAACTCAAGGGCAGGAGCGACGAAGCAGGAAACTAACGAGAGAAGCACCCGGAAACAAACAAACAACATAGTAAAAGCAACCATCACATAAACATGGCATGATGCTGGCAAGCGAGAGTATGATGCATGTCCGGTTTAAAATAGCATGGCATGGCAAAGTGCAACAAACAACACTACAAATTAAAAGTGGGCCTCAATATTCTACAACGAGTTTTGCATATTGACACCTGACTTTCTGGAACTCTGATATTTAGTTGCTGAACCTCTCTCATGGTTATGTACCCATCAATATTAAATGTTGTTAAACATAGCGAGAGATGAAGCATAACGAAACTACCTGCTTAGTTTAAGTGAAGTAGGAAACAACGAGAAGCAACAAGTCAGGAAAATCCCCATGTGCATATTTATGGATTAGGTTTGGTACTGTTCTTTATTTTCACAGACCTAGAAACACAAAGTTTTAGAGTTATTAGACAATAAAATAAAAGTGCACCATTTTTCAAACTAGGCATTTTTCTACCCCATTTACATATATAAAGTTTGTTAAATTCAGGAATTCACAGGTTATTTGAAGTTATGAAATAAAGCATTTTAGCATGGCAATTATGCAAAATAATGCAAACAACAATATTAAACATTTTAAACATGGATGAGAAGTAGCATATTATTGTAAACTAGACAAAATTCTAAGCATTTTACATGTATAAAATTATTTACATATGATGCACAGTTCTGAGTTATTAAGCTGCATGATCATGAGGTTTTTCTGAAAACTGCCAACTCTGGATAATGCTAAAATCCCACAGAACTGAAAAAAAAACTCTACACGGGCCGAAAACTGAACTGGAGCAAGACCCAACAGTAAAAAAAACAAGAGGCGCAGGGGGTGGCCTCACCATGGGCCCAAAGGCCAGGTCAGTGGAGAGGAAGCCAAGGCTTGGGGGAAGGTGGGCGCGCGCTGGGTCCTTGGCGCTAAGGCTTGAGGCCAGGTGCACGACGGGGAGGGAGCGTGGTCAACGCATCAGAACGAGACGAGGGCTGCCGCCCTCGTTTCCCTGAAGAACACAAGCAGAACAGCAGGTCCCTTGCCGTGGTCGCCGGCAGCGAGGCCGGTCACGGGACGACGAGGCGGAGGTGAAGGGAGCACAGGGAGACTCAGGGCTCCGAGGAACCCAGGAGGAGATGCGCAACCGCGGCCTGGTGACGATGTCGAAACGAGCAGCGCTGCTGCTTCCTGGACGGTCCGGGCGCAGAGGAGGCGGGCGGGATCCAGGCGCTGGTGCTGAAGCAGAGAGAGATGGTTAGAGGAGGAGCACCAGAGAAAAGGGAGACGGGGGCGCGAGGAGACGGCGACCTGCTGGTGGTGCCGTGACGGTGAAGGCGAAGGGCTCCGGTGGTGCTGCACTGGTGGTGGAAGGGAGAAGCACCGGCGGGGAGGAGGTGCTCGGACGGACGGGTGGATCGAGGAGGGGGATGGATTTTGGTTGGCTGGTGTGTGGCGAAATCAAGGAGGGGATGGATCCCGGGGAGAGATTCGGTGGAGTGGCGGCGGCGTGGGATGGATGGGACATGATCCCCTAGATCCTAGGGTTGGGGGTCTATTTATATAGCAAGTAAAGTAAATAGGAGGAGGGCATTTGGATCATCAGATTAAAATCGAGCAAGTCGAGATAAATGGAGCTTAGGGAATAGACCCAATGACCGTCTTCACGGATATTTTATAGATGTTTGGGGATGATCTGAATCTACAGCGGTGATGGTGAGTGACGATTCGGGTTCGGGGGGCAGGATTCGGACGCTTGTGAGAATTACTGCGAGGTGTAATTCGGCAAGAGAGGAGGTTAGAGTGGTTTGACAAGAGGAAACAAAAACAAAGACAATGGAATCGGACGAAGGCCATGGGGACAAGGGGGGAGTTTTGTTGGTCTCGAGAGAAAAGAGAGAAAAGAGGGGGTCCAATTGTGGTGCGAGAGAAGGTCAGCCAAGGACAATGATTACGACAAAGTGCATGAACGGAGGACAAGAGAGAAAAAGCAAGCTATTCTGATATTCTGAGTTTTCATGAAAATATATGGATCACGATGCACATGATGCTGATGAGATGAGATACGCGCCATAAATAAAATGCAAAACAAAAGACAAAAAACCAACCACGGAGGAAATAATAATATCGCATCTCCAGGAAAGAGGCAAAGAGTTAGATTACTGAGATATATGGAAGAGTTGCATCCGAAGCGTTACATCTACTTGAGCCAGTTGTATACGGGCAGAGAAAGGAGGAACAGCAACAACCTGACACTGTGACACACCCTTTTCCTGATGACCATTTCTAATCATGATGACCTCCGGTCGGTGCTGAAGGTGTTTTGTTCCTTCTATTTTCTTATGCAGACTGTAGAGAATCTTGTTTGTTGAATTCTGATGAAAAACTGGATGTTCTAATCAAAGTAGTACAGTCATGTACTCCCTCCGTCCCATAATGTAAGACGCTTTTGTACACTAGTATAGTGTCAAAAAACGTCTTACATTATGAAGTCGACGAATATCAATGTAAGGCGGCTTTTGTACACTAGTATAGTGTCAAAAGCGTGCATTATAGAACGAATAATGCTACTGTTGCAGTATTACCCATTTATCTGTTAATGGGCGAGATACTTTTCAATGTTGATTTATAATGGTGACAATGCAAGAGTTGTAGATAAATTTCTGTACTTCCAGTCTACTTGATTATTAATTCTCTTAGGTATGTAGGATGTATGCACCTGCTTATGCCTATTGTTTTCCTAGAATGTGCTTTATAACTAGAGATATCTATCTATGGACTGGCTGTTTTCTGTACACTAAATTCATCTTAATTAAAGGTGCTGAGGGGCACAATGGTTGGTTGAACTCATATGAGAGCAAAGATATTAATATATAATCAATTACATTAAACCATTTGCACAAGAGAACAATATTTCAACATTTGACAATATGATTAGGCATGTTTGACCCACTATCAGGCGTACTCAGCTTTCTACTGCCCTCGAGGTCAGCCATAATATAAAGGCGATTTTCACACTACTGCAACTGAAAAAGCAGCTCTTATATCTATAGAGACGGGAGAAGATAACATTTACCTTTATTCCTATAAAACTTTGCCTCTCTTCGTCCTCAACTTTTGAGACCTTGATGCTTTTGAGAATGTATGGGAAATTTGATTTCATTATAGCAATGGAACCAGGGAGGTTGCCTCTCTGTTGATCTAAGAAAGTGGACAATGTTGAAAAAGAATTGGAAGTACTGCTGCCATTTAATTTTTTTTGAATGAACAATATATTTATATCTTTCTTTACATGGCATTCTTCAGCAGTTTATTGCATTACCCAAAACTAATGCCAATAGTGTTCTACTGGTAGTCTAAATGCTTACTGTTTTGTCGTCAGACTATAAAATATAAATGCTAGTAAATACTTCATTAGGTGGTTGCGAATGTCCTTGTATTGGGTCCAATATCATTTTATGCAAATTGCCTTACAAGCCATCTTGATCTAACTATAACACATAAGATTATTACATTTAATTAGAAAAATGTCATGTGCTTTTGAATTATATGAATCTTACAAGTAACTCAAAGAAAGAGAAAGCATGATGTATTGTTCTGAACTGCTGCAAACTTATAATGAAATTGACATCGATTGTGGTTTATTGTGGTAAATTATCATACTGTACGTACACAACTAGCGATGTGAGTGCTCAGTCTATTATTTGGAGTATGTGTTCTTTCTGCTGATTCATATTACCCTAAAAAAAAATTCATATGAATTGATCAAAGAGGTGAAAATCACGTATCTAAGTTTTTCCTTTGTGTATGCATGAAAATTTCAACTACATTACACCATTTTCATCTCCCTTACAACACACAGTCTAATCATTTCCTAGGAATTAAGAGAAAAGTCTTTGGAGGAATTGTGATCTATGTGCAAGAGAGGT
Organism: Aegilops bicornis; assembly: GCA_021605145.1. Taxonomy (NCBI): domain Eukaryota; kingdom Viridiplantae; phylum Streptophyta; class Magnoliopsida; order Poales; family Poaceae; genus Aegilops; species Aegilops bicornis. The sequence goes on from JAHIAL010000030.1 coordinate 1,868,677, forward strand.
GATGATGTTTATGATGATGATTGTTGCCGATGATCCTACTACTGGGTGATGAGCATTTATGATCCATGCCTAATGGTGATTTAGGGGTGTGATCGATGCGAAGTCTAATGATCATTCTTGAAGACATGCAACAAAGTGGAGTTATGAAGTTCTGGTCAATGTAACCTACGCATAATGCTTGGACCATTATATTGTTTTGCATTTTATACTTCTGATGATGTAACTCTTGTGATATTTTGGAAGTTGCGCTAAATATAATATATATGTTACTTGGTCATATTATAATGGGTTGTGCAATTATGATATGGAAAACAATCATCTGAGAGGAGTGCCTCTTGGCCTACCATGCAATAAATACTCAGCTACAAGATATGCTTAGCGGAGACTCCCACACACCATCGGTGAATCTATATATTGAGAGGCGTTCATTGGCCTCTCAACTATAGGAATCCCACGAAGAAAATGTCAATGTATATACCGCGATCGATTGATCATACTAGATGGCGGTTTGATTCTCCTCTACTCGTTTATAATGAACCACGAGGGAATTCAAATATGCACCGTCACCTTTTTATTGCAAAAAGCAGAAGGAATTAATAAAGCTTGTATGAAAATAAATGCACCCTGACGGGGCAAATCAACTATAAGTATCCATCGACTTCTTGTGGGAGCGGCTGGCGACCAAAAAACATGCCCAGAAACGGCTCGCACCGTCGACTAAATCCCAATGGGAGGAAAGGTATTACCTTATATAGTGCTTGTCGGCTGACTGTTGTAATGTGCCAACCAGAGCATAACGCACGAAGCGGGAGATAGCCCAAACTGGTGTCTTAGATTAGTTATAAAGAAATTGACGGATTGAAACTGAAATATCAGAAGCGGTGATTTTGACCCTCGGTAATTAATGTGGAAAATCTGAAGTAGTCCGAAGAACTTAGAAGAACTCTGAAATGGAGCGGTCAAGCCAGATCCCGGTTCCAACGAAGTGGTCGTGCTCCTCTTTAATATTCGAGGATACAAAACATTAAGTCCCCACAGTTCTCTGCGAGGTTTTCATGTACCTATTATGGAATCTTAGCATCCATCGTTGTTAGAGATTTTTCATCTTTGTGAGAGAGCTTCCCACGATACTGATATATCACGTGTCTGTGTTGACGTCACCTCAAGAAATCAAAATGTACATCGTAATCGGGTAGGTAATGTATCCAAGATTGTTATAACTTGAGACACTTGTCCCGGAACGTGCATTAGCGGCGATGTCGCGAGATTATTACATTGTTGCGGGGGCACAATTGCTTTGCTTGTTACTTGGGCAAGGCTAGGCAATTTTTTTCCAATTGCTTTCGTTCTTTTAACCTTTATCCATGGCGGTACTTCCGAGCACCATTAGCTTGAGATATGTCTTTGGCGTAATAAGTCGCTCATAGTTTTTTAAAGGCGAGAGACTTTGGTGAAAAGTTTTCCTCGGGGCGCCGATAGTGCGGCTTTGCTTTCACCGGATCTACCTTCTCCTCGGGAGGTGGATGTCTCTTTGCTTTCACCTTCAAAGAAGTACGTTCACTTTAAGTACTTGCGATCTTGGCATTTTCCTCGCTCGGATCCTCTCGTCACAGTAACTTCTCTAGAGGCTTGAGAGAAGGACCGTGTCACATGTGCCTCCACTTCTCTACTTGCTGTCTTGCTAGGCGCTTGGGAGGCGAGCCAGGAGGCCAGGCCTCGCAGGCGTCTGTCTTCTTCGTGCTTGCTTACTGAGGCGGAGGAGAAGAAAGACTTCTGATACTGCCGGAGCAGACAGGCGGTGGCGGAATCTCTTCACGCCCTTCTTTGTGGCCAGAGGAGAAAGGAGGAGGCAGTTGCAGTGCAAAACAGCCGGTACACTGAAACCTTGGCCTCCCGAGCGGAGAAAGGTGACGGAGTGCCACCACGCCCCGGAGAAGGAGGCCCTAGTGCCACGATGCGTCACTCGCCTTGGGAGGAGGAGGCGGGTGGAGGGAGGCGGAGTGCCACGACTTCAGCCGGGAGGAGGAGGAGGGGCGTCGAGTTCGGGAAGCTTGATGAACTCACTTCCGCCATATGCCATGGAGTCTTGAAGCGGGGAACCCAGTGAGTAAAGAGTCCCCGCTTCATGCAGATAGGAGTGGTCAAGCTGGAGGTCCTCAAATCCCTCAGATTATTTCATCACAATCACCCTAGCATATCCTTACGGAATGGGGCGGTGACAGTGAAAAGAATTCATGCCCGGAGTTCGAGAAGTTCAAACTTTAAGACTTGACCGCCTTGACTTTAAGGATTACTGCCATTCTGCGTCATAAGGTGACAATTTTGAGCCTCCCCATTGATAAAAATCACGCAGGATAGCTAATACTTGAGGCCGTCAAGACAATACTCCGGCTGAAGTAGCTTCCAGTGGAAACCCGCAGCGCCTGTGGCCGAGATGGTGAGGTAACCGAGAGGAAAGCAGTTGGCCCGATTCGTTCTTCCGCGATCTGCTTCTCGTTCCTCTAGCCGCCTTGTACCGCCTTTGTAGGTACGGCGCCCTTTGCGGTTAGCTGCTGCTCGGTTTCTTCCTCCCTCTGCGTGGGTTTTGTAACCCCTGCAAATCCAGGAAAACCAACCTTCCACGGAGCGAACTGGCGTGCCTGCGTGTCCCGTCCGGGGTGCCTCGCGAGATTCCCGAGGACGCCATTGTGAGCTTTCGATCCTTCTCCACTATGCAGGAACGAAGCGATCCGCCTTAACTTTGCATTACGCTCGATATAGTCACCGAAAGCATGTTGGGTAGTGTTTTTCAGGTTACTGCGTCCAGGTCAACGACACTTCCACGTCTGAGGGACCAAGAGATTCGCACTTGACCCGAAAAGAACCCAGAATCAAGCAGTAGTGCAGCCCATTTCATTTGTCTACGGATTTCGATCCGCTTTATCAAGCAGATCATTCCTCAGCCTTTGACCACTTAGGCGGGCTTTGAAAGGTATGCCACGACCTCGTCGCGATGGTGAAACTTCTTCTTCGTGACATTTTGCTTGACATTTGCTTGGCATGACGTCTTCTTACTCTTTTCCGATGTCGTGCTGGAGCCACGTCAAATCACCCCGGGCGATGATCTCCCCGATCTTCTCGCATATTTGCGATGAGTTACGGTGTCTCTTCTTTAGCAACCGACAAACTTTTTCAGCTCTTTTCCTCCACCTCTTGAATATTTTGCCATCTTCTTTAAGAAGCACAAGACTTGATTACATATGCTGGCTTTTAAGCGAAAGCTTCTCCGGATCCTCTCTCTGGCGGTAAGGGTGAAATTTGCCTTGGCTGAGTCCAAAAGATCATCTTTTACGCATATCATTGACATACAAGACACTGACGAGGTCTTTCTCCTTGAAGCTTATACCATTGGTGGATCTTGCTGATCTTGTCCCTAACCCAAGAACCACTTGGCAGGCAACCAAATCTGGATTTCTTTGTCCGGGATAGGGTTCAATCGGTTATACGCCATCGGCGCGATTAACTTTGTGATCCTCAAACCTTTTCATCCAGGAGCTCAACTTTTTTCTTGGAACTCGTCTCCTTCACAAAGTTGTGCTTTCGTCCAGGAGGGCTAGAAAAAATAAGAAAGAGCGAGAGTTAGTGTATATGTACGTATATACCAAAACAATGAATGCATCAATTAGCTAATCCGACCTGGGCAAACAACTAACATATATGCACAGCGAGAGACTGGGTCCGGTCACCCGGAGGAACCTAAATCATCACCGATCTCCTTCTTGCACCGCCATTGCATAACCGGGAGCCGTCCTCATGGTCCTCCCCTTCTTCCACTGACGGCATTGGAGTCCGAAAGGCCATCATATTCATAACACGCTTCTTCACGCTGTCCTTCCGGACCATCGGTGTCGTTCGAAAGCGATAAGCACGACATCACTTCCTTCTAGATTATCTCCCCAACATTTAGCTTACATTGCTTACGTCTCGGGGGGTGTCCACTAGTTTTCTACAAATATGTACAACATGGCAATTATGTATTCAAACATGTAGCCAGATATGGAATCATATTAATTAGTGGCCTCGATGCTGCTTCTCTAGGGTTTAAGGGGTGGCGCAAACCATAGCGCTTCAAGGGGTAATATCGACAACGGCCAGCCAGAGATACATACGGGGAAGAAAATAAATGTTATCCGGGGAGGGGGTATATATATCGACCCCGCATGCGTGTTGAAGTGTATCGGGGAGGGGTATATAGACCCACACGTGTTATTGAAGATTATCGGAGGAGGGTATATGACAACCCACAGCGTGTTGAAGTTATCGGGAGGGGGTTTAGGAGAGGGTATACTCGACAACTTGACGACATCACGATTACATGGAAAAATAATATTATCCGGGGAGGGGTATATAAACCCCCACCGATGTTGAAGTTATAGGAGTTTATATACGACGCGAGCATACGTACATGGGAAGAAATAATATTATCGGGGAGAATTATATCGACCCCCCCCCCCTGATATTAAGAGATTATCGGGAGGAGTATATAAACTGAATGACAGGAGGAAGAAGATCGAAGAAAAAAGAAGAAGAAAAAGAGGGAGAAGAAGAAAAATGAAAAAAATATTTATTCTATTTTCTTCTTCTTTACCCTCACCTCCTCTATTTCTTCTTCTCCTCTTCTTTTCTTCTTTTTCACTCTTCTTATTTATTTCTCCTCTTCTTCCTCTCCTCTTCTTCTCCCTTTCTCTTCCTCTTTTTATTTTTCCTTTTTTCCTCTCCTTCTTTTTCTTCTTCTTCTTCCTTCTTCCTTCTTCCTATTTTCTTCCTTTTCCTTATTTTACTTTTTCACTCTACACTAACCTAAAATGCACTAACCCACTAAAATCGAGTATCTACTAACAACCTAAATAAAAAATTAATACATATATGAAAAAAACATATATATAAAAAAATACTATGAACATTATATTCATTCCCTTACATATACATCCATTCATCATACTATTACCACATACATATACCATACAGCCTCTATATATATAGAAAAAAAAATGCAATGAACAAAAAAAAAATACACATATATATGAAAAAAAAAAAGCCTGACAGTGAACCACGAGAGTCCCCAGCAGCCAGCCGTGGCCAGACTCACCACAGAGGGCGTCCCGGCGAGAATGACGACAGCCGAGGCGTCAGCAGACGACCCGGTTAGGGGCAGGCAGGCGTGAGCCCGAGGCAGCCAGCCCGGCAGTGGACGAAGCGGACGGTCAGAAATGGTCGCGGGGCAGAAGCCTTGACAGGCCTTCGAAGGGGCAGCTCACCAGCTTCGAGGCGTGCCACCGGCGTCAGGCGTGGCAGTGTGAACCCGGCAGTTAAGCGTTGGGCTTCTAAGGGGGCAGCAGACGGCCTTGGGCTAATGGTCGGCGTGTGAGTAAAAGATTGCAGCTGGCGGCAAGTGGGACTGACAATTAAGGAAGGAGTCGTGCAAGAGCGGTGTCTTGTGACGGGCATGGCCTTCGAGGCGGAAGGAGGGGCGGCATGGGCGTGGGCTCGAAATGACGGGCGATGTCGGCTTGGAGGCTCGAGGAACCGCGAGGCTGACAGTGGCTGACGATTGAGCTGAGGGCAAGCTTTAAGCGGCGTCGAGAGGAGAATCGTCCCAGCGTCGTCGAGAAGCCCGGCTAGCGAGGAAATCTGAAAAATTTCCTAAGTGTTGGTTATATATAGCAAAAGGCTTTTGGTCCGGTTCATTGGCACAATACGGGACCAATACTCTACTGCTAGTCCCAGTTGGTGCCTGTATAGCCAACGGACCAGAACCTCTTCGACCCGAAGGCGGTATTTGAAGCTGGCGGACCTTTACAGGTCCCGGTTGGTGGCCTAACACGAACCTGAACTAAAATAGGAGAACATTGGTCCGGTTAGTGCCAACCCAGCTTGGATCTCAAAAATGAATCAGGTCTGTTAGACCGTACCTGCTTCCGGGACCAATAGCCTTGCAACAGTGGCCTTAGCGGTGGTGGGAGTTTAGTCCCTTTCTCTCGCTGGTTGAAGGCGTCGACCACACCTTATAAGCCTGCTGCCTCTCTCTCTCTCTGAACTCCCTCTGAACTCGAGGCCTATGGGCCCCTAATCGACTCTTCTGCTTTGCACAGCCGTTAGACTGCTTTGGAGCCTTACTGCCAGGCTGAATCCTGGCCCATGGTCGGGGTTTCTAGTCATATTCGAGGCCGTGGGGGCCCGATGGGAGGAAGCACTTTTTTGGTTTTGTTTTCTTTACTTATTGTTTTCTATTTTTATTTCTATTTCTTTCTAGTTTTTTGTTTTGTTTTTGTTGCTTTATTTATTTTCTTTTGTTTTTTGCTTTATTTTTTAATTCTTTTTTCTTTTAGTTTTTAGAAAAAAATTATAAACTTTCTATTAGTGCCATTTGTTTTCAAATTTGCAAACACTTTTTTGTTTTCTTTTCTTGCTTTATTTATTTTTATTTTGTTTCTACTTACAACAAAATACTTATTTATTCTGCTATTTTTTAATTTTTTTCCAGTTTTTTGTTTTGTTTTTCTGCATTATTTATTTTCTTTTGTTTTTTTTGCTTTATTTTTTTTAATTCTTTTTTTGCTTTTAGTTTTAGAAAAATTATAAACTTTCTAAATTAGTGCCATTAGTTTTCAAATTTAGAAAACACTTTTTTTATTTAGATTGTTTTCTTTGTTGCTTTATTTATTTTATTTTGTTTCTACTTAGGGCAACAAAATACTTATTATTCTTTATTTTTATTTTGTTTCTAAGTTTTTGTTTTGTTTTACGCATTATTTATTTTTTCTTTTTGTTTTTTTGCTTTATTTTAGTTCCTTTATGATTTTAGAATTCGGCAAAATTATAAACTTTTACATTAGTGCCATTAGTTTTTCAAATTTGAATGAGTTAAAAATTGAATTCTTTTGAAATTTGTATGTGAATCCACCACGTTTGTGATTATACCTTACTAAAAAAATGAACATAGATGTAGAAGAAAATTCAACCTAAATTCATAATAGAATTTCCTATGAATTTTGAGAAATTCACTATAGAATTAGGTCAAATTCACTGTATAAGGGGCATCTATTTTCACTTTGAGAGGAGCTCAACAAAGCTGAGAGGGGCCGGGCTTATAAACCGGTGTAGGCGCCCTTGGGTTGGCGAGGTGGGGTTGGCCCCTAGAAACTCACAGGCGCGAGCGGACCCAGCCCTTTAGTCCCGGTTTGTGGCACAAGCCGGGACTAATGGTCATGGAGCCATGGGTGCGGCGCAGTGAGGTCCCGGTTAGTGCATGGGCAACCCGGACCAAAGGTCCCGGAAGCGAACCCGGGACCAATGGCCTCACACATTGGCTGCCCTCTTGAGAGTGTTCTTGGTGAGAACATAGTTGACAAGGAAGCCGAAGCTTAGGGATTAATGGTGATTCACGAGGGCTGAACCATAAGACATTAAAAGCATTTCAAATGAACTCTGAAAAAGTTGAAAGTTGGCATGGTATCATAATTTCAACCACATAGCATGTGCATGTACAAAAGCGGATAGTAATGGTATCATGCACAAATGCATTACAAAGTTGGCATGAGTATCATCATAATAGTTGCGGAGAAGATGATCTTCCTTTTCTTTGCTTGTGTCATTTAGCATTATTAGCCTGTAACCATGGATAATCTTCATAGTTTTATCCGGGATGCTGTGGTATCAGCCTTGACTTTGAAGGGAGGAATTTCATAGAGCACTTTCATAATCTTGAGACATATGCATCTTACCCTCCACTCCCACGATGTCCCTTTCTCCACAGAGAAAAAAGAACTATGTGGCGCTTGGAGCTCATCGTATGATGTATTCTCTTCCCTTATCTTTTCTTTTCTCGATTAAAAGTGGTAGTATGTCCTTCACATAGATAACACTGTGCCTTACATCATTGGCTTCAGAGACGAGCAGGTTCGTCGGTGTACCCAAGATTTTTCAGATCCAACTGTTGTCATTTTGTGCCCGAGTGGGTCTACACATGCAGCCTGCCGCCTCACTGACAGGATTGACCCATTTGCACTTAAACGTAAAGGGACCTTAAAATCATGTCCATAGTCGAAGTTCCCATATGTCCACTATGTAACCATAATATGTGTCCTTTTCTCCCTCTCGGTGAAAAGCTGCATCAAAGCCGGACATCGCTGTTTTGAATTGGTGCTCTTTTAATCTTGAGTGCGATACGTGTAAAATGTATTCCCATTTATCCTGGTATCCTTTTCCAAATCGTATTAGCTACTGTCCGAAGATGGTCCCTTGGGCAACAAGTACAGCTCATCATAACAAAAGCAGTGTTGTCACCTACGAGGCGTGTTTCCAACCAAGCTACTTTGAAAGTCTGATGTGTTCACATGTAATCCGATCGTCGCTTGCTTTGCTCGGGTGTTTTGGGTATGGCCAGCAATTGTTCTTTGTGTTCATCGACATAAGGGGTCACCAAAGGTAGAGTTACGTAGAAGCTATGCGATTGATTGCAGACCAAGAATATCCGTCACTGCATATTATTGAGTCCCCTTCCAAGCGATGCCTTTTTCCGGTCAGGTCTCCCCTCATACCATGTGATTTAGGGAGACCTATCTTCTTAAAGGCCAAGAATGAAGTCGACACAAAACCCGATGACATCCTCACTGTTTGATGGCCCCGTATGGAGATGCTTCCTTCTGGCCCTGCATGGCGATTCTGGACATATTTCTTTAGGACTCCCCATGAACCTCTCCAAAGAGAGACATATTGTGTAGAAATACTGGGCCCCAGGGATGACAAATCTCGTCGACTAGATGAACTAGGGCGTGCGTCATGATATTGAAGAAGGATGGGTGAGGAACACCGGCATTTCAGAAAGCCCGGTGACAAGGACATTCGCCCACATCACTCCCTAGCAACTTGAATGCGATTAACGTGGTAGGTGTCGTCAAAAGCTGGTGGATCTCGGGTAGAGGGGTCCAGAACTCTACTGCTTGATTAATATTGATGATATGGGTAAAGTACAAACGCAGTAGATCTACCACCAGCGAGATCAAGGAGGCTAAACCCTAGAAGCTAGCCTATAGGTAGCATGATTGTTGTTGATTACGTCCTCTACGGACTAAAACACTCCGGTTTATATAGACCACCGGATAGGTTAGGAATTTTGCAAGTCGGTTACAATGGTAGGAGATCTACATATCCGTATCGCCAAACTTGCCTTCCACGCCAAGAGAAAGTCCATCCAGGACCACGGGATGAAGTCTTCAATCTTGTATCTTCATAGTCAAGGAGTCGGCCAGCGGGGATAGTTGACTATCCGGACACCCCCTAATCCGGGACTCCCTCGGTAGCCCTGAACCAGGCTTCAATGACGATGAGTCCGGTACGCGTTGATTGTCTTGACATTCTTGGCGGGTTCTTCTCCAAATTCCATATACTTAGTCGAATAGTGTCAAACCCGATAAATGATGCGCTCCTTGTCTTCTCGCCCAATAATGGCCATCTTTTCCACGTGTTTGAATGAATGCGAAAAGCCAGGGTATTTTTACACTTACCCCCTAGCTGCATAAGCGAGAGCTGCCTATAAAAGAGGCGAGGATCTAGAGTCTGAGTCACACCATCCCCCCCCTTCGCGAGCTTTCATCGGGGCAGACCTCTGACCAAAGCCCATTCCATCATGGGCCGGTCGATCACGCTCCTCCTCCTCTTCCTCTGAGCCCTCGGCTGGAATTGGGAGATCTCGGTCCGCTTATAGCGAGCTAGTTATACTCCAAACCAAAGGGATTTCTTCCCCCGGCCTTCATGGTTTCGGTTAAGTCTTGGGTTTACCACCTGAAAGAGAAGCGGAGAAAGCGAGGCGGAGAAGTGTCTGATCCCTCTAAGGAGAAGCGGGTATGCTTAGTCTCTTATCTAGTAAGAGGACTCGGATTTCCAATCCATCCAGTTTCTCAGGGGCTCTTGAGTTCTCTGACCTCGGTTGCACCACCTTACGCTTTGCCTCCATTTTGCACATAGCGAACTTCGTGGCCCTTCTTGCGAACTGTTCTTGGGCGTCGAGACTCATTTAATGCTGTGGAAGAGATTATTCTGCCTGGTACCCCGTTCTCATGAGGGGTCAATATATCAAAGTGAAGTAGATACCCGAACTATAAGCGCATCGCCCGGAGACGGGATATCTATCAAGAACCCGAAAAGCGTCCGAAGGCCGGCCTTGAATGGTTTTACATAGAGGGCGTCCCAGCTGCCTTGGGATCCTGTTGGGATCGGCCTTAGGAGGTTAGCAATGCTCCTCTGAAGAAGCGCCTAAGGCTGGGCGCCCTCGGAGCCCCGAGGAGGAAAAATGGCCGGGATGTCCTTTATTTGATGGCCCAGAATAAGATTCTTTTGGCTCATGCCGGATTGACCATGATTGGAGTTATGACAATGCATTAGAGAGAAGTGCTTGCGCTCAATATAGGGGCCACCCATGTGGGACTTCAGCAGAGAGGGAGACGAGTGCCACCCGCCATGGCGCATAAAGGGCAGGATCGGTCAACGAACTCGTGAAGACCTTATACGCCATGTATAAAGGGAGGAGGAGGATTTTCTCCGTGTCAACCCAGCAGGCGAGTTTTCTTGAATAATCCTCGAAGTTGGGTAAGCAAAAACATCTTTGTGGCCTGTCAAATCCATGTTCCGTGATTAAATATCTCATTTCATGGTTTTACGCACGAGGCTATGAGCTGCGCTGAAATTTGGAGAAGATACGCTTGAAGCCCGCCTGGCAACAGGGGATCCGGAGCGGTCCCGATCCGGACCTCCCAAAGAGGATCCGGGATATAAAGGTGGAATTGATAAATGGCGGTGTATTTCTACCAACTTAGCATACGACAATGCTTTGGTTGCCATTCTGACGATTACCGGAATACTTCCGGCCTGGCAGTAATTGCGGGGCCGAGGTCCCAATACTCGGACAATGACCCGCCATCGGTGCTTATTTCTTGATCACAAGTATACCAATGGTCATTTATGAAGGTACCTTATCTTGAGGCAGAAGCCAGAGCCAGCGTAACTAGCCAACAAAGAAGCGTCTGTTGCCAGATTAAAAAAGTCTGCGGTCCGGGATCGAAACTCACGCCCTACTAGCGGATATGGCGATGTCCACCATATTCCCAGGATTACAATTCACGGAAGGCGTACTATCGCCGTAATGCTCTTTTCGGGAAAAAGCGCTCATGGGAATGAGTCCGGAGAGTCGTGCATGATCGAACCTCACTTGACCCGGGCTCCAAAGTGGTCCGAGTCCCGAGGAAGCGGAGGCGAGCCTGAGGCGATGCATCGGATGCTCCTCCGGCGAGAGGATGCCATTGAGCAGTTATCCCGCCACCAACTCCAGGGTGGAGGCGCCATGAGAATCCACGGTAGGCATGCCCGCCCGGGACAGGTTCACCCGTGGCGCATGTTTCTCCCAAAGAGGCCTTGAATGCCTTGATTGGAGATCACGCACCTCCGTGCAGCTCAAGATGGTCTAGCCGAGCCACTTGAAGGCCGGTATGTAAAGGACACTCTGGTGAGGAAATTTGTGAGTTATATATGCCCGATGTAGCCGGACTTAAAATAGTTAGAATAAGCCCGGTTTAAGGATCATTTTGTTATCTTAGGATCTCTTACAAAAAGAGTACCCGTGTCCCGGGAGCTTGAAGAATCACAAGGCCCAACTTGAGGCCGCACTAGCCACCACTTCTGAGGGGAGCCAAAAGACCCCTACAGTAATATATGCTTCAAAAGATAAATAGTTTATGAAGTCTGGCGTGGTGTGTGAAATCACAACAAAAAATATTGCAGATGGCCATGGGACTAGATCCGGACAATGAACAACTCTTGCAGCCAATAAAAGCGGGAAGGCGTGCTTACGAGGGAGTCGCGGCCGGGGAGAAAAATAACCTCAACATGCCAACACCAAAGCGGGTGAGGAACTAAAGGATATTCGTGCCGGTTAATGCCGACTTCAAATGCAAGGAGAATCGTGCAACCGATCGAGCGGCATTTTCGATGGGAGTGCTTGGTGAACTTTGAAAGAGTTGAATGAGGAAAGCGACTAACTTTATAAACATGTATATGTAGGTTTGCTCCACGGGTCATCTCACGAGGAGGAGATGCCCGATTCTTGGGTGATCTTCTTCCCGAACTTACGTCGGCTACTGCGAGCAAGTTCGGCCCGGTGATGAAAGCGTCGGCCGAGCCTTTTGGCCATCCTATCTCCCTGCCCGAAGGCATTGGGGAGCTGGCGGGCGGCTTCAAGGGAGCACAAGTGCCTTCCGAGCTATATGGAAGATATCGGCTGCCGTCAAAGCGCTCGAGGAGGCTGGGCCCATAGTGAAACAGCGGTACCACGAAGGTGACCCAAACCACATGGCGAAGGTCGGACACTGTGGGGAAGTTTGATGGGAAGGAGATCCTATGTAAGCAATTAGTATGCGACCAAAGTAGAGATTGGGCGCCAAATATTCCCACATCAAGATTGTAAATTAGATAGCCTATTAGATGGCATTGAGAAGGAATACAATGAGTTGAGTTGACTATGTATGATTGAATATGACATAAAAATGTCTTCTAGCGGATTATAGATGCGATTAAGTCATAGCGGACCTTTTAAGCCAGACCTCGGGACCCAGCAGTCCGGGAGGTGTTATTCCCGAATACCCTCCAGCGGTTATATCAAGAACCGGGGCATGCGTGGAGACAAAGGCATGAGGGGTCATTATTGCTTTGTGTCAGGACAAGTGCCCAACTAGTTACGTTATATTACATGGATAGTAAGAAACATCTTCGAGGAGAATAATTCCGTTAAGGGTTCCTTCCATTTGGGAAGCATGCCCTAAAGGGCATGTCAAAGCTACTAAGAAAGCAGAAAATCATCTGAGGCCAGAGATGGATAAATAGTTAAAAATCATCTTTTCAGTTCCATAGGCCGAATATTCCCTTAGAGCGCTAACTTTCGGCTTCACCCGGTCTGAGAGTACCCGACATTTTTGCTCCAAGGTGACCGGCGATAGCAATCGCGAGAGGTGCTCCCTTTATCCACATAAGCCAAGAAAAATCGGGGAGCGTGAGGGAGTAGCCACAGGAGCGAGGCAACCCAGCAGGCAAACAATAAAGCTTAGAATCATATCACGATGCATATAATAGGTGGAATAAAAGTACATCACGGAAGTTTTGACACATGTGTTGGGCATGAAGCCACGTATAAATAAAGCCACATGAAAGAAGCCCCAGAATTATAATGGCGCGGACAGCGCGTCAAAATATCTCTCTTGAACAAAGCGCAGAGCCAGGCACTCTAAAAGGCTTCAAGAAGGGGAGGGAAGAAGGAGAGAAATAAAAAGACAACAAAAATAGAAAATGTGGGCGGAGGAAGAGGCGAACTTGGAGTCCGGTGCTTAGAAGCGTACAGAGATCTTAGCGAGACGGGCCTGCGTTCCATGGAGTTCGACTCAGTGCGGCTATCCAGAATGCATTTGTGCCCAGCCGGTATACTTTCACTTGAGGTCAGGGACCACAATGGTCGATGATGGCCATGGGACCTTCCATTTTGGGCTTGATTTTTTCCGCTTTTTCTTGTCCGGCTTGACGCGTAGAACTAGATTACGCGCCAACATTGTAGCTTTGGCCCGTGCTTCCTAGCTTTGATATCTTCCAAGCCTGCTACATTGATAAAAAATGCGGAGGAACCAGCTTTTGCCACATCGCTCACTCCTCAATGCGTCCAAACTATCCTGGCGGATCGAGAAACTCAAGGCTTCTCTTTCTTCTACATACATGCTTTACCGCCTTGAGTGGAGTCATGAATTATGTCGCGAAGAACTGGGCTGCCTGCTGCACCGTACACCATAAAAAGTAAGGTGTGAATCCGGTGGTCTGATTGATTAGGCGTGGTCCATGGCCCCCAGTCTGGAGTCCCGAGATCCTCAACCCGGTCGCGTTAATTAGATTCCTTGAGGGACCGCACTAGTCTGGGTTTTCAATTCCGCTCATGATTAGTACCCGTTTGCTCGTTCGGCTTGGCCGTTGGTTTGAGGGTGATAGGCTGGGCGTGTCGAGCTTGATGCCCATGTTTTTGCACCATAATTTGACATCATCGGCCGTGAAGTTGGTGCCGATTATAAATTGATAATCTTGTGGGGGACAAATAGCGATTGAACTACCCATGATATAGAGTCTATCACCGGTCGAGGATTAGGCCGTTTTAACAGAGTTTAGCCTCTATCCATTTGGTGAATTTATCCACCATGACCAATAGAGTATTTTTGCTTGTAGGTTCCCCCCTTAAGGGTCCAACCATGTCAAGCCCTAGAATATGAACAACCCGGTGATAGGTATAGTTTTGAGGGCGGTGGGTGGCATATTGTGGCTTTAGTTAACAAAAAGGCTGGCAAGCGCCTTGTCGTTGGACTAAATCCTGCACATCTGCCGGCCGTCGGCCAATAAAATCTGTCTGGAAGGCCTTGCCTACAAGGGCCCCGGGCTGCGGCGTGTTGCCCACCCAGTCAGAAGCATGAATTTCAGCCGGGGAGGTTTAGCCCTTCCTCTTGGAGATACACCTTTGAAGGACTCCTGTTGTGGCTTTTCTGTATAAAGCTCTCCCTCATGGAAACTTTATAGGCTTTTAGATGTTTGTACTATCGCGTGAGCCTCATTTTAGTCTTGGGGAGTTCTACTGCCCCTAGTTAGGTGAGGCTAGGAATAGCTCGACGTCACTGAGAGTGATCGCTTTGCTATTATTTACGTGGGCGGAGGGTGTTATCTCGGTGGCGAGCCTCCCGTTGTGTCGAGAGTGTTTGGCGTCGAGCGGTGCGGTTGGAGGTCCGGATTGTTATTTCGGACTCCCTTCCCATAATGTCTGGATGAAAGCTTGAATAAGCCGTTCCGGGGAGATGTTAGGCGCGGGGCGGCATCGCGTTTTTACTGCCGATCACGTGCCAATATGTCCAGCCGCTTTGGTTGTTATCTCGGGCTATATGATGAAATTGAGCCACCTTGAAGCTGTCTTGACATTTTAGGACCCCACACGCATTGTGATGCGCTGCCATTTTCGGATCTTTGGCATCAAAGTCTCCGTTTATTTGAGATCATCGCGAGGTTGAATCCCCGTGCACCTCTAGGCGTTTAATGCCCATGGAACTGCCATCAGGAGGCGAGGCGAGAAGGGCCTCGTGTTCGGCTGCGTTGTTTGAGTCCGTATACATTATCACGAAGAAACGTATTGGACTGTGTCCCTATGGATGGGGGCGATTAGGAGGACGCCAGCCTTCATTGAGCCAGACCGGTAACATTTTAGAAACCGAGTCAAAGTGCATGATCCAATTGGAGTACTCGCCTTGGTACTCTTTAGGGAGTTCGGCTTCTTGGTCCATTCGTACCCTGAAGTACGGCCAAAACCTGCGACTTAATAGCTAAGCCATGGTGGCTTATAAGTTATGTGTCGAATGGAAGGAGCTCTATGGCCCATTCATAACTGTAATCCGGCCCGTCGGCGATCGTGGTTGTTTTATAATGTCGTTAGAGAGGTACTTAGAGAGGCTACCAGTTGCTCGAACACTCTTGAAAGTAGTGTGGCGGCTTCCAGGGATGCCATGAACACCCGTATGCTATCTTTTGATAGTAGTGTAATGAGTACCGGGACTGCATGGAGTTAGGGCCGGTGGATACATAGTAATACCGGTTTTTAAGAGTGAGCCTTGGGGTGTGGAAATCCGTTTCTCGAATTCGACCCAATGGCGAGCACCGCGGCCCGACAACTTGATGTGTTCTTGGCGATATATAATA
Organism: Aegilops bicornis; assembly: GCA_021605145.1. Lineage (NCBI taxonomy): Eukaryota > Viridiplantae > Streptophyta > Magnoliopsida > Poales > Poaceae > Aegilops > Aegilops bicornis. The sequence continues at coordinate 1,884,472 of JAHIAL010000030.1, forward strand.
TGCATTGGTTAAGCCACGTTGGTATGCAACCGGAACCGGTTGTTGCCAATATGGCTTTTTATTTCTTGAGTCCGTGCAGTGGCGGCATCCGAATCCCCTTCGAGAAGTGTTGATGCGCTTGTAGGAGGCCCGGTAAAGGGGTAACGCCTTTTCTCCCCGAAGCGGGAAATACAGCGGCTTAGAGCCGCTCGCATCCGATCAATTTTGTATTTGTTTTGGGGAGGTATTTTGGAATATCAATTGTAATGAGCTTCGGATCTTGGCTGGGTTTGCTTCAATTCCTCTCTTGCGGACACAATGAAGCCCGGGGCTTTTCGGTTTGGAGCATAGAAGCGCATTTTTCCGGATTGAGCTTAATATGCCATTATTTTCGGAGATTGTCAAATGTGAGACCTCCGAAGTGCGTCCACTGAATTTTACGACATGCTTGGATTTGGCGACCACGTCATCTACATATGCTTCTCTTGTTTTGCTGATCTGGTTTGCGGACATATACGAATCATGTCTTGGCCGATATGGTTGCATGGCGTTTTAAGGCTAAAGAGGCATTGTGTTGAAGCGAGAATGAGCCGTATGGAGTGATGAATCTTTGTTCTTTGTTGAAACGTTGCACGAAAGTTAAAAATTTTTCCTACGGTTTCACCAAGATCCATCCCCTATGAGTTCATCTAAACTTAGCAGAGTCATGGGAGAGTGATTTCATCTAAATACCACTTGTAGATCGCGTGCGAGCGTTCAATGGAGCAGGGGTTGATGGAGTCGTACTCGCCCGTGATTCGGAGATCCGCCAGATGGCCTAGTGCCGAGCGGACCAGCACCTCAGCGTTCAACACTTTGCGTACCGGAGGCGGATGGCGTCTCCCTCGCTTCTTGATCCGGCCAAAGGGGGAAGGAGAGGTTGATGATGATCCGGCTTGACCCTGTGGCGTGGTGGGTGTGGGCCTTGACGAGAACTCCCGGCGGGGCCCAGCTAAGCAACTACTGGGGAGGAGGAGGAGGTGTTTGGGGGAGGAGGGAGGCTCCGGGGGCTTATGGGTGCTGCACCTCCCTCCCTCCTTTTATATAGGTGCAAAGAGGGGAGGCGCAGCCTTGCCCTTCCTCAGGAAGGAGTGCATGGCCAAGAGGGAGGAGTCCATCCTCCGAAGGCACCTCGGAGGTGCCTTCCCCCTTTGAACTCTCCCCTTTTCTTATCCCCTGGGCGCATGGGCCTTTTTGGGGCTGGTGCCCTTGGCCCTATATAAATGGCGCACCTTTCTGGCCCATGTATTTACGGCCCCCGAAAACAGGTGGACCCCGGTGGACCCGTCACCCACTTTAAGCACTCCGGTACAATCTCACAAATAATGCAAGAAACTTTTAGGTGACCAAAATAAGACTTCCTATACATAAATCTTTACCTCCGGACCATTCCGGAACTCCTCCGTGACGTCCGGGGATCTCATGTCCAGGACTTTCGAACAACATTCAGGTTTTACTGCATACTCATATTCATACAACCCTGGCGTCCATAGAACCTTAAGTGTGTGTAGACCCTACGGGTTAGGAGACATCTCTGAGACATGGCCAAGGCGGCTCTCGGGCAATAACCAGCAGCGAGATCTGGATGCCATGTTGGCTCCACATGCTCCTCGATGTTGTCATCGGATGGCTCACGATGTCAAGGTTCAAAGCAACCCGTATTCTATTCCTTTGTCAATCGGTACTTTTACTTTTTGCGAGATTACGATCGTCGGTATCCCAATACCTCGTTCCAATCTGGGTACGTTGCAAACTGATCACTTTACTCGTACCGTAATGCATGATCCCGTGACCAAACACTTGAGTCACTTTGAGCTCATTGTGATGATGCACTACAAAGAGTGGGCCAGTGATATCTCTACATCATACGGAGTGACAAATCGTCGATCTCGATCCAGGTGTCAACCGCCAGACACTTTTCGGAGACACATGGTGCACCTTTATAGTCACCACCCAGTTACGTTTATGACGTTTTGATACACCAAAGCACTCCCCTCTCACGGTATCCGGGTTTTGTTACACGATCTCATGAATTCTAGGAAGAGATACTTGACATTGGAAAAGCTCTAGCAAAAGCGAACTACCACGAATCTTGTGCTATACTTGAGGATTGGGTCTTGTCCATCACGTCATTCTCTAATGATGTGATCCCGTTATCAATGACATCCAATGTCCATAGTCGAGGAAACCATGACTGTCTGTTGATCAACGAGGCCTAGTCAACTAGAGGCTCACTGAGAGGACATATTGTGGCGAATTCTATGTATTCCTACGTGTATTCGATTTCCGGATGTAATACAATTATAGCATAGAATAAAGACAATTATCATGAACAAGGAAATATAATAATAATGCTTTTAATGTGCCTCTAGGGCATATTTCAACGAGTCTCCACTTGCACTAAATCGATAATCTAGTTACATTGTGATAAATCGAACACCCATAGAGTTACGGTGTTGATCATGTTTTGCTTTCGCATGAGAGGTTTAGTCAGCGGATCTGCGAAAGCATTCGAGATCCGTTAATGCACTTTACAAATTTCTATGTCTCCATCTTGAACATTTCCACGGATGGAGTTGAAGCGGCAGCTTGATGTTACTGGTCTTCTTTGTGAAACCCTGGGCTCCTTGGCAGAGTCACAATAGCCCGGTGTTGTCACGGAAAGGAGTTTGATCGGCCCCGACGCATAGTGGGTATGACTCCTAGGTCGTTGAGTGAACTCCTTCACGCCAGAATTGGCTTCATGTGCTTTGCCTCCGAGGCTGCCATGTACTCCGCTTTCACATAGAAAGATCCATACGACGCTGACTGCTCTGCAGCTACACCAACTTCTTGCTCAACCATTCGACATATACTGCGTATCGGGTTTGTGACTTAGGTCATCCGGGATCTTAATAGCCGAAGCTAAGCGTCGTGCCCGTAACCCTTCGCTGACTGAGCTCTTACGTCCTGCCTCCATAAGCGAAACATGTCCTTTGTCCCTTTTCGGTGCTTCAGGATATTCTTGACACAGCATTGTCGATGTTCCTTGCTTAGGGATTAGCTTTGGTACCTTCCTACCAAACTTTACGGCCAAGGTTTACATCGGTGCAGTCTGCAGTACACTGGCATGGCATACATAATAGATCCCTATGGCTAGGAAGCATAGGGATGACACTCATCTCTTCTTTTATCTTTTGCCGTGAGGTGGGGCGTTGGGCTGCGACTCAATCTCACACCTTACTTGTCTGAGGCAAGAAACCACTTTCTTGGAGTTGATCCATTTTGAACTTCTTCAAAATCTTATCCCAAAGGTATGTGCTTTGTGAAAGACCTATGAGGCGTCTCGATCTATCTCTATAGATCTTGATGCCTAATATGTGACTTCTCCAAGGTCCTGTCATTGAAAAACTTTTATTTCAAGTAGGCGCTTAATGCTGTCCAATAGTTCATATCATTTCCCCATCAAAAAGTATGTCATCTACACTTATAATATGAGAGAATGCTCTCACGAGCTCCACTCACTTTCTTATGTAAGCGAGGGCTTTCTCCATGAAGTGCGCATAAACCGTAAGCCCTTTGATCATCTCATCCAAAGCGAATGTTCTAACTTTCAGGATGCTTGCACCAGCCCATAAATTGAGCAACTTTGGAGACTTGCATACTTTATCGACATTCTTAGGATCAGACGAAACCTTGAGCTACATCATATACAGACTCTTCCTTAAGATATCTCAGATTAAGGAAGGCAAACATTGTTTTGGCGATCCATCTGCCATATCTCATAATCATAGTATCGCGGTACATTGCTAGCATGATTGGATGGACTTAAGCTTACGCTCACGAAGGTAGAGAAAGTCTCATCGTAGTCAATCCCTTGAACTTCTTCAAGTAACCCTTAGCGACAAGTCGAGCTTTATAGATCGGTGACATTACCATCGCGTCAAAGTCTTCCTCTTAAAGATCATTTATTTTCTATACATTTCTCGCCGATCCTTGAGCAAAATCTGTCAAAGTCCATACTTTGTTTTCATACATGGATCCTATCTCGGTTTCCTTGAGCTTGAGCCATTTATTTGGAATCCAGACCCGCCATACAACAGCTTCTTCATAGTTGAAGGTTCAGATTTGTCTAACAACATGATTTCCGGGACGGGGTTCTTGAGTACCACTCCCAGTGCTTGGAGCGTGTCCCTAGTGGACCCTCTGAGAAGTTCGGTAGTAACGATCTGAAGTACCTTGATCATCATCATTAATTTCCTCCTCGGTTGGTATGGGCATCCGCAGGAACATTTTCTGAGCTTGCACTACCTATCCGTTCAAGTGGTGGCTTACTTCGCATCGAGTTCTACTTTCCTCCACTTACTCCTTCGAGAGAAGGCTCACTTTTCGGAAAGGTTCCGATTCTTAGCAACGGCAAAGATCTTGCCTTCGGATCCCTAAGGTGGAAAGAAATTATACCCAAAGGGTTTCCTTAGGGTATCCTATGAAGGCGCATTTTACTAAGGCTTGGGTTACCGAGCTTTTCGAGGTTGAAGTTTCTTGACATAAGCATCGCATCCCAAACTTTTAGAAAGCAATGACTTAGGTTTCTTCCCAAACCATAATTCATCTGGTTAATAAGTCTCAGCCCGGAGTTTAGGCGGTGCCCTATTTACAGCGAATGTAAGCTGTCTCTAGGCGTATCCCCAAAAGATAGCGGTAAATCCGGTAGAGACATCATAGATGGCACCATATCCAATAGAGTGCGATTCTGGCGTTCAGACATACCATTCTGTTGCCCAGGAGTGTTCAGGCCGTGAGTTGATTGCAAGCGATTCACATTTTCTTAAGTGTGTTGCCAAATTCGTGACTTAAATATTTCTCCTCCATTCAGATCATGGTGCAAGAATTTTGTATCCCCAACCGGTATGTTGATTCTCTACCTCATTCCCGGAAATTCCTTGTGAACTTTTTCAAAGGTCTCGGACTTATGTTTCATCAAGTAGACATACCCATATCTACTCAAGTCATCGCTGTGAGAGTGAGAACATAACTTGATATCCTCCACTTGAGCCTCAACACTCATTGGACCCGCTTTACATGGGGTACATGTATGATTTTCCAATAAGTTGGTTGCTAACGCTCCATTGTTCGGAAGAGCGGAGTCTTTGGTCATCTTGCCCATGAGGCGCCATAGTTAGCATGTGTCAAATGATTCATAATCCGAGGAGACTCGAGAAGTCCATCGACATGGAGGCTTCTTCTTCATGCGCTTGACACCAATGTGACCAAAGGCGGCGATTACCACAAGTATGTGGGACTATCGTTATCAACTTTACATCTTTTGGTATTCACACTATGAACATGTGTAACATTACGTTCGAGATTCGTTAAGAATAAACCATTGACTATCGGGCATGACCGCCATAAAACATTTCTCTCATATAAATAGAACAACCATTATTCTCGGATTTAAATGAGTAGCCATCGTAAATGATAAGCGAGATCGGAATACAATGTTCATGCTCAAACTTGTGCAAATAGCAATTATTAAGGTTTATAACTAATCCAGTAGGTACGTGTAGAGGTAGCGTGCAGCCAATGATCACGCCGACTCACGGAACCATTCGACAGCGCATAAATATTGACCTATTCCTTCGCCGAGTCTCCGCTTGATAAGCAGCTCACCATTTGTGAGTTACAAATATGAACAGCAACCTGCATTATCAAATATTGAGGAGTTACTCTACAGTCTTTGGTAAGGTACACATCAATTACATGTATATCAAATATACCTTTAGTGTTGCGACCTTAATAAAGCTAAGTACAGAGGGCAGTTCCACTTCCGTTGGACCCTTCCCCTTACAATAAAAGCTACTCAGTCTCGAGGCTTGGGCCCATTCTTTGACTTCTTTTTTCCGGCAGCTTGCTTACCGGTAGCAACTCTCTTTGCCGTCCTTCTTGAAGTTCTTCTTGCCCTTGCCCTTATGCCAGACTTAGTGGTCTTATTGACCATCAACATGATGTTCTTTCTTGATTTCAACCTCTGCAATTTGAGCGGTGAGAATGCGCCAGGAATGGTCGCTTCACCAATACATATTGTAGTTCATCACAAAGCTCATAGCTTGGTGGGAAGCGGCCCGTGAAGGATACATCAATGACCTTTCGTCAGGAGGTTTATGTCCAGTGGGGAGATGATGCAACCCAGACATTTTGAGTATGTGCTCAGCTTGTGAGAACTGTTTTATCCATCTTACAACAACTATAAGGCTTGTAGGAGACTTCCATATCTCTCGACCGGGCATGAGCTTGGAAGAAATAGTTTCAGCTCCTCCAGACATCTCCTTATACTCCGTGTTGCTCAAAAGCGCTTTTGGAGCCCGGTTCTAGTACATAAAGCATGCCACACTGAGCAGGGAGTAATCATCGACCGCAGACTGCCAAGCGTTCACTGCGTCTTGGTTCTGCAGGATCGTTGCTTCACTAAGCCAATTTAACTTCTAGGACATATTGTTTCTTGGCAGCTATGAGGGATAATCCTCAAGTTCGGACCAGATCCGCATAGTTGCTGCCATCATCTTCCCGAAGCTTAGTTTTCTCTAGGAATGCGTTGAAGTTCATGGTGACATGGCGTTAGCCATTTTGATCTGCAAGACATATTATAAAGATTTTGAAGACTATTGTTCATGATAATAAAGTTCATCTAATCAAATTGTGTGAACTCCCACTTAGATTAGACATCCCTCTAGTCATCTAAGTGTTACCCGATCCGGAAGTCAAACTAGGCCGTGTCAAGATCATCACGATAAGACGGACTGAGTCATCAAGTAGGTGAACATTCTCATGTTGATCGTGTCTTTGCTCATTTCGTGTTAGAGCCTTCGGTCTCCGTGTTGGGAGCCATATGCATGCATACTAGGCTGCGTCAAGTTAACCCTAAGTGTTTTACTGCGTGTGGCAAATCTATCTTACACCCGTTACTTCTTGAGCAATAAGAATCCATCACACCCGATCATCACGTGGTGCCCAAGCTGACGAACTGTGTAGCAGCGTTACGATTAGGGAGAACACTTCTTGAAATTGTTCTAAAGGATCATCTCTTATTTTCTACCGTCGTTCTAAGTAAACAAGATACATAAACATAATAAACATCACATACAATTATAAAGTAGTGACATGATAAGCCCGTATCATATAGCTCCCTTTGATCTTCATCTTGAGGCTCCATGATCATCACATGTCACCGGCATGGCTTTATGATCTCCATGTCATGATCACCCATCATCGTGTCTTCATGAAGTTGTCACGCCAGCGACTACTACTACTTCTATGGCTATGGCGTTTAGCGATAAAGTAAAAGTGTTTGTGGCGTTCTTCAATGACAACGCGAGGTCGCCTACAAAATAAAGACAACTCCTATGGCTCCTGCCGATTCATCATGCCTCGCCGACATGCAAATCGTGATTCCTATTACAAGAACATGATCTCATACATCGCCTATCATTCATCATTCATCACAACTTTGGCGATATCACATCACATGACAATTACTGCAAAAACAAAGTTAGGCGTCCTCCTAATTGTTGTTGCATCTCTTCTGTCAGCTGCAATTGGGTTCTATAAGAGCGTTTTCTTACCTCTACGAATAACCTGGCGTGATCTTGTCAACTTCTATTTACCCTTCATAAGGACCCTTTTCCTTGAATCCGCTTCAACTAAAGTGGGAGGCGGACACCACTTGACCACCTTATGCAACTAGTGCGTATTAGTCGGTGGAACCGGTCTCCGCGTAAAGCGTCACGTGTAAGGTTGGTCAAGACACTTCTAAATCCCTGTGTCTGGTTGAAGCAAGATAAGACCTTCAAATGGCAAGCAGAGTTGACGAGATCCACGCCCACAACAAAATTGTGTAACACTACTGGTACCGAGAACTACGCATAGACCACAGCTCATGATGCCCTTTGTTGGGGGAGCGTTGCAGAAAGGTAAAATTTTTCCTACGGTTTCACCAAGATCCATCTATGGAAGTTCATCTAACCTTGAGTCATGGGAGAGTGATTTCATCTACATACCACTTGTAGATCGGCGTGCGGAAGCGTTCAATGGAGCAGGGGTTGATGGAGTCGTACTCGCCATTGATTGAGATCTTAGATGGCCTAGTCTTAGAAACGAATGACACCTCCAGCACGTTCGACACCGCGTCGCGGAGGCGGTTAGCGTCTCCTCCTTCTTGATCCGGCAAGGGGAAGGAGAGGTTAATAATGAAATCAACCAGCAACAGCGTGGTAGTGGATGCGCCATAGAACTCCAGCCGAGGCCGCTTTGTAAAACAACTACGTAATCATTCGGTTGTATTGCTAGCGAGGAGCCAGGCTGCTGGAGTTACGCTTTCGTCCACCACCGCGCCCGTCGTCTTTGGATCATAGGTGCAACCTCTCCTTGCCTTGCTTTGGAAGAATGCGGCAAGGAGGAGAGCGTCATCAACCGTCGTGTAGTGAGCCTTCCCCTTTGAGGTGCCTTGTCAGATCCCTCGGCACTAGGCCTCATGGGGCTGATGCGAATGGCACGGTGATGCGACTCCATCAACGTTCATTGACGCTTCGCCACCGCGAAGTCTACCCAAGTGTTATGGATACCCGATACAATCACTCTCCATGACTCGTTGCTAGATGACTTCATAGGTGGATCTTGGTGAAACCGTGGGAAAAATTTAATACGCAGCAACGTTCCCCTGCGGTGGCATCATGGAAGCTGGGTCTATGCGTGGATTCACTTTGGCAGGTGAACACAATTTTTGTTGTGGGCGTGGATCTTGTCAACTGCTTTGCCGCTACTAGTCTTATCTTGCTTCAGCGGTATTGTGGGATGATGGCCCGGACCAACCTTACCGCGTGCAACCGTGAGGACGGTTCCACCGACTAACATGCACTAGTTGCATAAGGTGGTGGCCCAGTGTGTCATCTCTCCCACTTTAGTTGAAAGCGGATTCGATGAAAGGGTCCATATGAGGGGTAATGAGAAGTTGACAAAAATCACGTTGTGCATTTATTCGTAGGTAAAAGAAAGCGTTCTTGCTAGGGGCAATTGCAGCCACGTAAGAGATGCAACAACAATTGAAGGGACGTCTAACTTGTTTTTGCAGCAATTGTCATGATGTGATATGGCCAAAGTTGTGATGAATGATGGAATGATATGTGATGTATGAGATCATGTTCTTGTAATAGGAATCACGACTTGCACGTAGATGAGTATGACAACTGACAGAACCATAGGAGTTGTCTTTATTTTTTGTATGACCTGCGTGTCATTGAAGAGCGCATCATGTAAATTACTTTACTTTATTGCTATGGCGTTAGCCATAGAAGCGAAGTGATACGTTGTTGACAAACTTCATGAAGAGTGGGTGATGGAGATCATGATGATGGAGGTCATGGTGTCATGCCGGTGACAGGATGATCATGGAGCCCGAAGATGAAGATCAAAGGAGCTATGATATTGGCCATATCATGTCACTACTTTATAATTGCATGTGATGTTTGTATGTTTATGCATCTTGTTTGCACCGAGCGACGGTGGTAAATAAGATGATCCCCTTAGAACAATTTCAGAAATTGTTCTCCCCTAAGCGTACTTGCCGTTGCTTACGGTTCGTACTTCTAAGCACCACGTGATGATGGGGTCTTGATGGATTCTTGCGTTCACCTTACAGCGGGTGTAAGACAGATTTTACAGCGAAACACTTAGGGTTAACTTAGCCCAGGCCTAGCATGTACTGACATGGCCTCGGAACACGGAGACCGAAAGATTAGAACCGCGAGTCATTATGGAAGATCTGATCGACATGAGAATGTTCACCGGTGATGACTGATCCGTCTCCGCGTGATGATCGGACCACGGCCTGGTCGACTCGGGATCGTGTAACACTTGGAGATGACTAGAGGGATGTCTGAAAATCTAAGTGGGAGTTCGTGGCAATTTGATTAGATGAACTTTGTTATCGCGAACAATAGTCTAAAATCTTTATAATATGTCTTGTAGATCAAATGGCCCGTAGCTCATGTCACCATGAACTTCAACGCATTCCTAGAAAACCAAAATTTGAAAGATGATGGCAGCAACTATATGAGGACTGGAATTCGAGGAACTTGAGATTCATCCTCATAGCTGCCAGAAACAATATGTCCTAGAAGCACCGCTAGGTCATTGACACTTCTCGAGAGAACCAAGGCGTTATGAGCATTACTTGGCGGTCTACGTCTTGATAAGTTACTCACTCGTTCAGTGTGGCATGCTTCCGGCTTAGAACCGAGGGCTCCAAAAAGCGTTTTGAGCAACACGGAGCATATGAGATATTCGAGGAGCTGAAACTAGTTTTCAAGCTCATGCAAGATTCGAGAGATATGAAGTCTAAACCAAGTTCTATAGTTGTAAGATGGAGGAAAAACAGTTACATCGGTGAGCACATACTCAAATGTGCTGGGATTTGCATCACCACTTTGTCCCGGTGACATAAACCTCGAGACCCAGTGGTCGTGTGAGGGTATGATCGCTCCCACCAAGCTACAAGAGCTTTGTGATGAACTTTACAATATGCTTGAGGGGGATGGTGAAGGCCATTCCAGTATTCTCAATGCTGAAATCAGCAGGGTTTGAAATCAAGAAAGAACATCAAGTGTTGATGGTCAATAAGACCACTAAGTTCAAAGAAGGGCAGAGTGCAGAAGAACTTCAAGAAGGGCAGCCAAAGAGGTTGCAGCGCCCGGTAAACAAGTTGCCGGAAGAAGAAGTCAAAGAATGGGCCCAAGCACGAGGACTGAAAGTGCTTTTATTACCAGGAAGGGTCCAGAGCGGAACTGCCCCAAATGTAGCGGACAAGAAGGCCGGCAACACTGAAGGTATGTTGATATACATGTAAGTGATGTGGCACCTTACCAATTTTCGTAGTAACTCACGTTGTATTTAATCTGGAATTGCCGTTACTCCTATTTGTAACTGGCAAAGGAGCTGAATAAAAAGCAGAACTGGCGAAGGGCCAGGCGACGATCTTGGCGTCGAGGAATGGTTCAGTCGATGTGATGTTGCGTCGACACGCTACCTCTACATTTACCTCTGAGGATTAGTTATAAACCTTAATAATTGCTATTTGGTAGCAAGTTTGAGCATGAACATTGTATCTGGATCTCGTTTTAATACGAGATGGCTACTCATTTAAATCCGAGAATAATGGTTGTTCTATTTATATGGGAGAAATGTTTTATGGTCATACTCCGACTCAGTCAATGGTTTATTCTTAATGAATCTCGAGCGTAATGTTACACATTTTCATAGTGTGAATAAAAGATGTAAAGTTGATAACGATGGTCCCACATACTTGTGTACTTTGCCGCCATGTAGTCACGGTAATTGTCCAAGCCACATGAAGAAGCTCCATCTTTGATGAACTGCAGAGTCTCTGGATTATGAATCATTTGACACATGCGAACCATGCCTCATGGGCAAGATGACCCCAGAACCTAGTTCTCTCGGAACAATGGGCCGAGCAACCAACTTATTGAAAATCATACATGCGATATTATGCGGTCCAATGAGTGTTGAGGCTCATGGAGGATATCGTTATATTCTCACTCTCACGAGATGACTTGAGTAGATATGGGTATGTCATACCGATGAGCAAGTCTGAGACACTGAAAAGTTCAAGGAATTTCCGAATGAGGTAGAGAATCAACGTTCTGAAGGATAAAATTACCTGATGGGATCGTGGATGGAGAATATTTAAGTCGCGAATTTGGCATTTTACTTAAGAAAAGTATGGGTCGTTCCGCAACTCACGCCGCTTTTGGAACACCTCGGTAATAGCAATTGTGTCGAGCGTCGTAATGCACTCTGTGTGGATATAGTGCGATCTATGATTATCTCTTCTAGATTTACCGCTATCTTTTTGGGGATACGCTCTAGGGAACGCTACATTCACTTTAAATAGGGCACTGTCTAAATCCATGAGACGACACCATATGAATTGTGGTTTGGGAAGAGCCACAAAGGCTATCGGTTTCCTAAAGTTTAGGGATCACGATGCTTATGTCAAGAAACTTCCTTTGGCTTCGAACCCAGAGTCGAGGAAAAAATGCGTCTTCTTAGGATACCCTAAGGAAACCCTTGGGTGTACCTTCTACCATAGAATCGAAGGCAACAAAGTCTTTGTTGCCAAAACGGAACCTTCTGGAAAGGAGTTTCTCTCGAAAGGAGTAAGTGGGAGGAAAGTAGAACTTCGATGAAGTACTACCTGCTTGAGCAGGATGGTAGTGCAGCTCGGGAAAAGTGTTCCTGTGATGCCTACACCAACTGAGAGGAGAGTGTGATGATAGATCAAAGTACTTGAGATCAAGTTACTCTGCGAACCCGTGGAGTCCACTAGGATGCGTTCCGCACCAGAGAGTGGTGCAGCGTACATCACCGAAATCATGTTGTTGAACAGCGGTGAACCTTGAACTATGAAGAAGCGATGGCGGGCCAGTTCCAACAAAATGGCTCGAGAAGCCATGAAATCCGAGATAGGATCCACATGTGTGAAAGCAAAAGCGCGGACTTTGACGGACTTGCGCGATGATGGCGAGCGATAGAAAATAAGTGGATCTTTAAGAGGAAGGCAGACTGGATGGTAATGTCACCATCTATAAAAGCTGGAGCTTGTGGCTAAGGGTTATCGACAAGTTCAAGGGATTGACTTCGATGAGACTTTCTCACCCGTATGAGGAAGCTTAAGTCCCGTCGAATCATGTTATATTACCGCATACTATAGTTATGAGATATGCCGAGATGAACGATAAAGCGAAGCGTTCATGCGGATATCTTAAGGAAGCTGTGTATGATGCGGCTGAAGGTTTTTGGATCCTAAGAATGCGTGACAAATTATGCAAGCTCCAGCGTTCGAATTTATGGGCTGGTGCAATCATCTCGGAGTTGGAATTATTCCTTTGATGAGATGATCAAAGCGTTTGGGTACTATCTTGAGACTTATGGAGGAAGCTGCGTTTACAAGAAAGTGAGTGGAAGCTACGTAGCATTTCTCATATTATATGTGTTAATACTTTTGATGGGAAATGATACTTGTTATTCTTGGACAACATTAAGGCCTACTTGGATAAAGTTTTTCAATGAAGGACCTTGGAGAAGCTGCTTATATATTAGGTATCAAGATCCTAGAGATAGATCGGGGCACCTCATAGGTCTTTCACAAAACACATGTGATAAGATTTTGAAGAAGTTCAAAATGGATCAGTCCAAGAAAGGGGTTCTTGCCTGTATTGCAAGGTGTGAGATTGAGCTCAGCTCAATGCCCGACCACGGCAAGATAAAAAGAAGAGATGAGTGTCATCCCCTATGCTTGACCATAGGATCTTATGTCTGTCTTTATGTGCGAGACCTGGTGCAAACCTTGCAGTAAGTTTGGTAGGAAGGTACCAAAGTAATCCCAACGGAACACTGGACAACTGGTCAAGAATATCCTGAAGTACCTAGAAAGGACGAGGACATGTTTCTCGTTTATGGAGGTGTGAAAGGCTCATAAATGAGGTTACGTCGACGCTAGCTTGACCTGAATCTGGATGACTCTAAGTCACAAACCGGATACGTGTATATGTTGAATGGTTGGGCAAGTAAGCTGGAGTGGCACAAACGGAGCGTCGTGGCGGGATCTTTATTGTGAAGCGGAGTACACTGGCAGCCTCGGAGGCAGCACATGAAGTAATTTGAGTGAGAGGTTCATCGGCGACCTAGGTGTCATACCCAATGCGTCGGGGCCGATCAAACTCTTACAGCGAAAACAACAGGGGCTATTGCACTTGCCAGGGCCCCAGGTTTCACAAGAAGACCGGAAAAATCGGCGTCGCTTCAACTCCATCCGTGAAAATGTTCAAGATGGAACATAGAAATTTGTAAAGTGCTGCGGATCTGGTCTTCTTGGTCAGATTGACTAAACTTTCTCTCTCGCCAGGCAAAACATGATCAACACACGAGGAACTCTATGGAGTGTTAGATTTATCTGAAATGTAACTAGATTAATGACTCTGAGTGCAAGTGGGAGACTGTTGGAAATATGCCCTAGAGGCAATAATAAAAGCATTATTATTATATTTCCTTGTTCCTTGATAATTGTCTTTTATTCATGCTATAATTGTATTATCAGGAAATGCGTAATACTGCGTGTGAATACGCAGGCCACAATATGTCCCTAAGTGAGCCTCTAGTTGACTAACTAGATTTGATCAACAGATAGTCATGGTTTCCTAAACTATGGACATTGGATGTCATTGATAACGGGATCACATCATTAGGAGAATGACGTGATGGGCAGAGACCAATCCTAAGCACAGCACAAGATCGTGTAGTTCGTTTTGCTGAAGCTTTTCCAATGTCAAGTATCTCTTCCCTAGACCATGAGATCGTGTAACTCCCGGATGCCGTAGGAATTCTTTGGGTGTATCAAAACTCACCAGCGTAACTGGAAATTTGACTATAAAGGTGCACTACGGTATCTCGAAGGGTATACATTGGGTTGTACGGATCGAGGCAGGATTTGTCACTCCGTGTGAAGAGATATCCTTTGGAGCCCACTTCGGTAGTGCATCATCACAATGAGCTCAAAAGTGACCAAGTGTTTGGTCACGGGATCATCTGATACAATTGCAAGTAAAGTGACTTGCCCATTAACGAAGTTGAGCGAGGTATTGGGATGCGACGGTCGAGATCGGGCAAGTCAAAATACCGATTGACAAAGGGAATAGAATGCAGGGGCAGACCCTTGACATGATAGTTCATCCGATGGCCATCGAGGAGCATGTGGGAGCCAACATGGGTATCCAGATCTCGCTGTTGATTTATTGCCGAGGCACGTCTCGGTCATGTCGCATGTCTCCGAACCCGTAGAATTCTACACATAAGGTTGATTGGCGCTAAGGTTGTATGAATATGAGTATACAGTAATGAATGTTGTTCAGGTCGGATGAGATCCCGGACGTCACGGGGAGTTCGGAATGGTCGGAGGTAAAGATTTATATATAGGAAGTCTTATTTTGATCCTGGAAAAGTTTAGACATTATGGGGTATTGTCTTAGGGGTGCGGAAGAGTGCAGGGGTCCACCAGTCCACCTGCCCGGGGGGCCACATGGGTTGTAGAAGTGCGCCTTGGCCCACATGGGCCAAGGCACCAACCAAGCCCATGCACCCAGGGATAAGAAAGGGGGGGAGTTCAAGGGGAAGGCACCTCAGGGGTGCCTTGGAGATGGACTCCTCCCCCACTCTTAACCGCACCCCTTCCTTGGAGGAAGGGCAACCTCGCCCTCCCCCCTCTTTTGCACCTATATAAAGGGAGGGAGGGAGGGTGGCAGCACCATAAGCCCTGGAGCCTCCCTCCTCCACAGAAACACCTCCTCACTCCTCCGTGAATTTGCTTAGCTTGAAACCTGCTGGAGGTTCTGCTGCGTCCTACCACTTCGTCGTCTTTGGATCATCATCCAACCTCTCCTTCCCCTTGCTGGATCAAGAAGGAGGAGGCGTCATCCGCTCAAATGCGTGTATTTGAGCAGCGGAGGTGCTGTCCGTTCGGCACTAGGCCATCGGTGATGCGAATCGCAGTGATGACTCCATCAACCCCGTTCCATTGAGCAGCTTCCGCGCGATCTACAAGTGTTATTTAGATGAAATCACTCTCCGCGACTCGTTGCTAGATGAACTTCCATAGATGGATCTTGGGTGAAACCGTAGGAAGAATTGCTTTCTACGTTCTGACGACAACATTCATCCTCCATCTGGCTCATGCGCTTCCAACACAATGCCCTTTGGGCTCAAAAACGCCAGCGCAACGCTGGCGCATGGTGGAACGTAAACAAGCAGATCAGCGAAACAGTAGAAGCATATATAGATGACGTGGTCGTCAAATCCCAGCATGTCGAAAATCTGGTGGGCAAGGCTCTACATTTGACAATCACAAGCCGACCATTAAGCTCAATCACGGAAAATCGTCTTGACGTTCCGGCCGGAAAGCTCTGAACTCATTATTATCCGGTGAAATTAAACAAACCCAGCCAAGATCCGAGCTCTGTCACAATTGGATGTCCAAATACCTCAAACAAATGAAATTGGTGGATGCGTGGCTCTAAACAACTATTTCGTTGGGGAAAAACACCGCCTCCTCATTTGAACCTTGAGTGAATGGATACATATGACGGACTCGAAGAAATAAAATAACAACGTAAATCCAGTCCTGGCCGCCAAATAAGTGAACCGATTATATTATATATCGCGCAGCACATCAAGTTATCGATATGGTGCTCGTGGAAACGAGCGAAAGCGAATGGTTCTTAGGATTCTCTTAAAAAGCAGTTTTCTTCTTATGCTCCATGCAGTCCGGTGCCACTATCAAAAGATATATCTGATTCATGGCATCCGGGAAGCTGCGACACTACTTTCCAGAGTGTTCGCCTACAGGGTACCTCTTAACGACATTATAAACAACCACTGACCTTGACGGGCGGATTGCTAAATGGGCCATAGAGCTCCTTCCATTCGACATAACCTTATAAATACAGCCAGGCTATTAGAAATTACTTGAGTTTTAGCCGACTTCATTGGCGAATGGGTAAGCAAGACTCCCTAAAAGAGTCTGGCGGAAATTATAATTGGATCATACACTTTGTGGCTCTAAAATGTTGGCGGCACGAAAGTACAACGTCTCGATCCTTTGATCATCGGGATGATTATCATTCTTCCGGATAATGTACGGACTCCGACAAGCGCCTTGAATCCCAGGGCCCTTCTGCCCGACCTAGGATGGCAGTCTCCATGGGCATTAAGCGCCTAGAAGTTACCGGATTGAACATCGCGATCCTCTCAAATAAGCGAGGACTTTGATGCCAAAGATCCGAAAATGACAGCGATACCACAATACGGTCCTAAAAATGTCGGCCTGATTCAGAGGGCTCGAATTTCATCATATGGCGAGATAACAACCAGGCGGCCGGACATGTTAGCGCGCATCGGTGCAGCAACGATCTGAGTCCGCCCAACATCTTCCTGGGGCAGCTTCTTCAAGCCATCCATTACTATGGGAAGGGGAGTCGGAAATAACAATCCGGACCCAACACTTCTTGCGGCGCATGAAACACTCGACGCAATGGAGGCTCACGCCCGCGAGATAACACCCCTCCACATACGAAATAATAGCGGTTATCACCGTGGTGGGCCATTCCTAGCCTACCTAACTAAGCGGGAACTCCCGGAGACCAAAATGAGGCTCGGCATAGTACAGCGATCTAAAGCCTATAAAGTCGATGAGAGAGAGCTTTATAAGAAAAGAAGCCTGTGAAGGTCCTTCAATTGTATCTCCGAAGGAAGAAGCGAAACCTCCTGGCTGAAATTCATCACGGTGGGTGGGCACCGCGCCTTGACCAGACCTTGGCAAACAAGGCCTTCCGTACATGAGATTTATTGGCCCAGAAGCGAAAGCGGGCGAGATGTGCGGATTTGGTCGACTCGTCGGTTGCATTTGCTAACCAAACCCACATGCCCACCCGCCCTCAAAACTTCCTACCCATCACTGGCTGTTAGCGATTAAGGGAGCTTGACGTAGTTGGACCCCATAAGGAGAACCCACAAGCAAAAATACCTATTGGTCATGGTGAATAAATTCGCAAATGGATAGAAGACCAAACACTGTTAAAGCAGTAGAGATAGGACCGGTGATAGACTTCATATCATGGGTAGTTCACCGTTACGGTGTCTACCAGTATCATCGCGATATGACACCAACTTCTACTGACCGATGATGTCAAATTATGGTGCAAAAACATGGGCATCAAGCTAGAATTCGCCTCGGTCTATCACCCTCAAACCAGCGGCCAAGTCGAGAGAGCGAGCAAGCGATAATCATGGCGGAATTAAACCTGAACTAAATAAGTTCCTCAAGGAATCTAACACGCCTTTGGGTTTGAGGATCGACTCCGTGCCTAGGGCTACGGACCCACGCTTGAATCGTACTACGGATTCACACCATTTTTTTATAATTATGCGGTCTTGGTGATCTGCCTGCCGAGCATAATTCATAGCTCACCTCGCGTGTACATGTATGAAAAAGAAGCCGAGCTCGTCCATCGGAGATAGTTTGGAGCGCGTGGAGGAGGGGCGCGATGGCAAAAACTCGTTCCGCATTCTATCAACAGCAGGCAAGATATCAAAAGCAGGGAATGCGGACCCGGCTTACAATGTTGGCGAACTAGTTCTCACGCTGCGGACAAGAAAAAGGACAAAATCAAGCCCAAATGGGAAAGTCCACGTCATCGCCGAGCCAGGTCGACCGGTAGACATACCGTCTGCGAAATGCGCCGGATAACCGACTAAAGGCGAACCCATGGAGCATATTCCCGTGCTGCGAAGATTCTCGCCTAAGCACCCGGACTCGGTTAAATCCTCGCTATCCGTCCACATTTTCCTATTTTTTTATTTGTCTTTTATTTCTCTCCTTCTTCACTCCTTCTTGGAAACGCTTTAGAGGCTGGTTAGCGCTTCATTACGCACATGCGGCCAGCGCTGTCGCGCTCATTATACACTGGGGGCTAACTTTCACGGAAGCTTATTTATCACGGGCTTCATGCCCAGCATGTCGTCAAACTTCGCATGTTGCTTTTATTCACCATTATATGCATCGATATGACTTAAGTTTTTGGCCAAACTGGGTTGCACGGCTCACATGCTTACCCCTCGTTCCGATTGTTACCGGCTATGTGATAAAGGGAGCACCTCTGCGATTATTCTTTGCCGAATTGACGGATGTGTACCTCGGTAGGTGAAACCCGAAAGCTAAGCGTTCTTAAGGGAATATTCGGTCGGTGACGAAGATGATTTTTAACTATTTATCCATACGCCCCAGATGATTTTCTACTTTCTTAGCAGGTTTGGACGTACCCTTTAGGGCATGCCTCCCAACGAAAGGAACCCTTAGCAGTTATTCTCCCTGGAAGATGTTTCTTACTATCCATGTAACTCTTGAGAACTAATTTGGGCACTTATGCGATACAGCAATAGCCAGCCCCTATACCTTGTCTCCACGCATGCCCGGTTCTTATATAACCACGCGGTGTTCGGACCACACTTTCCGGACTGTTGGGTCGAGGTCGAAGCGAAAAAGGTCCGCTATAATGAGCGATCTATAATCCGGCTAGAAGACATTTTTCATGTCATATTCAATTACATAGTCAACTCAACTCATTGTGTTCCTTCTCAATGCCATCCCTAACCGATATCTAATTTACAATCTTGATGCAGGAATACTTCGGCGTCAATTCTACTTGGTGCATTACACTAAGCTTCTGAGGGATCTCCTTCCTTGATTTACAGGTCCGACCCTCGTATGTGGTTTGGGTCAAATATGTACCTTTACCATGGCCCGAGCCTCCACTGGCGCCTTGACGGCGAACGATGCTTCCATAGTCGGAAGCTTACCGCTGTGCTCCCCTTGAAACCGCTCATGACTCCCCAATGCCTTGGGCGAGGAAGATAGATGGCCACAAAGCTGACGGCGCGCATCACCTGCGAACTTCGTTAGGTGGCTGGCGCGGTCGGAAGAAGATCACCCGGCTGGGCATCTCCTCCTCAGGATGACCTGTGAGCAAACCTACATACATGTTTATATTTAGTACTTCTCATGGGGAACTCTTTCAAAGCCGCTCAAGCACTCTTGAAAATGCCGGCAAACCGTGATTCTCACCTGGTCGTTCAACTGAGCACGAACATCCTTTGATTCCTCACTCAGTTGGTGTTGGCATGTTGGAGGTTATTACCTCTGCCCGCACCCTACATTAACCGCTCTCTCATTTTAATTTGGCGCAAGAAGCATTGCTTGTCCCGGATCTCGTCGGCGCCATCGCAATATTTACGTCGGACTTACACACCCACGCCGCGCCTATTAAACTTCTTTATCTTTTGAAGCATATATTACGGAGGGATCTACTGGCTCCCCACTGTGGTAACCGTCTTGGCCTCAAGTTGGGCCTATACATTCTTCAAGCTCTGAGACGATCGGGTACTCTTTTTGTAAGATCTGCATAACAAATGATCCTTAAATCAGTTATTCTAACTATTTTAAGTCTCGGGGAGCTACTGGCATATGCTCTTTGTCAAATTTCCTCACCCATTATGTCCCTTTACATCTTTGCTCAGTAGCTCTTGGCTAGACCATCTTGAAGCTTCAGTGCGCATCTCCAATTTGAAGGCATTCAAGGCCTCTTGGGAGAAACATGCGTCGAAGAACTGTGGCCCGGCGCGTGATTCATGGCGCTCTCCCACCTCGGAGTTGAGTGGCGGACAATCTGTCGGCATCCTCGTCGGAGGAGCATCCGATGCCATACTCGTGCACCGTCTCGCTTCGGACCCGACTTTGGAGCTTTGGTAGCGGAGGTTCGATTGGCGACCTCTCCGGACTCATTCCGGCGCTCTTTTCCTGAAAAAGAGCATTAGCGTTAATCGCCTTCCGGAATCAATCCACAGGAATATGGTGACCACGCCATATCGTTCTGGCGGAGTTTGATCCGGGCCAGCACTTCTTTTTAACTTCTTGAGCCCGTCTGCCCCTTGTTGGCTAACCGCCCTTGAGCTTTCGGCTTCTACCGCCTCGAAAGAATTTACCCCTGCGAAACACCATTGGTATCTGGTGATCAAGAAATAAGCACCGGATGGGTCATTGTCCGAGTATTGGGACCTCGGTCTCGATTACCCTGCGGTGGAAGTAACCGGAGTGTCGGCCGTAATAGCAACCAAAGCATTATGCGATGCTAAGTTGGTGAGCCACCGTCGATCAACTCCACCTTTATATCCGGATCCTCTTGAGGAGGCGGTTCGGGGAACCGTTCGGATCCTCGGGTTGTGAAATGAGGCTGTATCTTCTCCACAGCCAGTAGCGATTCACATCGAAACCATGAAATGAGATATTTAATCACGGGAACATGGATCGGACGAGGCCACAAAGATGTTTGCTGCAACCGAGGATTGACCGAAGAAAACTTCGCTCGATGGGTTGACAGGAGAAAATCATATCCTCCCTTTATACCTTGGAACAAGGTCTTCTGAGTTCGATGACCGATCCACGACCTTCTTGACCGCCATGGCGGGTGGCATCGTCCTCCCGTTGAAGTCCCGCATAGGTGGCCCCTATATTGGAGCGCCATTTTGCACTCCCTCATAATGCGATTGTCATAACTCCAATCATGGTCATCCAAGGCATCAAAGAATCTTTATTCTTAACCGGCTCATCAAATAAAGAGGACATCCGGTCATTTTCCCCTCTTGGGGGCTCCGAGGCGCGGCAAAATTTTTAGGCGCTTCTTGAGAGGAGTACATTGCTAAACTCCGGGCTGATCCGAGCAGGATCCGGCGGCGGATCGTCCTTCATATAAAACCATTAGAAGGCCGGTCTTGACGCCTTCTTCGGGGTTCCGAGTGATAGATATCCGGGTCCTCAAGGGAGGCGTCATACATAGTTGACTCGCCCACGGATATATTGACCCCTCATGAGAGCGAGGTACTAGGCAGAATAATCTCTTCCAGCGCCGAAATGAGTCTCTCGACGACCCAAGAACAGTTCGCAAAGGGCCACGAAGCCACGCTTATGTGCAAAATGGAGGCAGGCGAAGGTGGTGCAAGCTCGAGGCCCGTACAGAACTCCAAGAGCCCTGGAGACGGATGGATTGGAAATCCGAGTCCCACTCTTACTAGATAAGAGGATGGGCAAACACTTACCTGGCTCTCCTTTAGAGGGATCGGGGAACCTCTCCATTGCTTTCCCGCCCTGTATGGGTGGCTTAAGTCCCAAGACGAACGAACGGAACCACAAGGCCGGGGAAGAAATCCCTTGGTTTGGAGTACTAACTAGCTCAAGCTATCACGGGGTAAAACATCTCTCCTCCAATTTCAGTGTTGAGGGCTGTTTAGAGAGGAAGCCGAAGGGCCGGCATCCATGATGGAATATGGGCTTTGGTCGAGGCGCTCGATGAAAGCTTCGCTGAAGGGGATGGTGTGACTTAGATCTAGATCCTCGCCCCTTTTATAGGCAGCTCGCTTTGCGCAGCTGAGGGGAGTAAGTGTAAAAATACCCCTGGCTTTAGCACTCATTCAAACCACGTGAAAGATGGCCATTGTTGGGCGTAGAAGACAAGGAGCGCATCATTTGTCGAGGCCGGTTTATTAACTATTCTGTAGTATATGAGAGTGATTTGGAGAAGAACCCGCCTCGCAATGCGAAGACAATCTCAACGGGCGGACTCGCCGTCATTGAAGCCCCTGGTTGAGGGGCTACCGAGGGAAGTCCCTTGGACATTGAGGGGTGTCCGGATGGCCCGAGAACTATCCCCCGTTGGCCGAGACTCTGGACTAGTGAAGATACAAGATTGAAGACTTCATCCCAGTCCGATGGACTTTCTCGCTTAGCGTGGAAGGCAAGCTTACGGCGTCTGGATATGTAGATCTCCTACCAGTTGTAACCGTACTGCTGTAATCCTGCACCTATCCGGTGTCTATATAAATGGAGAGTGTATTTAGGTCCGACCGAATGGACTAACAACAATCATACCACAGGCTAGCTTCTAGGGTTTAGCCTCCTTGATCTCGTGGTAGATCTCTTGTTGTCAGACTACCCATATCATCAATATTAATCAAGCAGGAGTTTCCCGGGACCTACCTGCGAGATCCACCAGTTTTGGCTTACCGACACGTACCAAGGCTAGGAGTGATGTGGCGCCAATGTCTTGTCGGGCCGATTTGAGCAGGTGTTCCCATCCTTCTTCAATATCATGGCCTTGACGTCCTAGTTCATCCTAATCGGCGAGATTGGCCATCATCTGGGCCACAGAATATGTTCTACACACAATATGTTTCCCCTTTGAGAGGTTCATGGGAGTCCTAAAGAAATATGTCCATCTCAGAATCGCTAGCTATAGGCCCAGAAGGAAGCATCTCCATGGGCCCATCAAGCAGAGGATGTCATCGTGGTTTTTTGTCCACTTCCATTCTTCCTAACCTTAAGAAGATAGGTCCCTAACCGCTGTGGGTGATGAGGGGAGACTGACTGACTGAAAAGGCACACGCTTGGAAGGACTCAATAATATCACGAGGGAATGGATATTCTTGGTCTCAAGCAACTTCTGATTCTCTACGTAACTCTACCTTGGTGACCCCTTATGTACGATGAACACAGAGCGATACTGCGCTCCAAACACGGGAGGCGGTCGCGACGGCCCAGATTACATGTGAACACATCCAGGAGATCTTCTCAGCAGTTGGTTGGAAACACGTCTCGGTAGACAACACTGTACTTGTTATGAGTCACTTGTTGTCCAAGGGACCATATCTTTCGACAGATTCACGATTTGGAAAGGAATAATTGAGATAAATGGGAATACATTTTACGAATTTACTGACCAAGATTAAAAGAGCACCAACTAAAAACAAGCGATGTCCGGCTATTGATGCAGCCACCGAGGAGGAAAGGACACATATTATGGTTTACATAATTGGACATATGGGAACTTGACTATGGACATGATTTAAGGTCCTTTGTTTAAGTGCAAATGGGTCAATCTGTCAGACCTTCGAGGAGGTACGGAATGCAGTAATTCAGACCCACGGTACAAAATGACAACAAAGATGGGATCTGAAAAATCTTGCCGGTACACCGACGAACCGTTCAGTCCTAGCCAATGATGTGGCACAGAGTTATCTATGTGAAGGACATGTCTACCGAGACATCGAGAAAAAGAGAAAGATAAAGGGGAAGAGAATACATCATCTGATGAGCCCAAAAGCGCCCACATAGTTCTTTTCAGGAGAAAGGGACATCATTAGGAGTGGAGAGACAAAGGCGATGACATGTCCGAAGATTATGAAAAGTTTCATGAAATTCCTCCTTCAAAGTCAAAAGGCTGACACCAAAGCATCCCGATAAGCGATGAAGATTATCCATGGTTAGAAGCGCGATAAGAATACAAATGACACAAGCTAAAGAAAAAAAGTGGAAAGACTTTCTCCGCAAATCTATTATGATGATACCATGCCAACTTTATGTAGCAGATGCATTTAGTATGATACCATTATCCGTTTTGTACATGCACATGCTATGTGGTTGAAATTATGATACCATGCCAACTTTCAACTTTCTTCGCAGAGTTCATTTTCAGAAATGCTTTTAATGTCTTATGGTTAAACGCATTCGTGAATACCATTAATCTGGTTCGCTCATTGTCACAACTATGTTCTCACCAAAGAACACTCTCAGAGAGGGCATGACCCAGTGAGGCCATTGGTCCCGGTTAAATACGGACCTTTTGGTCCCAGTTCATGCACTAAAGCAGGACCAATCACGCCCTAATAGCAGCCTATGACCATTAGTCCCCTAGGTTTGTGCCACAAACTGGCGGGACTAAGCAACATGAATCCTCGTTAAACAAGGCTTCAGAGTTTGAGTCCCACCTGCGCCAACCAGAAGAGCGCACACACCGGTTTATAAGCCCGTCCCTCTACGCCTTGTTGAGCTCCTCTCAAAGTGAAAATAGATGCCCCTCTCTGATAGGAATTTGACCTAATTCATAGTGAATTTTACTCTAAAATTCATAGAAATTTATTATGAATTTAGGTTAATTTTCTCTACATCTATGTTCATTTTTTGAGTAAGAGTTAATCACAAGCGATGTGATTCACACAAATTTCAAAAGAATTCAATTTTTAACTATTCAAATTTGAAAAACTACAATGGCACCAATGTAAAGTTTATAATTTGTGACCTAAAAACAAAATGCAGGAACTAAAAAAAGTAAAAGCAAAAAAGCAAAGTAAAATAAATAATGCGTACAACAAACAAAAAACTAGGAAACAAAATAAAAATAGTTAACAATAAGTATTTTGTTTCTAGGAAGTAGAAAACAAAATAAAATAAATAAAGCAACCGAGAAACAATCGAAACAAAAAAAGTGTTTTCAAATTTGAAAACTAATGGCACTACGTTTGAGAAAGTTTATAATTTTTCTAAAAACTAAAAGCAAAAAGATGTTAAAAAATAAGCAAGCAAAACAAAAGAAAATAAATAATCTGCAGAAAACAAAACAAAAAACTGGAAAAAAAAATTAAAAATAGTTAACAATAGAAGTATTTTGTTGTAAAAGTAGAAACAAAATAAAATAAATAAAGCAAGAAAGAAACGAAAACAAAGTGTTTTGCAAATTTGAAAACAAATGGCACTAATAGAAAGTTTTATAATTTTTCTAAAACTAAAGAAAAAAAGAATTAAAAATAAAGCAAAAAACAAAGTAGAAACAATAAATAAAGCAAAACAAAAAACTAGAAAAATAAAATAAAATAGAAATAATAAGTAAAGAAAACAAAAAAAACCAAAAAGTGCTAAAAAAAGTACCTATCGGGCCCCTCATTTCTAGCTGAATCGCAACTAGTAGAAACCCGAGCCATGGTGGCCAGATTCGAGGCCCACAGAAGGCTCAAAGAGGCCAATGCAGGCACTGAGCAAAGCAGTTGGTCGAGATTAGGCCACTAGGCCCCGAGTTTGAGAGGAGATTCGAGAGAGAGAGGAGGCAAGATTGCTTAGTAGCGAGGTGGTGGCGACTCTCAACTGAAGCTTGAGTATGAGACTAAATCTCCCACCACGCGCCCGTGCCATGCAGGCCCATGGTCGGCCATTGGTGCCAAGGTTATGACGAGGAATAGACTACTTCCACCCCTTTAAGTTCCCGGTTACATTGGCACCAGCAGGGACCAATGCCCACTAATCCCGGTTCGTGCCACTAGCAAGGGACCAAAGCCTTAACTTCCGCGCCTTTGGGCCTGCTGAAAGAAGGCCTTTAGATTACCGGTTGAGTAACTGCTGCTGAACTAAAAACATTAAGCTCCCGACGACATGCCCTGAGCGAAGATCTCTGCCTGTAACCAACGCCAGGAAATTTTCGAATTTCCCTCGCCAGTTACCCGCCTCAGCGCCTCGAGCCCAAGCCATCGCCCAGCGCGCCCATTTGCCCGCCGCGTCACTTAAATCGCCCGTGCCTCGAGTTACCAAAGCACAACATCGTCCCGCCGCCCTATCGAGCATTTCTAACTGCCATTGGCCATCATCAAGACGCTTCGACCTCCAGGCACTCAAGGCCAGTTCACGCGCCGACACTTACGACCCGCCCCCAGTAACGCTGGGTAAACCCATCGCTTGCTGGCAGCCACGCCACGGTCACCCCCAGGCCTACGCTGGCGTCGCCTTACTGCCGTACGCCGTCGCCTGACGCGCCCAGTCTGACGCCCTGCCCATGACCCGCCCCCATCGCCGCCCCGTCTGTCCCGTACGCCCCGGCCTGCTGGCCGTTTCACTGTCGTCGCGCCGACGCGCCCTTACCGCAGTCAAGCCCTCGCGCGGGCGCCCCTTGTGTAAAACGCCGCCCGTCGTGGGTGACTCTGTGTTCACTTGTGGGTAGGCTTTTTCATATATACATGTATTTTTGTTCATTGCATTTTTCATATATAATATATATATGTATGTATGGTAGCTTATATGATGAATGGATGTGGCTATGTATGTATGAATATAATGTTCATAGCATTTTTTTTATATATATGTTTTTTCATATATGTATTAATTTTATTTAGGTTGTTAGTAGATATGGAATTTTAGGTTAGTGCATTTTAGGTTAGTGTAGAGAGAAAAAGTAAAATAAGGAAAAAGGAAAGAAAAATAGGAAGAAGGGAAGAAGGAAGAAGAAGAAGAAAAAGAAGGAGAGAAAAAGGAAAAATAAAAGAGGAAGAAAGGAGAAGAAGAGGAGAGGAAGAAGAGGAGAAATAAATAAGAAGAGGAAAAAGAAGAAAGAGGAGAGGAGAAGAAAGGAATAGAGGAGGAAGAAGAAAAAATAGAATATTTTCTATTTTCTTCTTCTCCCTTTTTTCTTCTTTCTTTTTTCTTCGATCTTTTCTTCCTCCTGGGTAAATCGTCGATATACCCTCCCGATAATGCTTTCAATACTTGAGGGAAGTTGATACCCCTCCCCGATAATATTATTTTCCCATGCACGTGCTACCATGCCCGTATAAACTCCCGATAACTTCAACCGTGGGGGGAATCAAAAATGTTAATTCTCCTCGACGATATTATTTTTCCATGTACGATGTAAATGCGTCGTTGTCGATAACCCCTCCCGATAACTTCAACACGTGCAAATACGATATACCCTCCGATAATCTTCAACACGCGGCATTGGAGGTCTATATTCTCCCTCCGATCACTTCAACACGACGTGGTGAAGTGCGATATTGACCTCACCCCGATAACATTTATTTTCCCGTGTATGTATCGTCGTTGTCGTTTATGTACCCCCTTGAAGCGCTGTTTAGCCGAGGCCACCCAAACCCTGAAGAAGCAGCATCGAGGCCACTAATTAATATGATTCCATATACATCATGTTTGAATAATAATTGCCATGTTGTATATATTTGTAGAAACTATGGACCCCCTAGGACGAAGCAATAACAAGAAGCAATGTTGGGGAGATAATCGCGAAGAAGTGATGTTGTCTTATCGAAGCTTCTGAAACGCATAACGATAGTGCGGAAGGAACGGCGTGAAGAACAGCAGAGCTATGAATATGATGGCCTTTCGACCTTGTTGTCTTTTGGTGGAAGAAGGAGACCATGAGATGACTCGGCCCGTTATGCAATGGCTGATTGCAAGAAGGAGACCGTGAAGTGACGGCTCCGGTGGCCAGGACCCGAGTCTCGGCGGTATATGATGTGTGTAAGCCTATGTTGTACTACTGCGCTAATTTTACGGCATTCATTGTTTTTGGCATATGTACACATATTAATTAACTCTCGTCTTTCATATTTTTTCTAGCCAACCCTGATCCGGGATCAGGCTTTAACAACTAGGAAGCGGTAAGGCCGAAAGAAAAAGTTGAGCTCGGATGAAAGGTTTGAGATCACAGCAATACGCTACAAGCGATGGCGAACGATTGAACCCATCCGGACAAAGAACGCATTTGTCGCTCGGTCACGGGGGTTCTTGCTAGGACATGATCAGCATCCACCAATGGTATAAGCCTCAAGGAGAAAGACCTCCCGGTGTCTTATGTCAATGATATCTTGAAAAGATGATCTTTGGACTGAGCTGAAGGCAAATTTCACCCTACCGCCAGAGAGGGATCCGGAGAAGCGATTAAAGAGCAATTAATCAAGTCTTGTGCTCTTAAGAAGATGGCAGGTCCTATTGGGGAGGTGGAAAAGAAGCTGAAAAAGTTTGTCGACAAAGAAGAGACACCGTAACTCATCGGCAAATATATGAGAAGATCAGAGATCACTGTCTGCATTTGTGGCCCTACGACATCGGAAAAAGAGTAAGAAAATGGCGTCCATGGCGACAAACAAGCAATACTTTCACCGAAGAAGAAGTTTCACCATCGCCACGAGGTTAAGTGGCTACCTCCAAAGCCCGGCCTAAGTGGTCAAGAGGCTGAAATGATACTTGATAAAGGGATCGAACCAGAGACAATGAAATGGGCGGACCATTGCGGACTTGGTTCTTCGGGCTGGCGGAACCTTGGTCTCAGATTGCTCGAGGAAGTGTAAGTTGATCTGGACGAAGTAACCGAAAACTTACCAGTCAACATGCTTCGGCACTATATCGATGCACGGTATGACCAAGGGCGTTCGTTCGAAACGAGGGAAGGGCAGGCTCACAATGGCCCTCGGGAATCTGAGCACCACCGGGCGGACACGCAGGCCATGCCGGGCTCCGTTAGTGGAAGTGTTGTTTTCCTGGATTTGAAGGTTACAAAACCCACGAGAGGAGGAAGAAGCTGAAGCAGAGCCAAGCTACTGCGTATTTGCCTGACGAAAAGGGTACAAGGGCTAGGAGGAAGGGCGAGAAGCCGGTCGCGACAAGCGAGCGCGAAGCTTCCCAGCTACCCCGCCATCTCAGCGCTATGAAGCGTGGCTTCCACCGAAGCACTTCCAGCGGAGCATGTCTTGGCGGCCTCCTGCTAGCTATCCGTGGATTTTATCACGGAGGCTCAAAATTGTCACCTTAACAGCGCAATGGCGAGAACTTAAAGTCAAAGTAGTACATCGCCCAAGTTTGAACTTCTGGAACACCACAGACCAACTTTTCACCTTTGTCGTCCGATTCGAAGGATATGCTAGGGTGTGACGGTGGATGAAAATCGCGGAGGTTGAGGGACCTCCAGCTTGACCACCCTCTTACGGTGAAGGGGAGACTCGGTGGGTTACGCTCCCGAAGACTCCATGCATATGGCGGAAGGAGTTCATCAAGCTTCGAACTGGGCGCCTCCTCCTCCTCCTCCTCCCGTGAGCTGGGGCACTCCGCCTCCTCCACCGCCTCCTCCTCCGAGGTGGCGATCAGGGCACTAGGCCTCCTTCTCCGGGGCGTGGCAGGAGACTCCTTCCTCCTTCTCACTTTGTTGGTCAAGCGCCCGAGCATTTGGCGGCCTCCTCCTTCTCCCGCCCATGACAAAAGAGGCGGAAGAGACTATACCGCCCACCGGCTGCTCCGGTTACGCCGTGAATCAGGTCTTCTCCTCCGCCTCGTAAGCAAGCACGAAGAAGATGTGACGCCGGGCCTTGCTGACCCGCCTACCCGCCCGCCTCCGGCGTCCTAGCGATGCACAGGGCAGAGGCGGAGGAGAATCTGATCGGTCCTGATTCTCAAGCCTCTAGAGAAGTTACTCATCACGAGAGGACCGAGGAGGAAAATCGAAGATCGTGCGGCATCAAAGTGAGCGACTTCTTTGAAGGGGTGAAAGCAAAGAGACATCCACCTGGGAGAAGGTAGATCGGTGAAAGCAAAGCGCTTTTCTCCCGATGCCACTGAGGAAACCACCCAAAGTCTCCATGAAAAAACTATGGCGCATTCTTTGCAAAGACATATCTCGAAGTAGCGAATTCGGGAAATCTTGTCGGTGATAAAAGGTTAAAAGAAACGGCAGGCTGGGAAAAAAATTGCCTAGCTCGGCGAACAAGCAAAGCAATTGTGCCCCCCGCTCAATGTGTCTCGCGACATCGTCGCTAATGCTCCGGGGACAGTGCCCGGTTATAACAATCTTGGATATTACCTACCTGATGATGTACATTTTGGATTTCTTGGAGGTGGGCCGAACACGGACATTTCTGCACGGAAGCCTCTCGTCAAAGATGAAAAATCTCTACCAACGCTTGATGATCTGAAGATTCCATAATAGGTACATGAAAACCTGCTTGAGAATCTGGGACAGATGATCTTGTATGTCTGAATATTAAAGAGGAAAGACGACCTCGTTGGAACTGATACTGTTGATTGGCTATTCCATTTAAAGGAGTTCTTCGGTTTCTTCGACTACTAGATTTTTCCAATATTACCGAGGTCAAATCACCGTCGGATATTTACATTCACCGTCGAATTTCTTTATAACTAATTTGCATTGCAAATCGTCGGCTATCTCCCGTCGGCTTATGCTTGGTTAGCTAGCCATTACAACAATAGCAGCAATTACTATAAGGTAATACCTTCTCCCCACGGTATTTAGGTGGCGGTGAGCCGTCGGGCATGTTTAATTACGCCTTAGTCTCACAAGAAGTCGATGACACTTATAGTTGGCGGTTCCCCGTCAGTATTTATTTTCTTCACAGTTATTAATTCCCTTGGCTTTTGCAATAGGTGGCCGGTATGATATTTGACCCCTCGAGGTTCATTATAAGCAGAGAGGAGAATCAAACCGTCATCTAGTATGATCCTTGAATTGTGTATACACACCTTCGTGGATTCCTATAGTTAAAGAGGCCAATGACCCTCAATATATAGATTCACCGGATGGTGTGGAGTCTCCGTTGGCATATCTTGTAGCTGAGTATTTATTGCATGGTAGGCCAGTAGGCACTCCTCCAGGATTGTTTTCCATATCATAATTGCACAACCCACACATGACCAAGTAACATATATTATATTTAGCGCAACTTCCAAAATATCACAAGAGTTACATCATCAGAAGTATAAAATGCAAAACAATATAATGGTCCAAGCATTATGCGTAGGTTACATTGACCAGAACTTCATAACTCCACTTTGTTGCATGTCTTCAAGAATGATCATTAGACTCGATCGTCACCCTAAATCACCATATGGATCATAATGCTCATCACTGTATAGATCATAACAATCATCATCATAAACATCATCACCCTTGCCATAGATCACAATTCCTCCAGTACTCTTTCTCATTCCTAGGAAATGATTAGACTGGTGTTGTAAGGGAGATAAAAATGGTGTAATGTAGTTGAAATTTCATGCATACAGTGAAAAAACTTAGATACGTATTTCACCTTTTGATCATTCATATGAATTTTTTAGGGTAACATGAATCAGTGAACACATACTCCAAATAATAGACTGAGCACTACGTTGCTGTGTGTACAGAAGGATAATTTACCAATAAACCACACTGATGTCAATTTCGTTATAAGTTTGCAGCAGTTCAGAACACATCATGCTTTTCGAGTTACTTGTAAGATTCATATAATTCCAAAGCATTACGACATTTTCTAATTAAATGTAACAATCCTAATGTGTTATAGTTAGATCAAGATGGCTTGTTGCAATCATAAAATGATATTGACCCAATACAAGGACATTCGCAACCCCACTGAAGTATTTACTAGCATTTATATTTTATAGTCTGACGACAAAACAGAAGCATTAGACTACCAGAACACTATTGGCTAGTTTTGGCATGCAATAAACTGCTGAAAATGAATGTAAAGAAAGATATAAATATATTGTTCATTCAAAAAAATTAAATGGCAGCAGTACTTCCAATTCTTTTTCAACATTGTCCACTTTTCTTAGATCAACAGAGAAGGCAACCTCCCTGGTTCCATTGCTATAATGAAATCAAATTTCCCATACATTCTCAAAAAGCATCAAGGTCTCAAAAGTTGAGGGACGAAGAGAGGCAAAAGTTTTATAGGAAAATAAATGCTACTCCCTCAGTCCCATAATATAAGAGCGTTTTTCGTGTGAATTAGTGAGCAACCCATTATGATTATAGAACGGAGTAGAAAGGGAGCTAAAAAATAAACGCCTGATAGTGGGTCAAACATGCCTAATCATATTGTCAAATGTTGAAATATTGTTCTCTGTGCAAATGGTTTAATGTAATTGATTATATTAATATCTTTGCCTATATGAGTTCAACCAAATTGTGCCCCTAGCACCTTAATTAAGATGAATTTAGTGTACAGAAAACAGCCAGTCCATAGATAGATATCTCAGTTATAAAGCACATTCTAGGAAAACAGGGCATAAGCAGGTGCATACATCCTACATACCTAAGAATTAATAATCAAGTAGACTGGAAGTACAGAAATTTATCTACAACTCTTGCATTGTCACTATAAATCAACATTGAAAGTATCTCGTCCATTAACAGATAAATGTAATACTGCAACAAGTAAATACTACTCCCTCCGTCCCATAATGTAAGACGTTTTTTGACACTATACTAGTGTACAAAAGCGTCTTACATTATAGAACCGGAAAAATATTCTAACTGCTACTTTGATTAGAACATCAGTTTTCATCAGAATTCAACAAACAAGATTCTCTACAGTCTGCATAAGAAAATAGAAGGAACAAAACACCTTCAGCACCGACCGGAGGTCATCATGATTAGAAATGGTCATCAGGAAAAGGGTGTGTCATTGTGTCAGGTTTGCTGTTCCTCCCTTTCTCGCCCCGCATACAACTGGCTCAGTAGATGTAACGCCTCGGATGCAACTTTCCATATTCGTAACTCCAACTCTTGCCTTTTCCGGAGATGCGATATTATTATTTCCTCCGTGGTTGGTTTTTTGTCTTTTGTTTTTGCATTTTATTTATGGCGTGCATCTCATCTCATAGCATCATGTGCATCGCATCCATATATTTTCATGAAACTCGTAGCCGCTCGTAGTTGCTTTTTCTCTCTTTGCCTCCGTTGGCACTTTGTCGCATCAGCCAACATCCTTGTCCTTTGACCTTCTCTCGCATGCCACAATTGGACCCTCTTTTCTCTCTTTCTCCGAGACCAACGACAAACCCCTTGTCCCATGGCCTTTTCGATGGAGACTCCATTGTCTTTGTTTTTGTTTATCTTGTCAAACCACCTAACCTCTCTTGCCCATTTCGCAGACCCCTCGCGTGCGTCCGAAACCTGCCCGAACCCGAATCGCTCGGTCATCACCGTTGCATTCAGATCATCCCATAAACATCTATAAATATTGCATTTAGTTGTTGAGTCTCCACTGCTTGCCATTTATCCTTCGACCGTTCGATTTTTAATCCAGATGATCCAAATGCCCCTCCTGTTTACTTACTTGCTATATAAATAGACCCCAACCCTAGGATCTAGGGATCATGTCCCATCCATCCCACGCCGCCGCCACTCCACCGAATCTCTCAGGATCCATCCCCTCCTTGATTTCACACACCAGCCAACCAAATCCATCCCCTCCTCGATCCACCCGTCTGTCCGAGCACCTCCTCCTCGCCGGTGCTTCCCCGCCACCACCAGCAGCACCACCGGAGCTCCCTTCGCCATCGGGCGCCACCAGCAGGTCGCCGTCTCCTCGCGCCCCGTCTCCCTTTTCTCTGGTGCTCCTCCTCTAACCATCTCTCTCTGCTTCAGCACCAGCGCCTGGATCCCCGCCTCCTCGCGCCCGACCGTCCAGGAAGCAGCAGCGCCGCTCGACATCGTCACCAGGCCGCGGTTGCGCATCTCCTCCCGTTCCTCGGAGCCCCGAGTCTCCCCGTGCTCCTTCACCTCGCCTCGTCGTCCCGTGACCGGCCTCGCTGCCGGCGACCACGGCAAGGACCTGCTGCTCTGCTTGTGTTCTTCAGAAACGAGGGCGGCAGCTCCTCGTTCTGAGCGTTGACCACGCCCTCCCCGTCGTGCACCTGGCCTGCCTTAGCGCCAAGGCCCAGCGCGCCCACCTCCCCTGCCTTGGCCTCTCCACCGACCCGGGCCTTGGCCCATGGTGAGGCCACCCCCTGCGCCTCTTGTTTTTTTACTGTTGGGTCTGCTCCAGTTCAGTTTCGGCCCGTGTAGGTTTTTTTTTCAGTTCTGCGATTTTAGCATTATCCAGAGTTGGCAGTTTTCAGAAAAACCCTGATGATCATGCAGTTAATAACTCCAGAACTGTGCATCATATGTAAATAATTTATACATGTAAAATGCTTAGAATTTTGTCTAGTTTCATAATATGCTACTCTCATCCATGTTTAAAATGTTTAACATTGCTGTTTGCATTATTTTGCATAATTGCCATGCTAAAATGCTTTATTTCATAACTAAATAACCGTAACTCGGAATTTAACAAACTTTATATGTAAATGGGGTAGAAAAATGCCTAGTTTAAAATGGTGCACTTTATTTTATTGTCTAATAACTCTAAAATTGTGTTTAGGTCAGAACAGTACCAAACCTAATCCATAAATATGCACATGGGGATTTTCGGGACTTGTTCGTTGTTTGGCCTCATTTAAACTAAGTAGGTAGTTTTGTTATGCTTCACCCCTTGCCATGTTTAATAACATTTAATATTGTTGGGTACATAACCGAGAGAGAACTAAATAATCGTCTGTGGTGTTTCGTCAATATGCAACTCGTTGCATATTGAGCTCCACTTAATTTGTAGTGTTGTTTGTTGCACTTTGCCATGCCATGCTATTTTAACCGGACATGCATCATACTGAAGCATGCATCATGCCATGTTTATGTGATGGTTGTTTTACTATGTTGTTTGTTTGTTTTAAGGTGCTTCTACTCGTTAGCTTTGTTTCGTTCCGGAGTTGTGAGGATTTGTTCGACTACGTCCGTTTGTCTTCTTCATGGACTCGTTCTTCTTCTGGCGGGATTTGGGCAAGATGACCATACCCTCGAAATCACTTCTATCTTTGCTTGCTAGATGCTCGCTCTTTTGCTATGCCTATATACTGATGCCTATCACTTGCTATATCATGCCTCCCATATTGCCATGTCAAGCCCTAACCATCCTTTCCTAGCAAAACCGTTGTTTGGCTATGTTCTTAGCTTTGCTCGACCCTCTTATCAGCGTTGTTGAGTTGCGGTGAAGATGAAGTTTGTTCCTTGTTGGAACATGGAGATGTTGTTCCTTGTTGGAACATGTTTACTTGTTGAGGGATATCACCAATATATATCTACTATAATTAATGCATCTATATACTTGGTAAAGGGTGGAAGGCTCGGCCTTATGCACGTGTGTTTGTTCCCCTCTTGCCACCTAGTTTTCCAAATCCATACGGTGTTATGTTCCTTGATTTACGTTCCTTACGGTTGGGTGATTTATGGGACCCCTTGACAATGATTCGCTTTGAATAAGACTCCTCCGGCCAAGGCCCCAACATTGGTTTTACCATTTGCCACCTAAGCCTTTTCCCCGGGTTTCGCGAGGAGGGTCATCTTTATTTTAACCCCCGGACCCGGTGCTCCTTCAGTGCTGGCCCAGAACTAGAACCATGCGGCGCCCCTCAAGAAACTTGAGGTGCAGTTTTAGTTATGCGGCTGCTCATCCGGATGTGCCCACGAGCAGAGATATGTGCGGCTCCTATCGGGATTTGTCGGCTGTCCAATGGCGGCTTTGTCTTTGGTCTTGTTTTATTATGTCCGAAATGTCTTGTAGTCAAGGATTCCGGGGCCGATCGGGTCTTCCGGTAGAAGGAATATCATACGCCCGTTGACCGTGAGAGCTTATAATGGGCTAAGTTGGGACACTACCTGCGAGGTATTATCTTTTCGAAAGCCCGTGCCCACGGTTATGAAGCCGGATGGGTATTTGTTCATGTCGGTTGTAGAAAACCCAAAGTTGAGCTTAATTAAAATACACCAACCGGCGTGTTGTGGCAAGTGATGGTCTCTTCTCGTGGTCACAGGAAGTGAACTGCAATGTTGGAGTTATTCTTGATGTAGGTTGCTCTAGGATCACTTCTTGATCATAGTTGTTCGACCATGCTTTTGCCTTCTCTTCTCGCTCTCATTTGCGTATGTTAGACCCCAGATATGCTGAGTAAACTGCTGCGGCTCCACCTCGCTACCTTCTCCTACCCATAAGCTTAAATAGTCTTGATCTGCATGGTGTGAGATTGCTTTGAGTCCCGTGACTCATGATACTTCAAAACCGGTTGCAGTGCCTTGGGTAAACCGTGCGGTGGCGTATCCAGAAACTCAAGGAGGAGCTCGATGAAGATCTTGTTCTTCTACATCTTTTCACGATGATCGGTAGTGGAGCCCGGTTAGGATGATCGAGGATCTGTGTAGCATTTGGGGTAGTCTTCATTTATATTTTGGTTCATGTAGTCGGACCTTGATTATGCTCATGTGATGTAATGCTTTACTCATGTATTGTGTGAAGTGGCGATTGTAAGCCAACTATGTATCTCTTTCCCTTTATGTATTACATGGGGTTGTGTGAAGATTACCTCACTTGCAACATTGCTTTCAATGCGGTTATGCCTCTAAGTCGTGCTTGACACGTCGGAGATATAACCGCATCGAAGCGTTACAAGTTGGTATCGAAGCCATCCCCAGGCTTAAAACCCCCTGCTTCATTGTTTCTTTGGCGTTGTTGAGTCTAGAACAAAATGTTTTGAGTCTTAGGATTTATATATATATCGGAGGTAAGTTCCTTTTACTCCCCGGTCCTTACGTCGCTCTGGTGAGGTCTCTGGACGTAGAAGTTTTGACTCTCCTCTCTCCTCAAATTTCACTAAAAAATTTTTAGGATCATGGCGGGTATCTTGGAATCGTTAGATGGTTTTCTTGACGAGAACATTGTTCTTGGTGCCTCCTGAAATTTGGGGTTGTGGCGGTGTCAGGGGAGTTGAGCTCACGAGGGTGTTGTCGTCACAATTTTATCGTTGCGATTACGGAATACGAGTTTTGCCGACATGAAATCTCTTTTATGCAGTTGTTGGTGAGATAACCCGATAACTTGATCTTTGAGGCGAGCTTCGGGAATATTGCCATGACTCATTATAACGGATGCTTTCGAAGGTCGAGGTAAGCGATTTCCGGAGTTTTCTTGGTTATGTGTTGAAGGATGGATACATTTGGATCTAGGTATTGTTAGTTTGGGTGATATATTTTGTGTCCCCTGTATCCCCAACACGCAGTTGCATAACGGAAAGTTTGAGAGTTTATAAGTAGAATTCAAGTATTTCGTAGGATATCTTTCCAACAGACACATGATACGATATGGGATCTATCATATGTTTGTTTCCGGCTTATTCTGCAAGCCACTCCTTTGTTTTGTTTTAAGTTGTGGTATTCGAGTTGCTTCAATGCCAAGTGTTGATTCCATACCTTATTCTAAACGGTGTTCTCATATTTCTATGTGGATACTAATCCTTCTTGTTCATCAAGGTCGTCTTTTCATTCCTTTCCAACCGTGTGCTTCTCTCCAAGTAAATCCGATCATTGCAACATTCGCAAGATCAATTCTAAGCTTTTTTCTCAACGGTGTTTGTTTCATCCATCTCAAGTTGTCTTTGTTTTCCCGCCTCCCACCCTTTTTCTTCAAGGACTCAGATTTCTTAATCATGTATCCTTTTATTTGTGGGAAGTCTCTTCATTCTTTTCTTTCAATGTTCTTATCCGGTGATTTCCCATGAAGATGCTCAACAGTTTCAAGTTCATCATCCTTCATTGTTGTTTCTTCTCCGGTGGATCCAATTCAAGCTTTCGATATTCATCATATTCCTTTCCTCGTTTCTAATGCTTTCTCATGCCGATGCACGTTTTAATCATTCACTTCTTCCTATTCATTTGTCCTGGAGTGCTGAAGATATTTCACAAGACTGGTGTTTCCGTTCTTAATCCGTTCAAACTATTTCAAGGTTGTTATCTCATTCAAGCCATTTAATTCAACCGGTGCAACCTCTTTTTAAAATTGTTCAACGGTGTTTTCTTTTGAGTGGGCCCTAACCCACAGGTCTTTCCCAGGGTCTTACCTGACTCTTCCAATTTATCCCGGAGCTATTCCCAAATTCTTTTCGAAGCTTGACGTAAGAATGAACTTTCATCAGTCATATGTCTTTCTTCAAAATCTTTCAAATTCTTTTCATCGTTGGTTCAACCTTCCCAATTTTCATTCGAAGGTGCCTCGACAATTCATGGTGATGTTTCTCATCGTCATTCTCGGCATGTGGAAGACCAGAAGAAGAGTTTCTCTTAAATCTTGCTCCATTCTCTTCAAGATTCATGGTTCTAGCTTGTTGCCATTAAGCTCATAATTGTTTTCGATTGTAGAATTCTTTTCACCCATCCAAGACATTTCATGAGTTGTTTTCCATTTCTTTCCTCAAAGAAGGCCATCATGTCATAATTCTTCATTCTCGGTGTGTAGCTATCATTCTCCAAATCTTCTGGGGTGCATCGTTCAAATACCCTCTAATTAGTTCATGATTTCTTCATTCTCATGTATCTAAATCCTTCAAGTATCTTCATTCGTTTCCAATTCTTGAGAGGTGAATTGTGCCTTTGCTATGTTCATTTTTAATTCTTATGGTGGTTCGTTCAAGATTTCTCTTCCTTTGTTATCATATCAAATCATTACGTTGTTTCCAAATTCCACCCGTTGGTTCCTTGAAGACCTTCTGAAGTTTTGCGCCATATCTCTTTAATCCTTTCTAGGAGAATAAGTAGTATGCCAAATCCGTTGCTTGTCATCAATTTAAATTGGTGAAGGATAGGCGCATGACATAATTCTTATTCTTGTTTCATCCAAGTGATTAATTCCTTCTTAGGAGATTGTTCATGATGAAGTAATTCTCGGTTCTAGTGTTTCATCTATTCTTTTCGGAGTTCCAAGTTTTCCGCATTATCTGTCAAAGCTCCATCTAAATCATCATGCAAGGCTTAACCTTGTGTTTTCAACTTCTCTAATTTTTATCATCCTTTTATTCTTAGGAGTTCTTCATGGAGGCTCTACATGGTGGTTAAATCAAGGATTCTTTTCATTCTTCAATTGTTCTACAAGTTTTCTCTCGAGTAATGACCCGTAAGCTATACTCAAAATTAAACATGGTGCTCAACACATGTTTTTGTTTTGAGGAGTTCAAGAATTCTTCATCGTGCATCCCAAGTGCAATTCTTTGTACCTTTTGAGGTGGTCTTATGTCATTCTTGACAATTTCACTTACGTGTTTCATGATTAGCAAGTTGTTAAGAATGAGATATTTAAATCCATCATTTTCTCTTTGTTCAAGAGATCTTTTCAACCATCAACCTCGTTGTTGGAGTTATCTTTGTGTCACATTTCACCTAAAAGCCTTCCCTAAGGAATGTTGCTTTTGTGGTGCTTATCAATGATCCAAGTTATCTCTCTATCATCTTGGTGGAATAAATTTTTTTCATCTCGTCGGTGTTATCAATTATATTATTTGTTTCCTTTTGTCACCTCATAATGTTGAGATGTTTCCATAAGCCCACTACAAAGTTATTCTTTTCGTTGTTGGTCTCCCAACAACTCTATTCTAACCGTCTTGCAAGGATGCCTTCCAGATTCAATTGTGCTAGAAGTTGTCATTTTCTTCTCCGTCCCTTTATCCCAACGGTCCTAGCTTCTATTCTTTCGTTCAGGAGGCTTTGTGATGTTGCTCTCTTCTACCAATTATCTTCTTTTGTCAAGATCATGTTATTTTCCTTGCTTGTCCGTTTTAAGCCGAGTGTTGTGTTCTCATTCAAGTTCTTTCATCTTATCAAGTTTTGCCTCTCTTTTCAACTTTGAGTCTTTGTAAAATCCCTCTTACCCATTGCGATTGTGTTGTTGATTTCATCAAGTATCCTCTCATTTGTCAAGTTCATGTTCAACTCC
Source organism: Aegilops bicornis (assembly GCA_021605145.1). NCBI lineage: Eukaryota > Viridiplantae > Streptophyta > Magnoliopsida > Poales > Poaceae > Aegilops > Aegilops bicornis. Next base: position 1,924,390 of record JAHIAL010000030.1, read on the forward strand.
TTCCATTTACTGATTGAGTCTTTGCCCAAATTATATCATTCTTCCTCTCATCTTGTTTTTAACCTGAGTGGTTTGAATTCTATCTTGTCCATTAAACTCTTATTTCCATGTCTTTCAACCATCAAGTTCTCGTAATACTCCTTGTTCCTCTTTTCTCTGGGGATTGTTTTGCAATCTCGTTCATCTCTACATACTCTTTCTTTTAAATTGCTCAACCTCTCAAGGTTCAGTGGTTTCACTCGTTAATCGAAAAGCAACTTAGTTTACCTCTCATCTTCCTCTTCCTTTTCCCTCGGTGCCATCCTAGATCTCGGGGCAGAGATCCTCTCGTAGTGGTGGAGTGTTGTAACGCCGGATGCAACTTTCCATATTAAATAACTCCAACTCTTGCCTTTTCCACGGATCACGATATTATTATTTCCTCCTGTGGTTGGGTTTTTGTCTTTTGTTTTTGCATTTTGTTTATGGCGTGCATCTCATCTCATAGCATCATGTGCATCGCATCCATATGTTTTCATGAAACTTCGTAGCCGCTCGTAGTTGCTTTTTCTCTCTTTGCCTCCGTTGGCACTTTGTCGGAATAGCTTGTCCTTGTTGACCTTCTCTCGGACCAATTGGACCCTCTTTTCTCTCTTTCTCCGAGACCAACAAAACCCCCTTGTCCCCATGGCCTTTCGTCAGACTCCATTGTCTTTGTTTTGTTTCCCTCTTGTCGAACCACCTAACCTCTCTTGCCATTTCGCGAGACCCCTCGCGTGCGTCCGAACCTACCCCGAACCCGAATCGCTCGGTCATCACCGTTGCATTCAGATCACCCCAAACATCTATAAAATATCTGCGTTTAGTTGTTGGTCTCCCCTAAGCCATTTATCTCGACTGTTCGATTTTAATCCGATGATCCAAATGCCCCTCCTATTTACTTACTTGCTATATAAATAGACCCCAACCCTAGGATCTAGGGATCATGTCCCATCCATCCCACGCCGCCGCCACTCCACCGAATCTCTCTCGGGATCCATCCCCTCCTTGATTTCACACACCAGCCAACCAAATCCATCCCCTCCTCGATCCACCCGTCCGTCCGAGCACCTCCTCCTCGCCGGTGCTTCCCCGCCACCACCAGCAGCACCACCGGAGCTCCCTTCGCCGTCGGGCACCACCAGCAGGTCGTCGTCTCCTCGCGCCCCGTCTCCCTTTTCTCTGGTGCTCCTCCTCTAACCATCTCTCTCTGCTTCAGCACCAGCGCCTGGATCCCCGCCTCCTCGCGCCCGACCGTCCAGGAAGCAGCAGCGCCGCTCGACATCGTCACCAGGCCGCGGTTGCGCATCTCCTCCCGTTCCTCGGAGCCCCGAGTCTCCCCGTGCTCCTTCACCTCGCCTCGTCGTCCCGTGACCGGCCTCGCTGCCGGCGACCACGGCAAGGACCGGCCTCGTCCCGCTCCTCTCCTCCCCTGTCTCTCCCTTCCTCCCCGTGCTTCCCTCTGTTCCTCACATCTCTCTCTCTCTCTCTGCGTTGCAGCAGCATCCCCGCGCCATGGACCTCCAAGTCCGCCGGCCCGCCTCTGCTTCGATCCGGCAGGGAACGTGACCCCGGCGACCTCCCGCGACCGGGTTCCGGCCACCCCGACGCCCTGGAGCCCGCGACTCCCGCCAGACCTCCTTCCTCCGGTGCCCCAAGCTCCGCCGCCTCTATCGTTCCACTGCCATGGCGCCTCGGCCCCCTCTGATTCCCGCGTCGCCAAGTCCCTTGCCTCGCCGGAGCCGCCGCACCGAGCCCCGATCCGCGCCTCCCCTTGCCGGATTTGGACCCCGGCGCCTCCCCGCGCTCCGTTCCGGCCGGTTCCCGCCGATTCGGTCGCCAGGACCCCCCCTGCGTCTTCCTCTCCATGGCCATGGTCCTGCTGCTCTGCTTGTGTTCTTCAGAAACGAGAGCAGCAGCTGCTCGTTCCGAGCGTTGACCACGCCCTCCCCGTCGTGCACCTGGCCTGCCTCAGCGCCAAGGCCCAGCGCGCCAACCTCCCCTGCCTTGGCCTCTCCACCGACCCGGGCCTTGGCCCATGGTGAGGCCACCCCCTGCGCCTCTTGTTTTTTTACTGTTGGGTCTGCTCCAGTTCAGTTTCGGCCCGTGTAGGTTTTTTTTCAGTTCTGCGATTTTAGCATTATCCAGAGTTGGCAGTTTTCAGAAAAACCCTGATGATCATGCAGTTAATAACTCCAGAACTGTGCATCATATGTAAATAATTTATACATGTAAAATGCTTAGAATTTTGTCTAGTTTCATAATATGCTACTCTCATCCATGTTTAAAATGTTTAACATTGCTGTTTGCATTATTTTGCATAATTGCCATGCTAAAATGCTTTATTTCATAACTAAATAACCGTAACTCGGAATTTAACAAACTTTATATGTAAATGGGGTACAAAAATGCCTAGTTTAACATGGTGCACTTTATTTTGCTGTCTAATAACTCTAAAATTGTGTTTAGGTCAGAACAGTACCAAACCTAATCCATAAATATGCACATGGGGATTTTCCGGACTTGTTGTTCGTTGTTTCCGGCCTCATTTAAACTAAGTAGGTAGTTTTGTTATGCTTCATCTCTTGCCATGTTTAACAACATTTAATATTGATGGGTACATAACCGAGAGAGAACTAAATAATGCATTATGTGAGTGTTTACGTCGATATGCAACTCATTGCATATTGAGCTCCACTTAATTTGTAGTGTTGTTTGTTGCACTTTGCCATGCCATGCTATTTAAAGCGGGACATGCATCATACTCGCTTGTGCATCATGCCATGTTTATGTGATGGTTGTTTTACTATGTTGTTTGTTTGTTTCGGGTGCTTTCTCAAGTTAGCTTCGGTTTAGATTCAGGAGTTGTGAGGATTTGTTCGACTACGTCCGCTTGTCTTCTTCATGGACTCGTTTCTTCTTCCTAGCGGGATTTCGTGCAAGATGACCATACCCTCGAAATCACTTCTATCTTTGCTTGCTAGATGCTCGCTCTTTTGCTATGCCTATGCTACGATGCCTATCACTTGCTATATCATTCCTCCCATATTGCCATGTCAAGCCCTAACCATCCTTTCCTAGCAAACCGTTGTTTGGCTATGTTAGCGCTTTGCTCAGCCCCTCTTATAGCGTTGTTAGTTGCGGGTGAAGATGAAGTTTGTTCCTTGTTGGAACATGGAGATGTTGTTCCTTGTTGGAACATGTTTACTTGTTGGGATATCACAATATATCTGCTACAATTAATGCATCTATATACTTGGTAAAGGGTGGAAGGCTCGGCCTTATGCACAGTGTTTTGTTCCACTCTTGCCACCTAGTTTCCGCCATACCGGTGTTATGTTCCTTGATTTCGTTCCTTACACGGTTGGGTGATTTATGGGACCCCCAGCGGTTCGCTTTGAATAAGACTCCTCCAAAGAAGGCCCAACATTGGTTTTACCATTTGCCACCTAAGCCTTTTTTTCCCCGGGTTTCATGAGCCCAGGGTCATCTTTATTTTACAACCCCCCGACCGGTGCTCCTTGGTCTTTGGCCCGAACTAGAGCCACATGCGGTAGCCCCTCAAGGAAACTTGAGGTGCAGGTTTTTAGTTATGCAATTTGGTCATCCGGATGTGCCACGAGAACGAGATATGTGCGGCTCCTATCGGGATTTGTCGGCACAATCAGGCTGGCTTTCTTTGGTCTTGTTTTATTCTTTGTCGAAATGTCTTGTAGTCAGGATTCCGAGATCGATCGGGTCTTCCCAGAAGGAATATCCTTCGTTGACCGTGAGAGCTTATAATGGGCTAAGTTGGGACACCCTGCAGGTACTATCTTCAAAAGCCGTGCCCATGCTATGAGGCAGTATGGGAATTTGTTAATATCCGGTTGTAGAAAACCCGAAGTTGAGCTTAATTAAAATACACCAATCAAGTGTGTGGCCGTGATAGTCTCTTCTCGGCGGAGTCCTGAAGTGAACACAGATGTTGGAGTTATTCTTGGCGTGGGTTGTTCTAGGATCACTTCTTGATCATAGTTGTTCGTAGTGCTTTTGCCTTCTCTTCTCGCTCTCATTTTGCGTATGTTAGACCCCGAGATATGCTGTTAGTCGCTTGCAGCTCCACCTCACTACCTTTCTCCCTACCCATAAGCTTAAATAGTCTTGATCTCGCGGGTGTGAGATTGCTTTGAGTCCCCGTGACTCACGGATACTTCCAAAACCGGTTTGCGGTCTTGCCGATGAAACCGTGCGGTGGCGCATCCGAGCTCAAGGAGGAGCCTTCGATGAAGATCTTGTTCTTTGTGTCTTTTTCACGATGATCGATAGTGGAGCCCATTAGGGAAGATCGGGGATCTGTGTAGCATTTGGGGTAGTCATCATTTATTTTGGTTCAGTAGTCGGACCTTGATTGTAACTGTATGATGTACTGCTTTACTCATGTATTGTGTGAAGTGGCGATTGTAAGCCAACTATGTATCTCTTTCCCTTATGTATTACATGGGTTGTGTGAAGATTACCTCACTTGCGACATTGCTTTCAATGTGGTTATGCCTCTAAGTCGTGCTTCGACACGTGGGAGATATAACCGCATCGAGGGCGTTACAGTAGACCACCGGATTTTTGGAGATTCATGTGCGTAATCTCAAAAGCTTTAAATTGTTGCTCTTCAGAGAGGTCCAACTGAGACCTGTATGATAGCGTAGCGCATATAAGAACAACAAGTAAGAACCCCTGCTCTACATCTTTGAGAAGGAACACATGGGACATGATGTTAACATGTTAGTGGGTGCATCAGCCTTAGGCACATGAGTTAAATGCTACGGAACTACAAAATACTGAGAAGAAAGCAAAAGCAAGATTACAGAACTTACATTTACATCTACAAACCAAAACTGAAGGAAAAAGAACCAGGAATGTACATACTACATGAATGGAGGACCTCTTCAATGTTAATTGGTTTGCTTGGCAGGGACTGCTAGTTAAGCCATACAGTACTATGAAGTATACATCCCGATCCTGATTACGTACATACACTGACACAGTGTCTCCTCTTATGTACTAGTGCCAATTTCTGCAACTAGCTAGTCTTGAGCAAACATACATGCATCAACACAAGCTAGCTAGCTCACCTTGCTGGCACCAAATGGCCACTTGCTAGTTAGTTAAACTATTTTTCAACAAATAGGCTTGACTTTATTTTCCAAACAGGCCTATCTTTGCTTTTCAACAACCATACAGACAGAAAGTAGACCTAAACAGACATGCATACAGCCATGGCCTCGTTGTAGAACTTGAACCCTATGGAACCATCTCCTCCATGTTCTCGGTGTTCAACTTCAGCTCTGAAACGACCCCGCGCTATTGCTTTTAGTGTCCTGCGGAAGGAACATGAACCATTTAGAAATATTGGGGATTAATTAGAATGCAACCATATGGAGCTAATTACGCGGGCGTGTATTCCTTACCAGAACAAGCTCAAGCGCCCTGGTCTTCGGATCCGTGGTAAGCTCCTTTGTTCTGGGTCCTCCTTGTATCAGACCTTGACATAGTTCTGGTGCGCTTGTCACGGTATTTCTCAAAGCGGGCGGTAGGCCTTGCTTCTAAGCACGTTATGCTGGCGTCCTCCTTGTCCCATATAGGCTCCGCCACTCAGAACTCATGAGGACCGAGTTGGTGGACCCTAAGTTCAACTCCGCATTTCTTTCCCCACCGACTTGATTCGAGGTTGCGGCTGCTCGCACTTGATCTTGAACTCCTTGTAGTCATCTTCACGATCAAAGGATATTTCGCCTTGATCTTCTTATAACTATCACCTTTTTCAATCATTGCCTTCACCGTGCTTCTCCAAGTAGGCAGGTCGTGCTCATCTTCGTGAGGGCGACCTTTATTCACTTTATTCCCCGAGAGGCGTGTGTTTGCAAATTCAGCGGGGAACTTGTATCGTTAGGTGTAGCTTATGGAAGAGGAGGCTGCGCAAATTCCCTCGGTCCTTATGCCTTAATTTCTCGGTGTTGATCGAGATCGCGGTGCTCGGAGAATGCACCCGAAAGCTGAACCGAGTACCCTTGAGCTAATTCTTTGGGCGCCGTTGGATGCCGTCGGAGTTCACTTCAAGAATTCCTCCTTGATGGTCCAGAAACACGCCGGGCGCCGATCCTTCTGTTGCATCTTCGATTGCTGCCATCTGCAGTGTGCGCCTCGCCATCATCGATGGCGGCATCCTCGGCGGCTTTCATCCGTGGTGTCATCCCAAGCGCCACTAGGGGTTGTGTAGTCAGGATCGGTGTCTTCCATGGCGTCCTCATAGCGGAGAGGTTCTTCCTCCATCTCCGGGACAGCTCCAGGTGCTTGCCGCCCAAACCGCCCGGCCTCATCGTTGTGGGCCATGTTTCGCTCTAAATAGGAAAAAATTGGTCAAAAAGTTGGTTATTATCATGGAAGAAGATCATGGTCTCATCATTTAGGGTTTGTGCTCACGAGGCATCCTAAAAGCTAAGCTTTTATCATTTAGGGTTTGTCGACGCCGAGGCACCCTAAAAGCCTAAGCGTACATCATTTAGGTTCTCATCGACACCGAGGCACCCTTAAAGCCAAGGTTTCATCATTTAGGGTTTGTCGACTCTAAGTTGGGCCTAATCACTTGGCTCTATTGCCACCTATGGTTTAATGCAGCAAGAATAAAGGGTAGTTGATCCTACTTAATTAAGTACTAAGATACCTCATTTACCATGCATTAGTAGTAGTACCCCATATGTCCGATTTTTAGCAAAGTCATGCTAAAATTCACGGAAAATTTCAGCATGACCTTTGCTGAAAATAGGACATATGGAGTACCCGAATTTGCCGGAACGGAAGTTAATCGACATTCCGGCAAACTCAAGGGCCTCTCAGGGTACCTGCAAAATCAGCACGACACAAAGGTCAGAGACAAAACCCACTAAACTAGCACCACAATGTGCCTCTACTTTCATATGGATGAAAAGGCCACAGACCATATGGTCCTCTGGCTTTGTATCTGCACTTTTGTGGTGATGCAGAGACCATCTCAGTGCATCAACAAAATTCAGTAAAATTCAGTGCATCAACTCCATGTACTGAAAGTACTCTTTACGTGAAATACAATTGCATCTACTGAAACAAAATTCAGTAAATTTCCAGCAACTACTCTAATGCAAACAAGATTCACCTAGCAAGGTTTATTTGACATGAAGTAGTTTATTTCATAGAGTAAACATTAGCACTATTTGACAGTAAAAGGTTTTAGCTAATTTGAATTAACTACAAGCAGCAGTACACTAGCAGTACATCATTTTTATTGACAGTAAAATGTTCAAAGAAACAGAAATATCAGTTCAATAGCTAGATTACACTATCAGTACACTAGCAGTAAAATGTTCATTTACTTTCAGTAAACAAATATTCAAGTAGATTTACTTGTCCTACTCCTGCAGATCCCCAAGCATCTTTTTTAATCCAGCTAATTAACTGAAACTTGCACTAAACTACTGTTGTCCCGCACTACTGCAAGTGCCATACTACTGCAAGTGCCATACTACTGCAAGTGCTATACTACTGCAGAGAATTATGTCCACTTGAGTTAGAGTTAATGACCTCGATAGACTGTCTGTCGGGGATATACCCGACGGTATGACCCGGCCGAAGTTGTAAACCGGCTGGGACTTGGTAAACCGGCGGATGTTAAACCGGCGGACGGTTAAGACAGACAGTTAAGACAGATGGCTATGGCAGACGGTAAATCGGCAGGTGGTAAACCGGCAGGAGTTAAGTCAGACAATGTTAAACCGGCAGCCAATGTTAAACCGGCAGACAATGTTAAACCGGCAAACAGTGATAACTGGGTTGACAGGGGTTATGAAGCCCAGGACGTTATGAAGCCCATGAAGACAAGTTAGAATAGTTAAGTCTTAAGTCCGAGTTGGACTCTACATGTAACCCGTCTCTTCAACATATATAAGGAGGGGTAGGGCTCCCCAAAGAGGGACAAGCTACACGCAAGAAGAAACAATCTTAGTGCTAGACACAAAGAGGAGAGCCGGTTACGGCGACTCCCTCGTGATGATAATGAGACCTAGCCTCAAACAGCATGTAGGGTTTTTACCGGATGATGTTTCCCGGGACCCGAAGTTGTCTAAATCCCTTCTTGTGTTGCGTCTCTCAATTCTGCTCAACCCCTCTCAAGCTACCACATAGATGCGTTGGCCTCGCGACTAAGTTCTGACACTAAGACATCTGCCATGACAAAACCACGACCGTTGGCGCCCACCGTGGGGCCTGATGCATGGTGGTGTTGAGTTCTTGAAGGGATCTTTTTTAGGGTTCGAGAAATTTGCAAGTTTTCGGATGAAGAAGTTCGTAAAGCTCTGGCATGGAACAATCACAGGATAATCCGGCTCGGAAAAGTCTTGAGCAGAGCTGTAGCCAGGGGTAAAACGATTCGCCAGACAGTCTTTGGATCTGATAGTACAATATTTCAAGATAAGTCGCCGCCGCTCGTTTGAGCAAGCGGACCAATCACAAACCGCCAACAACGTCGTTCTCCACTGCCGCTTCTTCTTGCCGACGCATCGAGTCCGGATACATTGATCGAGTGCAGGTTGACTAAGTCAGAAGGAAATACCAACTGTACGAACACAGGATAAGTCTGAATCAGGCCATCAAATCACGAATCGGACGTCAGTCAAATTACAGCCATCTGCCGTGACCCGGAGTCGCCGGCGTCGCCCCACTTTATACCGCCATCTTCGTCAAACCGGCCACGTCAGAGTCGCCCCCACAACTTCGTCTTCGAGTCGCTGGGCTCCGCCTCTGCGTGACTCCCCCCGACCTCATCTTCGCGGCCTCCAATCACCGCCTCGTTCGTTGCGGGCTCACCCCGTGCCAAATCGCCATGCCGGTTCACCTCCGGATGCTACTTTCCAAAGATCTGCTAACCCGCCGTGGGCTGCTCCTCTGCTCCAGGCCTTGTCCGCACCCTCGTCTCCACCACCCCCGGATCATCTCCATGGTGCGCCCAGTCCCGGATCAAGCGCTCGCTTCTGCGCGGTATCCCCGCGGCTGCGGTGTGCCCCGCGCCGGCCCCTCCGCAAGTTGCAAGACCAACCTCGAGCCGCACGGTTCGTATCTGCCGTCGATCCGCCGCGAGTTCCCTCCGCCTGTCGGGATACACTTAGAGTCGGCGCCCTCGCCCCGCAACCGGGGTTTGTTCGCCTCACGATGTGGACGATGACCCGCCCTCACCAGCTCCGCTTCCCGGCTGCGGTTGCGCCGCCAAGCTGCTGCTCAACTGAGTTGGCCGACCCAGCGGCCGCTATTCCACAGTTTCTGATTCCAGGTCGCTCTGCGTCGGGCTGCCGTTCTTTGAACCGTCGTCCGCTTTGTTACACCGGTTTTGGTCACATGCCGAGCCGCCTCCATCGTCATCTGCAGCGGCCGAGTCATCACGCCGCCCTGTTTTGACCGCTGGCTTCTCGTACTTCCAAACCGCCCACCGTTGCAATCTATCTCGTTCCGTTCGCAGCTGGCTACCTCGTTGCCGTATCATCTCCGCCTCAGCGCGAGCCACCGTAAACCGGCGCGGCCTTGAACCGGATCCTGCCGCCTCCCCAATGGCGAGTCAATGCCAAGCCACGCTTGGTTTCGCTCCAAACCGCCGCCGGGCATCGCCGCTGCGACCGCGACTCCGCCTAGCCGATGAACCGGATTCCAACTACAGAGCTGCTGTGTTCATCTTTGAACCGCCGCTGCGGTGTAACCGCCTTACCACTCCTCCATGAGTCGCTGCCGTATCTCGCTTCAGCTCTATTGACCCGCCGGGTTGCACCGCGGGCTGATGTTGACACTCGCCCCGCAGCCGTGAACCGGCCTCGCCTCCTCCGAGTCACCCCGCGCCCTCGCCTAAAAACAGCCACCGCAGCTCGGGCCGCCCGCTTGCCCCTTCCATAACCCGTGCGTCGCATCACGAGCATGCTGCCCTCGGGCTGCCGCGAACGCCATCCATCTTCGCCGTGAACCGGCTTCAGCTGCTGCTGACCCGGCCTGCCCAACTGATGCTGCGAGTCGCTGCTCCCGCTGTCGGGGCCGATTCAATCGTCGGCAGCCGCCGGTTTTTTCCTCGTCTCTGTTGCGAGTCACCGCGGCCGCCTATCACTGCGGTCACCTCTGCCTCAAACCGCTTCTGCCACCGAGGCCTATTGTCAAACAACGGGAACTGAAGTGGCAGGTGTTCTACGATGTGTTATGGGAGTATCATTATACTGCACTGGATATGATTAAGAAGATACAGGGAAGGCTATACATGCTCGTTTGAGGAGCACGTTGATGGTTTGGGGTCAGCAAAAAAAATGATGAGGATTCTGGGATATGAGCAACGCAGACAAAGCAATGGAGGTATATCAAATATTTGAAGAACTCATCTAAGGGCATGTAGAGTACGTGTGACGACATATGTCAGTATTATGGATGCTTGGAGCAAGTCTGAAAGTCTCAAAGCTAGCTGCGGTCGTTGGTACAGTTCTGAAGTTTGCATCCCTGCTGTGAGCCTATGACTGAGTTGATAAAAAAAACATTGGTCAAAAATGACCCGGAGGGTCCATGCTGAGCCGCCCGATTCCGGGCTCCGCCATGGTCAGGCTTTAAGCCATCATCTTCGAGCCGTCGCCACTGGGACCTTGTGCTAAGCCACCTTTGGCTGGCCTTATTCTGAGCCGTCGCGAGTCTGATGTGAGCTGCCGTGGTCTCGAGAGAGTGGCTAAATCGCTGTTGAATCTACCGGAGATTATTCATGAACACTGAATACGGATCATCCGTCGTGTGGAAAAATGAGGTGATATCCATATAAGGCCTATTTTATTAGCACATATTATTTTTGTCAAGAAACAATTACTTTGGAATGTGATATTTTTTTACGCAGGACAATTGTTCATTACAAATGAGGAGTTATATTACGGGCACGGAGCACGCGCTAGCAATGCTCTGCACCGGCGTTTTCGTCCGTGTCAACCACCCGGTGAATGAACGTGCGCAAATTGCTGTCCCGGTGGTCCGGTTTACATCAGCTTGCCGGGACCGCGCCCGCGGTTAATTCGCCCGTCCGTGACGGTTTACGACATTGGTGCTGATTTTCTCCGTCCGCACCGGCTTACAATGTCGCGGTCGAGCTGCTTCTGATGCTGCGGTCATCTTTGCTGTCCGTCTCTCGCGGCCCGGTCTACATCAACATACCGGGCTGCACCTGTCTGCATGAGCTATTTATTGCGTATGAGCAAGTCACAACTTGGTTAGCCCGGTTTTCTTTCAGCAAATTGGAGGCAAGTTATCATCAGCCGCCGTCTGCACTGATGGTTCAATAGACATGCACACAAATCGCTGCCACTACAGTTTGGTCAACTTCAAATAGCCGGTTGAAAGGAACCATTGGCGAGTTGCTGACACAGCTCATACGGGATCACTTATAACCCGCCGCAGTCACCTCAGCCTTCTGTGGATTTACATCGCGTTATCAACACCAATGATATGTACCTTCTGTTATGGTCAAATGCGGAGAATCTCAAGACAACTCCTTGAGTCATCTTAAGACTCGGGGGCTACGATGATATGACGCAGCAAGTCTTGCCAGTTTCAGGAAATTCAAGTGCCCCAGGATGTTGAAGGGAAACCCGGTCCCGGAGGCTGCTATTATATTGATGAAAATTTAAATACCGTCAGAAATATTCCGACTCACAATGATGCTTCCGGTTTACAGTCCGGTTTAAGGGGAATCCCGTCTCCCACACAGTGCTGAAGCCCTTAGTATCTGGTTCAAATCCGGTTTAAAAATATCACCGGTTCAAAAAGAAATTAACTTCTCACAAGTCCGAGTTTAAAGGCCGTCAGAAAATTTCCGGCTGAAAATGAAGATTCCGGTTTATAATCCGGTTCAAGGGAAATCTGTCTCCCACAAAGCTTTGAAGCTCTAAATATCCGGTTCAAGAAGGATTTATCTCTTGCAAAAAGTTAAAGGGTGCCAAAGAGGACCTGCTGCCATGATGCGCGGTTCAAACATGGGTATCATGCCTTATTGACTTATCATATTATTGATCACTTGGGGGCTTGGTCATGTCTCAGACCATAGTCACACCTCTTGATCGGCGTAATGCCACAGTATCACTTGGGGGCTTTGGTCGTGTCCGAACCATATAGCGCCATTTGGTAGGCGAAAAGCCACAAAGCATCACTTGGGGACTTGGTCATGTCCGAACCATTGTCACGCCTCTTGATCGGCCTAGTGTCACAGCATCACTTGGGGCTTTGGTCGAACCAACCATCGCTACACCTCTTGATCGGCGTAATGCCAACGAATCATTTGGGGACCTGGCTGACTTGAACCATAGCTACGCCTTTTTGGGGGCATGGTCTTGTCCGACCATGGTAATGCCACTTGATCGGCTCAAAGCCTCATTTGCAATGGTTTTATCTTTGCCTTTGCTTCTATTTTTCTTTTGATAAAATATTTTTTCTGTTGCGTTTTCAACCAACATTATTAAATCCGGTTCAACTGTCAGTTACAGATTGACGGAACACGATTAAATCATAATGCGGAGACTATCATCCTGGTCTGGTTTCGACTATAAGTCGCCAAAGATATATTTGGATTGCGCCATTGGAATCATGCGCTAATAAATCATTGGATTATATTATTCAAATCTTCAAATAGCCAACATGGCTGGATTTCTATTATGGTTATCAATAACCAAGTATTATGGTTAAGGTTTTCAAAGTAAACTTTAGCGCAATGGCTATCATATTGTCAATAGGATATGATTTATTCTACAATTGAAGGTATAGTCCCGAGTTGCTACAGGCTTACAACCCGGCACTTGGGGGCTACATTATTTAAGTTGAGATTACATCAAATATGTAAGTTTCATGTCGCTGCAAGCATGCACCATGACACTTGGGGGCTAATGCAAAGTCATTTTTTGCTCATTTATTGAAGACCCGACCCATCACATTATAATGAGCCGGCCCTTGGGGGCTACCAATTGCTCCTATCAACAATTCAAGGTACAAAGCTTTTTATCCATTATATTGAAGGATACATTGCTCAGTTGGTAAAGAACAAGGCTCTTAACCTTGTGGACGTGGATTCAAGCCCCATGATGGGGGTATATCATATGATGTTATTTTCATTGAAGTATATATCAAGTCCCAGGTTGCTGCAAGCATGACAACCCGGCACTTGGGGGCTACATATGTGGAATACTCAATTCTGACTAGTGATTGAGATGAACAACCTGGATTTCTTCAAGATTGTGATATTTATATTGAAGCAAGTCTTAAGCTATTGCTATGCTACCTTCTTAAGACTTGGGGGCTATAAGTGATAGGTATATAAAGAGGTATATTTTCAAGATGGATGTTAACTACAAGTATGACCCGGTGCTATCAATATTTATAAACCGGTGATCTTGGCAATGATAAACCGGCAAGTTCTACGTCTTAAACCGGCTGAAGATCAGATGAGTATTTCAAGGACCAATATTGTTTTTAAGCATTGGGAGCTGAGTTAAAGGAGTTATTCTTCACAATATTTCTCTGTGACAAACCAATGTCAGCAAATTAATTATGAAGCTGGCCTATTGACCCGGATTTTCTGGAAGGAAATGACAAGGATTTAAAGAGGATCAGGATCAGTTTAACATGGATAAATCCAAATTAAACTAGGGGCTAATGTCGGGGATATACCCCGCGGTATGACCCGGCCGGAGTTGTAAACCGGCTGGGACTTGGTAAACCGGTGATGTTAAACCGGTGGACAGTTAAGACAGATGGCTATGACGGACGGTAAACCGGCAGGAGTTAAGTCAGCCAATGTTAAACCGGCAGCCAATGTTAAACCGGCAGAAAATGTTAAACCGGCAGACAATGTTAAACCGGCAGACAATGTTAAACCGACAAACAGTGATAACTGGGTTGCCAGGGGTTATGAAGCCCAAGACGTTATGAAGCCCATGAAGATAAGTTAGAATAGTTAAGTCTTAAGTCCGAGTTGGACTCTACATGTAACCCGCCTCTTCAACATATATAAGGAGGGGTAGGGCTCCCCAAAGAGGGACAAGCTACAAGCAAGAAGAAACAATCTTAGGGCTAGACACAAAGAGGAGAGCCGGTTTACGGCGACTCCCTGGTGATGATAATGAGACCTAGCCTCAAACAGCATGTAGGATTGTTACCGGATGATGTTTCCCGGGGCCCGAAGCTGTCTAAATCCCTGTCTTGTGTTGCGTCTCTCGATTCCGCACAACCCCTCTCAAGCTACCACATAGATGCGTTGGCCTCGCGACTAAGTCATAACACTAAGGACATCTGCCGTGACAAAACCACGACACTGTCACTGGCAGTAAGAGAGTAGCACTACTAGTACTAGCCTTGTAATACTTGTAATGGAAGAATATGACATAGTGCTAGTACACAGGTACAAATTATAATCAGTAGGAAAATATCATCATTCAGTAGGAAAACAACCTTAGCTAGGTCAGTTCTGAACTACATATGGCAATCTCACTTTTAGGAAAGGAACTGACGGGAGCTTCATCATTTTTAGTAACAACAGTACATATATAGCAATTGGAAGCAAACAGATGTACACATAAGATAAAAATGTAGTGCTGAAAGTTTAATGCTTACAAAAGACTTGCTGAAATAGTGAAAAATATGGAGTCACCAAGATGGCTAAGAAACTCCCAAAGTCCACTAGCAAATCCAAGATCTAATCATGTTACACACAGCATAACAATTTAAGATAATTAGGATAAGGATAGTAGGAAATGAAAAGAAAAGAGCTCAAAAAACAATCACAACAGCAAAATAATAAAAACCTTAGGTAAGCATTATCAGACCAGAAAACAAGACATGCATAGAATATATTTGAGAATTCAACCAATATTAAACGAGAACAAGCATGTAGTATTGACCACTACCTTGAGAATCAGCAGTTTAACTCTGTTTTCTTTCTCGTCAACACAAGTGAAATAACTTCAGAAGTCCTGTAACCTAGGAGATGTAAGCAAACGATTTGACTTAGATTTTTGTATTTGGTAGTCTAATCAGCAAGACAAAGTATTTGGTAGTCTACTGGAAAAAAAAAACAAGTGCCAAATCAGGGTAGGCGTACAGATTTGTATTTTTTTCAGCATGAATCTGATGGGGCCTAATACTATGCCGTGGATGGGTAACTACCACAATACCCAAGTCTATCAAATCCATCTTATTCCTACTTGGAACTTGTCATTAACATGTTGTTGTTGCCTACCTAATTATTGCTACGAATTTGTCCTAGTCTCGATCACATCCAATACCAACGCAGACCATTCTAAATTCTCCACATGGACATGTATATTGATACGGCATTTATATACTTAAGAGAAAGGAGAGCAGTGACAGGCTAACTAATTCGGGTTCCCTGGGTATGAGGGGATAGAAAGAGACATGTGAGTGGGAATGGGCTGGCCAGCTGCTGCGAACGCGGTCTGGCCGTCAACCCGCATTAGATTCTGCTGCTGACATTGCCCTACTCCACTCTGCTCTACTCATGGCGCACACTGTAAATACGATTGAATGAACCCTACCACATGTCAGTGCACACCAATCTTGACTATGGTGCAGTGCAGGAACCAAAGTCTGACAGTGTGTTTTTTGGGCACTTTGTCTAAGGTTCAGACGCCAAAACCCGCCTATGAGATGAACATTTGCTAAGACAAGAAACCTAGCAACTTTATGTTGGGGAACGTAGCAGAAATTCAAAAGTTTCTACGCATCACCAAGATCAATCTATGGAGAGACTAGCAACGAGAGAGAGGGGAGTGCATCTTCATACCCTTGAAGATCGCGAGCGGAAGCGTTCAAGAGAACAGGGTTGAGGGAGTCGTACTCGTCGTGATCCAAATCACCGAAGATCCTAGTGCCGAACGGACGGCACCTCCACGTTCAACACACGTACAGTTGGGGAAGACGTTCCTCCTTCTTGATCTAGCAAGGGGTAAGCAGAGGTTGATGGAGATCCAGCAGCACGACGATGGCAGTGGTGGAAAGTGGCGGCGATCTTCGGCAGGCTTCTGCCAAGCTCGGCCGAGAGGAGAGGTGTTGCGGGGGGGGGCGCCAGGACTAGGGTGCAGCCTCCCCCCTCTTTATATAGGGGTCCTAGGGGTGCGCCGCCCACTAGAGATCCCATCTCAGGGGGCGGCTGGCGGGGACTTGCCACAAGCCTGTTGCTGGGCGCTTTCACCCCTAGGGTTTCCAACCCTAGGCACAGGGAGGCCTGGGGGGCGCACCAGCCCACCAGGGCTGGTTCCTTCCCACTTTAGCACATGGGGCCCTCCGGGATAGGTGGCCCCACTGGTGGACCTCGAACCCTTCCAAGTGGTCCCAGATAATACCCAAGTGACCTTCAAACTTTCCCGGTGGCCGAAACTAGACTTCCTATATACAATTCTTCACCTCCGGACCATTCCGGAACTCCTCGTGATGTCCGAGATCTCATCCGGGACTCCGAACAACTTTCGGGTTACCGCATACTAATATCTCTACAACCCTAGCGTCACCGAACCTTAAGTGTGTAGACCCTACGGGTTCGGGAATCATGCAGACATGACCGAGACAACTCTCCGGCCAATAACCAACAACGGGATCTGGATACCCATGTTGGCTCCCACATGTTCCACGATGATCTCATCGAATGAACCACGATGTCGAGGATTCAAGTAATCCCGTATACAATTCCCTTTGTCAATCGGTACGTTACTTGCCCGAGATTCGATCATCGGTATCCCAATACTTCGTTAAATCTCGTTACCGGCAAGTCACTTTACTCGTTCCGTAATGCATGATCCCGTGACTAACTACTTAGTCACACTGAGCTCATTATGATGATGCATCACCGAGTGGGCCCAGAGATACCTCTACGTCATACGGAGTGACAAATCCCAGTCTCGATTCGTGCCAACCCAACAGACACTTTCGGAGATACCTGTAGTGCACCTTTATAGTCACCCGATTACGTTGTGGCGTTTGGTACACCCAAAGCACTCCTACGGTATCAAGGAGTTACACAATCTCATGGTCTAAGGAAATGATGCTTGACATTAGAAAGGCTTTAGCAAACGAACTACACGATCTTGTGCTATGCTTAGGAATGGGTCTTGTCCATCACATCATTCTCCTAATGATGTGATCCCGTTATCAATGACATCCAATGTCCATGGTAAGGAAACCATAACCATCTATTGATCAACGAGCTAGTCAACTAGAGGCTCACTAGGGACATGTTGTGGTCTATGTATTCACACATGTATTACGGTTTCCAGTTAATACAATTATAGCACGAACAATAGACAATTATCATGAACAAGGAAATACAATAATAACCATTTTATTATTGCCTCTAGGGCATATTTCCAACACTTTATACAGTGTATGTATTGTGATAAGAAACTAAAATCTGATACTGGCAGTGAGTATTATGCCTAGCAGCACTCATTTGGAGCACATCCTTCCTGGCCATTACTGTATGAACACTTGACAACACTTGAAAATTACTACTTTCGTTCATATACAATGGAAGCGCCCTGTCTTCCTCTCCAACAACAGTTGATTGAGTTGCCCTATCGATCCAGAGCTGAATGAGCGTGACATCGGAGGGCGGGGCAGACGGTGGGGAGGAGGGCGAGGGGAGGTGGAGGGCGCCAAGGGAAGGAGGGAGGGAGGAATGGGGAGGAAGGGTGGAGAGGAGGAAGGAGGAAGGAGGAGAGGTACACTGGCTGGCCGGCCGATCGCCGGAGGGGTCGGGGTTGGGGTCGGGGTCAGTCGGGCGGCGCAGGCGGTGGGCCGACAGGAGGCGGCGCAGGCAGGGGCCGACGCTGGGAGGCGGCCGAGGGGTCGGGCCGACGCTGGGAGGCTGTCGGCTGACGCCCGAGGTCGCGAGGCGTCGGCGATGGCGCCGGGAGGCGCTGAGGCGGCGCGCACGACGAGGCGGGCGCGTCGTGGGTTCGTCGGGCAGCTGGTGGGGGAAGTGGATCTGGCAAGAGGAAGAAGAATTGACGAGTTAGAGCTAGGTGGAAGATTACTAAGGGCGCACCCCCGAGCGGTGCGCCATTAGTAATCTTTTTTTTAGATAGCAATGGCGCACCCCCCGTCGGTGCGCCATTAGTAATCTTTTTTTTATATAGAATGGCGCACTAGCCAGAGGTGCGCCATTAGTAGTCTTTTTTTATATAGCAATGGCGCACTGCACCGAGGTGCGCCATAAGTAATTTTTTAATTATTTTTTGTTGCATCTAATAATTTTTAAGAAAATGAATATGAATATGAAACAGTAATATATTTTTATAAAAACAGTAATAATTTTTTTAAAAATATCATCAAATTTGTTATTTGAAAATATTTATGAATATGAAAAAATATCATCAAATTTATTATTTGAAAATATCATCAAATTTGTTATTTGAAAATATAATCAAATTTGTTTTTTTTATTTTAGTTGCATTCATTTGTGACAGTGGGCGGGCAGGAGGTGCGGGGAGAGGTGCGGGGGTGCTCGGCGGTGGAGCAGAGGGAGGTCTTGCGTGAGTCGTCGAGGCGGTGGAGTGGGAGGGTGCGAGGGGTCGGCCAGGTGGCGGCCGGTGGAGCAGCCGGAGAGGTGCGGGGGTGCTCGGCGTGAGGGGACCGGATCCAAGTAGGTGGGATAACGATCGAGATGGAGGGATCGAGATCGAGTGTCCATGAAATTTAAAAAGATTCATGAGTTCAAAAAGTGCCCATGAAATACAATCGAGAAATGAAGGCTACAATTTAAATACAATCGATCTTAGCTAGCTATCTGTTCACAATCTTCTTGCCCTTATTTTTCCTAAATGGAGTTCTTCTCTTGAGCAGGCGTCCTTTAGGTAGGTGGTGATGCTTCTTCTTGTGGTGTATCGATACTTCATCATTGTCGTCATGTTCCATCTTCGGGTCGCCCTACTTGTCGAATTCTTGCTCATTGGCGACTCCATCCATACCGATGATCTTCCTTTTGCCTCTCCTCACGACAACACGACTGGGCTTTGGCGGGTCGGTAATGAAGAAGCATTGGTCCACTTGGGAAGCCGGTACCCATGGCTCATTTTTCACGGTGACGTTTAGCCCTTGATCTTGGATTTGGCTTGGGTATAACCATGATGGTGAAATACGGTCTTCTTTTATGGCGCTCTTGGCCCATCTCACACGGAACATCGGGACCTTCTCTCCAGTATTAGCTCAGCTCTCAGATCTCCTCAATCCTTCCATAGTATATCTGTCCTTGTCGTTACCGTGTAGGATTCCATCATTACCCCGGAGTTCGATAACCATCGCTCTTCATGTCCTTTCCTCGTGTAGAATGTGTAGCCGTTGATATAAATACGCCTCATCGTCATCATGTTGTGCTCGGCGCCCTCGACAAAGCGAATATGAGTTGTTCTTCCGCGAAAAGAATCCTCTTTTAAAGGGTGCGATAGAAGCTTCTGCTTGAACCAACGCAACGCGTGAAACATGAGTTGTGCTCTTTGATTATATCCCCGTCCGGCCCTCCTGTTGGCCTCTTGGCCATTGTCACGTCTTCTCAATAAAGGTTTTGTGCTCTACCACCCAAGGATCGACCACGTCTATGTGTTGTAGCACGACTAGGTTTGCTCTTTCAAAGTCGTGAGTCGACCCTCGAAATCGACATGCATTTCACGGTGACCCCATCCGGCGAGCCTGCCGAGGTGCTGGTTGTGAAGCGGACCAGCACGGGATTCTCGATGCCTAGATAATTAGTGCGAGTAGAGATGCACTCTTGATCGAAAGCCCCTGGCTATGCTTCCCTCCTAAGCGTGACATGTTGCGAACGTATCCTTTGATGACACCATTCATCCTTTCGAGCGGCATCATGCATGCAGGAACGTCGGCCCAGCTTGGATGATATCCTCCACGATATGGACCAGCGGATGCACCATAACATCAAAGAATGCGGGCGGAAGTACATCTCAAGCTCGCATAGTATCACCACGATATCTTCCTCAGAAGCCTTCTACGAGTTGCCTCACGCCAACCGACTTCCGAGATGATGTCGAAAAAGTTGCATAGGTCAAATAGCGTTTCCGCAGACGTGCGCGTCCATGATCCCATGGATTGCAACTGGAAATATCTGCGTCATCATACGTGACGATCGTGAGACTTTATCGGCTGAACTTCGCTTTGCTGTGTCTAGGTATCTGCTTATCTTCCCAGCGTAATCGTAAGGAAGTTTTACTCCTCTGGCGGTGTGAAAAACTGATCGATCTCCTCCTGACTTAGAGTGAAGCACGCGGGACGGTAGTCATTTCCGGTCTTCTTGGCCTTTTTGCCTTTGCGACGACTTTTCGTGTCCTGCTTCGCCTCATCATCATCATCATTAGCGTGAAGCTCCTCCCTGATGCCCATTGATTTCAAGTCTGCCCTTGCTTTCGGCCCATCTTTGGTCCTCTCTGGCATATTCAGCAGGGTACTAAGCAGACTCTCGCACACATTCTTCGTGATATGCATGACATCAAGGCCGTGAGGCACACGGTGGATTTTCCAGTACGGCAAGTCCCAGAAAACAGACCTCGTTTTCCATACCTTCAGCCGTGGCTCTGGCGCCTTTCGCTTCTTTCCCGGCTCTGGCGCCTTTTGCTTCTTTCCCGGCAGTAGGCAATCTTTCCAATTTTTCAACAACTCGTCTATTTCCTCGCCGCTCCTCGTACGCGGGCGTCTTCGGGGTTCAGTTTCACCATCGAACAGATCCTTGCGTTTTCTCCACGGGTCATCGTCGCGAAGCCACCTTCGATGTCCCATGAACACGGTTTTCGAAGACCGAAGATCTCTATCTAGCTGGCGATATGTTGTGTCATCCATGCACCTAACGCATCCAGAAAATCCGTGGACCAACTGCCCCGCGACATATCCATAACCGAGATAGTCGTGCACCGTCGTGAGCAGTGCGGCTCTCATAGGGAAATATTCTTTCTGTGGGCGTCCCACGTATTGGCTGGCATTTTCCACAGCGTGTCTAGCTCCTCTTTCAGCAGCCCCAGATACAGATTGATGTCGTTCCCTGGTTGTTTCGGCCCTTCAATTAGCATACTCATGTGAATGTACTTCCTCTTCATGCACAACTGTGGGGAAGATTGTACATCCACACAAACATAGGCCAGGTGCTATGTGTGCTTCTCTGGCTGCCAAATGGATTGACTACATCTGTGCTCGCGCCCAGCACGATGTTCCTTGGATCCTTCCCAAATTATAGGTGTTCAAAGTTCAACTCTTGCCACATGGCTCCCATCCCTAGGGTGACTCAAAGATCTTGTCTTTTTTATTTATCTCCGGATCATTTGCGTCATATTCTGGCTTCTTCTCCTCCCTATCCGGCGTGCCAACGCAGGAGCTTTGCTACCTTAGGGTCCGCGAAATACCGCTGCAGACGAGGAGTGATCGGAAAGTACCACACCACTTTTCGAGGAGCTTTCTTCCTCTTCTTGTATCGGTGGCGCCACACACGGACATATGGTAGACTCCGCGTGCTCGTCCCGATAAATGATGCAATTGTTCATGCACTGAGATAGTATTTCACGTGTGGTAAATCCAGAGGACACACGATTTTCTTCGCCTCCTCGAAACTGGTGGGCACTTGTTCCCCTTGGGAAGACGTTACGCGCGCGAATGTCATGTTCTCGTCGAAGCATGCGTCGGTCATTTTGTGTTTTACCTTCATCTCCGTGAGCCATGAGTATTACTTTCGGTGGGTATCCTCGGGCCTGCATCCTTCATACAATGGAGTAATCGCGTCTATCTCGATTGATCCATCTTGGCTTTCTCTCGGGCGGCAGCTCTGGCGTTATCCGTCTGCTTGAGAAGCAGCTCTTGAATATGAGGGTCCTCGCACCCAGCCCATCGATGGTCCATCGCCGTCGCCTCCGCCGGCATCTTCATCTTCATGATCATGCCCTTCGTCTGCTCCCGGCATCTTCCTCATCATCATGTCCTGCATCTTCTACATGATGATCGTGTACAGCATCACCGTCGTGATCATGTCCTCGAGATTCTTCGTCTTCTCGCCCGCTTGAGCCGCGGTGGTTGTCTTGCTGCCCTTCCTTATTTCTTGCCCGACCCCATGGGCGACTTCATAGTCATCTTCATCACCTTGCCACCGATAGCCATCCATGAAACCATGCAAGAGCAGGTGGTCCGCACCTACTGGAATCCGGGTCCGCAATAAGGCTCTTCACTTGCATCTTGACGCGGAGCTCAAAAACCTATTCACCATGCCTTCGGGTCATCGTGCGGACCATGGTGCGCCCTGCGAGGTAGAGCAACAAAGCGATATTTTAGAACCAAGAAAAATTTGGCATGACTTTCCTAAAAATAGGACAAAAAAGAATGCATAGTGCCAAAATTCTCGCAGAAACGGAAATGAATCAACATTCCGGCAAAATATTGGCAACTATCGCATTTCAAATACCGGTACCTGCAAACAAAAAACATATATGCAACACCACAAACATACATAGATCTAGCTAGGCCACAAAAAGTGCATGTGCACGTTGTTGGAGGGAGAACAACATAAAGATAGCTTCCCCCCTTACTTACCTATCAACAAAAGGTAATTTAACCACTTAATTTGGATGGATCTATGGTGCAAATGAGGTGAGGGGGAGGAGGCAGCCGAGACAAGCTTGGAGGAGGAGGTGGAGACAATGAAGTGGGTAAAGTGAGTGGTTAGGTGTGGCTGTCCGAAATATCTTGTTGGTCTCAGGTTACTAATGGCGCACCACCTGCAAATGCGCCATTAGTAACCCTGGTTACTAATGGCGCACCTGCTGGTGGTGCGCCATTAGTAGTTTTGCAAAAAAATAATAATATATATATATATACTAATGGCGCACTATGCCACGGTGCGCCATTAGTAGTTTTGCAAAAAAAGAATAAAAAAAACAACAGTAGTGGCGCACTGTGCGGCTGGTGCGCCATTACTAGTTAGAAGTAGTAATGGTGCACTGTGCACTGGTGCGCCATTAGTATGTTTGGAAAAATAACTAAAAAAAATTTTGTTACTAGTGGCGCACCATGTGTCTGGTGCGCCGTTGGTGTCTTTCACACTAATGGCGCACCAGCACATGACGCGCCATCACTATAGTAGTGGCGCACCACATGCCAGGTGCGCCATTAGTATACATTACATCTATAGCCCTTTCCTAGTAGTGGCTCGTCGTAAAGGGTTATGTCGATGCTAGCTTCGACACAGATCCGGATGACTCTAAGTCACAAACCGGATACATATTTATATTAAATGGTGGAGCTGTCATTGGTGCAGTTTCAAGCAGAGCTTCGTGGCGGGATCTACGTGTGAAGCGGAGTACATAGCTGCTTCGGAAGCGGAACATGAAGGAGTCTGGATGAAGGAGTTCATATCCGATCTGGGTGTAATACCCAGTGCATCGGGTCCAATGACAATCTTTTGTGACAACACTGGAGCAATTGCCTTAGCAAAGGAACCCAGGTTTCACAAGAGAACCAAACACATCACGAGACACTTCAACTTCATTCGTGAAAAGGTCAAGGATGGAGACATACAAATCTACAAAATACATACAGATCTGAATGTGGCAGACCCGTTGACTAAACATCTTCCGGGGGAAAAATATGATCAGCACCAAGACTCCATGGGTATTAGATTCTTTACTATCTAATCTAGATTATTGACTCTAGTGCAAGTGGGAGACTGTTGGAAATATGCCCTAGAGGCAATAATAAAGTGGTTATTATTATATTTCCTTAATCATGATAAATGTTTATTATCCATGCTAGAATTGTATTGATCAGAAAATTAAATACATGTGTGGACACATAAATAAATATCGTGTCCCTAGTAAGCATCTACTATACTAGCTCGTTGATCAAAAGATGATTAATATTTCCTAACCATGGACATGTGTTGTCACTTGATAACGAGATCACATCATTAGGAGAATGATGTGATGGACAAGACCCATCCGTTTGCTTAGCATATGATCATTTAGTTTATTGCTACTGCTTTCTTAATGTCAAATACATATTCTGCCGACCATGAGATCATGCAACTCCCTGATACGGAGGAATACCTTGTGTGCTATCAAACGTCACAACGTAATTGGATGATCATAAAGATGCTCTACAGGTATCTTGAAGTTTTCTGTTGAGTTGGCATGGATCGAGATTGAGATTTGTCACTTACCGTGTATTGAGAGGTATCGCTGGGCCCTCTCGGTAATACAGCGCCACAAGAAGCTTGCAAGCAAAATAACTAAGGAGTTAGTTACGAGATGATGTATTATGAAATGAGTAAAGAGTCTTGCCAGTAACGAGATTGAACTAGGTATGAAGATGCCGACGATCGAATCTCAGGCAAGAAACATACCGACGGACAAAGGGAACTATGTATGTTGTCATAAAGGTTCGGCCGATAAACATCTTCGTAGAATATGTAGGAACCAATATGGGCATCGAGGTCCTGCTATTGGTTATTGACCCGAGAAGCATCTCAGTCATGTCTACATCATTCTCGAATCCGTATGGTCTGCACGCTTAACATTCGTTGACGATATAGTATTATATGAGTTGTGTGAAATAGTGTCTGAATGTTGTTCGATGGCAGGAAGACAAAATGGTGGCATCGATGTACCCGACGAGCAAAGGCGGTTGCGTGAACGCTTCATGCTATCAAGCTATCATTCATCTAGTGATTAACTTCCATGAACATGCATGTCTGTTTCATATATGTAGGACTCTGGCACTTTGTTATGTGCTCTGACTGATGTATTTGTGATTGCGTGTCTTTTGTGGCTTGTGAGATATGCCAGAAAAATAAGATCTTTTTTATTCTTGTTTTGTTGTGATTTTTTCCTTTGTGGACTTCTGATGATCAGTAGAACATTTGCAAGCTGCTTCTTTGACCTGTTGTGCTGTTGTTTGGAGCCGATGTGCAGCTGCTCCTACCCTGCCCTTCTCCCAGTGTTATTCATTTATTCAGTTAATTGATTTGCCATGTTCTATGACTGCTAACAGTGAGACATCAAGAAGCCAAGAAAAAGGTTTAGATGCAATTTCAAGAGTATGCAGGGCGACAAGAAGCCAAGAAAAGGAAGTTAATCTTCGCATTCGATATTCAGGGCATATATATTCATCAGCCATTGAGTTTCTTATGGTTCATTTATTGGCTGAAACTTCGTTTTTTATTGCAGTTGACCAAACCCAACCAGGCCGTGCTAAAGCATCAGCGAAATCAGCAATCTAGGCGAACCTAGAATCAAAGGTATGTGTACTCATGTGATATTTCTGTAATTGTGCCTGATGGTCCACTAATAATTAGACTCACAGGCATCAGCAATTGAGCACATGGGGCGCCAAGTATTAGCTAGCATTTGTTGAAAGGTACAGTATTTAAACATTTCCGTTGAGCCTTAATATTTTTGCTGGTGCCTATATTCCCAGCAAGGTCGAGAAAACGTATGTTTATTCTTCGCTCTAGACATTGTATAATTTATAGGCTCACGGATGGTGATGTCTACTTTGCAATTTTAGTTGGTTAGTAGAATAATTAGTAGCTTGAGGTTGACAACGACATGTTAATTTATTGCACATATTGAAATCATGTTAGATATGAGTACCAGGGAGCCCTCTTAACCATTCTTTATTATTTGGTACGAAGTATATGATAATTAATGCAGACCCGTGCTACTTGTTTATTTATTTTTTGATTGATGGTTGCTTAACCAAAATGTCTCAACTCTTGCGGACATGCTAACTTGTTAAGTTTCTTCCCCAGATGGTGCAAGTACAGAAGAAGGAGCAGAAGATTGTATGCATGAGTGATGCTTTCTTAACTTAACTTAATTTTGTTCACTAAGATGGATTAAGCCTGGGTGGAGGTAGCAGTTGTGTGCAGGGTTGATGTGTGCAAGCTAGAAGTTAATTTTGAATTGTGATATGTTATTAATCATGCCCGCAGTTTCTCAGATATTTTAGTTTGTAGGAATATTAATAGCATAACCATCTCTTGTTGCCACGCATTGAAAGAACCAACCGGGGAGTATGCAGTCTCGGCGGCGTGAGGAAGCAGGGATTGGTGACCTGATGAGGAGAGGAGGAGGTTAATGGGAAGCAGGTAGCAACCTAGAATTTCTTCCTATTTTTTATCATCTTTTTGTTTAGTACCACAACAGATAAGCATCTCTTGACACTTCTTCTCTAAATAGGTAAGCATCATGGGCAGTTGGTACGAGGAGGACCTTGAAAAATGATTTTTGGGGTGGTGTTTCCCCCCACTGCTGCTTGGTTAGATGATAGATCTCCTGATAATGCAGTGTGTTTTCAATTTCGTGAGTTTGACCTCTTTCAGAAAGCTTTTCAATTACAGTTCTGTCTCTCATGGATGGATGGTCACATGGGAGTAATCAATTTACTAGCTATGAAGATTGATGGGATTGACAAAACACAAAAATGATCCAGTTGGTGGAACTATTGTAAAACTACTGAAGGAGGTAACCCTTTACAAGAGGACTATTTGACAGGAAAAAACAAGTCTACGGGTAGCCAAGTATTCTTGATTGAAAGTCTGCAAGTAGACAAGTAGTCTTATGAAAGGCCATTCTAGAGGATCTTTGCTTGTTGTTGCTATACCAGTTTACCTCTATTTTTTGCCAGTAGCTAGCACTGTATTTTATTCTCTTTGTATAACACAATAATTGCGCCCCAT
The DNA here is from genome assembly GCA_021605145.1 of Aegilops bicornis. NCBI lineage: Eukaryota > Viridiplantae > Streptophyta > Magnoliopsida > Poales > Poaceae > Aegilops > Aegilops bicornis. Next base: position 1,951,193 of record JAHIAL010000030.1, read on the forward strand.
GTGGGAATTGAAACCGAGAACTACAGCAAGAAAGCGGAAGCTGCTAGCCAGTGCAACACAATCACTTTCGCACACATATAACAGCACAATTATTAAAGAAACTACAGCAGCAAAACATAAATAAAAACTACAAAAAAGTGTGCATGAGTAGGATCGAACAGACGATCTAAACGTAACCCTAAAAAAAAAGAACACACGATCTAACGTGAGTGAACCACATCCCTATCGACCATAATACATACATTTTGTTGTCTAAATCTGGCAGCTCAATTTATATAAACTGTAGGGAGTGATAGATTTAATCTTTTTTTTAATTTGAACAAATTTTTTCTTTTATCACAGAAGTCAAATTCGCAGATAATATTTTAAATCCAGAATATGTTCAAATTCTTTAATGTTGCAAATTTAGATCACTATTTTGATACCCAGAAATATTTGAAAAATTCATGATTGTTTATCTGAAATTATGTTTTCTTCTAAAAATGTGAATATTGTGAAAATTTTGGAACATTTTTCGAAATCCGAAATCATTTTTCAACTCCTGGAACTTTTCTCAAATTAATGAGTTGTTTGTAAAATTTTGTAATTATTTTTGTGTTCATGAACATTTTTTTAAATGCTAAAATAATTTGTATTCCAAACATTTTTAGTGAATTTCTAAACATTATGCAAAATTTGATGAATAGTTGTCAATGTTAAAAGCATAAAAAGAGGCGCCCACACCTTCGCACTCTGAATTTATGAACATTATTCATGAGTAATAGCTAACCTGTATAGTATGACCCACCTTAATTACACTCTCAAAAAGCTTATTGAAACCTGTGCTATAGCCGGTTGTAAAACTACAACCCGCTTTTTTTATCTCTCCTCTTCTCTCATAGAGCATTGGCTCGACGCTTGATATGACGCTGCCATGGTGAAGAAGTTCCTCGACACCGTGCCAATGCCCGATTGGCTGTACTCTGTGGTGGCCAGGATTGAACAATTCTGCGACGTCGATACAATGGCGCTCGTGCGAAGCTCAAGTCTCCGGGAAAGATAGGGAAGTGCTAAATTGCGGCGTCCGCAGCCACTTCTCGAGGGAGTGCAGGAAGCCACGAAAGGAGGAGGCGCTGCTCGCCGATGCCGCCGCCGCCGCCTAGCCGGCTCTCCTGCAGGGCAGGCCGCGTGGCTAGGTCGTTGTTTAGGTGGGGTTTGTTAGAAATAAACCACGCTGCCATGGTGTATTCTAGAAACAGGCTGTTCAGTGGCCAGGGTGTTCGGCGCCATAACTAATTGTCCTGTACTTCTTCTACCTCCATCCAAGAGAGCGCGCAACTCTAGGGCACAGCTCCAAAAATCTTCGACCCAAGATGCTGAGATTGAAGCTTAGGAAAATAAAATGAATCTCATAAAAAAAAAGGATTAGAGCGCTCACCCGTCTCTTTTTTTTGCAAGAAAACTTCCAATGAATTCATCCTCAATCATGGTAATACAACGGACACCAGAAATAATAAAAGTTACATCCAGATCCGTAGACCATCTAACAGCGACTACAAGCACTGAAGCCAGCCGAAGGCGCGCCGCTGTCATCGCCCCTCCCTCACTGGAGTCAGGAAAAATTTATTGTAGTAGAAAGTCGGGAACTCGTCGTGCTAAGGCCACATAGGACCAGCGCAGCAGAACAACAACCGCCGCCGATAAAGAGTAGTGTAGATCAGAAGGATCCAACCCAAAGAAACACAAACGTAGACGAACTACGACCAAATCCGAGCAAATCCACTAAGGATAGATCCGCCGGATACACACCTCCACATGCCCACCGACGATGCTAGACATACCACCGGAACGGGGCTAGGAGGGGAAGACCTTATTCCATCTCCAGGGAGCCGCCGTCGTCTCGTCTTCCTGAGCAGGACACAAGCCTTAATAAAACTTGAAAAAAGCGTCTAAAAGCGAAGCCCTCCCATCAGCAAGAGCAGGATCCTGCGCCGTCGTGACCCTAAAGCCACCGAAGGCGTGCTATGTTACAAGAGGAGATAAGAAGGGGAGTAACTACGGGCGTTACTGGAAGCTGATGTGATGACTACACTTGAAGTCCAACGTTAAGCTACCCGAACGTTGCAGCCTGTGTCCGAGTGGTGTTGGTCAGGCCGAATGGTGGGAAGACGTCTGAGTGGCTGGACCGCATTCGAGTGGACACCCTAGAGTGCACACTCGAATGTGCCTATGGCCCGAAGACCTTCCAATTTTGATGTGAGACCCTAGGTGGGCCCTAAATGTTAGGTCTATGAACCTATTTTTTGTAGATGACCTATAATAGCCACCATGAAACCGCGTGTGACGTTTTGGCTCCTAGGATCATCTGCACTTGCGCTTAATAAAAAATCAAAACAAATACTAGAAAAATTCAAAAAATTCCAATTTTTTTGGCATGATAGATAATTTGGTGCGTGACGTCTGCTCCAAATTTCAGAGCATTTGGACATCTGAGTAGCTTTCGGCAAAAAAGACAAATTTAGGGTATGTTAAATAGTGTACTGTTCATATACTGTTCTGATCCAATTTGTCTTTTTTGTTGAGAGCTAATTAAATGTCCAAATGTTCTGAAATTTAAAGTGCACCTCACGCACCAAATTATCTACCTTGCATAATTTTTTTTTAATTTTTTGAATTTCCCTGAGTTTTTTATGATTTTTTTCTTGAGCAGGTGCAGATGAGCCCGAGCTCAGAATTGGATATTCGCCATGAAACCAGCCATCTCTCATGGATTAATTAAGAAATGACGACAGCAGCAGCCGGCCGGCTGCTACGCTTTGCGCTTTTGCCTAATTAATTAAGAAACACGAAGCCGCCGGCAGGCCGACCTGTCAGCTCATAACATTATCAGGAGGCTGCTTCTTTCATCTTATTGTTATTTTTATTTTATTTTTTGCGGGACGGCTGCTTCCTTCATGTGCCGTTTGTTTGATTCTCCAGCGCAGCCTAATTAACTAGTACTCTTCTCTGAATTATTCCTCGATAAGATGCATGCATGCGAATATCCATTTGGTGCTTGCTCTTCTCGGAGCAACCAACTCGATCTGCATGTGCATTCTTTAGAGCGTAGCCATGAGGCTTCTTTAGAGCAGCTTCGATCCAGATGTGCAGTGTCGGAGCATCTCCCTGTAATTTAACTTCTAACCGCTACTCCTTGCCTAAATTTAACTCTCCAAAAAAAACCTTTTAACAACCATTTTTGAAACAAGGCAAAGACTTGACATTTTCATTGACTAAGAGAAAAGTTTGTGAGATACATTACTCAAGAGGCAGAACACTAACTAATTACTCTTGCGACATTACAGTACTCAAAAGCTTGGCACCCGCAATAGACCAAACGATGCCTCATCCTTAATAAGGATAACAATCACGGCCACCGTTGCCGCTTTATTTCTAAAGACACGCGCGTTCCTTTCTTTCCAAATATCCCATCCAACAATGACAGAGCTTTTCTTTGATGTGAAATGTTGATTGTTCATTTTAACAACCAATGCAATGGAAGTACATCTCAAGCACAATTTATACTTAATTGCCATATTTAAAAACCAAGTAAACTCCAACTTCATCAACAAACTACTTAAACATCGCATAGCATAATTCAACTAAACCTAGAGTATAATTAAACTCAACATAGTGCTTAATTAACGGAGCTGCCTCCTCCCCTATAAAAAGACTAGGGTTTCTCTGCCTCCCGTCGACGCTGCCGCCGGTCCGCCTCATCTCCGGTGGCATTAGGGGTATAGCGGCGCGGTGGATCTTGGCGCTTGCCGGCGGGAGGGCTCCATTTTTAGATGTTCCTATGAGTTTTGTTAAGGTTTGTGTAATGCTTAGGAAGATGAGATGGTGGCTACTCCTTGAAGATGGAATAATGTTCTTACCGCCTAGCCCCCGTCCCGGTGGTTCACCTTGCATCGTCGGTGGATGTGTGGAGGTGTGTCTTCGAGGGATCTGTGGATTTGCTCAGCCATGGTCGTAGTTCGTCTACATTTGTGTGTCTTTAGATTGGATTCTCCGATTTACGCTACTCTTTAATGGCGACAGTTGTTGTTCTGGTGTGTTCGTCCTATGGGGCTTAGCACGATGACTTCCCGACTGTCTATTATAATAAGTTTTGCCTGGTTCCGCCGAGGGAGAGGCGCGCCTTCGGCTCGCTTCAGTGCTTGTAGTCATCGCTAGGTGGTGTACGGATCTAGATGTAATTTTATTGTTTCCGTTGTTTGTTGTATATTCATGATTGATGATGAATAGATTGAAAGTTTTCTCGAAAAAAAAGGAGAGCTTAATTGACCCAAGTTAGACTACTCATCCTCGTCGCATGAGGAAATGGTGAGGACATCGTTATGCTTGGCGAAACTCGAAGCCTTAACTTCATCTACGGCGTCCTTGCCATTCACCATAGCCTCGTCAGTCGGTCGGGCATTGTGAATGACTAGATCGTCTCGAGTGCCGCCATTGCCGGCTTGGGCATCACTAGCGGCAGCCTAGACCACGACGCACCACCCCAACGATGGAAGGTGGTGAACGTCCATGTGGCCGCCCAACATGTGGAGGCTGTCGCCCTAGGACGCACGACGAAGGTCAAGGTTACCGCCGCCGGAGCCCACCCCAGGCTAGACTGTTCGTGGTCCGACAAGCAACATGTGTCATAACCTGGATGATTCTTGCCGAATTATAGGTTAGTGGACTGAACTGAAACCGCAAGTTTGTGGACTGAACTGAAACCGTATGACAAGTTGATGGACCCTAATGCATTGTTATAATTTTTTTTCCGGAGGAATATATTAGTGCTGACTAGTCAAGCTATGTGGACTAGTAATATTGTTTCACAAGTTGGATTAAACTGAACCCGTAGGACAAGTTGATGGACCCTAATGCAATTGACTCACTGTTTTTACTAATCATATTTTTCCCTAAAAATATGAATACTCTTTTTTTGGAGGAATATATATAAGTGCTACCTGGTCCATATACTCCCTCCGTTTGAAATTACTTATCTCGAAAATGGATGTATCTAAAACTAAAATACGTCTAGATACATCCATTTCTACGACAAGTAATTTCGAACGGAGGGAGTATATGTGATCCACAGATAATGTCGTAGTAGTCTAAAGTGGACTAAGTAGGCAATGAGTTAGATAATCGTTGCCGGTTTATGTGGTCAAAAGACTTTTTTTAAAGAAACACAGTATAAAATGCAGACCTAGTATGAACACGCACGTATACTCACCTCTATAAACCCTTACACGCATGCTCTATCCCCGCGTTGTCTCGGCTGAGGCGACACGGGCGGATCCCAGCCTGCGCTGCCGGCCGCCCTCCCGCCCCCCTTCCTCCCCTCGCCGTCGCCGGAGGAGGCCGCCGGGCTAATCCCGGGCGGCGGACGGCGGCGGCAGGGTCGGCTTCCTCTCGCCGAGGCTCACGGGATCTCGGGGTGGGAGGCTCGATCCCCTTCTGCGTCGGCGTTGGATCCGTTCGAAGGCATCGGCTGCGTCGCCGGTGGGCCTCGGGCTTCTTCTCCGGCCAGGGCGGCCCCGCCAGTGACTCTCGCGGAGTGGCGGTCGCGGGCTGTGTCGTGGACAGGCGACTGGTCTTCGGCCAGCTGCTCCTCTCTGGCGGTCAGGGCGGGCTCGGCCCCTTCGCCTGCCTTGTGGGGCGCGTCCCTGGTCGGGCCGGTGGCGTGCTGGCCTCGGGTGGCCCCTGTTCGGCGGTGCATTGGTGGGATCCCAGATCGGCCGGATCTGGCCCGTCTGTGTCTTCTTGACCGGGCGGAGGTGAAGTGCTTGGTGGCTCTCACAGTGCTTCTTTGGCGGGGTGTCACCGCGAGAGGTGGGCGGGTCGGCGAAGGTGCGGTGCGTGAGGGTGTTGGTCGTGTTGGGGATACTCCGCGTAAAGCTTGGCTGGTCTTGCGGCCGGGCGGCGTCGGCGTCTGTGGACGTCGTTTAACCTCCTTGGAGGCGTCGTTGTGGAGTCCGGCATGCTCTTACACCCTCGGATCTTGCTCTTCGGGTGAAAGCCTAAGGCCCGGTTGGGTCGAGCGACGGCGTCGACATCGTCGCTTCCCTCTTTGGGGCGTCGCCTTGAAGAGCTTCGGATCCCAGTTGCATGCTTACTGGGCTGGGCCTTTCAGCGGCAGGTCGGCAGGTGTCCGTCACGGCAATCTCTGCGGATGTTCGCGGCTTCCTGTTTGTAGCAGCGATAGGCGGCTTGAGCGGAGTCAGGTTTGTTGACGGTTCTTGGTAGTCGGTCTCTTCCGGCGTGTTCGAGGAGTCGCCGCTCTGGCGCTGGCATGGCGCAAGCCCAACGCTTTTCTCCTGCAATGCTCGTCGACAGAGTCGGAGCTGCCTGATCGCCGGCGCGTGTGGCTGACTGTTTGGCATCGGCCGGCTCAAGCCTCGATGCTTCCCCTCGGCGGCGTGTGTGTGTTCTTGTGTGGGTTGCCAGATCGTCCTGTGTGTCTTGTTTCTGCAGGCCAGTTGTGATGGTTTTCGCCCGGTTTTCCGTTTATTAACTAGGCAATTTTCTTCGAGCTTATTTAATGAATTGGGCCCTAAGGGACCGCGTTTCAAAAAAAAAAGAAATTTATAGAGACTAGGTGTCTCATAGTCGACAGGAACGTCATCTCTCATTGAACAAACATCTTAAGAAGATCTGAAATAAATCTTTAAAAAATGAGTGTACACCTGGATGAACTGGTTCCATCACAAGAAATCTTGCCACCTAAACTACACTCAGTGCATGTGATAAAGACAAATTGTAACATGTTAGCCTATGAGTTGGCTGTAGGAGCACGTGTGCGGTTTATTCGGTGTTTCGATCGAGGTTACACCTGAGCATATTTTTGTAATGAACGAGTGTAACTTTGTATCAATCAATGAAATATCCAATGCTCTAAAAAAATTACTACTTCTATAAACTTTTACAGAGGCAGTTATAATTAGACGAATAAACGTTACCATCCTCCACATCCAGAGTCGAGTGCCACCCGGCCTCATCGCAGTATAAAAGGCCACTAACACACGAATAAGTAGCAACAGCGCATCACCAAACACACGACTAATAAAATCAATGGACCTCTCATTTAGCTCGAAGCTCCTCTCCCTGCTCCAACAATGGCAGCTCCTCCTCCTCCTGGCACTCGTCTCCCTTGTCCTCTTGACGAGGAGACTGAGCAACAAAGGGCTCAGACTACCGCCCGGCCCAGCCCAGGCTCCGATCCTGGGGAACCTGCACCAGCTAGGCTTGCTGCCGCACCAGAGCCTACGGGATCTGGCGAGGCAGCATGGGCCAGTGATGCAGCTACAGCTCGGCACCGTGTCAACGGTGGTAGTGTCGTCGGCTGAGGCGGCGCGGGAGGTGATGAAGACGCACGATGAGGATTGCTGCACCCGCCCCGTGTCCCCGGGAATGAAGCGGCTATCCTACGGCCACAACAATGTCGGGTTCGCCCCGTACGGTCCCTACTGGAGCGCGATGCGCAAGTTCCTTCTGGTCGAACTCTTCGGTGTGCGCCATGTCAAGGCCGCATGGCACGCACGCGAATATCAGGTATGGATCGTCCAATTGCGTTGGTGATTTGGGCCTTCCTTATCTCCACTCCAACGTATTCTCTTGCATTTATTTTGGCGATTGATGTGTTCTCTTGTACTATTTGCATTGTGTATTTTTAAGCACAAAACACAATATAACATTGTGGTGCACATAAGAGCAGGGGCAAAATAATGCAACATGCAAAGACAAAATGATTTCGTAGTGCGCTCCAAAACACGATGAAAACCAACAAAACTGGTTTGAAGCACACAGAAGCAAAATAAATTGTTGTGAAACGACTAGCTATCATACAGACACGAAATAAGAGATGATATATCAAAAATAGAAAGGTGAACATGGTTCGCGCGCGCTCACATGAATAGTAAATTAAAAAATACTAGGAAATTGAAAAAAATTCTAAAATTTTGGGGTAACAAACTTGATCGGCCGTTCTACTCATGTGTGAAGTTTCATGAAGCATTGACACCCGTGATATTCTTAGTGAAGGAAGTACAATTGAGGCCTTACTATTCATTAAACAGTGTTTTTTAATATAGCTTTGATTTTGTTATTTTTGCCCAGAACAACAAGGATGTAATTTCTTTGTGAAACTCCATACGCGGGTATATCGGTTGACTAAGTATGTTACAAAAAGTATTCAGATTCTTTTATTTTTCTACTATTTTTTTTGGATTTACTATTCATAAGGGATGTGCCGCAATAATGGATCTGAATTTGCTATTCATCAAATCCGCGTCCATGATATATATGCTATTTCCATATCTCAGTCCATTATTACGGCACACACATGATAAAATCAGAGATGGTGGATATATATTGTGCATGGTAGAAACCTCATGGGTTTTATTAATTATAATAAGGTGGAGAAACTAATGAGCACCTTGAGCGGCTTGGCCGGAGAGCCGGTAGCACTCAAGGAGCACATCTTCAGCCTGGCCGACGGCATCATCGGCATGCTGGGGTTTTGGCGATATGTACAACAGCGACAAGTTCCACACCACAAGAACTTGGAGCACGTGCTCGAGGAGGCCACACACGCGCAGGCCAGCTTTTCCGCCGAGGACTACTTCCCCAACATCATTGTCCGCCTAGTCGACCAAATCACCGGCCTCGCCCGCTCGCCCATGGCGGATCTTCAAGAAGCTTGATACCTTCTTCGAGATCATCATTGAGCAGCATCTTGACCCTCAACGCGTCAAGCCTCCCAACGATGACCTCGTCGACCGCCTCATCGGTCTCTGGAAGGACAACAATGGCACCCTCAGCATCACGAGAGACCATGTCAAGGGCATCATCTTTGTATGTTATATTCGTTGCATCCACATCATGTCCTGTCCCGATTGAGAAAAAAATATCAACTAACACACATCACTCACCACCCTGCAGGGCACATTCATTGGTGGATCGGACACGGCCTCGGTGACGATCCTATGGGCAATGGCGGAGCTGATCCGGAAGCCGCAACTGCTAAAGAAGGTGCAAGATGAGATCAGATTCGTGGTGGGCAGTAACGAGAGGGTGCAACCGGATGACCTAGTAAAGCTAGGCTACCTCAAGATGGTGGTGAAGGAGACCCTACGGCTGCATCCGCCAGCGACCATGCTGCTACCAAGGGAGGCCATGCGGGATATCCAGATTGGTGGCTATGACGTGCCGGCTAAGACGCGAAGCTATGTGAGCAGCGTGGGCCATTGGTAGGGACCCAACAAGCTGGCCTGATGACCCGGAGGAGTTCAAGCCAGAGAGGTTTGAGACGGCGAGATAGACTTCAAGGGCGCCCATTTTGAGCTAACTCCATTCGGTGCAGGGCGGCGAATATGTCCTCGCTGTCTATGAGCACGGCTACTGTGGAGTTCACGCTAGCCAACCTGTTGTACTGTTTTGACTGGGCGCTCCCGAAGGGGGCGGTAGTGAGCATGGAGGAGGAAGGCAAGCTTATCCCCCTCCTCAAGACCCCGCTCGTGCTGGTGCCCACCCCATACCGGCACATGTAAGCACAGTGAGGCGTGACATGACACACCCGAGAGAGATCCACTCCAAATTAATTTTTCCCCATGTATGGAGTAAACACGCATGTAATCTTGTGACTATTAGTATTACCACTTTGTATGTACTATCAGTTTGTTTACCACAACTTGGAAGACAGTATATCACAACAATAAGCTTGGCACCTGTATGTTGTTGTAAAATGAGATAAATATACAAAACTTGTTGTTTCGGTTATTAAGTCTCAAGGGCAAGTATATATAATGGTATGCAATTGGGGGAATACGTGGAGTGCTCTCCGCGTATTTGGTTGGGGGGAGTTGGAGGAGGGAATGGGAGTTTAATATTGGTGAGACTAAAAGTCCGTTGATTGTTTCAGGGACTAACAGTCCAATTCCCAAGTATAATCCCATGGCCAACTCCCTCTCATAAATTCCTATTCCCTTGACCTTAATCTGCCAAACACGCTGTCTAAGACGTTTATCTCTACTTCATGATCTCTACTATGTACACATATTTTGTATTTTAATGTTGATGTCTCTTGGAATTTGAGGGCCAGTGGTAAATGCAGTATATATAGAGAAAATAACTCATTTGATTGTGTAAAAACCCTCAAAATTAGATAACGATATTTTTAACGGCGCTATGTTACACCGGTGTCAGAAGGCATAGTTAGTTGAATAATTATAATTAACCACAACACTAATATCAAAAATTTATTGCAACCAAAAAAGTTAGTATTTAGCCATGTACAATGGTTCTTCTCCAACTCCCTTATAGTTTGCAGATTTACAATTGGGCCCTTGTCTCATTCCTTACACACAAAGTATATGCCAACTCGTGTCCAACCATGCACTATACACTTATCCGTCGTACAACTCACATGATTGCATGTGGAGGCTTGCATGCTCATGCAACCATGCATGTCAGCCACATCTCTCTTTTACCAAACCGACCCAGCACCCTACACTACTATAAATAGCAGCCTCTTCCTTTCACCTTTCACTTCCTCTACTGCACACAACATGCACAAGAGAGAACCAAGCTCTCCCACCATCCCCATCCACTCTTTTGGTCGGATGCTGAGTTGCCATCAGGTACTATTCAAGTGCCTTGCTTTTGCAACTTTGTTTGCTTGATCCATCTTCACCTTTGCTTAGAACATGAACACCTGATCTTCTGGGCTCTAGTTACTCTGTAAAAAGAAGAATGATGGTTAGAAAAAGAAAGCACATAAATTAGATGAAGACAAATTGGTACATGGTGGTTTAGTGATGCATGTGTACTGTGCATGTCCATCTCTGTCTTGTACTAGATCTATGTATATAATAGACATGTCATGCTGAGAATTAAATCCCAAATATTAACTTGCTAAGATTTACATGTACAGCTAATAGCTCAAGCTTCCTGTGGATGCTACTCATCTTAATGATCCCTTCCTAGTTGTATTGAACACTGTTTGGCTAATGTTTGCCATGTCTCATTTGCACATGCCTCATTCTGAAAAATAAAATAAAAAATAAACATACTTTGTGGAAATCTTGTACAAATAAATTCCTGCTATCCTCTTATTTTCCCTTTCCTGATCCCCTTTCTAAGTATGTTCTGAGTGATCAATGTCAATGTTCACTCGACTGTTGTAGGGTGCAGAAATAAGTGCGCGAGCACACACAGTAGAAGCAACATTTAGATTTAGTTTGTGGCAGCACCTAACCATCACAAGCAATTAACTTGTCGCTTTTTAATCAAGTCGGTAACAGTAGGAATTCACTGGTTAATTCCTAGTTATAGCTTAATTAGAAAAGAATCATAGTAGTGCGAGGATAGTGTAGTAGAGCTAAAAATTGAATAAACAATATAGAATAAATCTGGAGACCACGTCCACACCATGGAGTAGAGCTTGATTAATTCCTTGGTCTTGAGATTAACAAGAAGCATGGCAGTAAGGGGAGTCATAGCACAAACACTTGCAGTAGAGGTAAGAACACTGCACAGAGAGAAATTTGGACAAAGGCGAGCCGGGCGCCGGTAGCGGCCATGTTGCCGGAGCCGCGCCGGTTAAGATGCTCGCGCCTGACGGCCGTAGTTGCACGCCTCGTGCGTGCAGCTCTGCTGGAGGAGGTTGTAGGCAGGGAGATGCCGTTGCTGCTGCGGCCCGTGGTGAACCCATCGGACCCGATGCAGACGGCGCTGGGGTTTGAGGGTGGTGGCGATTTTGGCAGCGGCGGATCAAATAAATGGGGGGATATGGTAGAGGGAGTCGAGGGGATCCTGTGGGTGTCCGCGGTGTCGCCGGAGATGGCCGGAAATGGCAGATCGAGCCGGCGGCGGCCTGCTCTGTAGTTAGGGAGAGAGAGATGGAGTTGGTTCTGTTCGTGGCTGAGCATACCAGTGACAGTGACAATGAGAGAGAGAGGAAGAGAGCTGGGAAGATGACTAGTTGGAGAAAAAAGAAATGATATTTCTACCGGGGTTGGGTTCGACCAGCTAAACACGTTTTTCCTTTTGAGCTTGCTTGCTTGCTCTTTGTGATGTGCACGTGCGTACTACTTCTTGATGTGCTATATGCATTTTGCTTCTAATTACACACTAGCATGTATCATTACCTCTTTAATTAAAATGGATTGCACCGTATGGAAGTGTTGCTTGATGCTTGGATCTTGATTAGGGAAAATATAAACTTCTTTGTTAAATAATTATCAGGAGTCGATCTCGAACCCATAGGACGACCCACATCTGGTGGTTCCGAGTTGGTCGGAGCGCTACCCGGTAAGTCGTCATCTCCTTGATCATGTCTTGATAAATGTTTTCCGGGCTATGGGTCATTTCCAAAATTTTGCATAAGAGTTAAAAATAAATACTTTCCATAAATAAAATGAAATTTGGATCAGGTGGATCCACTGATTTGGCAATTGGATCAGATCAGGTGAAATATCTGTATTAAGTAGTCGTGACCCGCGCAGGGTTACATTATAAATAAATATTTGGTGGGTAGGGGAGCTCATGTTGGTGAAGGCGACCCATGTAGGGTTGGCTTGAATGGCCGACTCCTCTACATAGGGTATCAAATTGGACACAACTAACAGGCGCTTACGTCAAAAGCGGCGCAAACCCTACTGACCATAGACCTGGAATGGGACGGGCTGAACCGACTACCATGCCAAGTAGCTGCCTCTGCATGGGTGAGAAGGTGGCTGTAGCCGGGTAGGTACAGTCACCCTAGGGCGGGACCGCCGGTCAGGGGTCTCGACCCGCGGGCCTATAGTAAGGCAAGGTGGAAAAGCAGAGATAGCCTACGGGCTGGTTAAAGGTTCTGGTCCCTTGGTCTAGTCGTGCGCACGAGTAGCGCATGGACGACTTGGACCAAGTGATGCTATGGGCAAAGCAGTACACCTCTGATCAGAATAAATGTGATATCACTCCCAGCTTCCGGGTTTGGAAGTGCGTCGTGTGGGTTTTCCTCAACACAGGATGTAAGATCCCACATCGCTCTCTCGCCAGTAGATTTTATAAATAAAATTTGATTTTCAACAAAATAGGTTAAGGGAAAATAATTTTTTTTACCTACAAAGTATTTTGAGCTAATGGCTCGATGGTGGTAGCCGTGGCCGATAAAGTTTTTCCTCTTTAAAAAAAACTCATGCATCCACTTTCCCCGGCGACTTGCGGAGTACGTATTTTATACGTACTCATCTGCACTTACGTTGTTTTTCAGAATAAGGGAGTTATGAGAACTCTGAGGCACTAGAGAATGGTACTTATGATGAGTCTGGTCATCTTGACGACTTTGGTTATTCTAAAGTGGAGTATGATTATGAGGATGTTGGCAATCAAGTCTATGAAGAGTAGATGCCCTCCATGGTTGGTCTAGAAGGCTCGCACTAGAAGCGGGTGACGATCTATCGTCATGGTCGCTTAGACTTAGTCGACACTTGAGGTGTCTATGTAATAAAAGCTTGCCTACTCATGGCAGCTGCTCCGTCTTGTACATGATATTGTTTTCCTTAACTGATCCTGGCGCAACCCTGAAGTGACGGCTTCCGTAACGTCTGACACTGTTGGACGTAAAGGGGCGTCACATATTGTACTACGAATCGGCCAAGAAGATAATAAGTGGACCAAAAGTTGATAAGAAAAAAACTAGAAAATGGAGATATGTTGGATGACGGGATGCATCCAAGTCGGCAGGGCAGGCGAACAATTAAACGGTAGATGCACGGGTGGAAGGAACGACATAGCGAACAGCGATGGCGACTGAATAAATCCATTAATCAGTATCAAAACTCAATTTTGGTCCTTTTGAGGGGGCAATAAAACAGAAGTGCACTAAAAAATACGCATGGAGTGTGCAAAAATGACAGGTGACCAATCTAACTGCGCAATTAAGCATCACAAACACACTACTATTTATTAAATATTTGAATGACAAATGCAATTTCTGGAACTAGCAAATTTGCTAGTTGATCAACATATAATTATCTCTCAAACCCATAAGTTTGAGATTGATCCACGCACTAGGAGAAATCATACAACTAGTGTTCTACCGGTGGTGGTGGGCAATTAATCTTGCACGGGAAGTTTGTGAACCATTCTCTGAGATCTACCAAACACAGCTTATCCGTTTGAGAACAGCTCGTCTGGGGGCACTAGCCTACGGCGACAAGCCAGTCCAGGTTACTGTTATCGTCGGGATTCGCTCCCGATTGGGGTTAGGGCTGAAGACCGTGCGGCAGGAGGTATGTCTTCATTGGGAGTTATATTGTAGTAATAAGTAGAGATTTCTATATGGTATTATTACCACTAATTCTACAATTTGTGTGATTCCCAACATATTTAGAGGGTGCTTGGATCCAAAGGACTTATTTTAGTCTGACTATAAATAGTCTCTTTAAGCGGCTAAAGTTCCAAGCACCCCTGACTAAAGAGGGGCTAAAACTAGTCTTGAGACTAAGAGGGTGCTTGAATACGTTTTAGTCCCATGACTAAAAGTAGTGGGACTAAAACTTGCTAGCCTCACCCATGCTTGCATCTAAATATTAAAAAGACTAAAATCAAGTTAATGAGCATTTATTATCCTCCAAACCCTCCAATCCAGAACTCGTCTATGTTAAAGGAGAGAAGTTAAATGAGGAGAGAGAGACTAATCCACATTTTAGTAGGGCTACCCCCGACTAAAAAAATTTAGTCTCAAGACTAGTTTTAGCCTTTCTTTAGTCAGGGGTGCTTGGAACTTAAGCCTCTTAAAGAGACTATTTTTAGTCAGACTAAAATAAGTCTCTTGGATCCAAGCACCCTCTAATTTTTTTTAGTCAGGGGTACCCTACTAAAATGTGGATTATTCCTCTTTCTTCTCATTTAACTCCTCTCCTTTAATACAGGCGAGTTCTGGATTGGAGGGTTTGGAGGATAATAAATGTTCATTAACTTGATTTTAGTCTCTTTAGTATTTGAATCTAAGCATGGGTGAGGCTAGCAAGTTTTAGTCCCACTACTAAGGGTGCTTGGATACATTTTAGTACCATGACTAAAGTAGTGGAACTAAAACTTGCTAACCTCACCCATGCTTGGATCCAAATACTAAAGAGACTAAAATCAAGTTAATGAGCATTTATTATCCTCCAAACCCTTCAATCCAGAACTCGTCTGTGTTAAAGAAGAGGAGTTAAATGAGGAGAGAGAGGACTAATCCACATTTTAGTAAGGGTACCCCTGACTAAAATAATTTAGTCTCAAGACTAGTTTTAGCCCCTCTTTAGTCAGAAGTGTTTGGAACTTTAGCCTCTTAAAGAGACTATTTTTAGTCAGACTAAAATAAGTCCCTCGGATCTAAGCACCCTCTAAAACGTATCCAAGCACCCTCTTAGTTGCTTCTTTAAAGCAAAGCAGCGCTCAACCTGTTCATAGTTGTGTTGGAACTAATTTTGTTATTAGTGTTAGGCATTTAAGATTAGGTCATGTTTAGTTTGTTGCATGACGTAATAGTCAAGTAGAATTTCGTTAGTTGTCAGCTTGGTTCAAAGTAAATTGAGTGTATTGCGACATGACGCGGGCAGATGAGCAGATGGAGAAGCACATAGGTAGAGTGTGCGGCGGCAGCGGCCCGAGCACATCTGAAGTCAGTAGCCGAGTGCAAACACGCATGGGAGTGAACCAGGAGCAGTGCCATGCACCAGTGTAGATGCGGCCTGGGCGTGCATGGTGTGTGTTAGTTGACTAAATTAAATGTAGTTTGTTAGTGGCAACCGGCTGCATGCATGTTGTTTTGGCTGGGTCGTGCCGCCGTTGTGGAGTTGCCGCACAACCGCAGAACGTGTGCATGCATTTAGTTAGTGGAGAGTAGTAATAGGATCAGCCGGTGCGTGGGCTTAGTGGGTGCATGTGTGCTAAGGTTACTCCGGCTACTTAAGCCTTTGTTATCCTCCCAGTGTATTGTGTGGTGAGAAGGGAAATACAAGAGAATAGGCACTATGTGCGCGTGCCAAAGTGTGTGTATCTTCTTCTTCCTCGAGCTTGTGTGCGTGAGTCTTCTTCCTCCTCCTGGGCAAGGTCAAACAAGTTGGGTAGTCTTATTAATGATTTTCCATGTTTAAGGAGTGAAACTATTACTAACTATTGTCAATTATCTTTCGACAATTACGGTAAATTAGTTCTACTTTCATTGTTATGACAGGTGATGGCACTTTTTCTGAGGATGTTTAGTTTGTTTTTACGGTTCGCTGCTTGATGACTAAAAAAAAAATTGTTGTTAGAATTGAAGTCTTCTCCTATTGTCGACTAACAGCACTTTTTAAAAAATTAATTTACTAGGTGAACCGATGGTACCAAACAAAATAATTGACGCCGTTTTTTTTCTATTTCTTCCTTGCAGTACATCGGCAATCCTATTAATGTGTTTCAATACGTACACATGCATGTCTTCTGAATATTTCTGCAGTGTGCATTTGATTAATTATGATTAGCCTTGTCGCATTCATGCAGCCCGCTGTTTGACAAAATGTCGACACCGTTGTCCAGTTCCATAATTGTTGTACGTGGATTCGTCAAGTCATCAGGCATAAAGCTCGTCTGGTTCATGTTTACGGTCCTGGCGACATCGAAGTGATGTTCGATAACAGGGCCATGGATCCTTCTCCGCACCTGAAAACAATCAGGCTCCAAACGGTCGATTTGGGTGATGGATTCTTTAGGGCTCTGAATTTTGACTTCCCTGTGCTTGAAATAACAGACCCCTAATTCGTGTCTATGGCAATCGAGACAAAATAGTGAATGCCAGTAATACTCGAAGGCCTTTCGCATGTCACAGCCTTGGAGTTGCATGCACCATTACCTGAGGTATGTTGGGTTGGGTTGTTCCCTTTTCACATTCACTGTAGTTAAGGTTAATATAGTCAATTGCCTTGCCAGACTTTCACTATTAATTGCCTCTTGATATCAACGCTAGACACCATCTACTTCTTTTACCAACTATTTTCCCCCTCATGTATGTTGTACTATTGTTTTAACTAGCTCTGTTTAATTTCATCTATGATAAACACAGAGGCCGACACAAGTTAGGGTTTTGTACACATGCCCAGTGGTGCTAGGCGAATGGTGCATGGCTTCTGACTTCACTACGCTGCTGCTCTTTCTCCAATGCTCGCCTTAACTGAAGAACCTGTCCTTGAAGCTCAGAACGGTACCACTGTTGTTTCAGATAAATATGCCTATGTAGTGTGGGCTTTGTTTCTTTCCTGGAACCTTGAGCTAATGTGCTACGCTGGTGCTTTTTGACACGCTGAACACAGGGGCAGTGTGGAGAATGCAAGGATGCTGACCATAAGCCATAGGGAGGAACTGTGGTCGGGTGGCTATCCTATTCCTAGCATCGAGAGGACCGTGATCTACTGCGGCAAAGATGATCCGAGAGTCAGCGCGTTGGTGAAGGTGCTGCTGCCGATCGTTATCCCAGGTGGGGAAATCACCATTAAAGGTCACTAGTAGTACTGCCTAGGCACTGCCCCTCCCGCTGACTTTTGCTAGTGCTATGGATCTATATGTGTGTCGAGAGGTGTGTCAAGAAGTATCTTTTGCTACTGATATGGATATATGAATGGACCATCATGTTAAGAACTGGTTTTTAGAGAGATTTGTCTGTAGTAGGAAAGGAAATCCCATAACCCTGCGGTTGTGTTCTCGTTTGACAAATTCTATTGACAGCACCAGCAGATGCCGTCTGGTATGATGTGCAGTGCTGCTTCTTTTGGAGAGAGAACAAAAAAAGTAGGTTTGGGACCAACTGTTCAAGTACTGAACTGAATGGATTCTTGCTGTGTTGTTATCTTGTCCAAAGGAGACCAGTGTTATCACCCACTTCCTTGGAACCAAACTCGATCGGTGGTACACTTCTTAGTCCTAGATTGCACACTAACTCCCGCAACAGTGTCCTGCAGTGACTCGTGATCACACTGTATTTGTGAGAGAAAAAAAAATGCTACAGTACATGGTACATCAGCTCTTCATAAACTTTATGCTTGACTAATGTTGAGATGACCCTCCAAAAGAAGAGATTCAGGTGCCAATTTGTACAATGATAAAGTAAAGGTGGTAAGTACAATGTTATAAGACCTTATGTAAAGTGCCAACTCAACAAATGTCATCCTCCATATGCCTTTCGAAGCGATCCAATACAAGATTCTTGAGCTCTATTGTTTTGGAAAATCTCAGAAGCCCCACAAATGAAGTTCATGTACTTTATACCATGTTGGTAAGAGTACAAGGATTTTGACCCAGTATTTGGATTCAGTTTTCCACAGATTTTGTTTTCAACCAAAATATATATTCCATATCTTCATCATACTCACAAAAACAGAGCTAACCGTTGAATGTTTTATCCATTTATAAGACTACCGTCTGTCTACAAAATGACCAATAACCTTGTTATATGTCTTATATTCTTCCTTTCTACTACTTCTTTGGATAAGTACATGTATCTTATAGACAGTTTAATGTGCTAATAGCACAGTCTAGACTAGCTAGATATATGGAGGTAGAATCCAGATGCCACCATCTAAACCACCTTGCACGAAGTAACCTACCGACATGATCCTCTTCACGTCATGGTCATTGTGGGTGTTGGCGTTCTTCGAGTTGTCTTCCTTGTAGCACGTCATGCTGCTGCTGTCGTTTGAGATTTTCAAGAATACCTTGTCACTAGGGATGGCGGTATTTAGACCTAACCAACAATGATGCGAGTAATAGATACGGTTTCTCTCCACGCCGCCGCAATTTTTTGATGGCACATGCACCGCCTTAGAGAATGACTTGCCCAAAAACAATGCATGGTCATCCAAGCTTGTGACCTCGAGCCAATTGTACTTGCCCGTGCAGATGTCAACAAGCTTGAACACCTTGAAGAAAGGCTGGATGTTTGGTAACCACCGGGTCTTCAACGCCATCGCAAGCTTGCCCTCTAGCTTAAAGATGTAACTAGTATTGTCCCAGCAGTCGTCCTTAGGGATGCTGCGGTCGATCCATTGCATGTCCAGCTGGTGTTTCGCGGTGACCATTGGGAAACGATCCTTATCCACACCAATCATAAACCTTACGAGTTTCCTCTTTTTATATAGGCCATAGAGCTCACCATTGCAAAATGTGATATCGACAAGCTCTCTGTTATAATACTGGTGACATCCTTGTGTCGTCCAGCCATTGTTCGGACAACCAAGTCTGCAGAGCGCAATGCCACATTTTTGTGTCACGGCAGCAATGATACATTTGGGCGAGGTAGGTGGCGCGGAGAAGACAACTCTCAAGATGACCACCTGCTTGCCTCGGGCATGGTGCGGGCTCTGGCACACTATCGCCGCCTTCTTCTCATTGAGCGCCACCTCGACGCCGGATAAAAGGTTCACGATCCTGACGAGACCTGATACGGACAAGGCGACCCAGCCGCCGTCGTGGCCGCCGATGATCTTGGGGACCTGTAAGTCCATAAGGGCACCATCCTCGAGGCAGTAAAGAGCTTTCATCCTGGTGTCGTCGCAAAGGCGAGAGGAGCAACCACGGGCCGCCCGGCAGAGGTGGTGCCGTCTTGCGGCGGCGGCACGCCACGACCGGCAGACGGCGGCGGCGAAGCAAGTGCGGACGCGTGGGGAGGTGATCATGTTGTAGATGAGGACGAGGAGGTCTTCAGGGAAAGTGGCCGACCAGCACTGGCTCGCCGTATGCGCGCGCTTGTTTTCCCGTTCGTCGCAGGCGGCGGTTGCCATCTGCGCCGACGTCGATCACGCCCGTTTACGAGAGTCTATTTCTCGATCACGCCCGTTTACGAGTGTACGTAGTAAGTACTAGCTAGGTTTCTTTTGCTGGGTTCTACCGCTGACGCGTAGGGTGTAAATAAGCACGCGTGGGGTTTATTTGGTAACCAAGTGTCCGACTCCTACTCCTAAACGAAGGCAATCTCGGGTGTATAGGGCTGTACCAAAAGCTCAAGGCTCGTGAGCCGCTCGAAATTGACTCGTATTTTAGCTCGACTCGAGATCGACTCAAAAATTAATGAACTGAGTATGAACAACACTTTATATAGCCGAGACATGACGACACATGGCTGCCCCAAATAATTAATCAACAGCTTGGACCCAGCCATGTACGGTCCTTTGTAGCCGCCGCCTCCTCCTTCTCCTCCACAAAAAGCTAGGGTTTTTGCCTCCCGCCGCCGCCGCCGCAGGTCCGCCTCCTCTCCGATGGCCTTAGGGCCATGGGGGCGCAGTGGATCTCGGTAAGGGTCGGCGGGAGGGCTCCGTTTTTAATCGTTTCTTTCAGTTTTGCTAGGGTTTGTGTCCTGCTCAGGAAGACGAGACGGCGGCGGATGGAATAAAGGTCTCCCCACCTAGCCCCCGTTTCGGCGATGCGTCTAGCATCGTTGGTGGGCGTGTGGAGGTGTGTCTCCGGCGGATCTATCTTTGGTGGATTTGCTCGGATCTCGTCGTTGTTCGTCTACGTTCGTGTGTCTTCGGATTGGATTTTTCTTATCTACGTTATTCTTCATCTGCGGCGGTTGCTGTTCTGGTGCGCTGGTCCTACGGGGCCTTAGCACGACGACTTCCCATCTGTCTACTACAACAAGTTGTGCCTGACTCCGGTGATGGAGGGCGATGATGTGCGCGCCTTCGGCTCGCTTCAGTGCTGGTAGTTGTAGCTAGGTGGTCTACGGATCTGGATGTGATTTCTATTATTTCTGGTAATCGTTGTACTGCCATGATTGAAGATGAATAGATCGGAAATTTTCTCGCAAAAAAAAAAAAGAAACAAGTCGATCTTGAGCCAGCATTGGCTTGCTCGATTTTAACTGATCATATAAGTATATTAAATAACCTTCATATATATTGCCAAGAATTAGGATCATTCATTTCCATATATGTTATGTATGATGTTTTTTCTTCGCTTTACCTACTAGCAAACATGAAAATTACGTATGGAGAAAATTTATTCTCATCACGTGGCCAACCATGTGTTCAATATCTTGTTATTTTGGTCAAAGTTTGAGAGCTGGTGCACCTTTGTCACGTTTTATCCATGATCTCTTGTTATTAAATACTAGTCTTCACTTGAGAAAGAATAAGTCGAATTTATAGTGATTTTTCTGTTCTGTTGTGGCCTATCTTGCTTTTAATTTTGCCTTAAAATCATTTTAAAAATCATTTTATTTAGCTCGAAACTAGCTCGAGATTGACTCGAGATCATTATAAGCTGAGCACAAGCCACTTTCTGCAGCTCGACCTTCAGCTTCGCACATTTTGAGCTCGCTCGAATTTTAGTATGAGTTGAGCTGAGCGTAGACCAGCTCGCTCGAACTCGACTCATTTGCAGCCATAGATGTAAATAAGGAGATCGCCTTTTTTGAGGTTCCTTTCTTTCCTAGGAAAAAATAGGCAATCTCGCGGCAGCAGCCGCCAGGCGTCTCCTTATTCCACGGCCGTCCTCCGCGGCTCCCTCCATCGGCGACCTCAGTCGTTGGTGATGAGGGGGTTGCCGGATCCACACGTGTGAATATTTTTAGGCCTTTATAGTCTAGGTTTTTAGGCTATTCATCGTCATGCTTCGGCGGTGGCAATGGCGGCATTGAATAGAATATTCTTCAGGTCCTTCCTCGATGAGGCGATCAGTCCGACGGTTGGGGATGAGTTTGGAAACCTGTACGTTCAAACAAGTATGGCGTGGCTCTTGGCGGCATCCTCATGGTGGACCTGTGTCCACGGGCTCCGCCATTGTGACGGTGTTTGCTCGAGTGCGGGTGCGGGTCTTGGAAGGTAGTCCAGGAGCGGATGCAGATTGTGGTCTACATCGACTGCTTCTGAAAGATGGTCGATCGTGTGCTAAGTTTTTGGTTTGTGGATGGAAGGTATGGTTTCCTCCTCCAACATCTTTGTCATGTAGGGGTGCCAGATCTGGAGTTCGATGACGTGTCCGGGGTGTTGCTCCGGTCTGATTTGTTCAACGGTGATGGTTTCACCTTTGGCGAGCCACCATGGAGGTCCGCAAAGCTGCATATCAGCGATAGAGCCGCATCGAGCTCAGGTGAGAAAGTAATCCGTCATTTTTTTTTTGCTTTGATGATTGATGTGGTGACGGCCAGAGGCAGGTGACGGGCGTTGGTGTCAAGCTTAGAGGATTCTTCGGTCTTGATTGTAATTTTCTTTCTTCCATACAGAGGCTTGCGTACCACGTTCTTTTCAGTTTTGTCACGTCGGCTTGTGCTATGATCCTTATATGATATAAATGAAACACGTGTTACCATGCAAAAAAATACACATATGAATTACAATTTCCCCATTCTCATTTTAAATATATATTCCCACCATTATTATTATTTTCTGAGTCCCTAGACTAAATTTCTTTTTGAAACGTCACCGGGAGCAAAAGCCCACCTGGATTTTTATTTAGCCGATATATCAACAAATTGCCAGAGTTAAAAGGTTTGCGTCACTCACCATGATAGCAGGAACCGGGCCAATCAAGGCCACAGGCGGCACTCTAGGGCAGCGCCGTGAAACTCTATGCCCATGGTCGTTCCAGGATCGATTTACAGATCGAACGAGAACATCGCCACCTCCGCAGCAGGACGGCGATATTGCGTGCAACAACAGAGGGGGCGGAATGCTTATCACGGAAGACCTTGGCGTTGTGACTCTTCCAGACGTTTCATAGGATGAAATGATGATGCTGACCGTGGCAGGCAAGCGAGATTGAACTGGAAGGTCGGGGACGCTGTGGTCTGTGGAGGCACCTCTCTTCCACCGATGCGGTAGCAGGCGCACCCGGCATGGCCAGAGCCCACATGGCGCGGGCGTGCACACACGTATTGCCAAGCTCAGTGCATGCGCGACCGCAGAAAGCCCGTGCTGGAGATGGTAATCAATGTACAGGAGAATAGCTGCAACACAGCGTTGGCGCTGTCGGAGTGTGCGAAGAGACCCCTCCGCTCCCACCCACTCCCTCCACACACTTCACGTCACAAGGTCGTGCGCCTCCCATCGCCCAGCATACAGATGTAGACGTGTCCATGCGGTCGGAGTTGTCCGGGTCACGACGATGTAGTCCACCCGTGGGGCTCAATGAAGTACACATGCCACACCATCATTTTTGCTCTTTATGATTATGACATAGTACATATGGACAAGTACCACACGCGGTATAAAATCTACTCCCTCAAGGCCACACCATTACCGGCGATCATATGGCTGGCCGTCGTCGTGTGATTCACGGCTACATCGGTGCTGAAAGGCTTCCACATCATCAATGTGCAGGACCGTCTCTAGCCGACGGATTGATGAGAAAAGGGCTAGAAAATGAAGAAGTTGTACCAAGTGATGCGTCCGTGTCGGCGTCTCACAAACTAGATGAACACGCGGAAGGGACGACAGAGCTATCGAACAGTGATCGATGACTACCAAAACTCAATTTGGGTCCATTTGGGAGAGCAATTAAAGCCAATGTGGAGATAAAAGTATGGAATATGTAAAATGATAACCAATCTATAGGTGCAATTAAGGAGCGCAACTCGCTAGCTTTTTATTAGATATTTAAACGGCAGATCTAATTTCTGGAATTTTGTCTAGCAAATTTGCTAGCTGATCAACACATGATTATCTCGGGACCCATAAGGTTGGGATTTATTAACCCAAAGAATGAGAGATGGCACAACTAGTGTGTTGCTGGTGGCGGTGGGCAATTGATCTTGCACGGGCAGTTTGTGAAGCATTCTCCGAGGTTTACCCAACATATCTTATCCGTTTGGCAACAATATTGCAGGCTTGGGGGCTGTTGATGGTCTTTATAACAAGGGGGGCGGACTACTTCGATCATCCCGTTGCTCCCCTTGTCATTGATGCTTTCACCTGATTAACACAAAACAAAGATTAAACTCATCCTCTTGACATGAACAAAGATTTCCGAATGAAACAAACTTTAACTATGAATTACCGTTTGCGCATCCAAGACAGGCAAAGCACGCCACAAGGACAAAAGAAAGTAGTATAACTGCTTGGACACCGTTCCTCATGTATTTGGCCATCATTACTAAGGATCAAAAGTAATGTGCGGTGCCTGATAAGAGGTGATGTGCGGTATTTTTTTTCAATTGAGACTGTTGCCTGGATCACAATCGAATGTTTGCTCCATGGTTCATATATATAGAAAAAATTGTTGACATTGACGCGCACTGTCCAAACGTTCAATTTTAGTTCAACTTGTTTCTTTTATTTAAATGATGTCATGTCATCTCTATCTTATCTTCTAACACTATTTTATATCTCTATCTATCTTCTATCTGTTTTATATCTCTATCTATCTTCGGTCTTCTATCTCTGTTTTATGTCTCTATCTAGCTTCTATCTTCTATCTCTGTTTTATATCTCTATCTAGCTTCTATCTTTTGTCTCTTTTTTATATCACTATCTATCTTCTATCTCTATTTTGTATCTCTATCTATCATCTATCTCTATTTTATATCTCTTTTACGCGGCGTTCTATGCACCCGAGATGAACAGTAAATTTGTTTATTATATAAAAAATAAATAAATAAACCGATTTTATTTGTGATGCTAGATGCTCATGTATGTGTAGTCCGTGCCAAATTTCATGGAGTTTGGACATTTTGGTAGCTCTCAACAAAAAAGACAATTTTTGGAGCTATACGAAAGTTTACTGTTCATGTACTGTTCTGACCGATTTTGTCTTTTTTGCCATGAGCTCCTCAGATATCCGAACAAGATGCAATTTGGCACGAACATCCTGCAATGGAACATCTTTCACCTAATTTTTTTTCGGAATTGTCTGGTTTTCTTTGAATTTATTGTTCATCGGGTGCAGATGAGTCCGGGCACCAAATTGAATATTTGTCTTTCTTCCATTTACTTCTAGTCTCTATCTCTACTATAAAGCCACACTTACGCCGTCCGTCCTTCCACCCCTCTCTCTCATGGAAATAAATTTGGAAGGAAAAAAACATCAAAATAATCAAAAGAAAACTAACTATACTGATCAGTGGCGGAATTATGTCTGAAGTTCCCTCCCATTGAAATAATGATCTGGCATCACGAAAAAGAATTCAGAGCTCGGGCTCTCTTTAAGAAAATGAAAATCATTATTTTTCTACTTCATAAAATTCTGAAAATATGTACAAATACATATAAATGTGTAGTATGTGTGAAAGAATTTCCAACAATATATGCATCTATATGTGGTGTTCCAGAAAAAGGCAAATACATGGATAATCATGGTTTTTTCTTTTTTGGCCTGATTTTGTCTCAACCTTCTTCTTCAGCTTCCCCACTTCAATCTTAGGCTTCTCTAGCTCCTGCGGGGCTATCTAAAAAAAAACTCCTGCTGGACATGATTGATCCAAGTTCACCACTCTCATAATTTCAAATGTGGAGGGAAAAAATTGGCACCACACCACTAGTGGAGAAATAGGCTCAAGTAAATCCATAATTTAGGATATGGACATTCTAGATGAATAGAAGAGGGAAATTGTCATTCTTATGATGATATATCCGGGCTCTATACCTTGGTGCGGCCACCACAAAATCCTGAGTTCCCGACACCTCCTATTGAGGTGTGTTAGCCCAACACTGACCTCCTCTCATGCATGCTTGATCAGCATGCAAAAGTACTACAACACTGACTTGAACATTAGCATTGGCTTCTCGTCTGGTCTATCGCACTTCTTTTTCCCAGCGTCACCACCGGCTTTTGCTTCAGTTCCCTCTCACCTTTACGATGAGCTCATTTTCCAAGGCAGGAAATATTTAAGGATATGAATTGCATGTACGAGTCAAGCTTGTCGGCATTGAAAGAAAAAATGGTGAAATCTATGAATTTTCTATCCACAATGATGATGCGTTGTGCAAAGAATATTGTAAGTACCAACCATGAGCAGTAGTAGAGGCAAAACAATAGTCATCTGCAGTGACTTCTGTGTCATGGCCAGGATTGAGGAACTCCATTCCAATATTGATCAGGTGGCACTCGCTGCACACTCAGAAGTCTTCATCGTGCACTTTCTGTGCTTCTGATGTGAACCACGTGGTCCGCGACAATGTCTTGAACTCTTGATGTTGTGGATTGAAGGCTCCTGAACATTTGCCATGTGAGAGATCAAATAGATTGATCTGCTCGTATGAGATCGGTCGAGAGAGCTTTTGTGTGGGTTAGCCTGGTGAGATATTAGAGTAGTGGGACAATGGAGATTTATGTATAGCTAGCTAGCAAATTTGAGTAATCATATTCAGATATAAACTAAAATCGCATGCTTTTATGGTGGATCATCTTTTGAAAACAATCTCAGCACCGAGGAATTTCAATTATTAATTGGTCTATGAAACCGTAAGCATCCTGCCCATTACTCATAAGGGAGATCTCACGTGATTATCTCTACAAACTACAAGTGGTCCATGCCACATCTCTTGTGGTTGATTCCTACCCCCACCCCCAAGAATAGTTATATCTATATGTGGTGACTTGATTCCCATGCACCAAATGATTTTGACATATTTCTAATTGTTTTACTCCTGCCCATTAGAGATAGACCATAGTTTGTTTCTATATCGGTACTCTTGCTCTCTTTATACCTAGCAGCACATGAACCATAGCTAAGACAATTTGACCCGCTTTGAGATTTATGGGAACAAGTAGTGTTAAAACAATAATATATTAATACCACACACAAAACGCTTTACCCGAAGAAACCAATGATTAGTTTGGTTGGGTTACATATCTAATTTTTAAATCTATATATACCATGCTTGATCTATATAGTTGATTATCCTTATTAAACATGTTTACAAATAGAACGATGAGTCCTTCACAATCTATTAAAAAGTTGTTGCTCACAAAAAAACATACGGAGAAAATTATCTATGTGATCTAATGTGTATAAAAAGGACGGGAGAGATATTGAAATATGTATTTTTTGGTGTCCATCATAGGTTCCCAATCAATAGACCTACCAGGTGAAAAAATCAAAATGTGGCTAACATGAAAATTGAATATGTAAATGATATGTGATAAATCTAGCAATGGATTTACATAGGCAACCCACTAGTTTTATTAATAATTAAAATGACATGTCACATTTTCTAAAACATATGAAATTTGCTAGCTATACATCATTATTTAGAGGCCCGTAAGGTTGAGATTTATCTGCGCAAAAGAGATACAACAAAATTATTGTGTTGCTGGTGGTGTTGGGCAATCAATCTTTGCATAGCTACTCCGAAATTTGACCAACACGCTTGTCCTTTTTGCTGCTGATTTGTTTGTCTGCTATCAACTGAAAACAGATTGTTTGAGTAGAAAATCATGCTCGTCCTTATAAAAAGGCTGACACACCTCTTGAGGTGTGTCAGCTTAACACTGACCTACACCATTGCCAGCTTGATCAACATGCAAAAGTATTGCAACACCTGCTCGAACATTAGCAGTATATTCTCCTCTGGTGCATTGCACTTCTTCTCCAAGGCGTCACCTCTCGGTTTCTGCTTCAGTCCCTTATCCCCCTTTCCGATGAGCTCATTTTTTGAAGGTGGGCAAAAAGCTAAGGATATGAATTTCGAAGCATGCGTCAAGCTCGTATGCATTGACAGAAAAAACAAGGTAAAATCTATGAACTATCTATGCTCAACGATGATGCCTTGTGCAAATAATTATTGTAAGTACATTGTAAGTAGTAGGTCTAAGCAATTGCAGAGGCAAAAAAAAGTGAGGAACTCCATTCCATGGTTGATCAGGCGGCACTCGTTGTACACTCAAAAGTCTTCGTCTCTCGCTTTTTGTGCCTCTGATGTGACCCACATGGTCCATGAAGACGTCTTTATGTTGTGAATCGGAGACTCATAAATTTCTGACATGTGAGGGAACAAATATAGTTGTGCACGCATGAGATTGATCAAGATAGCTTCGTGTGTGGGTTGACCGGGTGAGATATTAGATTAGTATCGAAGTGGATATTTATGTATAGCTAGCTAACAAATTTGCCCAATCTCATTCTGAGATCATTTCACTAGTAGAAAAAGGGTCAAACGTGAAGCACATTAGTGCCGGTTTGAATTTGAGCCGGCACTAATGTATACATTAGTGCCGGTTCCAACGGCTAGCCGGGCCGCTTTCATTAGTACCCGGTCGTGGCTAACCAATAGCACCGGTTCGTGCCACGAACCGGTACTAATGAGAGTGGTGGCAGGATGTTGTCGACTGGGCCTCCTCCAGCCCTTTAGTACCGGTTCTTGGCACGAACCGTACTAAAGGTCTTCCTACATAAACCCTTCGTCCACCCGAGCTCGCTCTGTTCTTCCCCTTTCCCTCTCCTCTCTCTGTTCTTCCCTCTTCCTCTCGAGCTCATCACACATTTTGCCCAAAATTTGTCAAGATTTGAAGGCCCCATCCATTCAAATGATCACAAAGGTTAGCAACTTTGTCCTTTCATCTCTCATTGCTAGATTAGCTCTTGCAATGCTTTATATAGTGATTAATTTGTGAGTTTAGTAATTTGGGAGGAAATATATATATGTGCTAGTATTTGATTTATATGCAATTTGAGGTCAAAAATAACACTTAGTTTGCATATGTAGGTGTGGTTTACTTAGTGCCTTCTAAATCTCCGTCAGTAACCACCGTCGATCGCTCAAGACCGTCTCTGTCAGCCGGCACCACCTTGTGGTGAGCCTCTTGTTCATGAAATTTTATATAAAAATTGATGTTTGTGTGATTTGGATATATAGTTACTCAGATAATTATCTTACCCGTGCGTTGTTTGTTATACATATAGTGCCATGGTTTTGATATCCGTCCCCGCCGGCCCTCGCCCTTGTTACGATTCGGATGTGGTATATATATTCTCTTTTAAAACTAGTTGCATTTCGTGTTTATGACAAATTATGCCCATAAAGTTGACATAGAAATTTTTTCTAGGAGGTATGTGAACCGGAAATTCCAACCGACCCTATTGTCGAGAGGTTAAATTTAGTTGAAAGAGAAAACGAGTACTTGAAAGAAAAATTGAAAAGAATTGAGGGGAGAAGATGGAATTGGAGTTGCATGTTGCCGATGTAAATGCGATGATCACAAGATCAAGATGGAGAAAATGCGCTTGAAGATTAGAAAGATTAGAAAATATGCCATCGATAGTGAGGCTTGGTATCATTATGTTGTTGGATCAATTGTTACCTTAGTTGCGATCTTGATCGCATTTGTTGTTGCATTTAAATGCTTTAGCTAGAGAGTTATTTGTTTGTTGCATTTAAGTGTTGTATGAACTTTATGTATGAACTTGTATTAATTTGGTCTATTCGGTGTTGTGTAATGAAGATGAGCCGGCAATGGATGTACGATGACCGATGCTCTCCCCAGTTCGTTGAGGGCGTGCATACTTTTCTGCTTGCGGCTGAGGCAAACAAGCGGGCGGATGGTTTTATGCCTTGTCCATGTGCTGGCTGTAAGAATGATCACAATTACTCTATGTCAAGAACCATTCACGTCCACCTGTTTGAGTCCGGTTTCATGCCCCACTATAATGTTTGGACCAAGCACGGAGAAAGAGGGGTTATGATGAAAGACAATGAAGAAGAAGAGGACGCATTTACAACTATCCCGCCATGGGTTCCCAGAATACGATGATACAACAATGGGGAAGAAGCTGAGCCGGTAATGCGGGAAGAAGCTGAGCCGGCAATGCGGGAAGAAGCTGAAGAAGAGGCATCAGATGAGCCCGTTGATGATCTAGGTCGGGCCATTGCCGATGCAAAGAGAAACTTCGCAAGTGATTTGGAGAAGATGAAGTTGCAAGCGCATGTTAGAGGATCACAAAAATTGTTGTACCCAATTGCTTAGGGGAAAAGAAAAAGCTGGGCACCACACTGGAATTGCTGCAATGGAAGGCAGAGAATGGTGTATCTGACAAGGGATTTGGAAAGTTGCTGGTAATGATAAAGGATATGCTTCCAAAGGACAACGAATTGCCCGAGAGTACGTACGAAGCAAAGAAGGCTGTCTACCCTCTAGGGTTAGAGGTGCGTAAGATACATGCATGCCCTAATGATTGCATCCTCTACCGCGGTGAGTACGAGGATTTGAACGCTTGCCGGTATGTGGTGCATTGCGCTATAAGATCAGCCGCGATGACCGTGGTGATGTCGAGGGCGAGCTCCCCAGGAAGAAGATTCCTGCCAAGGTGATGTGGTATTCTCCTATAATACCACGGTTGAAACGTTTGTTCCAAAACAAAGAGCATGCCACGGAGAAGACCGTAAGAAAGACGGAAAGTTGAGAGTACCCGCTGACGGGTCGCAGTGGAGAAAAATCGAAAGAAAGTACGGGAAGGAGTTTGCAGATGACGCAAGGAGCGTATGGTTTGGTCTAAGCGCAGATGGCATTAATCCTTTTGGGGAGCAGAGCAGCAACCATAGCACCTGGCCCGTGACTCTATGTTTGTATAAGCTTCCTCCTTGGTTGTGCATGAAGAGGAAGTTCATTATGATGCCAGTGCTCATCCAAGGCCCTAAGCAACCCGGCAACGACATTGATGTGTACCTAAGGCCATTAGTTGAAGAACTCTTACAACTGCGAAATGGAACAGGTGTACGTGCGTGGGATGAGCACATGGGGGAAGAATTTGACCTAAAGGCGTTGTTGTTCGTGACCATCAATGATTGGCCTGCTCTCAGTAACCTTTCAGGACAGACAAACAAGGGATACCGCGGATGCACGCACCGCTTGGATGATACCGATAAAGATATATTTGAATAGTTGTAAGAAGAATGTGTACCTGGGACATCGTTGATTTGTTCCGAGCAGGCATCCCGTAAGAAAGAAAGGCAAGCATTAAAAAGGTGAGGCGGATCACCGGACGAAGCCTCGCCACCGTACTGGTGCTGATGTACATGATATGGTCAAGGATTTGAAGGTGATATTTGGAAAGGGTCCTAGCGGACAACCTGTTCCGAAGGACGCTGACGGACGCGCACCCATGTGGAAGAAGAAATCTATATTTTGGGACCTGCCATATTGGAAAGACCTAGAGGTCCGCTCCAATCGACGTGATGCACGTGACGAAGAATCTTTGTGTGACCCTGCTTGGCTTCTTGGGCGTGTATGGGAAGACAAAAGATACACCGAGGCACGGAGGACCAGCAACGTATGCACGGAGAAGACGGCATACATCAGGGTCATGCAAGCTACGCTCTTACCAAAGAAGAGAAGGAAATCTTCTTTGAATGCCTGCTCGATATTAAGGTACCGTCTGCTTCGTCAATATAAAGGGAATAATAAACATGGCAGAGAAAAGTTCCGAACCTAAAGTCTCATGACTGCCACGTGATTATGACGCAATCGCTTCCGGTTGCATTGAGGGGCTTCTACCGAAAACGTTCGATTAGCCATTGTGAACCTATGTGCATTTCTCAATGCAATCTCTCGAAGGTAATCGATCCAGAAATCATACCAAGGTTACGTAATGATTTGGTGCAATGTCTTGTCGGTTTCGAGTTGGTGTTCCCGCCATCCTTCTTCAACATCATGACGCACGCCCTAGTTCACCTATCGAAGAGATTAACGTTTTGGGTCATGTATTTCTACACAATATGTTCCCCTTTGAGAGGTTCATGGGAGTCTTAAAGAAATATGTTCATAACCGTGCTAGGCCGTAAGGAAGCATCTCCAAGGGCCATCAAAATGAGGAGGTCATTGAGTTTTGTATTGACTTTATTCCTGACCTTAAGCCGATTGGTGTTCCTGAATCGCGGCATAAGGGCAGATCGATGGAAAAGGCACGCTAGGAGGGGAACAAATAATATGTATGGACGGACATTCTCTCACCGAAGCACACTACGCTTCTACAGAATTCCGCCTTGATGGCTCCGTATATGGATGAACACAAGAATTTGCTACGCTCCAAACACCCGGAGCGGTTTGATGACCGGATTACACGTGAACAAACCAGGAGTTTCGCCACTGGTTGCGTACACGCATTACCATGCATGAAACCTCTATTGAAGATGACCTGTACTTGCTGTCCCAGCTACCATCTTCGAATATAATGACTTTCAAAGGGTACGAGATAAATGGTAATACATTTTACACGATCGCCCAAGATAAGAAGAGCACCAACTAAAAACAGTGGTGTCCGCTTTGATGCGAAACCAAGACGGGAAAGAAAACATATTATGGTTATATACAGGACATATGGGAACTTGACTATCGACGTGGTTTAAAGGTCCCTTTGTTTCGTGCAAATGGGTCAATATGACACGAGGCGGGTAACGGAAGACCCGCAGACGGAATGACAACAAAGGATCTCAACAATCTTGCGTATGCAGACGAACCATTCGTCCTAGCCAATGATGTGGCACAGATTTTCTATGTGAAGGACATGTCTACCAAGCCAAGAAAAAAAGATAAGGAAGCGAATGCATCGCATTTATGAGCCAAAGCGGCACATAGTTCTTTCTGGGAAGAGAAACATCGTGGGAGTGGATGACAAGACAGACAAGTCAGAAGATTATGAAAAGTTTGATGAAATTGCTCCATTCACAGTGAATATTGACCCGAGCATCCCGTTAAATGATGAAGATTTTCCATGGTTACGGCCCAAAGGGACACACGCGAAGAAAAATTTTCACACCCAAAGATCTGGGATGTGATCGGCTTCACTATCCTCACTTTCTTCCTCAGAAAGCCACACCCGTAGGGAACCTCTGTAATAGTTAGGGTAGTTATGTGTTTTTGGCGTTTGAAACGCGAAGAAATTTTATGTGCAAACAAATTCTTTCATGCCTTTACTGATTTTTAAAGTTAAGTTATTCACAAACTAGTGATTCACACTAATTTCAAATAATTCAAAATTTAAACTATTCAAATTTAAAAACTATGGGCACTAACAGAAAGTTTGTAATTTTTGTACCTAAAGCAAAAATATTCACAAAGAAACTCTAAATACACAAAAAACAACTAAAAAAAAATAAAGCAAAAAAATAAAAAAGCCCGCCTACTGGGCAGAGCAGCCTGCATACGACTAAAAACCCAACCTATTGTTGGGCCAGGATGCAGGCCCAAGAAGGCTGGCGGGCCCACAGGCAGAAGAACACGTGAGGCCCAGTGAGGCCTGCTTTGGAGAGGAGCTCGAGAGAGCGACCGCACGGGGTTTTATAAACCGGTCACGCCTCGGCTAGCGCGGTGGGACTCAACTTGCCGCACCGCACATGCGCTAATAAGACGCCCTTTAGTACCGGTCGCGGGCACAAACCGGTACTAAAGGGGCCTTAGTACCGGTTTGTGCCACCACCCGTACTAAAGGGGTCGCTCTCGCCGCTTTGGGCTGGCCAAAAATCGGCCTTTAGTACCGGGTTGGTGGCACAAACCGGTACTAAAGGCCCTCCTATATAAACAACACTTACGAAAATTTCAGTTTCTCATCCGCTTTCTTCTCCACTGCCGCTTCGCCGCCTCAGACGTCTCCATCCTCGTCGCCGCTTCGCCCCGCTGCCGCCGCCTGCTGCCCCTGCCCCTGCTGCCCCTGTTGCCACCGCCGCCTGCCCCTGCCTGGCCCTGCCGTCCCTCGTCCCCGCTGCCGGGCGCCGCCTATACGCCCCCTGCTGCCTCTCGCCGCCTGCCCGTCTGCCCTCGTCCCCTGCCGCCGCCTCTGCCCCTGTCCCCTGCTGTCGTCTATCCCTCGTTGCCGCCCGCCTGCCGCCCCTGCTGCCAAGGCTGTCGCCTTCGCCGCCGCCTGGCTGCCCTCGCCTCGCCGGTGAGCGCGCACACACACACACACATACATTTTTTTTAGTTATACAAATAGTTAGAAATTTTTCTGTTTTTTAGAAATTGTTAGAAATTTTTCTATTTTTCAGAAATAGTTAGAAAAGTTAGAATTGTTAGAATAGTTAGAAATGTTAGAATTGTTAGAATAGTTAGAAATGTTAGAATTGTTAGAAATTTTTCTGTTTTTTAGTTATAGAAATAGTTATGAAAAAGTTAGAATTGTTAGAAATTTTTCTGTTTTTTAGTTATAGAAATAGTTATAAAAATGTTAGTTATATATATAGAAATGTTATAATTTTTCTGTTTTTTAGTTATAGAAATATTAGAAATGTTATAGAAATGTTAGTTATATATAGCATTGTTAGAAATGTTGTAGAAATGTTAGTTATATAGAAATGTTAGAAATTTTAGTTATCAAAATCCAATCATTAAAAATGTTACTTTTTATGGGCATATAGCTAGTATTTGTTCTCGACGATGCCCGACCAAGATCCTCGCCGACATCGCCCTGGCGACGACGTCCGGCTGACCCATGTCCGGACTGGCTCCGCTGGCTGGCACCGGGAGGTGCTGCCACGGAGGGTGTGCCGCTTGATGAGGAACCCGGCCCGGGTCCCGTCGTCAACCGATCTC
Organism: Aegilops bicornis; assembly: GCA_021605145.1. NCBI lineage: Eukaryota > Viridiplantae > Streptophyta > Magnoliopsida > Poales > Poaceae > Aegilops > Aegilops bicornis. Next base: position 1,985,666 of record JAHIAL010000030.1, read on the forward strand.
GCTTGGTGGCGTTACAGGCCAGTTTCGCTGGAGGAGCTGCCCAGCCGGAGGTGGTTCGTCAGCCGTGTCGTGGAGGAGGACGAGCACGCCCATCGCTACATGGTTGCGTTAGAGGCGGCAGGTTCTCCAATACCGGGCAGTTTCTTCTGGATCTCACTTCAGCTATGATTACGTGAGGTTTCCTTCTCTTTGGGTGTCCACCGCCCGCTACCGCAGAACCGCGAAAGTGTCCTAGATTCTTCTGTAGTATTCGATCTTTTATTAGCTACCTAGCCAGTGATGTATTCGATATTATATCTATTATTCGAGACGATGTATTCGAGATTATATCTATTATTCGAGATGATGTATTCGAGATTATATCTATTATTCGAGACGATGTTTTCGAGATTATATCTATTATTCGAGACGATGTATTCGAGATTATATCTATTATTCAAGACGATGTAATTTGAATACTAAATTGTTTTATATTTCTTTTGGATTAGTTAAATAAAAGCTATGGCGGACAATACCGTAGAGAGGGAGAACAGGCCATGTTCGATATGATACGCCATCCTCACGGGCCGATGATGATCGGAATGAAGAAGATTATGACGGTTCGAATTTCTAAACAACACCGGAGAGGGTGATATGATATTCGATCGCTGACGACCGAATTGATGAAGTCATGAACTTTGATTATGATGCTGACGTAGTAATTGTTGATCTTGAAACATCAAAGTCCGGCGAGGTATATATTTTTATATATGCTGGCATCTGGTGATCATCACATGTTTTAATGACTTGAAGATATATTAATCGAATCGATCTTTTGTTCTTTCAGCCATCCGGATCGAGCAAATCTTCAGTGCAAAAGGACTAAACGAGGCCCGAACAAAAAGTTGAAGGAGGGCGTAAAGTACAATATCGAGGCAATCAGACCTAATGGCGAACCATTAGCGCCTAAGAAGATTGCGCACAAGTTCGTTCGTCGGTCGGAGTTCTTGTGAAGGACCAACTCCCGATCTCCCTTCAAGAATGGAGAGAGCCAGCAAAGCCACGCCCGTGATGTTACTTTTGTCGACAAACCACAAAAAGAGCTGCTTTGGGATACTCTCATGGAACATTTCACCCTACCAGATCATTTCACAGAAGCAGATGTGCAGAAAGTCAAGGACGCTGCTCTGAGGAAGATGGCGGTTGCATTCAAGAACCACAAGAATCGTGAATGGGACAAGTACGCCAAGGGAGGAAGGAAGACTCCAGTATTCGAGGGAACACTAGAGAACCAACGTGCTCATTGGGACGATTTCGTGAAATTCAAGGATTCGGAATTAGCTAAGGAACGGTCGAGAATAAACAAGAAGAATGCCGAAAAAAAGGATAAGTTCCATAAGTCGGGGCCAGGTGGCTATGCGGTGGCAATGCCTAAGTGGGATAAGTCGAGAAAGAGATGGAGGATGCACGGTGTCACTCCGTTACTAAGAGCTGGCCCCCAGTGTGCAGGACTTGGTTCTATGCGCATGGGGGAGTTGGACCAAGATGTGCAATGTTTCGACGAAGGCATGTCTGAACGGAGCAAACGATGCGATACTTGTTGCAATAGAAGAGGCACGATCGGGGGTGTTCCAGCTCAACAGAGAGAACGACGAGCTTACGCGTGCCCTGGAAAATCCTGAACACCCGGGAAGAACACGACGCAAGGGCGCTATTCCGTGGTATGAGGGGTTTTCAGACCGAACACCGACTACGTAACCCGTGCGAGAAAGAAGATTGCGGAGGAGAAGAAGAGGAAGATGGAGGAGGAGCAGAGGAAGCGGGACTATGAACGCATTCAAGGCCTAGAAGCAAGTCAAGCGGAATTGGCGGTCAAATTCCAGCCGCAATGGAGCAGATCGACCCACTTAGCCAGCAAAGGGGGTCTCAGCAGCTGCAGCAGCTAGCGGATGATCTAGCATTGGATAGCACCGCCCCATCCATGCCGAGAAGCAGCATGGTTTCCGCCCCGGACGACACAATGCTGGATAGATACCCGTGGATGACATCACGGAGAACACTAACCGCGAGCTACACGTCAAAATGAAGAACATATCCATGAAGGTGGCGGACGCCTTGCTTTTTACAAATCCCCAAGGCAACCTTCCATTGCAACCCGATTCCAAATGGCTATGCTCGTGTCTTGGTTGGTGAGGTGGTGGACCCATATTCGAGCTACAGCTTGACCATCCCGGAGGTGACGACGAGCACTTTCTCGGAGAGGCCAAACATCGTATCATCCTATGGAAAAGGATTGCATCATCTTCAAGGCCACCGACACCGCTGGCCAGCCGACTCCTCGTCAAAGTCCGCCACCGAGTCAGCAGACTCCCGCCTCGCAAGTCCACCAAGTCCGCAAAGTGTCGTGCCACTCCTCCTCCAAGTCCGCAAAGTGTCGTGCCACTCCTCCTCCTCCAAGTCCGCCACAGCGTCAGACGTCCACCTCCTCCAAGTCCGCACAACCTCAGGCCACTCCTCCTCCAAGTCCGCACAGCCAGGCCACTCCTCCTCGTCCAACTCAGCCCCTGGCCACCGCCTCCGCCGCCTCAGCAATCGCAGAAGAGACACCCCCAGCTATGGTGCGTGGCGGTACGAGTCGAGGTAGTACAGAAGTACAAAGGAGGCAAGCGATATAAATATGGTCCAAGCCTCACGCCTCTTCCGCAGAGGCCTTATGACAAGTCCGAGGAGGAAAACATAGCCATATCGAAGGCCGAGGTGGAAGCCCATTTTGCACCGAAACCGCCACCGCCGCCAAGGGAGAAAGTGCCTGAGGAAACAATTGACCACTTCATTCGTATGGCTCAACCACCAGCTCCCAAGCCTGTTGACACAGACTATGAGCGCCACATCAGGAAGTTAAATCGAGCACGCTCACGTAAGGAGGCGAGCTCGGGATCGAGCAAACAACAAGCAGCTCTCAAAAAATGCGGGAAAACCATTCCCCGGCCGGGAGAACAAAGGGCGGCAATCGATCCCTCGCTTGTTGTGCCAACAACACGTGATGCGATGCGCCGCCCAATATTATTGTGGGCAAACAGTTTACGCTCCCGAGGTGGGCAATGTGGTAATAACGAAGGACCATATAATGCAGGCTGAAATTCTCAACATCACTGTTGGACACCTCCTCGAGATCGAGCCCATGCCTGTGCTTACAGAGGATGAAATAAAACGGAATATGTCCGGGGCCAACCTTTGGTCGAGCCAGACAAGGTTAAGAACCTCCCAACGAGAATGTATGAATTGCATCAATGGTACATGAACATTACCAAGATTTCCAATCGAGCGTCCCTCATGGTGAATGTCAAGGAGGAGCATTACTTCCATGAGAAAGCTTTGTCCGTTGAGTATTCTGAACTGTTTCAGTTATACAATCAAGACGCACTCGACAAATCTATCGTCAGTTGCTATTGTCCGTAAGTGATTTCTTTCTGTAATTTAAGTCTCAAGCTAGCTGTAGTGATCCTTTTGATCAATCATTACCTGTAATTATCCTCACTATATTCTTTTCTCGTGGTATATTATGCAGGATGAAGATGTATGAAATGAGAAAAGGTGGACGCTTTGGCATTGGGTTCATTGACCCAAACACCGTTAGTGAATACACATGGCTAATAAATCCACATCATCAAAAGGCCGTAGAGGACAACATGCTAGAGTTCTTGAAGCGCCTCAAATACAATGAAGATATACTACTTCCTTACAACTTCCAGAGAGACACACTGTCTTGTACTACAAATTCTATGTTTTTTGCCTACTAGCTAGCTACATGTTTTTGCTTACATATGCCCGCTTAATTAAGACATGCAAACGTGTGTGCATGCAGATTTCACTGGGTCTTGTGTATCATTAAAGTTGACGCCAGAACAGTTGAAATACTGGACTCACTACTCAAAGAAAAAACTGACTATAACATCTTGTTTGGGATAGTCAACAGGTAATTTCAATCATTATTAACTATATATCTCGGCCTATTTAGTTCGTCATTTCATGATATGAACTATTTAATAACCCTTTATTCATTTTCTTTGTCGACGGGCAGGGCTTGGGCAAGGTTCATCAGCGTCACGGAAGGCGAACGGAAAAAAAAGCTTAAATGGTTTCACCCAAGGTAAGTAATTAAGTAGTACTAGCTAGCTAGCTAGCTGCCATCTCTTTAATTATCATGCTTGATTAATTATTATCTGATCAAATTCCATTCTCGTAAAGGCCCTCAAGCAGCGTAGGGGACTGATCTGTGTGCATTCTGCTTAAGAACATTCGCATGATGGCGTCCGAAAGGAGCAGATCTCAAAGACAGAAATGGGTACGCTTGTCAGAACACTATTCACAATTTTTACACCATTATCGATATCTAGTCACACAACTAATACACATGCATATTGATCTCCTTCTTAACAGTTCAAAGAGGTGCGGGACAAGCTCCTAGAAACGGAGCGCCAGAGAAGCACTTCAAGAGGAAATAGCGGGATTTTTGCTCGACCAGGTCATAAATCCAAGGGAGAATACTATTACCCGCCATCGCCCCCATGAAACACATCCGATTGTCATCGTGTTCAAGGCACCAATTAGGCTAATGCCACTGGCTCAAGGCAACATGCATTTGTAGTAGAAATTGTTTATTGATATAATTGTGTGTATGTTTTTATTAATTAATATGGTGGTTTGTGAGACATTTATGATATATATATGCTTGATTGTTTATACTAGAAATTCTATATATATATATATATATATATATATATATATATATATATATATATATATATATATATGCATAACGTGTACAATGTGTAGTATCGTAAAATACCAGCAAACGAAAAAGAATTAAAATGGAAACACAAAATTAAATGAAAAAGAAATCATAAAACTAAAAACCCCCCAAACCTTATAGTACCGGTTGGTGTTACCAACCGGTACTAAAGGGCTCCAGGCCCCCGGAGCTGGCTCGTACACGTGGTTGCCCTTTAGCACCGGGTTCGTGCTGAACCGGTACTAAAGGGGGGGCCTTTAGTGCCCACACTTTAGTGCCGGTTATGGAACTGGCACTAAAGGGCCTTACAAACCGGTGCTATTGCCCGGTTCTGCACTAGTGTTTAAAATCACATGTTGTTATGGTGGATCATCCAAGAACAATCTCGGCACCAAGGCATCGTAGATACATAGTAATTTGTGCATGAAACCAAGGGATTCCTCCAACCTATTATTGGCGGTCAAGCTTCAGGGTACCATCTCATAAAGGATATTCACGTGATTAGCTGTACAAACCGCAACAGACCCATGCCACATCTATGGTGGTCTCTCCCCCCACAAACACCCACAGAAATAGTTTGACTTCCGTCCACCAAAAGAATTTGACATATTACAACGGTGTCTTGCAGCATATGAACCATAGCTAAGCTAACTTGACATTGTTGACATTTGTGGGCAAATAGTAATGTTAAAACACAAGAATTTTTATATACCATACACCCAGTTCTTGAACCGGAGAAATCAACTAAGTTTGGTTGGGTTACCTATGTAGAGGTTATATACTTGCTAAACATATTTTGAATTAGTGCAACATGTTCTCACGGTCTGTTACAAAGTTGGCGTTCATAAAAAATGCAATGCAATGCATTTAATGATAATTTTTAGTACGATCTTAACGTGTATAACAGGGATGAAAGAAAATGAACTCTATAACAATCAATAGACGTAGGAGTGGCTAAATAAAAATATGGGCAACAACAATACTAAATATGTAAACTATATGACAAATCTACGCAATTACGCAGTTAAACACTAGTTTTATAAACTATTAAAATGATACATACACTCATGAAACAGTGAAAAAATGCTATCTAATCAACACATCCTTGTTTCGAGACCAGTAAGGTTGAGATTTATTTGCAGAAAGGAGTGAAAACAATTGTTGTGTCGATGGTAGTTGTGGGCAATCAACCTTTGCACAGACAGTTTCTAATGCTCACTCTAAGCTTTAACCAACCTAGCTTACCCTTTTTGAAATACAATTGTTTACTTACAATCTTGTGTTCGTCCTTATAACAAAGTGGGCTTTGTAGCCTACTTGGTATATCTTGACCTTATTATTGCTCCCCCTGTCGTTTATGCTTTCACATAACATGCATAAAATAAAGAATATATTTATCCTCTCAAAATGATATTCATCACCTAGGGTGCAAAATAAGTTATTTCTCATCTAAGGGTTTTTCTTACATCGTTGCATTAAGAATTTACGCTTGGTATACAAATATTTACGTTCATACTAATTCATTACGCAAATCGGCACAAGAAAATCAAAATGTAAGCCCGAAGACCATTTTTATGTATATATTATAGCCAATATATATCTCCTTACATTCTCGTCACTTTCGACGTAAGACAAAATTTACGAGTACAATATATTGTGCAGTGATGTAAAAATAGAGGGGGCAAAGAATAATTATTCTTCACCCTGTGTGATGAAAGCTCAACCGTTATGTATATGGGAGGTGGGGGAGTGTACAAGTAGGATTTATTTTTCTGGTTAAGAAAACCCAATACAGTTGATAACAAACTGACATAGAAAACAAAGTCAACAATTTACTCTCTCTCTCTCTCTCTCTCTCTCTCTCTCTCTATTTTCTTATTAAGACAACCCAATACAGTTGATACAAATGACATAGAAATTGAAGTCAACAATCTATTTAAAAGTAAACGGACTTTGATTTGTTAATTAGTTACCATATGTGCATCCAAGACCGGCAAAAGACACCAGAAAAACAAAAGATAGTAGCACAACTCGATGAACATGGTTCCTCGTGTGCTTCGCAATGATTACTTTAGGATCGAAGGCAATGCGTGGTAGTATTTTGTAAGTGGGGCTGATGAATGTATGTCCAAGGAATGCTTGCTCCAAGGTTTATACCACTTCATTGTTGAGATTTTGTAAGTGGGGCTCATGAACCATGTTTATACCACTTCATTAGCCTCTGTTATGCTTTATTTTTCATTATGGATTTAGAAAGGTGGGTTGGTTCTGTTATACAAAACCAAGTTTCTGCATTAGTTTTTGTTCTTCTTTCTATATATGTGATGCATTGATACGAAGCTTGGTTATTTAATTAGGAAACCTGATTGTTGCTTGGTCTTGATGTACGAACATTTGTATATAGGATATATTATATATGATGCCTTTTGTATACTTATTTTTTCAATTCTTCATGATTTATGGAAAACGCTAAATGGGCTTAGCTCCACTATAGCTTTTCATAGCTTCTGGTCGAGCCGCCACTAAATGGCATAGCCCTCTATTTAAAACATTGGTCAGAATGCGACAGAGAGAAAGTGGGAGAGAAACTGTCGACAACTTAGCTTCGATAGGAGAGGGAGGAGGATGTGGGTTGCCTCGTTTGCTCGAATGGTGTCTCGGATCGAACGCCTCCAGAGGGTGATGTGTCAATGTCGCTGTTCGCGGAGATTTGTGCACTGGATCAATGAAAATGAACGCATTCATTCCGGTCAACCAAAATAGTGACGTCAGATTTTTATCATTTACCTTTATGTTTTAGGGAAACGAAGCAACCATTTTCTTTCAATCAATAAAATAATTTAAAAAAAGGTAACTGAGCTCGTGAAGAAGGCCCAACTCAGTCCCGCTAGGTCGTGTAAAAGAAGCCAGATTTTTATCATTTATCTTTATGATTTAGGGAAACGAAGCAACCATTTTCTTTCAATCAATAAAATAATTAAAAAAAGGTAACTGAGCTCGTGAAGAAGACCCAACTCAGTCCCGCTAGGTCGTGTAAAAGAAGAAGAATAACAAATGCCTGCGCACGTCGACGGAAAACCTTATGTAAAGCTCATTGTGTCAAATTCGGTTCTTTTTAGTTTTATCTTTATCTCTTTCTGTTTCTTTTTCATTCTAAATTTCTTTTTTTTTGTGTTTCGTTGTTTTATTTTTACTTCTTTTTCCTTTCTCAAAAAATGTTTGCAATTTTTATAAATGTTTGGAGATTTCAAAAACATATATGGGTGTCTACAAAAAGTTCAAATTCCAAAAAAGGATCAGGTTTTTTTTAGCTTTTCTCATAAATTCAAAAAGAAAATCCGCAAATTAAAAAAACCTCATTATTATTCAAAACTGTTTTGCAATGTCTAAAATAATTTTATTTTCAAATTTCACTCACAAACTCAACAATGTTTGCAATTTGAAAATATGTTGGGGTACTTCAAAAAATGATCGCGCTTCTCAAAAATTTCGGGGTTTCAATTTGATCACTTTTTAAAAGAATCAAAATTTTAAATTTTGTTCAAACATTTGGAAAAACGTTTGGAATTTAATAAAAATCACATTCAAATTGTTTGTTTCTAGTTTTCTGGAAAGAGAGTTACAATGTTCAAAAAATGTTCGAAATTCCAAATTCTGTTCTAGTTTTGAAAAAATATTTGGAATTTCAATTTTTAGTTCTAGTTTTCTGAAAATAAGAGTTACAATGTTCAAAAATGTTCGATATTCCAAATTATGTCCTTGTTATCAAAAACTATTTTCGAATTTCAAATTTTGTGTCCTAGTTTTCCGAAAATAAGAGTCACAATGTTAAAAAAAATGTTTGGAATTCCAAATTATGTCCATGCTTTCAAAAGCTATTTTGAAATTAAAAAAACATTTTTTTCAAAAAATTATTCGTATTTTCCAAATGCCTTCAAAGCAGTGAAAAACTTAAACACTACGGTACATGGGTGTGCTAGAATGAATATCCCGCTGCCTGCAAGTTCTTATAACTTTCGCGCTCTCTCGCAAAAGAACAAAATGTGCTGGAACAAGTAATAAACAACAACCGTAAGCTATGGTGGCTAGTACCAGTTACCACGCGTGTTCTCCCTTGTTCCCACATAGTCGGATACAAATCTCACGGACCAGGGTGTATGCATATGTACACCCACAAGCCCTGGTGGTAGCCTAGTTTGGCATGTTTAAAGCTATCTCCAACTAGTCTTGTACATAAACTCCTAATACTCCACAAACTCCTAGCTTAGATCTAACCGGACTAGCAGTACAAGTCCACACCCGTACAGGACACAAACTTACTCTATGGCTTGGAAGCTTCCTCGCCTCTGTCCTGGAAAAAAATTCCTCGCCTCTGGCTGTCTTTAATAGACGAGACGACACCACTGCCGCCGCATCAATCCGCAACCCGACCCCAAAAATCCACAGCAATCGCAATCGTGCCGAGAGCGACCATCCACCGATGGCCGTCAAAAGGAAGGCGGCCGACTCCGGCGACGAGAATGCTCCCGAGGGCGGGGAGTTCCCCGAGCCGGCCGACCTGGCTATGCTGCGGGAGAGAATCAAGTTAGATCTGCTAGCCTTCCCGGAGGCGGCGGGGTCATCAGGGAGTCCAATCCCTCCACAGCGACGCCGACCGCCCGAGGCATGGTTCGCTTCGGAGACTATGACATCAGTCAGGCCTTCATCCACGGCAACTGGTTGGGGTTACCCACCACCGAGGAGAGGACCTCCCGCCCACCGGGGTGATCCCGCCAGGGTGGTTGGATGAGCGGAGGCGGGAGCTAGACAAGGAGGTGCAGCCGGAGAAGAGGTATGAGCCCGACAGCTTGCGATTCCTGCTCGCCAAGATCCATGTCGACTACTTTATTTGGTTAATAAGATGGCTGTATGCATCTTTCTGATGCAGAGGCCGGGGAATCCCCCCTTTTCCAAAAAAAAAAAAGATTCATGTCGACTTGCTCACCAGGGGCTACGTCGAGCTCCCCGAGCTCTACCTTGACTGCACGGCGCCCGTCCGGGTTCAGCCCTCACCAGCAGTGATGGATGGATGAAGCAGTTTATGCAAAGGATGCACGCCTGATTCCTAGTGATCCGTTTCACTCCTGGTTTATCATACATATAGAGTGCATTTTCTGAGCTCCCATGTAGCTAACTAAGTTTATCCAACGATTACCATTGAAATGCTTTCCGGAGACTCTTATATGTTTGTTTTCTATTCTGACAATGGCCATTGCAATGTTGTTGTGTGCCGTGCCGTCCTAGTGTTCGTGTAACTCGGGCATGCTTCCTTCTCTAGCTGTTTTATCTATATCTCTTGATAGCATATTAATTTGGGTTACTCGGCTGTGTGATTGTGTCCGTCTCGCATTTATGTATACATTCTTGTGTCCTCATATACACCATGTTACAGTTCGAAACATGCTTTCTTGTTTTTTGTGACATGTAACGATTGCACGTGTTTTTTGTAATCACGGAGGGCTGCGGACCTCCCGCATCAAACGCCGGAGAAAGCTCCGGCCGCCACGCGCCTCCAACGACGAAGCCGGGTATGGGATCCCTTGATTTGCCGGCCCTAGGCACCGCCACATGAAGCCACCTCCTAACCCGTCAACCCTAATGAAGTGGACACCGCCGCCGTCGTGTCCGGAGCCGCTACTCTGGGGCCCTTGCGTTGTAGATCTCTGTTGAGTCTGTCATCACCACTTTGTCAGCGGAGTGACGCCACGTAGCCAGGAGGAGCTAGCCGACGTTGTAGGAGATCTCACGCCGTCGTGCACCGCCCTCCAGGCAGTTGCGCCACGGCTGTGGGACATGAGATCCATGCCGGTGGAGCACGGGCTTTCCCGGCGGCCACCTCTATTGGACAGCGAGGGGATAGGAGAGGGAGGAGGGGGGGTGCTAGGGTTAGCGCACCACTCACCCCTTGAGGAGGCAACGCAAGGGACGCGAGTTCTGGACATGCAGATCGAATATGCCCTAAGTCCAGTCTCTTAATTATTTTCCTCGTCCGACATGGTAACATCTATTAGATATACGACGGGCAAATCAACACAACAAAGAACGAAAACACAAGCAAGAGACACGCGGTTTAATGTGAAAAACCCCTCCAACAAGAACGGGAAAAACCACGGACACCAGCCAGCAAATCTTCACTATATCGGGGAAGGTTACAAATGCTATAACTAGGACAAATTTTGTCTACCACCGGCGGTTGTATGTTGTATGTAGTATCTATCAAATCAGAGAGTATGTGCTTGTAGCATGTAGTATATAAAATATTTAGATAGTATATATACTACTTTTTAGATAATATGCATCGTATTTTGGAGTATGTTCATTTTTACGTACAAATATATACATATTTCACAAATATAGTATGTAGTATATAAAAATATACTCGTATATGACACAGGTGACCTAGATCAATACTAATCCGTGCCGTTGGGGTGTGAGGGGGCTTTCTGCAACATCTGATGTAAGATTTCACGCTGCTCTGCTTCGGCTCAAGCCTACCGGCAATGGGTCTCGCTCTGCTAGCTCTGCTGTAACATCTTTATATACTTGAATTTGGATCACAACATAACTAGGGATGACAGTTTTGCCCATGGGTATGGGTACCCGCGGGTACCCTACCCGAAAACAATGGGCATGGGCATGACTTGGAAAGATTTTGTACCCACGGGTAATGGGTATCCATACCCGCAAAATCTATGGGTAGGGTATGGGTATTCAATTGCGCCCATGGGTGACCCAATGGGATACCCAAAAGAAATTAATAAATCAAAATCATTCCTATGACATGTGGGGTAAGCATCTAACTCCTATGGCCCAACCCTAAATCTTGTATTCTCTAAACCAGCAATAGGTCATAGGCTTGCAATCGCCTGCTTGACACTCCTCTGACGTCCTATGTAACTTCTTGAAACAATGAAATCTTGACTCGTCGCCATCGGACTCCTCTAAACTCTCGATCCAGTGACCCCCATTTCCAGCTGCTCATTCCCACTACGTCGGGCTTCCACCAACCGCTGCTCATACCCCCTTGATGCCTCCAAGAAGCCACCCATAGGAGGAGACTATGTTGGTGCCATAATGCCCGCCCATATCACTTGAATTTCATACTCATTTCTCTAAAAAAAACCTCAACATTTAAATGCTATATATGGTACCCAATGGATACCCATTGGGTACAGGATACCCGATGGGTATGGGCATGGGTATCAATTTATGCCCATGGGTATTAAAGTAGGTGGGTATAGAAAGTTTCTATGGGTATGGGTTTGGGTAGAAGGAGGTTGTACCCGTCCATACCCTACCCATTGCCATCCCTAAACATAACAACATCTGTTGTCTTTGCCTAGCTACACGTCGTGTGAGCCAGGTCTTGACATTTCTCGACTAAACAGTTTATTTTCTTATAAGTGCAAAACTTTTACAATAAAAATGATTCACAAGACAGAAGAGGTTTTCATGATCCTTTGGCAACATGCACACACGGTGTAGTAGCATCCTGGGAAAATCCATGCACTTACGTAGCCATGATTTATCTTTGCGGCATTACGTAGCCATGATTGCCAAACGAGAACATGCACAAAGCGAAGCCAGTTTTCCACCGTATGTGGCACTTGGTTTATCTTTGTTTTTTTAGACAAACACTTGGTTTATCTAGGCGTTGCAGTATCTGGCTAGATGTACGCATCAATATTTTTTGAACATTGATAGCGTGAGAAAATAGGGAATTAAAGCCCACGTCAGAATCTAAGTATTTCTAACAGTCAGATTTATTTACGTTGGCCACGTGAGATATTCTTTACGGACTCCCCCAGCAGCACGAGTTGGTCTCTCTCGATGACTAGGAAAAGGGAAAGATAGGGTTCGTCTAGCTCTGGCTTGCTTTATATAGAGAAGATAGAGACGACACCCGCACCGCGCGCCGCCCCCCGCATCAATCCCTAAGAGCATCTCCAACAATCACAAGAAAGCGCCGCTAAAACCTGTTTGTCAAGGCTTCGCATGTTTAGCGTCAGCCAGCGCTGGCTTCAAAGCAGTCAGCGCTTATAATGCGCACACGCCCAGCAGAAGGCAGTAAAAAATACAAGCGCCGACTCATCGGGTTAAATATATATGATATTTTGAACACAAAATGAGTTTAAAACATTCATCAAAATGCAATGAACATGTAAAATTTGACACAAAGAAGTTGATGAATAAAAATTCATGCCCACAAGTTCATCCAACCAAGTTCAAATGCAAACTAAAGTTCGGCAAGAAGAGGCTGTGCGCGAGGCCGACGCTCGGCGGAGCTCCGGCGGTGGCGACGCCAACGCTCCCCGCGCTAGGGTTTCCGGCGGTGGCGGCGGGGGGGGGGGGGGTCGCGGCTGTACAACGGGGTGAGCGGGGTGCCGGTGTGCGCGTCCATGGGTGGGTGGCAGGGCGCCGGCGCCGGCACGGCGGGGCGTAGGAGGAGGAGAGGAGAGAGTGCGGCGCGAGCGCTCGAGTGTGCCGTGCGCTGTAGTGGGCGCCCGAAATACACCCCGCGCGAGAGTGTTTTCGACCGCGCGCCCACCTCGTTATAGCGCGCCGCTTTATGCGTCTGGCGGAGCGACCCACCGCTGCTGCGCCGCTGCAAGCAAAACAGACCAATTTGCGGGCGCCGCGCTAGTTTAGCGCGCTGTTGGAGATGCTTTAATACCCAAGATCCATCGCCATCGTCCGAGACTAAGTATTGTGGGTCTACCGATGGCCGGCAACGAGGGTTCCGTCGATGTGGCTGCTCCCAAGGCAGGGGAGAGTGAGGCGTTGGACATGTTCCCGGCGCCGGTGGAGAAGGCGTCCTACTCAGACGACGCTCCTCTGTGGGAGATACTCAAAGCAGATCTTCTAACCTTCCCCGAGGCGGCGGCGATGGATGCAGGTGAGCTGGACGACGCCGTCGACAGGATCATCAAGGAGTACGACCCACCATCGCAACCCCGATCGCCCAAGGCATGGTTCGCTTCGACGACAACCGCATCATGGCCGCCTTCTACAACGCCGAGGACCTGGTGAAGATCCCCATCGCCGCGGAGCTCGCGCCAACCGGGGTGTTCCCGCCAGGGTGGCTAGAGGCGCGCAGGCAGGAGCTGGACGAGGAGGTGCAGGCGCACAAGAGGAAGGAACCCCATAGCATGGGAGTCCTGCTCGCCAAGATCCGCGTCGACCTGCTCACCAAGGGCTACGTCGACGTCCCCAAGCTCTACCTTGACTACAGGAGGGAGAAATAAGTTCGTACTCAGGCACTACATGTAGAAAACATCCAAGCTACATGTTGAGAGCTAAGTTATGCACGTTTTTTTTTTTAAATGGTCAAAGGGGGGGAGCTCCCACCTAAATATATTTCAAAAAGCCATAATGCCATGAGATTGATCCAGTTTATAAGAAAAAACGGATCGAAAACCTGAACAAGTTGCCCCGTGTATGAGGAAAACCGAGAACCGTACAAGAGATGGTAGAACAAGAAGAGAAACAAAAAGAGAGGACGCCCCAGACAAGGTGCGCCTAGCTAGCAGACCACGAGAGGCACAAGTAAATGAGGGGAGTCGTCAAGGGATCACAATACCAAGACTTTGCAAGTAGCCTAACGCATCGCACCGGCGTGCGTACCGAACACCACGGCGCAACAGAGGAGCATCCATACTCAATGAGTGACAAGCACGGACCTTGACTAGGAGCTCCGCCATGAAAATTCAGGAACAATTAGCAAGTTGGGGAGGCATCTTGCAGCATCATTGAGCAAAGATGAACCGAGATAACGCCAAGAGCATGAAGCTCGCCGCACCACAACGCCAGCCATGGAATATCTTGAGCATGCATAGCAACAGGTACGACATTGAAGAACACCACCATAAACAAGCACATACCACCATCGACCCATCCGGCCGCACCACCACCACCACCATCCTGCAGCAAGCACCACCGCACGTCACCCAAGCAGACCCCAAGATGACGCCTTCAAGAAGTGTCGCGATGCCAGCTGCGCCGCCATCATCCGCACCAGGAGTATCTTTATATCGTTGTGCGTTCGTCTTAATTTTGGTCTAACTTACTCTTCATCTGTTTGTTTACCCTTATATTTAGGGTACTCACTTCTGTTATGGCTTGCTTGTGGTTACGAATTGAATCACTTGGCTTGGTCGTATGTATCATTCCGTTGAAGATGATTACTTAATATATTTCTTTTAATTAACATGGTACGGATACACACGCTCACATATCACTGGTGGAAAAACAGGCTTCCGTCCAGCCCCATAAGTCGCGGTTGTAGGAATCATGATTAATGGGACCTTTAGTCGCGTTCTCGAGGTGAATCATGCGACCAAAGGCCCTGGGCCTGTGGCGCCGGTGGCTGGCAAGTACGTGAGGGTCTTTAGTCGCGTTGTGACAACCGCGATTAAAGGTTTTCGGCACCTTTTAGTCACGGTTTGCCGTGCCAACCGCAACTAAAGCCTCTCCCTATATATACCCATCCAAAGCAGCCAACACTTAGCCATTTGGAGCCAATCACATCACAAGTGGGAGTAGGTTTGCTATTGGTTCCTCTTATGCACATAAGGTGTTTGATGAAATGCCCCAAGAGCAAGAAACAAACATGACATTAAGTGTTGGAGCCACACCTCGATCAAGTTAGCAACTTGATGAACCTTTGATGTGTCATTGATAAAATATGCATGTGTGTAGTTCATTGTTTAATTTATATTGTTTGTAGCTAGTTAGTTTAACAAATGCATGATGGTTAATTATATATTTTATATTATAATAATGCAGATGAATCGGCAATGGATGTACGGTAACCGACTCTCCGGCGAAGTTCACTACGGGTTTGAAAGATTTCCTCGTAGTGGCTAATGCGAACAAGCTGTGGGGGTTTTGTTATCTGTCCATGTGTTATCTCAGAAGAATCGTAAGGGTTACTCTTCCTCAAGAGATGTTCACATGCATCTCGCTTCGCACGGTTTCATGCCAAGCTATAATTGTTGGACCAAGCATGGAGAAAGAGGGGTTATAATGGAAGAAGATGAAGAAGGGATGATTTCATCAATGAAAGCTATCTTGCTCATTTCGTGATACTTTCATGGAGGATGCTGAAGGTGAAGGGAAGGTGAAGAAGAGGCACGTGATGATCCCGTTGATGATCTTGGTCGGACCATTGCTGATGCACGGAGACGCCTGCTAAACTGAAAAGGAGAGGGAGAATTTGGATCGCATGTTAGAGGATCACGGTAAAGGCGATGTACCCGGTTGCGATGGCGATGGTCTGAAAAAGCTGGGCTGCACAATCGGATTTGCTGAAATGGAAGGCAGAGGCAGGTGTAGCTGACTCGGCATTTGAAAACTTGCTGAAAATGTTGAAGAATATGTTTCCAAAGGATAACGAAGTTGCCCGCCAAGACGCACGCTAAAGAAGGTTGTCTCGCCTCTAGGTTTAGAGGTTCAAGATACATGCATGCATCAACGATCGCATCCTCTACCGCGGTGAATACGAGAATTTGAATGAATGCCCGGTATGCACTGCATTGCGTTATAAGATCGTAGGCGATGACCCCGGTGACGATGTTGAGGGCCGTAAACCTGTGAAGAGGGTTCCCGCCAAGGTGATGTGGTATGCTCCTATAATACCACGGTTGAAACGTCTGCTCAGGAACAAAGAGCATGCCAAGTTGTTGCGATGGCACAAAGAGGACCGTAAGTCGGACGGGGAGTTGAGACACACCGCAGATGGAACGCAATGGAGAAAGATCGACAGATGGTTCAAAGATTTTGCAGCTGACGCAAGGAAGACAGAGGCGGCCGGGAAGAACTTGTGGGAATTCTTTTTGGTTCTAATTTCAAATTTGTTTGAAATTGTACATTCATATGCATGTATGTAGTACCGTAGAATATGTGAAACTCCTTCAAAATTAAAATAAAGCACAAAAAGAAATAAAACAATACAAATTAAACAGAAAACAATACAAATTAAAAAGAAAAACAATACAAATTAAACAGAAAACAGGTTTGGGGGCTAAAACCCTAAACTCAAGTGGCGCTTTAGTCGCGGTTGGCTGCACTAACTTGACTAAAGGTTACCTTTAGTCATGGTCGCCTCCCCAACCGCGACGACTAAAGGGGGGCGCGGAACGCATAAAACTCATTAAAAACCCTTTAGTCGCGGTTGGGCAAAGCGACCATGACTAAAGGGTACCTTTAGTCATGGGTCGCGTGCCAACCGCGACTAAAGGGGGCTATAAATACAAGGCTCTGATTCTCGTCTTCTCCGATTCGATTCTCGCCTCGTCTCTGCCCGCGCCCTCCGCCGCCTCGCCCTCGGCTCAGCCGCCGACGCCCTCGGCCGCCCGCCCGCCGTCGCCGCCTCGCCCACCAGCAGCCACGGCTACCTCGGGTACTGCCGCCTCGCCGCCCGCCCTCAACGCCGCCGACCGGCCTCCCTCGCCGCCCAAAGATGTTCATCAATTTTTGGAAAAAGTTCACAAATTTTGGAAAAGTTCACAGAATGAAAAGGTTCACAAATTTGAAGAAATATAACGATTTTGGAAAAAGGTTCATCAATTTTGAAGAAAAGTTACCAAATTATAAAAGTTCATCAATTTTTAAAAAGTTCACGAATGAAAACAATTCTTCAATTTTTAAAATGGTTCAGGAATTACAAAAAAGTTCTTCAATTTTAAAAATGTTCACAAATTTGAAAAGTTGATCAGCCATGAAAAAAGATCATAAATTTTGGAAATAAAAGTTCATCAAGTTTGACTATATTGTTGTGTCCGCTATTATACATGCAGAATGAAGATTAAGGAATGCAGAGTAAGGAACATCCATGATGTTGGGTTCATTGACCCACACATCGTTAATGGACATGTGTTGGAGCCGCCACCCCGACGTGGAGGCGCACCTGTGGCGCTTTCTTACAAAGCAGGAACTCAAAAGTGATATTCTATTTCCTTACCATTTTGGGTGAGTGTTTCGCCTTTGAGCACATTCTCTTTTGTTTACTCCATGCATGGTATGTGGCCGGGCTAATCGATGAGTTATGCATGACGATCGTGCATGTATCGTGTCCGCAGGTTCCACTGGATTCTGCTAGTAATTAAAGTTAACACCTCGTAATGTCTCGCCCACGACTCTCTCCTCAATATGGATCCAAAGCTTTGGGGCGGCATGAGAAGAATGCTGCAGAAGTAATTATTTTCATTCATTTGCGCCTATATCGATCGGCCTATTTCGTTCATTTCCTAATATCAAGTAACTAATAACTCTCTTGTTCATTTAATTTTCTTTGCCTCGTAGGGTTTAGAGACGGTTCGTAGATACAAAGGTCGGTGAATTCAAAAAAGAGTTGAATTCAAAAGGTCAAAGGCTAAGAATGCTGGGGATATTCAGCCACCGGAGACCAATCTATGTGGATACTATGTCTGTGAGATGATTCGGAGATACACCTCTGAGCGGGTTCCGAGTGATACCAATGCTCAGAGGAATAACCTCCGTGGATGCTTAGTCCAAGCTCACTTCCCACCACTTCAAGAGGAACTAGCTGGATGGTTCAGCAGGAAGTCCTCCATCCTAAAGGAGAACACTATTACGAGGACGTAGAACTTTATATGCATTAAATCATGTATGGAAACTTGTTCAAAATTGTATATGGTCATCCGATGATATTGAATATATATTGTATATTCCTCTTGAATTCTTTTTGGTTCTAATTTCAAATTTATTTGAAATTGTACATTCATATGCATGTATGTAGTACCGTAGAATATATGAAACTCCTTCAAAATTAAAATAAAGCACAAAAGAAATAAAACAAAACAAATTAAAATGTAAAACAGGTTTAGGGGGGCTAAAACCCTAAACCTGTGGCGGCCTTTAGTCATGATTGTTAGAAGAACCGCGATTAAAGGTCCTCCGCCTCGACGGTCACTGGCGCCCACGTGGACGGGCCGTTAGTCGCGGTTCTTAAGCAGCCGCGACTAAAGGTGGGGCTTTAGTCACAAGAGTTTGAGTCGGTTGCGCAACCGCGACTAATGGCAGCTATAACCGCGACCAAAGGCCTTTTTTCCACCAGTGCGCATACATTCACATCTATAACGCGCACGCACACCCCTATCCCTATGAGCACCTCCGAGAGTGACTGAGCTGAGACATCTTCTTGAAATTAACGAAGTCATCATAGACGCCCGTAGTCGACGAGAACTTGTTCTTTTCCGCAAACCGGAAATAAACTTGGGGTGGGGGTGGGGGTGGGGGTGTCTACCGGCTTCCGAACCACTGCCACGCCCGCTCCTCACTACCCTGCCCCACCGAAAACTCTCCACCTGCCTGTCCTGTGCTTTGCATTGAATGCCCGCGCCGCATTCATGTAGGCCGAGAGCATGCAGTGACTGGCATTGATGTTGCACGACATGAACGGATGTGAGAATGGCGTTGACGAACACGACTCTCGGGCTTTGCCACTTCAATGTGATGTCGCGTACTGAGAAACCAACTCCGGCCACTCGCCACATTGAAGTGGGCTGACCGCCCACTCGCCTAGCTGTAGCGCGCGTCGGACGATGCATATCACCACCTCCTCCTCTCCGAACCACCACTCCTCCTCCTCTCCGAGCCCCTCCCTTTCCGAGCCTCGGGTGGATCTTGGCACCGCTGCCGTCGCTCTCCAGGCCCCTCAGCATCTACGACGGCAGGAGATCGTCATCTCCTCCGGCAATGAGGAGGACCATACCTGAGGCTGCTGTGTTGGAGGAATATCAGCCCCGGGCATGGTCCAGCTGTTGGAGGACCGCATGAGCCACCACTTGGGCTTCGGTGAGACCCCCACCGTGCACGACCTTGCGCCCACCAAGGCATTCCCGCCAGACTGGATCTACTATCAGAGGAAAAAGCTGGACGACGAGGTTCAGCCGCACAAGCGCAAGTCCGGCCGCGACGTCCGAGTCTTGCTCGCCAAGATCCGCGTCGACTTGCTCTCCAGGGGCTACGTCCACGTCCCCGAGCTCTACCTCAAGGACACGCCGTACCTCGTCGCCGCGGAGGAGGAGGCCAGGCTCAAGGGCCTTACCGGACTCGAAGGCGACAAGTGGTGCATTCAGCGCCCCGACAACAGGAAACACCTACTCTTCTGACTCCTTATTCCTGTACAACTTTATCAAGATATTTGTTCCACTCAATATCTTCCATGAATTCCATGTCTGTTGAAGTGCATAAATCTGCTTTCTACTCCCTCCGTCCCAAAATTCTTGTCTTAGATTTTTCAGACATTTGATGATTTATTTCGTCTTAGATTTATCTAGATACGGATGTATCTAACACTAAAACGTGAATAGATACATCCGTATGTAGACAAATCTAAGACAAGAATTTTAGGACGAAGGGAGTACACTGTTAATTACAAGCCGGCTTTTATGGTTGTTTGAGAAAAAAAAGATACATGCCCACTGACAGGCTCATGCTTCTCCACAAGGGCATACATACATACACACTCCCTCCGTCCGGAAATACTTGTCATCAAAATGGATAAAAGAAGATGTATTTTAGTTCTAGATACATTCCTTCTTATCCATTTTGATAAGTATTTTCGGACGGAGGGAGTACATACATACATACATACATGCCAGTATCATATCATCAGTTATCAACTGTCCCTCTCTGCAAATCTACAGCTTCTATATTTCAACACTTCTCGACTACATGTTTGAATTAAATCTGAGCTCGGTGTTCCTCAAAAAACAAAAAGTTACAGCTGCCCATTTCAGAGCACACCACACGTAGCACAGCATGTGCTGAAAATCACCAAAACGCTTTCGCGGAAAATGTCTGTCATTCCTCCTTGTAAGGTTGATCGAGGACTGCGTTGTAGCATGTCGGGTTGCAGGGGTATTCACAGTCGATTTCCTTCACCTCTCTCCGGTTAAAGAACCAGTCTCCCACCGATTCAGCGATTGTCTGTTGTTCAACATGATTGAACTTGAGTTAGTATATGCCAGTGATCGCATAACTGAACTGACAGGGTTGTAATGGATGGATACTGTTTATTCTCGGAATATTGGTAGATACGCAGTACTTGCACAACATCAATTTTCCTTCTATGAAATACTGTATATGTTTAGCATGCTAGGATACTTGTGTAGCTCACACTAACGTTATTACAGTAAACCACGTCATTAATTTCTAAGACTCCTTTAGAAAAAACATGCTAGTTTCTGAGACATAATTTTTTTTTTAGACGCTCAAGATTATGCTAGTTACGACAAGACGATCAATATACTTGTGAATGCAAACTATGTTACACAGTCCCTGTACAGATGAGAGGTGGGGCCTACCTTGTTGTTAATTCTAGGGGCAGATGGAGAGTGCCAAGTCAAGGAGTTCATTGATTGACAGTGTATGTAGCAGGAGTCAATGAACATGCCCCAGTCCTTTTCTTCTTGAATTCACTTATAGCATCAAGCAACTCTTTCCTGAAACCTGCAAATTAAATTCTTGTTAAGCCAGTGACATGGAGTGACATGGAGGCGACACATGTTACCTAAAAAGAAGGCAGGAGCACACATCATGAGTTTGTTCTATCATAACCTTGGAGAGTTTCCAGCTGCTTTGAATCACATTTGGTAATGTCCAACCTGCAATTTTGCCACAAGCGTTCAGGGTCGGATCCTTCTGGAGACAGGACGTGCTCCACCTGGAAAACAGAAGAGCGGCAAGTGTATCATTCTCATACTGATGTTGTTACAGAACATTGGAAAGGTTTACGACAGATGCAGTCCTGTACCTGCCAAACATCATATGCTGGATTGAGAATTAACATTGGGGTGTGGATGCCTTTTGCAACTTCCCGTGGAAAATGCACTGGCAGGCACAGGATAGAGCAGTACTTAGCATGCAGCTTGATAGTAATGGCTACACAAATGGTACTAATACCATAACTGTGACATGAAACAAACTAAAGGCTAACCTGCCCTGGCTCCATATCTGAACTGCAATGAGTAAACTTTTTCCGCAGATCCTGCAACAAAACATTCAGAGAAAACATGAATCTTCCACATATGGGTAAAAGTTAATGCAAGAAATGGTCAACTGGAGGGAGGAGAACACTACTGTCTGCACTAGAGAGAGGGTGAGGGAGAGGGAGAGGGAGACCTGTAGACGAAACAACGTCATTATAGAACCCACGCATGTATCTTCTTCCAGAAATGTCTTCCCTGTAATGAACCGAAGGAAGGACTAGTCAAATAGAGCTAATAGTATTTGTTACTCAAAAGAACTAATAACATAGGGTGCGGATATGTTAACTCTGGGTTACTGGAGATTACTTAGATGGTCAGAAATGGCAAACAATGAACTTATCTTGAACCAGCACTGAGTCATCTCAGGTGAGCAGAACAGATGACAATCTCTTTTGGATGGTTTTTTACAAGTGGTTTCAGATATAAACATTTTGGGCAATCAAAACTAACACTGAGTATGATCATGCCAATACCAAGCCTTTGTAAATTAACATCAAGATAAAGTTTTTCAAATGTAGCATGTGACAATTGATAGCCACCTGCTTATACTAAACTGTAGGAGATATAACAATGAAAATTAACTGCTGAATACGCTTAGGGCAATTGGTTAGGGATGGGTTCTGGTGGGCAATGATGAAATACAGTAACCGCAGAATCACACAAAGCACATACACGCCAAGGAAAAAACCACCATCGGCAAGACACTTAACAGTAGACGCCTTTGGTACAAGTGCAATCAAGTCATCACAGTGAATGTAAGTGGATAGACCACCAGCCGAGCAGCCGTAAGAAAAGCCTTGTAGGAAATGATCAGCAGAGTATCACAAGAAAAGAAGAATAACAATGGCATTACAGAGATAACACGATAAATGAAAACGAGAAGTACTTAAGATAAACTCATAAAAGCGAAAGTGACCCTCATCACAAATTCTCAACTCCACCATAAATTAAATATTCACCAAAACGATAAATCCACACCAATCTCCTGGCCCAGCTAATGTTTTCTTCTTTGAGTGAGCATAAAGAGTCCAAGAATATTACACACTACATTGTTTGAGTGAGCAAAGAAGTAATATGAATTTATAAACAAATGACTGGATGAGACAAGAGTGAAGATCAAATTTCATACAGAAATAATATTTCAATATCTCCATACGGCCTGAATCATCATCACTGCATCCAAAATGCATATCACAGAGTGACTCGAGATTTTAAACAAAACACAAAGATATCCATTCAGGACAAAATAACCTGATATGAATATATAGAATGTCATACTATCTAGTGCTTGGTTGCTGTCAAGTTGCTAATCTATTTCTTCATTTATTTGCTGGGTGGGGCTAGTTGTACGTGTGACCAGTACAACTGATCTGTTAATATGGCAACAACAAGAAATCTTATGGCACATGCACAGTTCAAATTAAAACATTGCTTCTATCACTTCCATTTCTGTAGGAAGGCTACCTCTTTAGCACGGGATAGACCCTTTGATAAAAGTTCACTCATGACTGCTTCCCAGATACGCTGGCCTCTGAAAAAGAAAGGGGTGCCATCCTGCATAGGTCACAGAGGATTACTCAGGAAACCTGCTAAGGAACTGAACCGTATAAAGTAGGAACTGACAAATAATTTACATAAGATTCTACCAACCTGAAACTCCTCTTTGACGTTCCCAGAAAATGATGCGCCATCACAATACCTTACCTTTACTTTATTCCAATTGTAAAAATCTGCAAGTTTAAATGAAATGTTTCTTAGCGGATGCCAAAGCGTGGTGCCTCTATGATATCACTATAGGGAGTGTATCACTATAGGGAGTGTATCAGAAAGATTGCTCCCACGCAATTACTGAAAGAAGGATTACTTCAAACAGAGCAGCAATAATTTACAGTGCGTGCAACATCAGCTACAGTCGGAAAAAAGGTCTGAAAGTTACTCAGAGTAAACCATTGACAATCCTCGCTATAATTTATCACGGTGATCATAAATCAATAAAAAACTAGGATGAAGGTACAGGTATGCCAGATAACCATCCCTGTAAACTGCTCATGCATACACGGAAGCTCATAATGTCGGAACAAGTCATTGCTCATTTATACACTGGAATGGGTGCTGCATATTCAGCAGCCCGTATAGGGCACTAGAATGTACCTGGATTCTGCAGTTCGTCATCGCTCAAGATGCCGACGAACTCGCACGCCTTTCCATGTGGTCAGAGGAACCTAAATTTGTTTCTTTACGCTGAGCACACCATGTCAGGTTCCTGCACCAGCTTCCCACCCTGCAGACCAGCACCAAAAGCTTCAGCTATCTCTGTTGACGCATAACATCGAACAGATGGCCGGCGAGACGCTAGCCGGCACCTCCAAGTGGAGGAGCCACTTGTCGGACCCCTCCCCGAACCCCGGGAGCCAGTGGTACCCAGGCGGGGTCCCGTCCAGGCACACAGCGCCCCTCTCCCTGGCGCCGGCGACGAGGGTGAGGTCCACGAGCGGGGGGAGGCGGTGGCCGTAGGACGGGTAGGATGCGGTGGACCGGGCGGAAGCGTCGCCGGACGGGGTGAGGAAGAATGCGGTGGCAAGGAGCGCAAAGGCGAACGCCGCGGCCCCGGCGGCCCCGCGGCGGCCGAGGCGGCGCCACCAGAGGCGCAGGCGGTGCGTCGCCGGCGCGGCGGAGGCGGAGAGGGGATGCATGAGGGGAAGGCCGGTGGAGAGAGGATGGGTGGGGCGGTGGTTGGTGGATGTGGATCTGGTCGCGGCCGCATCGGCGACGACTTCCCGGTGGCCGTTCTTTATCAGGCGAAGCAAGGACGACAGCACATGCGCGAGTCTTACAATAGTGGAGTACTACCTGGTGGGAACGAAGCCGTGGTGGAGCGAGGAGCACGAGCAATGGCGGGATCGGCCGCCGCCGTGCCGACTTTGGATGTTTCCGGCGGTGGCAGACGCGCCGCCGCCGGCGGTGGCTGTGCGCCCACGAGTCGCCATTCCAGGTGTGGCCCGCCTGCAAGACAGAGTTGCAAAGTGACTACGAGCATTTACTGGGTTTTTTTTTTCATGGTAATACCTGTCTCATTTATAACATAAGGATGATAGTACAAGCCACGTATATATCGACAAAACTGAAAAGACAGCAGAACGCTAACTTTTGCATACAGGAACACCAGCCAGGAAGTAAAATTATAAACAAGACTGAAGAATCTTCTGAGCTTGACACCAAAATTTCCACATATGCCTCTAGCACCACCATAGCAGCCACCAAAGGAGAAAATGACTGATCACCTTCACACCCGAGCTCGACGCGGCTCCATCGCTGATATGTACTTTATGACCTTCAAGGTGGTTTCGCCAATAAAGGCGAAGCCATTGTGCTGAACTAATCGGGCATCAAACAATTTCCTGGACACGCCCATCGAACTCCAACTGACAAATTTCACCAACTAAGACGTTGGAGGAGGAAACAATACCTGCCTGCCACCAACCCAGATCCATCATATTCCAGATGCCGTCGATGCAGATCCGCTCATGGAGTACCCCTCTTTCTCTCTCTATTTTTCTTATTAAGACAACCCAATACAATTGATACAAATGACATAGAAATTGAAGTCAACAATCTATTTAACAGTAAATGGACTTTGATTTGTTAATTAGTTACCATATGTGCATCCAAGACCGGCAAAAGGCACCAGAAAAACAAAAGATAGTAGCACAACTCGATGAACATGGTTCCTCGTGTGCTTCGCAATAATTTACTTTAGGATCCAAGGCAATGTATGGTACTCCCTCCGTTCGGAAATATTTATCATCAAAATGAATAAAAAAGGATCTATCTAGATGTATTTTAGTTTTAGATATATTTCTTTTTGTCTATTTTGATGACAAGTATTTTCGGACGGAGATAGTAGTATTATGTAAGTGGGACTGATGAATGTATGTCCAAGGAATTCTTGCTCCAAGGTTCATATATACAGAAGACGCCATGCTCATCTTGGCACGCACACTTGTAGAAAACATTAATGTTTAGAGTCAAGGCTTTTCTAAACATCCAACTTTTATTCCGCTTCTAAAGATGGATGCGGCCTTGTAATATTTTTTAAAACTTCCTTATCATAATGTCTAAGTTTAGTGCTATGTCTAAAAAATATCGCTTGGGTTGCTACAAATAGTGCATGTCAATATTATATTTAAGGCATTTATAATGGTTGATTAATGAAATATTACCAATATATATAATTCCTTCCAATTTCATGGTTCTTCTTGTATATCATTATTTCTCGCTTATGGCATAAGAGAAGAAAATCTACTGCGAAGTTAGGATGCACATGTACCAACACCAACTCACACATATGCAAAAACACGCATGACAGGGTCCTTGTGATCTACATGATGAGATTCTCTGCTAGCGTTCTTCTATTTACCTCACAATTTGCTCTTGCAAAGTCTCAAAGGGCATTATGTCAAAAACAAACAAAAAATAGCTCTGCATCATACAGTTTGATTTTTTTAATGGTATCATTATCGTGGTGAAAATGGTGAACAAAGCAACTAAGACTAAGATCCCAGCCACAACGTCTTTTTCCAATGGTTACCAAGATCAAATAAACGAAGAACATAATAATAAAGAGAGGATTAATCAACCAAATTAGTGAACAAGATTGCAATACTAAAATAAGCTTACAGCCATGTTCCTTGTTATCTTCTCTATTCCTATTTAACGCTCACTGCGCCGGTTACAGTGTATTTTGCTAGTTGGGGCCTACATGTTTTCCTTCGGTAGCTCAATGGGCCGGCCCAAAACGCATTTCTCTCAACACCGGTTTTCGGCAACTTCCAGAAGGTTCCTTTCGGTTTCTAGGCTGGTTTTTTGGTACTTCTTTTACTCGTTTTTCATTCTTTTTTATTTTTCTTTTTTATATTTCTTTTTTTTTTCATTTTTCGCTTTTTAAATTGCAAAATCGTGATTTTCTTTTAAATTCAGTAATATTTTTTGAATTCACGGATATTTAACAAATTCATGAAAAATTTCGCAACTTTTTTGAAATTTCGTAAGAACAATCTCAGAATTCTGAACTTTTTTCGATTCAAAGTTTTTTCTAAAATTCATGGATTTTTTCCTCAAATATGTGAAAAAGAAATCAAACCCCACGAAATTTTTCCAACTTCCCTCAAATTTGTGCTTTTTTCAAAAAAAATCAAAAATGATTAGCTTATTTAAATTTATGAACTTTTTCACATTCATGAACCTTTCAAATTCTGTTAATTTTTCGCACGATTTATGGGATTTTTTTCAAAATAAACTTTTTTGCAAACCTTTTGTTTAATTTAAGAATTTTTTAGAGTCTTCTTTCAAAAGGCAATGGTCAATGGTCCACCGGTCCAGGTGCTTTTTTGTTAGGGATGTCAATGGTCCACCGGTCCAGGTAGCAGCAGGCTGCAGTACAACTTCTTTGGCTATGTCATAACATTCGACACGACTTACAGGACAAACTTGTATGACATGCCTTTCGGCCTTTTTGTTGGCGTGAACAATCACTTTCACAGTGTGATTTTGGCTGGTGTTCTTGTTCGCGATGAGACCCAAGAGAGTTTGGAGTGGGTTTTTTCATAATACCTAAGAATGATGGGTGGTTCTCCACCCATGACCATACTTCAAGGTATTTTTCTCTGATTGGAAAATTTAATCCTTCGTCGGACATATAGATGATCTATATTTTGTGATGGTTGTTTACCTGATCGTTGGACTGTTTTGTAGACCAAAACCGTGCCATGGAGCTCGCTATCAGTAAGATTATGCCCGGGACAACACACTGATGGTGCAAATGGCACATTTTGAAGAAGGCAAAGGAGTCGTTGGCTCCTCTGCATACAAAGAAAAGTGACTTGTGGTGCCTAGCATGCGTGTTCACCAAAATAAAGAGACGCCTGAACTAATCGCGAGAGATAATCTTAGTACAAAAATTCATAGACAAAAAATGATTGCCCACATAATGGGCTGACAAAAAGGATTAACATAGATCACATCGTTGGATTAATATACACAAAAGAGTACACTAGTACGTTGGCACACTGATTGCCACGGTTACAGACCATTCCTGATTACAAGCTGCGAAAATTAACTAGTACACCACACTGGGGCTGCCTAGTACAAGGATTAAGTTGGTTCCGGCCAACAGCAGCGCTGTGCGGTTGCTGTCAGCGGAGCAGCACTGCGGTGCGGCGCTGGGAGGGCTCGCTTGCTGCATGTGCGGCTGCAGGCGTGTATGAGCTGCTTGGATTCCCCCCTGGATGCTGGCCGGGCTCGCTTGTTGTGTGTGCGGCTGGAGGCGCGCATGAGCTGCCTGGATGTCCACCTGGCTGCCGTCGACGAACCGGCGCTGGCGGTTGGATCTATGCTGAAGGACACCGGATGGGTGCGCAGCTACAGAGCGTTGCAGCATGTATGGCTGGGTCAAACCAAGGCGACTAAGCTCCGGGAGGTAGGTCTCCGTCGAGTGATTTCATCCTGAGATTAAATGGATAAGCATTCGATTTTTCTTAGCAAGGAGTACTTACATCTTTTCTGACGTACTTGTAGAAGCGTTGTCCAGCTCGGCAGACGAAGGTGACCACCTTATCACCACAACGTGGACAAGGGATCAGCGGGAGCACCTCGTCAGGCTGCGATGAAGAGAAGGAGGCCGCCATTGTTTTCGATCTGGTTCTCCCTGGAGAAGATGAAGAGGACAAGCCGACAAGGGAAGGGGGAGAGCAGAGGTAGCAGAAGAATCTTGGAGTGGAAGAATGCAGGGATTAAAATAATGGTAGCGGTGGGAGTGGGACGAGGGACAATGTCCGTTTGCTGGGAGGCGGGTGAGCCGTGGCCCACTACGCAACGTTCCATCTGAGCCGTGGCCGCTAGGATGACCGCCGCTACATTTACTGCGGTAGTTGGGTGGGCCACATACTGTGAAAAAGCAGCGCATACTGTAACAAATACAGAGTGAAATACTAGCACTGATGCGAATCTTGGCGTTACACAACGGCTGTGATAAAGGGCACATCTGAGCCCGAGCTCAGAATAGCACTTTCGGCTATAGCGGCGCGCTGGAGCTATAGCGCGCTATTTAAAATGTTTGTTCATTTGTTTGGACCAAAGTTTCTTAGCGCAAGACCTTTTGTAAACGCTATAGCGTGCTATAGCGGGCTATTTGAAACAGTGGATATAAACTACAGTGGTGCCTTACAATGAATTGCAGATAAACTCCGACGAACTAATGAAGAACTACGATAAAGAAAACCACAGAGATGCAATGGTGCACTCACAGATCTGTGAAGAAGAGCTTGCAGGCTTCAGGACTTGCGAGCGTGGCCGCGCTGTTCTTGGTAGATCCCCGCGACGTTGTTGGTTATGTTGCAGTTGTTGTCCTTGAGGTCGGAGAGCTCAAGGAGGCGCGACGACGTTCGAGAGAGAGGAAGAAGAAGTAGCAAGAGGCAGAGAGGGTAAAAGGTGAGCCCCAGGGTGCGCGCTCTATTTATAAGGGGAGAGGAACCTGAAACGGCAGGCACGAGACCCCAAGGGGCACGGTAAATTTAGGCGAAAAAGATGCCTCGTGATTGACAAGACCTGACATATCCATCCAAAGATCCGTTATGATATCACGCATCGATATCGGAAGTGAGTGGGGTGATTTCACAATATGGGATAGCAGAAAAATGCTAAGGCCTCCTTTGGTTTGTAGGAATCTTGTAGGAATTTTATAGGATAGGATTTTCAAAGGAAAAATTCTTATGGAGCTCTTTGGTTTGTAGGAATGGATTCCTATTCATATGTAGGATAGGATCCAATCCTTCACATTTCAAAGGAAAAAAAAACATTAGCCTAGACTCAATGGAAAAAATCATATCCTATGCATCAAATGACATCTCTTTATTTATAGGAATTAAGATGTATGTCATCTCGCTTCCTATGAAGTTCCTATTTCTATAATATTCCTATCCTATGAACCAAAGGAGGCCTAAGTGAGGAGCAAGCTGCGCGACCCAGCTAATGGATTGACTGGTTGTCTGGCTGGATGTTTCACAAAAATGGATGAAGATTGAAAGGATGAAAAGATGCCGGCTCAGAAAGAAATCTAGAACCAAGCTTAATCCTTCTCATTTTTTCCTTGTCTTGTTTTCAGGGTGGAGTTTAGCATGGATAAATCCAAGCTGAACTAGGGGCTAATGTTGGGGATGTTACCCGCGATTGAGACCCGGCCAAATATATGACCCGACTAGGAGCATTTAGGCTCCATGGGTGATTCTATTTTCCGGATCACGGTGAGGCGACAAGAAGGGCCCAAAGGCCCAGAAGGAGAACCGGCAAAGGCCGGCTCATGGCGGAACCACTACCGGCCGGCTTGAGAAGACAGCCCAGAAGGAAAGTTATCCAAAGTTAGAGAACAAGCCCAATGAGAGTCAGAGTAGGATACGGGTTAGCAGTGTGACCCGGAAACTTCTGTAAACCTAGCGACTCAACTTGTTATATAAAGGGGAGCCCCTAGGATGAAAGACTAAGTTGCAATCCCTCGAAAGCTAGGTTAGCGAATCCGCATCCTTCTAATCAAGACCATCATCAATATCAATCAAGAAGGAAGTAGGTATTTACCTCCACCGTGAGGGGCCGAACCTTGGTAAACTTATGTCCTTCGTTCCCGATCAACCCCAGTCAAACAACCACCTAGTTGTGATGGCCTCGATACTTAGACCTTTCACGAGGACATCTGTCGTGACAAAACCATGACAACACCTGTTTTAATCGAGCCATTAACATAATGCAGGGACATCCGGTGAACCAGCGGCATGATGTGGACGTGTGCACTGGCGCCAAGAACGACACCACGTGGAAGTACTACTACCACGAGGACAAGGAGGCAAAAAGGCACAGAAAGAGGTTGAGCCAAGTGACTATCAATGAGAAGGTGGCGCTGGCAGTCGAGAAATCCAAAGTTGATACCAAAGCTGAGATTATGCAGGCATCGATAGCTGTGTGCAGAAGTGATATGGCAGCTGCGTTTACTTCCTTGATCCCGGCTGTTGTCAACTGGGTGAAAAAAATCCAGACGCAAAGGCGGAAGATTTTCCCATTCCCAACTTTCGTCGGGAGCAACTCGGTGAACACCGCATCCACACCCGGACCTGCTATCGTAACCGCACCTGCTCCTCAAGACCAAAGACCGCCATCATTACCATAGCAGCACGTCGCTTCGTCTTTGGCATGCTCGGCGGAGTCATTCGTCGATTAGCTGACCTTGATGCCCTCACTATAATTACGTATCTCACCCTCATCAACATATTTAATCTTCAGTTTTCGTTGCCTTTTGGATCACTGACGCCGCACACATGTCTTCGCAGAGCCGACGACAACCCGTGCACCCTACTGTACCACATCAACGACCAATTGGTGGATGTGGGAAAGGGTACGATAATGAAGCCCAAGGATCGCTTGTTCCACGGCCAACAGATACCCGGTAACGCCTTAAGGGTTTCCATGGCGAGTGTGAAAGCGGGCTACAAGGGTTTGGCTCCTATAAGAATCAGGGGAGAGGACGACGAGGCCCCGACGCAGCTTGGCCAATGGAAGAATTGGATGCTACTGTGACCGAAGAATCTACTTCGTGTGGAGGTGGCCGGGAGCACACCAACGACATCAGTATTGATGCAAGGTATGACCACCACCCCACACACGCAATTATCATCGTATGTCGTGTTGGGTGAGAGCGGACGATGCGGGGAAGGGAGTCCAACCGTTCCAGTGGCTGATCAGGTCGCCCCCATGGAAGAAGATATGGATGATGACATGGAGGAGGATGACCCGCTCCGGTACATCAATACCGGCTATGATGATGGAGGACTGATGAGTCAGCCATATATATGACTCGGGCTATGAGTGTGAAGATGAGATGCATCATGTATAGGAGCCGGAATGTTCTCGGGTTGAGTGCAAGAAGTCTCTGGTCATGCAATCCTCACAGGACACGCCTCCAGATGCCGCCTCTGTTGGGGAACGTAGTAATTTCAAAAAATTTCCTACGCACACGCAAGATCATGGTGATGGCATAGCAACGAGAGGGGAGAGTATTGTCCACGTACCTCGTAGACCGTAAGCGGAAGCGTTATGACAACGCGGTTGATGTAGTCGTACGTCTTCACGATCCGACCGATCCAAGTACCGAACGTCGGCACCTCCGAAGTTCAGCACATCGTTCAGCTCGATGACGCATCCCGGACTCCGATCCAAAGAAAGTGTCGGGATGAGTTCCGTCAAGACGACAAGCGTGGTGACGATGATGATGCTCTCATCGCGCAGGCTTCACTAAACTCCGCGACGATATGACCGAGGTGGAATATGGTGGAGGGGCACCACACACGGCTAAGGAACGATCCGTAGATCAACTTGTGTGTCATGGGGTGCCCCCTGCCTCGTGATATAAAGGAGCAAGGGGGAGGCCGGCCCTAGGAGGGGGCGCCAAGTGTGGAGTCCTACTAGGACTCCCTTAGTGTTGGGGAACGAGCAGAAATTCAAAATTTTCCCACGTGTCACCAAGATCTATCTATGGAGAAACCAAAGAACGAAGGGAAGGAGAGTGCATCTACGTACCCTTGTAGATCGTTAAGCGGAAGCGTTCAAGAGAACGGGGTTGAAGGAGTCAGACTCGTCAGTGATCCAAATCACCGGAGATCCTAGTGCCGAACGGACGGCACCTCCGCTGCTCAACACACGTACAGCTCCGGTGACGCCTCCCACGCCTTGATCCAGCAAGGAGAGAGGGAGAGGTTGAGGAAGACTCCATCCAGCAGCTGACAACGTGGCGTTGTGGTGGTGGAGGAGCGTGGCAATCAGCCAGGCTTCCCCAAGCACCACGGGAGAGGAGGAGGAGGAGAGGTAGGGCTGCACCAAGAGGAGAAGTTCTCATGTGTTGGGCAGCCCCAAAACCTCAAGTATATATAGAGGGAAGGGGCTGCACCCCTTTAGGGTTTCCCACCCCAAGGGTGCGGCCAGCCCTAGATCCCATCTAGGGGCGGCCAAGGGGGAGGAGTGCCTCCCAAGTCAAGTGGAGGCCTCCCCTTTAGGGTTTTCCTTCCCATGCGCATGGGCCTTGGGGGCTGGTCTCTGGCCCATTAAGGCTAGGGCGCCCCTACAGCCCATGCTACTGTATTGGACGTGGTGGAACAATTTCCGGACCTCCGAATCCTCCGGAACCTTCCGAAGCTTCCCTGCACAATACCGAAAAACCGAACTTTCCTAACCCAACAACAACTTTCCATATATAAATCTTTACCTCCGGACCATTCCGGAACTCCTCGTGACGTCCGGGATCTCATTCGGGACTCGAACAACATTCGGTAACACATACAAACTTCCTTTATAACCCTAGCGTCGTCGAACCTTAAGTGTGTAGACCCTACGGTTCGGAGACATGCGAACATGACCGAGGCGTTCTCCGGTCAATAACCAACAGCGGGATCTGGATACCCATGTTGGCTCCCACATGTTCCACGATGATCTCATCGGATGAACCACGATGTCAAGGACTCAATCGATCCCGTATACAATTCCCTTTGTCTAATCGGTATTGTACTTGCCCGAGATTCGATCGTCGGTATACCGATACCTTGTTCAATCTCGTTACGGCAAGTCTCTTTACTCGTTCCGTAACACATCATCCCGTGATCAACCCCTTGGTCACATTGTGTACATTATGATGATGTCCTACCGAGTGGGCCCAGAGGTACCTCTCCGTTTACACGGAGTGACAAATCCCGATCTCGATTCGTACAACCCAATGCATACACTTTCGGAGATACACAGTAGTGCACCTTTATAGCCACCCGATTACGTTGTGGCGTTTGGTACACCCAAAGCATTCCTCACGGTATCCTGGAGTTGCCCAATCTCATGGTCTAAGGAAAAGATACTTGACATTAGAAAAGCTTTAGCATACGAACTACGATCTTTGTGCTAGGCTTAGGATTGGGTCTTGTCCATCACATCATTCTACTAATGATGTGATCCCGTTATCAATGACATCCAATGTCCATGGTTAGGAAACCGTAACCATCTATTGATCAACGAGCTAGTCAATAGAGGCTTACTAGGGACATGGTGTTGTCTATGTATCCACACATGTATCCGAAGTTTCCTATCAATACAATTATAGCATGGATAATAAACGATTATCATGAACAAGGAAATATAATAATAACTAATTTATTATTGCCTCTAGGGCATATTTCCATGATCTCCCACTTGCGCTAGAGTCAATAATCTAGTTCACATCGCCATGTGATTAACACTCATAGGTCACATCGCCATGTGACCAACATTCAAAGAGTTTACTAGTGTCACTAAACTAGTTCACATCATCATGTGATTTAAGACTCAATGAGTTACGGGGTTTGATCATGTTTTGCTTGTGAGAGAAGTTTTAGTCAACGGGTCTGCAACATTCAGATCCGTATATACTTCGCAAATCTCTAGGTCATATTTTAAATGCTGCTTCCACGCTCCACTTGGAGCTATTCCAAATGGTTGCTCCACTATACGTATCCGGTTTGCTACTCAGAGTCATTCGGATAGGTGTTTAAAGCTTGCATCGACGTAACCCTTTACGCCGAACTCTTTATCACCTCCATAATCGAGAAACATGTCCTTATTTACTTCAAGGGCTATTTTGATCACGTCCAATGATCCATTCCTGGATCATTCTTGTACCCTTGACCGACTCATGGCAAGGCACACTTCCCGGTACCAGACAAAGATAGCATACTTAGAGAGCCTACGTCTATAGCATAGGGGCGACCTTCGTCCTTTCTCTCTTTCTTCTGCCGTGGTCGAGCTTTAAGTCTTAACTTCATACCTTACAACAGCCAAGAACTCCTTCTTTGGTGATCCATCTTGAACACCTTCAAGATCATGTCAAGGTATATGCTCATTTGAAAGTATTATTAAGCAGTTTTTGATCTATCCTTATAGATCTCGATGCTTAATGTTCAAGTAGCTTAATCCAGGTTTTCTATTGAAAAACATCTTTCAAATAACCCTATATGCTTTCCAGAAATTCTACATCATTTCGATCATCAATATGTCAACAACATATACTCATCGAAATTCTATAGTGCTCCCACTCACTTCTTTGGAAATACAAGTTTCTCATAAACTTTGTATAAACCCAAAATCTTTGATCATCCTATCAAATTGCATATTCCAACTCCGAGATGCTTACTCCAGGTCCTTAGAAGGATTGCTGGAGCTAGCATACCTTTTAGCATCCTTAGGATTGACAAAACTTTTCTGATTGTATCACATAGAACCTTTCCTTACGAAAACCGGTAAGGAAACTCGTTTTGACATCCATCTGCCGATTTCATAAATGCAGCTTGTGCTAACATGATTCGACGGACTTTAAGCATCGCTACGGATGAGAAAATCTCATCGTAGTCAACTCCTTGAACTTGTGAAAACTCTTCGCCACAAGTCTAGCTTCAGCCATAGCGGTGACATTACCGTCCTTGTCCGCTCTTTTCTTAAAGATCCATTTATCTCAATGGCTCGCCGATCATCGGGCAAGTCCACCAAAGTCCATGCTTTGTTCGATACATGGATCCTATCTCGGATTTCATGGCTTCTAACCATTTGTCGGAATTTGGGCCCACCATTGCTTCTCCATAGCTCGTAGGTTCATTGTTGTCTAGCAACATGACCTTCAAGATAGGATTGCGTACCACTCAAGTAGTACGCATCCTTGTCACCCTCACGAGGTGCGTCGGTGACTTGATCCAAACTTCATGATCACTATCATAAGCTTCTACTTCAATTGGTGTAGGTGCCATGGGAACAACTTCCTGTGCCTGCTACACACTAGTTGAAGTGATGGTTCAATAACCTCATCAAGTCTCCACCATCCTCCCACTCAACTTTTCGAGACGAACTTTTCCTCGAGAAAGGACCCGATTCAAGAAACAATCCCTATTGCTTCCGGATCTGAATTAGGAGGTATACCCAACTGTTTTGGGTGTCCTATGAAGATGCATTTTGTCCGCTTTGGGTTCGAGCTTATCAACCTCAAACTTTTCCACATAAGCGTCGCCAGCCCCCAAACTCTTAAGAAAGCGACAACTTAGGTTTCTCCAAGCGGTGTCGTCTCAACGGAATTACGTGGTGCCCCATTAAAGTGAGTGCGGTTGTCTCTAATGCCTAACCCATGAGCGATAGTGGTAATTCGATAAGAGACATCAAGGTACGCACCATATCCGATAGGGTGCAACTATGATGTTCGGACATACCATCACACTATGGTGTTCCAGGCGGTATTAATTGTGAAACAATTTCCACAATGTCTTAATTGCATGCCAAAGCTCGTAACTCAGATATTCATCTCTATGATCATATCATAGACATTCTATCCTCTTGTCACGAAGATCTTAAACTTCACTCTGAAATTACTTTGAACCATTCAATAATTCAGACTTGTGTTTCATCAAGTAAATATACTCAACATCTACTCGAATCATCTGTGAAGTAAGAACATAACGATATTCATCGCATGCCTCGGCACTCATTGGACTGCACATATCAAAATGTGTTACTTCCAACAAGTTGCTATCTTGTTCCATCTTCTTTGAAACCGAGGCTTTTCAAATCATCTTGCCCATGTGGTATGTTTTGCATATCTCAAGTGATTCAAAATCAAGTGAGTCCAAACGATCCACCTGCATGGAGTTTCTTCATGCGTGCACACCAATAGACATGGTTCGCATGTCTCAAATTTTTCAAAAACGAGTGAGTCCAAAGATCCATCAACATGGAGCTTCTTCATGCGTTTTACACCAATATGACTTACATGGCAGTGCCATAAGTAAGTGGTACTATCATTACTATCTTATTCTTTTGGCATGAAAATGTGTATCACTACGATCGAGATTCAATAAACCATTTATTTAGGTGCAAGACCATCGAAGGTATTATTCAAATAAATAGAGTAACCATTATTCTCCTTAAATGAATAACCGTATTGCGATAGACATAATCCAATCATGTCTATGCTCAACGCAAACACCAAATGATAATTGTTCTGGTTTAATACTAATCTTGATGGTAGAGGGAGCGTGCGATGTTTGATCACATCAAAATTGGAAACACTTCCAACACATATCGTCGACTCTCCTTTAGCTAGTCTCCGTTTATTCCGTAGCCTTTTATTTCGAGTTACTAACACTTAGCAACCGAACCGGTATCTAATACCCTGGTGCTACTAGGAGTACTAGTAAGTACACATTAACATAATGTATATCCAATATACTTCTATCGACCTTGCCAGCCTTCTCATCTACCAAGTATCTAGGGTGGTTCCGCTTCGTTGTCCGTTCCTCTCATTACGAAGCACTTAGTCTCGGTTTGGGTTCAACCTTGGGTTTCTTCATTAAAGCATTTCTTTGATTTGCCATTTCACTGAAGTATCCCTTCTTGCCCTTGCCCTTCTTGAAACTAGTGGTTTCACCAACCATCAACAATTGATGCTCCTTCTTGATTTCTACTTTCAGCGGTGTCAAACATCACGAATACCTCAAGGATCATCATATCTATCCCCGATATGTTATAGTTCATCACGAGGCTCTAGCAGCTTGGTGGTAATGACTTTGGAGAAACATCACTATCTCATCCGAAGATTAACTCCCACTCGATTCAAGTGATTGTTGCACTCGGACAATCGAGCACAAGCTCAACGATTGAGCTTTTCTCCCCGAGTTTGCAGGCTAAGAAAATCGTCGGAGGTCTTACACCTCTTGACGTGGGTAACGAGCCCGAAATCCCAATTTCAGCCCTTGAAACATCTCATATGTTCCGTGGACGCTTTGAAAAAACGCTTTTGGTGCCTCAACTCTAAACCGTTTAATTGAACTATCACGTAGTTATCAAAACGTGTATGTCCGATGTTCATAACATCCACAAACGACGCTTGGGGTTCAAAGACACTTGAGCGGTGCATTAAGGACATAAGCTTTCTCTGTTCGCATAATCGCTACTTTCAACTTTCAACTATATTTTCTCTAGGAACATATCTAAACAAAGTGGAACTAAAGCGCGAGCTTCGACATAATTTGCAAAGATCTTTTGACTATGTTCAGGATAATTAAGTTCATCTTATGAACTCCCACTCGAGATAGACATCCCTCTGGTCATCTAAGTGATTACATGATCCGAGTCAACTAGGCCGTGTCCGATCATCACGTGAGACGGACTAGTCATCATCGGTGAACATCTTCATGTTGATCGTATCTACTATCGACTCATGCTCGACCTTTCGGTCTCTGTGTTCCGAGGCCATGTCTGTACATGCTAGGCTCGTCAAGTTAACCCTAAGTGTTTGGCGTGTGTAAATCATCTTACACCCGTTGTATGTGAACGTAAGAATCCATCACACCCGATCATCACGTGGTGCTTAGAAGCGACGAACTTTAGCAACGGTGCAGTTAGGGGAGAACACTTCTTGAAATTGTTGTAAGGATCATCTTATTTACTACCGTCGCTCTAAGTAAACAAGATGCATAAACATAATAAACATCACATGCAATTATATAGTAGTGACATGATATGGCCAATATTATATAGCTCCATTGATCTCCATCTTCGGGGCTCCATGATCATCATCGTCACCGGCATGACACCGTGATCTCCATCATCATGATCTCCATCATCGTGTCTCCATGAAGTTGTCTCGCCAACTATTACTTCTACTACTATGGCTACCGGTTAGCAATAAAGTAAAAGTAATTACATGGCG
The DNA here is from genome assembly GCA_021605145.1 of Aegilops bicornis. Classification (NCBI taxonomy): domain Eukaryota; kingdom Viridiplantae; phylum Streptophyta; class Magnoliopsida; order Poales; family Poaceae; genus Aegilops; species Aegilops bicornis. The sequence continues at coordinate 2,024,292 of JAHIAL010000030.1, forward strand.
TTGTTTAATGACACGCAGGTCATACAATAAATAAAGACAACTCCTATGGCTCCTGCGGTTGTCATACTCATCGACATGCAAGTCGTGATTCCTATTACAAGAACATGATCAATCTCATACATCACATATTATTCATCACATTCTTCTTGGCCATATCACATCACATAGCATACCCTGCAAAAACAAGTTAGACGTCCTCTAATTGTTGTTTGCATGTTTTACGTGGCTGCTATGGGTTTCTAGCAAGAACGTTTCTTACCTACGCAAAACCACAACGTGATATGCCAATTGCTATTTACCCTTCATAAGGACCCTTTTCATCGAATCCGTTCGACTAAAGTGGGAGAGGCGGCACCCGCTAGCCACCTTATGCACCAAGTGCATGTCGGTCGGTGGAACCTGTCTCCACGTAAGTGTGCGTGTAAGGTCGGTCCGGGCCGCTTCATCCCACAATACCGTCGAAACAAGATTGGACTAGTAACGGTAAGCATATTGAACAAAATCAACGCCCACAACTACTTTGTGTTCTACTCGTGCAAAGAATCTGCGCAATAGACCTAGCTCATGATGCCCTTTGTTGGGGAACGTGGCAGAAATTCAAAATTTTCCTACGTGTCACCAAGATCTATCTATGGAGAAACCAGCAACGAAGGGAAGGAGAGTGCATCTACGCGTGCCCTTGTAGATCGTTAAGCGAGCGTTCAAGAGAACGGGGTTGAAGGAGTCGTACTCGTGATCCAAATCACCGGAGATCCTAGTGCCGAGCAGACGGCACCTCCGCTGTTCAACACACGTACAGCCCGGTGGCGTCTCCCACGCCTTGATCCAAAGCAAGGAGAGGGAGAGGTTGAGGAAGACTCCATCCAGCAGCAGCACAACGGCGTGGTGGTGGTGGAGGAGCGTGGCAATCAGCGGGGCTTCCCAAGCACCACGGGAGAGGAGGAGGAGGAGGAGAGGTAGGGCTGCACCAAGAGGAGAAGTTCTCATGTGTTGGGCAGCCCCAAAACCTCAAGTATATATATAGAGGGAAGGGGCTGCACCCCTTTAGGGTTTCCCACCCCAAGGGTGCGGCCAGCCCTAGATCCCATCTAGGGCGGCCAAGGGGAGGAGTGCCTCCCAAGTCAAGTGGAGGCCTCCCCTTTAGGGTTTTCCTTCCCATGCGCATGGGCCTTGGGGGCTGGTTCCCCGGCCCATTAAGGCTAGGGCGCCCCCTACAGCCCATGCTACTGTATTGGACGTGGTGGAACAATTTCCGGACCTCCGGACCCCTCCGAATCCTCCGGAACCTTCCGAAGCTTCCGGTACAATACCGAAAAAACCCGAACTTTTACGGAACCCGAACAACAACTTTCCATATATAAATCTTTACCTCCGGACCATTCAGGAACTCCTCGTGACTTCCGGGATCTCATCCGGGACTCTGAACAATATTCGGTAACAACATACAAACATCCTTTATAACCCTAAGCGTCGCCGAACCTTAAGTGTGTAGACCCTACGGAGTTCGGAGACATCTGAACATGACCGAGACGTTCTCCGGTCAATAACCAACAGCGGGATCTGGATACCCATGTTGGCTCCCACATGTTCCACGATGATCTCATCGGATGAACCACGATGTCAAGGACTCAATCGATCCCGTATACAATTCCCTTTGTCTAACGGTATTGTACTTGCGAGATTCGATCGTCGGTATACCGATACCTTGTTCAATCTCGTTACCGGCAAGTCTCTTTACTCGTTCCGTAACACATCATCCCGTGATCAACCCCTTGGTCACATTGTGTACATTATGATGATGTCCTACCGAGTGGGCCCAGAGGTACCTCTCCGTTTACACGGAGTGACAAATCCGATCTCGATTCGTACAACCCAATGCATACACTTTCGGAGATACCTGTAGTGCACCTTTATAGCCACCCGATTCGTTGTGACGTTTGGTACACCCAAAGCATTCCTACGGTATCCTGGAGTTGCCCAATCTCATGGTCTAAGGAAAAGATACTTGACATTAGAAAAGCTTTAGCATACGAACTACGATCTTTGTGCTAGGCTTAGGATTGGGTTTTGTCCATCACATCATTCTACTAATGATGTGATCCCGTTATCAATGACATCCAATGTCCATGGTTAGGAAACCGTAACCATCTATTGATCAACGAGCTAGTCAATAGAGGCTTACTAGGGACATGGTGTTGTCAATGTATCCACACATGTATCTGAGTTTCCTATCAATACAATTATAGCATGGATAATAAACGATTATCATGAACAAGGAAATATAATAATAACTAATTTATTATTGCCTCTAGGGAATATTTCCAACACCTAGTCCTAGTAGGATTCCACCTCCCTTGTTGGAGTAGGAGAAGGGGAAAGAGGGGGAGAGGAATAAGGAAAAGGGGGCTGCGCCCCTTGTCCAATTCGGACCAGAGGGGGGGCGCAGGCCTCCTTCCTTTCGGCCTCTCTCCTCTATTCCCGTATGGCCCAATAAGGCCCATATACTCCCCGGCGACTTCCCGTAACTCTCCAAGACTCCGAAAAATACCCAAATCACTGGAACCTTTCCGAACTCCGAATATAGTCGTCCAATATATCGATCTTTACGTCTCGACCATTTCGAGACTCCTCGTCATGTCCCCGATCTCATCTGGGACTCCGAACTCCTTCGGTACATCAAAACTCATAAACTCATAATATAAGCATCGCCGAAACCTTGCGTGCGGACCCTACGGGTTCGAGAACTATGTAGACATGACCTAGAACTATTCTTGGTCAATAACCAATAGCGGAACCTGGATGCTCATATTGGCTCCTACATATTCTACGAAGATCTTTATCGGTCAAACCGCATAACAACATAATGCTTGTTCCCTTTGTCATCGGTATGTTACTTGTCCGAGATTTGATCGTCGGTATCCAATACCTAGTTCAATCTCGATTCTTGGCAAGTCTCTTTACTCGTTCGTAATGCATCATTCCGTAACTAACTCATTAGCTACATTGCTTGCAAGGCTTATAGTGATATGCATTACCGAGAGGGCCAGAGATACCTCTCCGACAAATGGAGTGACAAAATCTAATCTCGAAATACGCCAACCCAACATGTACCTTTGGAGACACCTGTAGTACTCCTTTATAATCACCCAGTTATGTTGTGACGTTTGGTAGCACCCAAAGTGTTCCTCCGTAAATGGGAGTTGCATAATCTCATAGTTACAGGTGAACATGTATAAGTCATGAAGAAAGCAATAGCAATATACTAAGCGATCAAGTGCTAGGCTAACGGAATGGGTCATGTCAATCACATCATTCTCCTAATGATGCGATCCCATTAATCAAATAACAACACATGTCTATGGTTAGGAAACATAACCATCTTTGATTAATGAGCTAGTCAAGTAGAGGCATACTAGTGACTATATGTTTGTCTATGTATTCACACATGTATCATGTTTCCGGTTAATACAATTCTAGCATGAATAATAAACATTTATCATGAAATAAGGAAATAAATAATAACTTTATTATTGCCTCTAGGGCATATTTCCTTCAGCCTCAACCCAGGGTGAACTAGCCGAGGGTCGTGCAGTGTTGAGCCCGACAACACTGGGGGGCGGTGGTAAGGCAGGGTCTGATAAGCTCACTACCTAAACGCAAGAAGAAGCAGAGGCAGAGGCCACCGAAGAAAGGCTCTGTTGTCGCCAAAGCTGCTTCTAGTAGTCAGCCACCTCCGGTGACCCGGGTTGCGGACAGTGTACCGATCAGAGGTGCGCGGTCACTCCATGTCGCGGGCGAGCCGATCCAACCGGCGAAAGTGCTACCACAAGGATGCCGCTGCCTCCACACCATCCTTACTTGAACAGACTGGTTTCCAAATCCATCCCCAACCAAAGGACCGATCGCCTCATAGAGGAAGGATCTGAAGAATATTTTTTAAGCATCGCCATCGCGGCTGCAGAAGTAAGATGATGAACAGCCTAAAAACCTAGACTATGAAGGCCTAAAAAGATCCACACACATGGATCCGGCATCCTCACCACCAACGACCGAGGTCGTTGACGGAGGGGAGCCGCCGGAGGACGGCGAGGGAAGGAGACGCCCTGGCGGCTGCCGCGAGATCACATGTTCTATTTTCCTTGGGAAGGAAAGAAAAGCAATGGCCAAGACGTCAGTTGTTTGAAAAAACGAATTTGGGTCAGTTGATGCTTTTCGACCGTTGGATTGAAAATAAACGTTGCAGATTGCTTCTTCTACCTCCGGACATCTTCCACCCGCCATACGCGCCACCGGCAATCGCCGCCCTGCCCTCCTCAGAACCACCACCACCCCCCCCACCACTGGTCTTCCGCCGCCCTCGGCCATCCCTCTACCCCCCCCCCTCCCCCCCTCCCACACACACACACGCGCCGACTTTTTTCTCCGACGAAGCCCCACCACCACCACCCAGCACCGTCATCGACCAACGCCCCCACCCTAAGGATACAAGGGTAGCCATCTGGCGAGCACCTTCCTTCTCCTTCCTCCCCTCTGGCCTTCCTCAGGTGAATTTCTGGGAATCTCAAATTCGACCGCCCATTAGCTAAAAGTCGGTCGATTGAGCGAACCAACATGTGGTTGGATGGTAGAGGGACAAGGGTATCTCCAAACCACAAGGGTTCAAGTCCACGGTGCTCGCATTATTCCTGGATTTATTTCAGGATTCGGCGATCTTGCATTCGATGGGAGGAGACGTTTCACGACGACGAGAGGCGTCTGGTGACTTCAGTGAAATCTAAAGATGATATGTTGACTCAGTCTCTCGAAGGTGCTCATAGGGGTAGGGTGTGCGTGTGTGCGTTCATAGGGGTGAGTGTAAGCGTATATGTATGGCGCTTGCATCTATACTGTATTAAAGAAAAGTCAGTCGATTGACGTCTAGCTAATGTGAGAAAGAAAAGCGATATGAAGGGGGCGATTTGTTTGCCTTCGTGCACGAGTAGGACTCGGTTACCAAATAAACCCCACGCTTCAGCGGCAGAATCCAACAAAAGAACCCTAGTACCACGATGGACTCGCAAACGTGCGTGATCGAACAAAAACAATAGACTGGTAAACGGGCATGATAGATGTCGGAGCAGACGGCCGCCGCCGCCGCCTGCGACGAGCGGGAAAACAAGCGCGCGCATGCGGCGAGCCAGTGCTGGTCCGCCACTTACCCCGAAGATCTCCTCGTCCTCGTCTACAGCAAGATCGCCTCCCCACGCGACCGCACTTGCTTCGCCTCCGTCTGCCGGTCATGGCGCGCCTACGCCGCCGCTGCACCACCTGCGTGCGATGCTCCCGTGGTTGCTCCTCCCGCCTCGCGGCGGCATGACGATGAAGGATCTTTACCGCCTCGAGGATGGCGCCCTCATGGACTTAAAGGTCCCCCAGATCATCGGGCGGCCACGACGGCGGCCGGGTCGCCATTCCCGTATCTGGTCAGTTCGTCAAGATCGCTAACCTTTTCTCCAAGGTGCCGAGGTGGTGCTCGACGAGAAGAAGGCGACGATAGCCTGCCCGAGCCCGGACCATGCCCTGTGCACGCAGGTGGTCATCTCAAGAGTCGCCTTCTCCGCCGCCGCCAACCTCGCCCCGATGTATCCTTGCCGCCGTGACACAAAACTGCGGCGTCGCGCTCTGCAGAGTTGGTTGTCCGAACAGCCGCTGGACGGTACAAGGATGCCATAGTAACATCAGAGAGTTAATTGCATGTTGGTACCACACTTGCTCACCTACTCACGAATCAGTACCACTACTCGTGCATGTCGCAGTTCAGTACCAACTCAGGGCCTAAGCGATGCATAACGGGCTGACAGCCGTATAAGCGTATTGACGACCGCCAGATCCGACAGTCGTGCCCACCTGCCAGGTGACACGGTGGCCGAATCGGCGCGTGCCCGGTGCGCTGACTAGGACGAGTCCGACCTAACGGGCTAGGTCGAACTGAGCCGCCAGTTCGAACCCTAACTCTCGTTCCCCTCTCCCTCTCCTCCCCGTGCTCCTCTCGTCAATGGCGACGGGCGAATCCAGCGGCGGCGGTGTAGACGGCAGCTCGAGCAGCGGTGGCGGTGTGGGCGGGTACGGAGATCTTCCTGGCCTCAGGGCCGATGCACATCCATGATTGGCCGAGGGCGACAGCGACAGTTCGTCATACTACTCAAGCGGCGAGGAAGAAATGGAGGAGGCCCCCCTGACCATGGAGCAGCGCCTGCGGATGGCAGAGATCTGGGTCGCCAACCCTTTCACGAGCCATCACTGGACCCATGGATGTGGTGGGGTCTTTGTAAGTCCTCCTCCCTCTCCTCTGTTCTTTCTTCCAATTTGGGGCTAGGGTTAGTGTTAATGAAAATGTCCAAATTTGTTGGCACTTGTAGTGTGGAGGAGGCTATCTGGGATGTTAGGATTCACTTTGATGCCCTACATAATTTGGATAGAAAGATATGCAGTTCTGATGTCACTTTTCTCAATCTGTATGCACTGTTGCATACACAAGGATTTACATTCTCTGATGAATTGTATCACATGGAGAACACATGCATAGGAGAGCAGAGAGAGCATGGCCTAGACTTGATTGACACAAACATTAAATTGCAGAATATTAAGAAGCATGAGCATACTTTAGTTTTGAATCTGTTAGCTAGAGCAACAGCCAGCAGACAAGGCTGCAATTCAGAGAAATGCCGAACTACAGACCATTCTTTATGCACCACCAATTGTGTATGATCTCGGTGAGCCAATTTGTGCTTGCTGTTGATCACCAAGGTGTTGTTTTTAATAGTCGTGCAGTAGTAGTACCAATGTTGAAGCTAGTGGTTTTTGCACACAAGAGAGCAAAAATCTAGGTAAACAAAAGTTGAAATCTGTGATGGAGGATGAAGTCTTGTTGCAGGAGGGATATTACAGAGTGATAATTCGTAAGGGGCATATGATGGTGACAACTACTTGGAGAAGTACAGATTTCTCAAGACACAGAGATAATAGATGGAAAGAGACAAGAAGATGAGGAACAACTAGCAGATGATCAAGATGAATATTCAGATGATGAGTCAGAAGAGGAGGAACAACTTAATTATGAGGGTGACACTGAGGTTGAGGATCTGTTTGAGAGGGACGAGGAAGAGAGTGGGGATGAAGAGAGGGATGAGAGCTTGAATGTGGAGTTAGCTCAACAATTGCAGGTAGAACCTCCAAAGAAGAAACAGAAGCTGCCAATTAGGAGGTGCCCCACCACTAGAACACATTCTAGTGTTTTAAAGGAGGTGAAGAAAGATTTCATTCCTTCATCAGATGAAGAAGAAACTGGTTGGGCTGATGGATAGTGAAGATGATGGGCATGAGCCACCGCAATTTGTCCTAAAGAAAAACAAGAAGAGTAGGGCATGTAAAAGAAAACCTAGGATATGGTTCAATGAAAAATGGAGCACCCACACCAGCAATTATGTAAGTACATGTGCTTCACAAATCAAGAGCAATTCGTAGATGCTCTGCTGAGCTTGCACATTTCACGTGCAAGAGATTTCATATATCATAGAAACTCCGACCAAAGGATCATTGCAAGTTGCGTAAATGAGCAATCGCTGTCAGTTCCACATTGTTGCTCTTTGTGATCAAAGGTGAAAAGACTTTTGCTATAAAAAAAATGAAACTGGAGCACACTTGCCCTACCACTACAGTAGTCTTCCGTGGTTAGTGCAAAGTAGCTTGCAAAGACATATGAGTCATTGTTCAGGTCTGATCCAACCACTAGCATACAAACTACTGATTGATGCCTCGCAATGAGAAGTATGGTGTTGAGGTTCCTAAGCACATGGCCTATAGGGCCAAAAACTTAGCTATGGAAGCTGTCTTAGGAGAGCACAAGAAGCGGTATCCTGTGTTAAGGGACTATGCAGCAACCATTATGCAGACAAACCCTGGAAGTAGGGTTGTAGTTACAACTCTAGTTCCTAAAGCAACAAAAAAATACCACATCCAGGGCCAAGGTTTCATGCAATGTTTTTCTGCTTAAATGGAGCAAGGGAGGGATTTCTCAATGGATGCAGACCTTTCATTGGTTAGTTAGTTGTTTCTTTTCTTGCTATGTACATGATTACACCTTTGATGTAGTTTCTTTGCTATGTAGTGCCTTAATTGGTTCTTTTTTTTGCAAAACAGGTGTTGATGGATGCTTTATTAAGTCGACCACAGTATTGTAGATCCTTGTCGCCTTGGCGTGAGATGGCAATAACAACATTTATCCAATTGCATTTGCCATTGTTGGTCAGGAGGATACAGCAAATTGGTGCTGGTTTCTGCACCAACTCAAGATATGTCTAGGAGGAGAAGTTGGCCAATTTGGTTCTTATACTATCATGTCAGATAGACGGAAGGTAAGTACTTAGTTTGCTGTGTAATTTCAGTAGCATAGTACTTAGTTTCAACTATATTTGTAGTCAGTAGCTTAGTTTGTTGTTGCAATTTCAACAGGGGCTACTCAATGCAGTGAATAGAGTATTTCCAAACTGCTACCAGAGATATTGTCTTAGACATTTATATGCAAATTTCCGGAATGCTGGTTTTAGGGGGGAAGATCTAAAGAAATGCATGGATAATGCCAGTTATGCTTACAATGAATATAAGTTTAATATTGCTATGAATGATTTGAGAAATGAGTGTGTGGATACTTGGAACTGGCTTAATGCAATTTCTAAGAAGGCATGGGCAAGGCATGCTTTTGACACTAACTGCAAGACAGATTTGGTTGTTAACAACCTATCTGAGGTGTTCAACAAGTATATCCTTGATTATAGGAAAAAGCCTATTAGGACTATGGTTGATGGTATTAAGGACAAGCAAATGGTGAGGTGGCATGAGAAGAGAGAGAGAGGAAAGGCAGCTTTCTGGGAGATCACACCACACTATGCTGAGAAGTTAGAGCTGGAAAAGGAGAGGGCTAGATACTGCAAACCCATTCAAGCTGGTGTTAATTTATGGCAAGTGACCAGTGGGCAGCAAACACACCCTGTGAACTTGGATAATCATACATGTGGTTGCAGAAAATGGGACCTCAGTGGCCTACCATGCAACCATGCAATTTCAGCAATTAACAAGGCCAAGAGGTTTCCAGAGGACTTTGTTTGTAAATTCTTCAGAAAACCATTTTATGTGGCAGCATATGAACCTATGATCTTTCCTGTTCTGGTGAACATGACTGGATAAGGACACTGGACCAGACATAGAGCCACCAGAATTTCATGTTAGGAGAGGAAGAAAGCAAGAGAAGAGGATGAAGGGCAAGTTTGAAGTGCCAAAGCCAAAGGACAGCAGAGAATGGCCACAATAACATGCTCTAACTGTGGTCTCCAAGGCCATAGACACACCAACTGCCTGAAACAATTGAAACCAGATTTGGCTATGAGGAGAAACAAGCATGTGGTAATACCAAATCTCACTTCTTTTGTATTAGTTGACTAGTGCATTTGTTAATATTTTAATGTTGTCTACTAATACCAATCTCACTTCTTTTTGCAAGACCAAGAGGTCACAAAGAAGAACCTACACTGCAAGATCACAGCCTGCACCAAAATCACAGCCTCCACCTGCAAGATCCCATCCTGCACCAAGATCACAGCCTCCACCTGCAAGGACTGGTGCAAGATCTGGAGCAAGGTCTGGTGCAAGGACTGGTGCAAGATCTGGAGCAAGGTCCGGTGCAACTCCTTCTACATCTTCTCGCCCCCAAGAAGTCACATCGTTGGATGAACTGGTTTGATCCTAGTGGTAACAGATGAGTGTGTGTAATGAGTTATTGTTTCTCAAAACTATGGTACTGATCAATGTTTTGTGTCCTGAACCATGGCATGGTTGGATGCTTAGGTTTGATTGTACTGAACCAACAAGTCAAACTGGTTGGATGATTACATTTGAGTGTACTGAATTGCTATCAACTATCTTAATGTTATGGGCAATGTTATGCTATCAATTTGGTGATTAGTGTTATTGGCAATGTTAAGGTTTGATTATGTGATTTGATGATTAGTGTTATTGGCAATGTTAGTGTTATTGGCAATGTTAGTGTTATTGGTGATTAGTGTTATGTCTCAAAACTATGGTTTAGGGGGTTCTCGACGTCGACGAAGCCTAAATGCCTAACCACTTTGGTTTAGGGGTTCTCGGCCGTCGTAGCCTAAATGCCTAACCACTTTGGTTTAGGGGGTTCTCGACGTCGACGGAGCCTAAATGCCTAACCACTTTGGTTTAGGGGGTTCTCGACGTCGACGGAGCCTAAATGCCTAACCACTTTGGTTTAGGGGGTTCTCGACGTCGACGGAGCCTAAATGCCTAACCACTTTGGTTTAGGGGGTTCTCGACGTCGACGGAGCCTAAATGCCTAACCACCTTGGTTTAGGGGGTTCTCGATGTCGACGGAGCCTAAATGCCTAACCACCTTGGTTTAGGGGGTTCTCGACGTCGACGGAGCCTAAATGCCTAACCACTTTGGTTTAGGGGGTTCTCGACGTCGACGGAGCCTAAATGCCTAACAACTTCGGTTTAGGGGTTCTCGGCGTCGACGGAGCCTAAATGCCTAACCAATTGGTTTAGGGGTTCTCGGCGTCGACGGAGCCTAAATGCCTAACCACTTTGGTTTAGGGGTTCTCGGCGTCGACGGAGCCTAAATGCCTAACCACTTTGGTTTAGGGGTTCTCGACGCCGACGGAGCCTAAATGCCTAACCACTTTGGTTTAGGGGGTTCTCGACGTCGACGGAGCCTAAATGCCTAACCACCTTGGTTTAGGGGGTTCTCGACGTCGACGGAGCCTAAATGCCTAACCACCTTGGTTTAGGGGGTTCATGAAAGAGTTCAAGCAACTAAGACAAGCAGCAACTAAGGGTTAACATACAGGTTCACAACAACAACATATTGAGTAACATAGTGGTTCACTGCAACTAATAGTTAACATAGTGGTTCACAAAGAACAACATAGTGGTTCACCACAACACCATAGTGGTTCACAACAACTTAAAGCAACAACATAGTGGTTCACAACAACTACACATCCATAGTACATAACTTAGTTCACAACAATACCATACTTCACAAAAGGTCAAGAGAAGCAAGCATTCTTCTTCTTCATGTTGATCTGGATCTTGCTCTTGCTCTTCCTCTACATCTTCATTCTGACAAGATGTCCAGGATCCCCTTCAATTTCTACTTGTTCTTCTCCTCTGACTTCAACAGTTCAGCAATCTGAATCTTTAGCTGATCCCTCCTTGTTGTGAGCTTGTCATGCCCCTTCTTGAGATCACCCATGTGAAGGAGCAGCTGGGTGTTCTCCTGGGTGAGCTTTTCCTCAGATTTTTTGAGTTCATCAACCTGGAATTGCAGGTTCCTGGTGGATGTACTAAGCACTTCCTTCTCTTTTAGATGATTAAACTTCAGGTTCCTGATGCAAGTGCCTTGAGATTCTGTCAGGTTCATCAGTACTTTATACTTCTCCTGCAGCTTGAAGATCTCTGCATCTTTCTTCCCCATCTCTGTCTTCATGTCAGATACAACAACTGAATCAGAAACATGCACATTCTGCATCTTAGCCTGCAAATAGCTGAAATCTACCATCCTATCCTCTTGAGCATTGAACAGTTGGTGCACATCTTCAACCAATTTGTCATAGTTGGCCTCTAGATTATTTTTTTCTTCAGTCAAATGGTGAATAGTGAGTGAACTCTCCAGGTTATCCTTCCTCCTATCACTCTTGCTGTCATGATACATTTCCCATAGCTTCAACAAGGCATTCTGCAATGTAGGAGGCCACTGGGTCAACCTGAGAGAACAACACCACAGTTGTCATCTTCCTACAATATAAACAACCATAGCATGTGCAAAGTCAATCTCCTAGGCAAATTATTTAAGCAATAAACTTTGAGCAACTAGCTTTAAACAATGAACTTTGAGCATCTTTAAACAATGTAGGACCCTAAATGACTAGCCACTGAATTAAAAATGAACTTTAAGCATCCTTGGGAAACAACTTTAATAATATAGCCAACTTTAATAATATAACACTAACTGAATTTTAAGCTTCTGACATTGAATCTCTCTGACCTTAAACAATCAAACGAATCTGTTGACCAATTATAAAATTACTGGCCAAATTAAATATACATGGCAAGCATCAACACATTTTCTAATCCACTAATTAGCATTAGTACTACTAAATGACTACAAAATGACCCTCACAGCTACAAAATGACCATCAGAGCTATGGTACAAGAGTACTCATTAAACAATGTGCATCAGCACATGGCTAGATTAAAGAACATGAATTCCATGCACTGGACTGCACAATTCTATGCACATGGCTAGATTAAACAATACCATTAACACAGAGTTTGGACAGAATCTTACACTCATAGGACAGACTAAGAACCTCCTGCCCGTGTTAAATGCTTCGAATGCTACACGCCTCTCGGCCACACCATGCTGATGGCAAAGAACTCTGGGTGTTGTCTCAATGCCACTGTAGTCTTGGTCTTCAATGCTAGCAGGGATCTACAGGAACAAAAGGAAAACAAAATCCCCAAATCAAATCAAATCCCCCCAAATCCCAAATCTTATAACCCAACCCTAACCCTAGCTCTACAACTCACCCGGTAATGCATGGCTTCGTCGTCGGAGAGGTTCATGTATTGCGCGCTTGAGTCCTGGCTGCTCTCGTCCTCCATGGCGAACGGGCGAGCAGTTGAGGTGGCGGCGGCGGCGGGCGGCGGGCGCGAATCGGAGAGAGGAGGGAGAGCGAGAGTGAGAGTGAGGTCGAGCGAGAGTGAGGCGAGTCCGACCGAGGCCATGTAACCGACCGCACCGGCCTCGTCCGAGTCAGCGCGACCGGACGCACGCCGATTACACCGTGGTCACCCGACAGTGGGCCCGACCTGTCGGATCTGCCGGTCAATCTGGCGCTTATCTGACTGTCAGCCCGTTATGCATCACTTAGGCCCTGAGTTGGTACTGAACTGCGACATGCACGAGTAGTGGTACTGATTCGTGAGTAGGTGAGCAAGTGTGGTACCAACGTGCAATTAACTCAACATCAGAGAGATTGTCGACATCACATTTTGCAATGGTGAACTCTATGGCCTATATAAAAAGAGGAAACTGGTTAAGTTTGACATTCGTGTCGATGAGAAGGGTGGTGCCCCAATGGTCACCGCGGAACACCAGCTCATCATGCAAGGGATCGGCCGCACCATCGGTACGGACGACGACTACTGGGACAGACTAGGTACATCTTTAATCTAGAGGGCAAGCTTGCGATGGCGTTGAAGGCCCGATGGTTGCCAAACATCCCGCCTTTCTTCAAGGTGTTCAAGCTTGTTGACATCCACATCCACATGGGCAAACGCAAGACACATTACAAGGACAAGTGGCTCGAGGTCACAAGCTTGGATGACCACGCATTGTTTTTGGGGCAGTCGTTCTCTAAGGCGGTGCATGTGCCAGCGAAAATGTGCGGCGGCGTGGAGAGAAACCGTATCTATTACTCGCACCATTGTTGGTTAGGAAGAAACACCGTCCTCCCTAGTGACAACGTATTCTTCAAAATCTCAAACGGCAGCAGCAGCATGACATGCTACAAGGAAGACGACTCGAAGATCGGCATCACCGACAATGATGATGACGTGAAGAGGATCATCTCGGTAGGATACTTCACACAGGGTGGGTCACATGGCGGCTTGTGGATTTTCCCTCCAGATTTGCAGCTAGTCTAGACTGATATTAGCGCATTAAACTGTCTATAAGAGATATCATATATGTACTACTTATATCTAGAAAGTAGGAGAAAAGAAGAATATAAGGCATATATATAACAAGGTTATATGTCATTTTTGTAGGCAGACAGTAGTCTTATAGATGGATAAAAGATTCAACGAGTAGCTCTTTTCTTGTGAGCATGATGAAGGTCTGAAATATTTTGGTAGAAAGCAAGAAGTTTAGACAACTGAATCCAAATACCAACATGGTGGTATAATCTTGTATTGGATCGCTTCGAAAGGCATGGAAAAGGAAATCTGTGGAGTTGGCACTTTACATAAGGTCTTATAACATTTTGCCTGCCACCTTTATCGTTCTACAAATTGACACCTGAATCTCTTCTTTTGGAGGGTCATCTCAACAAATATACAGTACTAGTTGAATATTACATACGAACAAATATCATCTTGCTGTACAGAGGATTCAAATATCATCTTGCGTTGGATATGATCCCTCATTCCCGGTCTCTTCCAAGTAGATGGAAACCTTTGATAGAGCTTTGAAAGGCTTGGCTATATGAACATGCCTTCTTCTGTCAGGGTATGTGGAAGCCCATTTGCACCTGATACGCAAAGCAAGACCAAGGGCATGGTTATGGTATGAAAACTAAGTAATTCTTCATAAAGGTTGGATCCTGAACTAAAATAATTCATCAGAGAACTGATATTGCGAACATGCCTGGCAAGCACGTAGTACGTGCTAAAGTCGACAGTATGAAACAGTAATCTATTTTAGGCAGGCATGCATCTTGTGTGCTAGTTAATCAATCCTAAAGGCTAGCTCCATCACATGCCTAATCCTGAAAGGTTATGGATGATATATATTTTTTACTGTTATAAGGGTATGGATAATCCTACTTTGTTAAAGCTGGTTCCCCGCTTCAAAAACTTGGTCAAAGGTTCTCCATCACATGCCTAATCCTAAAAGCTTATATACCCAAATTAGCTGAAAGACTGAATTGGTGTTCAACGTCTTTTAAGTTCTCTCGCCATCAGTGTACTAGCGGCACTCTTCATTGTGCGGCTACTACGTTCTCGGTCTCTGCTATTGTGTGAGGTACGTGCTATTTAGCCAAGAACATTATGCTCTATTTTTTCTTGTTTTCGCTGTAGTTCGTTCGTTTCTTCCATTGTTAGCTTGATTATTTTTCACTCAGCCTAATGTCAGTTATTTTTACTTACCCTTATTTTAGTGGACTGTGTTTGGTCACTGTCCTACCTACCACACGTTCAATTGATCAACTAACCTCCCCCCCCCCCCCCCCTGGCTAGTCTGGAGTAACACATAACACCACAAAGAATACAGCTCTGGAATATTTGCCATACTGTAAGGATATGTAATGGAAGTTATAACTTCAAGTTTCATAAACCTAAGAAGATAGGAGTATATATCACTAAACTACAAATTTTCAGTTTATCAAGTACTACCTCTGTCTCAAAATGTAAGACAGAGGGAATATATACCAGGGTATTGTTCAATCTGTGAATCGCATCCTGATTAGGCCTGGGATGTTTCAGAAAGATGTACCTGCAGAGAAAAGCAGATCATCATATCGTAAAAAAAAAGCAAAAAAGCGGAGCACTATATAGTAACCAGCAGGTTTTTTCTGCAGTGAACTCAATTGATAGATGCATGGCAGCCAATACACCAAGAACTAGCTCGCCGGGAGGAAGACAGACATACATGGACAAGCGTCTCCTGGAAGCAGCCACCACTAATGATTCCACATCAATGAAGCAGTTGGCTGCGCAGAATCCAAGCATTCTACTTGGAACAACTCCACAGGGGAACAACTGCCTCCACATAGCCTCCATCCATGATCACCGGGGCTTCTGCGAGGACGTCCTGGAACAGGAGAAGCCTCTCCTCTCAAATGCCAATTATGAGTCTCTCCTCGCAAAGGTCAATTTTGAGGGGGAGACTCCACTTATCACAGCCGTTACACTTGGCCATGTTTCACTGGCTTTTTTTACTAGGATGCTGCCATCAACTAGAATTGAGGCAGGCAATCTTGAAACAAGATATGTATGGATTTAATGCACTGCACCATGCCATTCAAGAACGGCCACAAGGATCTTGCGCTGGAGTTGATAGCAAAAGAGCCTGCACTGTCGCAAGCAATGACCAATTTCAATGAGTCACCCATGTTTATCGCCGTGATGAGAAATTTTCAGCAAGTTTTCCGGAAGCTACTGGAAATTCCTTATTCTTCTCATGGGGGAAAGAATAGCTGCAATGCTCTGCATGCTGCAGCTGGAAATGGAAATGAAGGTGAGGTTCATCTGTGGAGTAGTATTTACGGTATTTACGAAAAACTAGCTCCGGGGAGAATTACCTAAAGCTAGTGTAGTTGACCATGATCTTTGACTTGTAGTTGGTACGTTTCATCACTTAACTTCCACTGAACCATCATTCATGTTTCGATTTGTTTCCAGACGTTGCTAAAGAAATTATGGAGAAACGACCTGCGTTAGCCAGAGAGGCTGCCAAGGATGGGAATACTCCAACAATGCTGGCTGTGATTTATGCCAAGGTTGCCGTATCATAGTATTGTTGGAACATGATTCTTCTTTAGGATAATGAAATAAGCAAACAAGGTTATCCGCTCCTTTGCGCTGCCGCAGATAGAGGTCATGTTGATGTTGCCCAAGTGCTTCTTAAGCATTGTCCAGATGCTCTTTATCACAATACAAGTGGAGAGATTTGTACATGCCTTCATCATGCTGTACGGCGAGGTCACATGAAATTTGTTAAATTCATCCTCAAGAAAAAACAACTCCAGAAGGTTGTTAATATGCAAGACAGCAGTGGAAAAACCGCTCTACATTATGCAGTCCAGAAGTGCAATCCCAAGATGGTTGCTGCTTTACTGTCCCACAAGGATATAGACAGGACAGTGATTGACAATTTTTCTGGTTCAGCAGTCCAGGAGCTGTCGAGCAACATGCGTGATGTCAAGACTTTGAACTGGGTACGTACATATTTATAATTAAATAAATATATTGGAACATATGAAATTGTTATAAATAAGAAAAATACTTTAGTGGGTTGTTTGTAACCCTTTCCTATGCAAGTAACTTAATGATAAAACCATCCATGAGATTGAGCGATAGCTCGGGACTCGACAACAATGCTGCTAGCTCTGGCCAGAAGTAGACAACACCAAAATGATTTGTAGGTAGGTAGGTGGCAAATGTGTGAGTTTAAGATGTTTCCTACTTTTTCTTTGCAATGAAAAAGTTACAGGCAGATTCAGTACCATAATATACAAATGGCTATAGTTTGATTGTTTAATTGCTTAATTTACATACAAATGGCTAGAGTTTGTCACACCACACTTTCTGAACTAAATGCAATGTTCAGGATATCGGTAACTCATAGCTGCTCAGTCGGGTGAGGAGTAGGGATTAATCGGGGAATCGGCCTATGAACTGAAGTTATCGGTAACCCACCCATGTATCGGTAGGTTAATTAGAATCAAATACACCACATTAGACAATAAGCAGCAGCAGCAGCATGTAGCACATAGCAGCAGCAGCATATAGCATAGCAGCAGCAGCAGCATATAGAACATAGTAGGAGCAGCATATAGCATAGCAGCAGCAGCAGTAAAGGAGAGGCAATAAGCAGCAGCATATAGCATAGAGCAGATTGCTGCTTGGAGAGGGGCAGCGGCTGCTGCTGCTCAGAGAGTGGGGCGGCAGCGGCTGCTGCAGCCTCCTCCAACAAGGGTTACTACTACAGGAAGGGAGGGGGGTGAGAAGGGAGGGGACCGGCTGTGACCTAAACACCCAGTTTTGGGGTAAAGGAGGGAATGGGCCAAACTTTTGGGCCCAAATTTCTCTCTCCAGTTAATCAGCCGTATAGCCGATAAATCGGCCTGACAGCCAATTAATCCGCTAGACCAGTTAATGCGAAGGACATGCTGTTTTCACATCCGTGACCTGCGGAATCAGGATTAACTGGCTGATTAACTTAAATATCGGCCGATATTTTGAACAGTGACTAAATGCCCTACTATGAATAACACTATTAGTCACATGGTAGAACAGCTAAGCTTTATTATTATACTATGAGCTCTGTGTGTGTATCTTATCTCTAGAATTTATGCAGAATGAAGTAATCATGCGTATGTCGGAAGCTGATCCACATCATGCTACCGCTTCTCATTACTCTCGCTGGAAGCCAAGCAACTGGCAATTTATGAATCAAGGAAGAATGTGAAGTCACTAACTAAAACGGACACAACCAACACCTCATTAGTGGCGGTCCTCATTACAACAATCACCTTTGCCGCTGCTTTCACTCTGCCTCGAGGATACAGCAGTGCTCCTGAAAGCGAGGGGCTTCCTGTCATGTCTCGGAAGGTTGCATTTATAGCATTCTTGATCTCTGACACCTTAGCAATGTGCTTATCATTTTGTGTGGCCTTCATATGCATCATTGCAAGGTGGGAAGATTACGAGATCTTGATCAATTACAGATTCTTCACTAAGAAGCTCCTGTGGTTTGCATACGCAGCAACAACTACGGCTTTTTCAACTGGTTTATACACGGTGTTGGCTCCATCGCCTCCACCGGGCTGGCCATTGCAATTTGTGTTATGTCAGCTGTGTTGCCCATTGTCACTAAGCTGCTGGGAAAATGGCCTATTTGGTGGCTCAAAATTAGGCTGGGTAAAAAATACAAGCATGATCTTCTTAGCATAGTTTGACCTCATCAATTTGTATTATGGTTATGCTTTCTCAATAGTACTTCTGAATCTGTAATAAATATTATCGGACTACCAAACTTGTGATGAAGTGCTTCCTTCATTTAAGAGACTAAGCCAAGAGTAAGCTTCATACATTGCATCAAACCTTGATAAGATTTTGCAAAGCTTGGCCTTGAACAGATCTATTTCTTCTGGGGTTTGTGGAAGTTGTGTGAAACGGATACAGTGGGACTAGTGCCAGCAGGCCATGATAATCGCACGCATTCTTAAAAGGTTTTTAGAAGTTCAAACCTAGAGTGTTGTGTCATAATGCAACTAGAAACCGCATGAGTATGGCACAGTAATCTTTAGGACGACTAAAAGCTATAAACATGTGATGTGCTGAGGCAGATCTTCAGGAACAAGCTATAAGGACACCTATAAGGCCATCAAACTATACATATGTTTCTGGATTGTTGGCTTAATAAATACTCCTCCATTCACAAATATAAGATGTTTTGATATTTCAATATGGACTATATACAGACTGAACTGAGTGAAGAAACACACTAAAACATGCCTATATACATCCGATTCAGAAAAAGATGAAACATCTTATATTTATGAACAGAGGAAGTAGCAGTTTAATAGCATGTACTAAAAACATATCATTTCCCTATACAGAAGATTCAAATTTATTATGTTCTTATCACCTTCAATATCAGAGTTAAGCATCTGCTATGAACTTGTACATTGTCAAGCCCACACTAAAAATGCATGCTCGGGCATTCTGCATTTGATCTGATTGGTCGTTCCAACTCTCTTTAGAAAGAGAGAATCACATCTCGTGACTTTTAGTAGTGGCCAACACTCTAGCCAGATTGATTTCATCCTCTCGAGAAGAGAAGATAGGCGTGCGTGCCTAGACTGTAAGGTGATACCTGGAGAGAGTGTTGTACCCCAGCATAAGCTGGTGGTTGCTGACTTCCGCTTTCGGATTCGTGTCCAGCGGGATAAGCGCGCCAAAGTCGCTAGAACGAAGTGGTGGAAGCTCAAGGGGGAGGCAGCTCAGGCGTTCAAGGAGAGGGTCATTAAGGAGGGCCCTTGGGAGGAAGGAGGGGATGCAGACAATGTGTAGATGAAGATGGCGACTTGCATTCGTAAGGTGGCCTCGGAGGAGTTTGGAGTGTCCAGGGGAAGGAGAAGCGAAGATAAGGATACCTGGTGGTGGAATGATGATGTCCAAAAGGCGATTAAAGAGAAGAAAGATTGCTTCAGACGCCTATACCTGGATAGGAGTGCAGACAACATAGAGAAGTACAAGATGGCAAAGAAGGCCGCAAAGCGAGCTGTTGGTGAAGCAAGGGGTCGGGCATATGAGGACCTCTACCGACGGTTAGGCACGAAGGAAGGCGAAAGGGACATCTATAAGATGGCCAAGATCCGAGAGAGCAAGACGAGGGATATTGGCCAAGTCAAATGCATCAAGGACGGAGCAGGCCAACGCTTGGTGAAGGACGAGGAGATTAAGCATAGATGGCGGGAGTACTTCGACAAGCTGTTCAATGGGAGAATGAGAGTTCTACCATTGAGCTGGACGACTCCTTTGATGAGACCAACATGCGTTTTGTGCGGCGAATCTAGGAGTCTGAGGTCAATGAGGCTTTAAAAAGGATGAAAGGAGGCAAGGCGATGGGCCCTGATTGTATCCCCATTGAGGTGTGGAAAGGTCTCGGGGACATAGCGATAGTATGGCTAACCAAGCTTTTCAACCTCATTTTTTGGGCAAACAAGATGCCGTAGAATGGAGACGGAGTATATTAGAACCAATCTTCAAGAACAAGGGGGATGTTCAGAGTTGTACTAATTACCGTGGAATTAAGCTGATGAGCCATACAATGAAGCTAAGGGAGAGAGTCATTGAGCACCGCTTAAGAAGAATGATAAGCGTGACCAAAAATCAGTTTGGTTTCATGCCTGGGAGGTCGACCATGGAAGCCATTTTCTTGGTACAACAACTTATGGAGAGATATAGGGAGCAAAAGAAGGACTTGCATATGGTGTTCATTGACTTGGACAAGGCCTATGATAAGATACAGCGGAATGTCATGTGGTGGGCCTTGGAGAAACACAAACTCCCAGCAAAGTACATTACCCTCATCAAGGATGACAAGTGTTCGAACAAGTGATGTCGACACTGATGACTTCCCGATTAAGATAGGACTGCATCAGGGGTTAGCTTTTAGCCCTTATCTTTTGCCATTGGTGATGGATGAGGTCACAAGGGATATACAAGGAGATATCTCATGGTGTATGCTCTTTGCGGATGATGTGGTGCTAGTTGACGATAGTCGGGCGGGGGTAAATAGGAAGTTAGAGTTATGGAGACAAACCTTGGAATCGAAAGGGTTTAGGCTTAGTAGAACTAAAACCGAGTACATGATGTGCGGTTTCAGTACTACTAGGTGCGAGGAGGAGGAGGTTAGCCTTGATGGCCAGGTGGTACCTCAGAAGGACACCTTTCGGTACTTGGGGTCAATGCTGCAGGAGGATGGGGGTATTGATGAAGATGTGAACCATCGAATCAAAGACGGGTGGATGAAGCGGCGCCAAGCTTCTGGCATTCTCTGTGACAAGAGAGTGCCACAAAAGCTAAAAGGCAAGTTCTACAGGACGGCGGCTCGACCCGCAATGTTGTATGGCGCGGATTGTTGGCCGGCTAAAAGGCGACATGTTCAACAGTTAGGTGTGGTGGAGATGCATATGTTGAGATGGATGTGTGGCCACACAAGGAAGGATCGAGTCCGGAATGATGATATACGAGATAGAGTTGGGGTAACACCAATTGAAGAGAAGCTTGTCCAACATCGTCTGAGATGGTTTGGGCATATTCAAAGAGGCCTCCGTAAGCTCCAGCAGCATAGCGGACGGCTAAAGCGTCAAGGAGAATGTCAAGAGAGGGCGGGGTAGACCGAATTTAACATGGGAGGAGTCCCTTAAGAGAGACCTGAAGGATTGGAGTATTACCAAAGAGCTAGCTATGGACAGGGGTGCGTGGAAGCTTGCTATCCATGTGTCAGAGCCATGAGTTGGTTGCGAGATATTATGGGTTTCACCTCTAGCCTACCCCAACTTATTTGGGACCAAAGGCTTTGTTGTTGTTGTTGTTGTTGGTCGTTCCAACGGCATTCGTTATAAGTATTCCCTTCAGAACTAATATAAGAGTGTTTAGATAACTAAAATGGTGATCTAAACGCTCTTATATTAGTTTACGGAGGGAGTAGTAACCAGTCAAGTCAGTTAAAGTAACGGTCTAATAAAGGACAGTCGTGAACTAAATCAATGCATCCTCCCCCAAAATATAGTTGTGTGTGTGAGGAGATACATAAAATAAATCATTGAGCAATTATAACCAAAATGCATCCTCCTCCAACAAACCTGATTCAGTAAGTCATCAAGCAAGTCTGATTCAGTAAGGCTAACATGCTTTCAGACTAGTGTGGACAGGTGGCACCTTTGAAGAGGGGTCTAATTTGATAACAAGGTGCCACCTGTTGGCCTCTCCAGTGGTCACTTACTCAGCCATCCAGTAAAGATTAATCCAACAGTTATTGCATATTCTTCAAAAATCACTCAGTCCAGACAATACTTGGCCAGTACAGTGCCACTTTGACTGTCGACGGACCTTGCTGCCCCGTCAAATCCACCGTCGATAGCCACTGCGCCAAGCTCTCCGCTGGCAGTCCAACTAACTGCTTGGCAACGCAGATAACCTGTCTCGAAGATGAGCTTCAAGACCGGCTTCACATTCTAGTGTAAAGTATATGTTATCTAGCTTAGGTGGCTGCACAGGAAATCTCAGGTTCAAGACAGGTTACTGAAGCCTGTCTTGAATTGAAGCTCATATTTCAGTGCGCTCAAGCTTACAAGTCTGATCCCCTTGACATGGCCTGACCTCATTAATGTGTCTTATGGTAGCTTTCTAATTTTTGATTGGTCAGTAACAGATACGGTCTGGCTACTACTACTGTATAGTGTTTATTCATCACAACAAAAGATATTTGTGCTGTTAATTCTTTGTCTGGGATTTCAAGCATGTGCACAATCATAGATTTTCAACTAATAGCTGAATTTGTGAGGAAACAGAGGCTACATGTTACGTCAGTTCCGCCTGAACTTTATGGTTCGCTAAAGTTCAGAGAACTCTCCAAAAGAAAGGTACAGATACCAAATTTGTATATCATGATAAGGGCGGCAAAGTAAAATGCTCTAAAACCTTATGTGAAGTGCTAGCTCCACAGATTTACGTTTCCACCTCTTTTATTCATTTTCTACAAGCAAACCAATATGGTTAAACATCAGGTTCTTGATATTTATTGTTTCCTAGACTTTCAGAGGCCCCACAAACTCAGTTGAAGAATTTTATATACCATGTTAAAGGCAGTGAAGTACTGAGGTACCTGGCACTTAGATTCAGTTTTCTAATATTTTTTGTGTTCTATTGTTTATTCATGACAATAAAAATATTGTACGTTAATTCTTTAGGTGAAACTTGAAGCATGTGAACCATTATAGATCTTCAAACTATAGCTGAAAATGAAATGTGGCAGAAAGGTGAGTTCATGGTTAATGAATAATTACCATAAGGTCGGCATAGGTCATGTGATCAACATCATCAAAAAGGGCCAGAACACCCTACTCCACAGCTACGCGTTTGAGCGACAGCACTTCTTCATAGAACTGTTTGGCTTTGAGCCTTTGACTGAGTTCCTGTTTTCTGCACAGATTGCAGCTGCTTTGCTGACATCGGGAACCTTAGATGAATTATCTTTTTTTTTGCGGGGTCTTAGATGAATTATCTTGATATCCTGAAACAAATAGAAAGAAAATCAAATGCACACATATTTCTTTCTTTGCGTAGAGCAGCTCCCCTGGGTTATCATCAGTTCATAATACAGATTTCATACGACAATTATGGTTTATGACAGGCACAGAATCATGTACCTGGGCGGAGCTTGGAACATGCAGCATAGCGGGAAGTTGGTGGCCATGGGATCCATAATTCAACATCCACCATACCATATTATCTTGATCTCACTTGAACAGCTTTGACTGGCAGTAAATGAATACAAATACCACATTGATAATCTTTATCAGCAAAGAATTAAATCGAGGTTATTGAGCACTTGGTAATTACTGATTGCTCGACAGCAAAGTTTAAGCCGTAGTTTCAATTATCCTTTTGATTAAGCTTGAAAAATGCATGTACATGGATCTGCAGGAAAAAAATAGTATTTCCCGGCAGGTTGTTACTCATAAGTCGAGTTCAATACTTACACTGAACATATCAATCTAAACCTGTGACAGAATAAGCATGTTTGTGTTAAGAAGTGAAGCCTTGTTGAGCCTACACCGGAAATAAGGCCCTGGTTAACTCAAAACCACATAAAGGTGTAGCTGATGGCCCAAAGCCATAGGTCAGGAAATGTTTAAGATGCTACTTTTCAGTGAGAAGTTATGCTCATGCAACCAAAACTTGTAAGGATGATGTTAATGCAATTATGTGGGGAATGCTAATCAACAGTTGGAGATGTAGAACACTTGTTGAATAGGATCAACGAAAGAATAAAATTATCAACAATTGTAAATGACAGAAACAGAGTCGTGTAAGTGCATAGTATTGGAAACCTTAAGAAGGAACAGTACGTGTTGAAAGGGAGAAAGCGTAGAGGACACACTTAAATGATCTTCTGCTACTTGATACAGTTGTCAACAAATAGATATATGACACTTCCTCTTGCTGTGCATGTTTTTTTTGTGGGGGGTACATACAAATGTGAACAGCATTCAGACCATCAATTGGAAAATGTTAGGTGTGAAATCGGACAGTTTATATCAATGAACAACTCCTGAAGGATTAATTGGAACTTGCGCATTTCAAAAGTCCAAAATAGCACAAAACATTCAGAGAAAAATGGTTTACAAAACTTGAGCAGAATAGCAGAAGAGGCAAGAATGCGGCGATTAGGAGCCTCCGGCCAGTGAACAGTAAATTCATAAAAAATAGCAAACAAATTTAAAAACAAACTGAATTTTTTTTGGCATCAAAGATGCTCGAGTGCGCAAGGTGCGCGCAAAAATTCGTGGTGAAATGGCATTCGGGAAGCTCTAGGCAAGAAAACAAATTTCGGCTGTCAAAGAAACTTTGAAAAAGGGCACTTTTGAGACCCGATTTAGTTTAGATTGCTCAGACACTGCCAAACTGCAAAGGCATACTTTACTGCCTCCATTCTCACACATTGTTGTCTAGATTGCGCTCCGGCACTGTCAAACTGCAAAGGTACAATCTCACAGGCATCTTTTATAGAAGTACTCATGACATGATGGTGTAGGTTTCTTTGTCAGTTTGCATTACATCAACATAAAGTGATGTACTGGCTTACGATTTTAGTTTCATTATCAGCAAGAACATAGGATTAATACAGTCTATGCGTGTTTAGATGTTGGTATCATGTGGTGCTGTGTTGCTACTGATGGTAGGCAATTAATCTTGCACGGGCAGTTTATGAAGCATTCTCCGAGATTTTGCCAGCACAGCTTATCCTTTTTACAGCAGAATGGCTGGCCTAGGACCTGGTGCACGTCCTTGTAACATGGGGGTCGGACTACGTGTCTTACTTTGATCTTCCTGTTGATCTCCTTGTTGCTTATGCCTTCACCTAGCATGCATAAGAGAAGGAATTAAAAGACTTATCCTCTCAACATACAAAAGAAAAAGGGTGTATAGCATATATATGTGCACCTAGAATTTTGTTTTCTGGTTAAGAAAACCCGATACAGTCAATAACAAAACGACATTAGAACACGAAGCCAACAATCTATTCTCCAATAAAATTAACTTTGATTTGTTAATTACCATGTGTGTGTCCAAGACGGGCAAAACACACCACTAGAATGAAACAAAGTAGCACAAATCCTTGGACAGTGTTCCTCGTGTACTTGGCCATCGTTGCTGAGGATCGAAGGTAATGTTTGGTATTCTTGTAAGTGGGACTGGTGAGTGTATGACCGTCAAACGCTTGCTCCATGGTTCATAATATATATTGGAAAAGCTTGTTGACATTGTCACGGAAGTTACAAAAAATATTAATGTTTGGAGTTAGAGCTTGTCTAAACGTCCCATTTAAGTCATGCTACTAAAGATGGCTGATGCGTTTTAATGGATAGCTAGAAACTGATGTCCTATCATAATGACATGATTGTGTATGTATCTTTATCATAATGTCTAAGTTTAGTGCCATATAATGGATAGCTAGAAACTACAGTTGCTCTAGAAAAATAGAATAGAAAACCACAATAGATTATCATAGGGAGTTGGGAGCATAAGTCACAGCAGCTGAATAAACTAACTCGCTAGAAATGCATCTATTGTATGAGTAATTAACCCGAACAGAGCAAATACTACGTATACAATTAACAGATAATGGCAGTACAAGGCGACGTTAACTTGTAATTACCAAGTGCCCACCCAAGAAATAGCTATAGATGCCAATCCAAGAAGAGTGAAAGAAGAACTCACTGCAGCCAAAAGGGCAGACCCCAGGGCAGCTACAGATGGCACAAAATGAACTTTGCTTCTGAACCATTCAGCTATAGCCGGAACACCGAAAATTATAGCTTTCTTCCCATGCTCCTTGTCCAGTTATCTGAATACATGTAACCACTCGTACTCAGCATATCAATCCCCATATGCTTCAGGTATACAAAATCAGAAGAAGAAAACAGTCAATCAAAGTGAGGGTTATGAACATAAAGAAAGAAAGAGGGAAATCTCAAGGTTTGATTCATATGGGGAATACACAGTGACAAAAGGGTCAAACAGAGCTACTGGGTTGGAGTAAGAGCAGATAAGGCATCCGAAGGCAGTCAATTTCTATTTCTTTTTTTTAAGGAAAAAATTGGCACAGCAGTTGCAGCTGAGGGAAAGAAACAGCTAAAAGTGTGAGGAAAGGATTGTCATGGATGCAGACCTGCATTAGAAAATTTACACAACTCAGCCACAGCAAGCTGGATAGATTCCTTTTTGTTTCACCCACAAAAAGAAATTCCGTTTTGTTTCATCTTCACTTTTTCTGCAAGTTTCTCACTTTTCCTGCAGTGGTACGCAAATATACACTATAACCACACTGACTGTCGAATGGATAGCAGGTATAAGCACACAAAAATTGCAGGACAGGTCTGCTAATAGATCATGAACAGGTAAAAAAAAATACAGCAAACTGTACAACAACTCCAGAAACAACATGCGGTGTTTTTTTGTTATTATTTCACCTTGCTAGGCTGTTGAGGGGCTTCTCGTATTACATAATCTGGGAGCAGCTTCTATCGTCAGTACAGCCAAGAATACATGCCAGCAATATACTGAACCTCAAGCAAAATCTCCATATACACCACAGTTTCAGTGTTATGTTGTGGCAATTTAGGTGAAGTCTAACACAAAGAGTGTTTTTTTATCGATTGTCACTGCTCTTAAATGATGAGTTAGACCAACAAACGCATGATCATGAGCACTTCTATGATCTGGTCTTGCTTTTCCAGATTCCAGTTATACAACTGCGGCTTTCTACTCAGGACCAACATACAAGGCGGGGATCGAAGAAAGAGCAACTCAATCAAAGATTATTTTCTTTGCTGAAAACTAATTTTGTCTCTTCCTCTCCTTCCCCATTTACATTCCAAATCAAATTCTCTCTTTTTGTGTGTCTAGCTCAGGAAAGACACCCGTTGAGTTGAATGAGATTTACAGCACGATGATGAAAATGGACTCTACTTGTCACGAAATTACTTAAGAAAGTACCTGTTTCGATTGGACTGTGGGCAGAAGGTCATGCTGTAGTTGGTGTGGTCGCAAGCGAACGTGGAGATGGTATCCTCGTAACTGGAGCAGAGCTCACAGGGGGCAGCGCTTGTTGGGATCAACATGGCATGAGCATGTTGTAGCCGTCGACGAGGCTGACGTTGTCAAAGCCCATCCAGCCATCGCCATCAAGGATGAACTCTGTGAGCATGCTGGCCCAGACGACGTGGCACTCGACCTCGCTGGAGCCGCAGTCTAGTAGAAAAAAGACCATGTGGAACCCTCCAGCGCGCCTTTATCTTATTAGATAGATAAATAACAACTTCTAATTCACTTTTTCAGGAACAAGCTCACCTGAATCAAAGCACGCTAATGTTCCAGTATTATTGGCTAGTTAAGCAGTAGTTTAATATTATCCAATGAAAAATCATTTCCTGTACAGAAAATTCAAGTTTCACTTTTTCTCTTAGAAACAAGAAGATTCAAATTACTGCAAGGAAAATATTGTATTCTTGTTACCTCATGAGTAGCTAACAACACTGAACCTTCAAATCAGAGTTAAGCATGGCTATGTGCAGTGGTGCATTTGTCAAGCCCACAGTGAACGTACGCGGTCAGATATTTTGCATTTGACCTGATCAAGTCATTCCAACTCTGGTCTCTTTCAGTAAGTAGTAACTAGCCAGATAGTCATTGGACAAGCTGTTGTAAAACACACTAAAGTTATCATTTATCAAAGAATACAGCCAGAACTACTACATCAAAGCATCATCCTCCCAGTATTAGTTGTGTGTGGAGACGTAGCCAGAACAGTTCATCCAAGACCATCTGTCTACACACGAAAACTATGTGGTTATCATTTAGTAAGTACCATCACCCATTCTCATCAAGCAAAGTAAAGTTCAGAGGTATCAGGGAGATACCCAGAATTTTTAAGTAGACTTGTGAGCTCATCCAGTACTGCATGTATCACTTCTGCCGCTGTGTGTTCTCGTCCTCTTGCGAAGAATGTATGAACCCCCTTCACCAGCTATATCCTGCTTCCTTCACAACGCCAGCACAGTCCATCCCCTGTCTCAACTTCTGTGCATCAGCCCACAGCCCTTTAGAGGCATAAATATTCGACATAAGAACAGAGGGGCCACTGTCCATAGGATCCGCCAAGAGTGCCATTTCAGCGGCATACGTCCCGATTTCAACATTACCAAACAGATGGCAGGCACTCAGCAAGCTCCTCCAAACAACCGCAGCTGGTTCAATCGGCATCCTTTCGATAAACTCCTTGGCAGCATGCAGTTTGCCTGCACGACCAAAAAGGTTGACCACAGAAGCATAGTGCTCGGTGCCTGGTTCAACCGTGTATTTTGTGTTCATGGAGTTAAAATACTGTAAGCCTTCATCCACAAGGCCTGCATGAGCACATGCTGACAAGACAGCGACAAATGTCACATAGTTCGGCTCTACTCCAGCCCCTCCCATCATCCCAAAACACGAAGAGCTTCCTCAGCATGACCGTGCTATGCGCATATGTCGAAATCATCGAGTTCCAACAGATGACGCCCTTTCCCGATGTTGACTCAAACAACTGCCGTCCTTCTTCGATGAAGCCACACTTTGCATACATGTCTATGAGAGCATTTGAAACATGGGGGTCACTGTCTGCACCTTCTTTGATGATCTGGGCATGGAACTGCTGTCCATGAGACATGCTTGCCAGAGTACTTGCCACAGTCACCAGTGCAACTAACGTGAACTCATTAGGTGTTAGCCCGGAGATGCGGAGCTGGGTAAAGAGCTTCACAGCCTCTTCCCCTCGCTCATTCTGTGCAAGGCCAAAAATCATAGCATTCCAGATTACCATGTCCCTGTTGTGCATCAGGCTGAACACAACTTTCGCATCGTCCACAAGGGAAAACTTTGAATAGACATCGATCAGAGCACTCCCTGCATATAGGTCCAACGAAGTTCCTGATTTGACGATGAGACCATGAATCTGCTTGCTCAGTTCAAGGTCTGACCGAGACGACGACACCCCAAGCAGCGAAACAAATGTCAGTAGGCTTGGCTTTAGGGAGCAATATCTCATCTTACTGAATATTTCGACTGCTCCTGCAAGGTCACCCAGCCTTGCATATCCTTCGATCATTGCATTGTAAGAAATCGCATCATCTTCTGCCAAGGCTTCAAAAACCGCTCTCGCTTCTGTGAGATGCTCGCATTTAGCATACATGTCAATCAGAGCATTCTTGACATACTCATCGGACTCTAGATCAGCCTTTATGGCGTGGGCATGTACCTGCCTTCCTTGCCATATCGCTGCCAAAGAGCCACAGGAGTTCAAGATGCTTGTGCAGGAGAAAACATCCGGCTGCCACCCAGCCCGGCTCAGCTGCCAGAACATGGACATGGCTTCAGCATCGAGCGAGTTCTGCATGTAACCAGCGATCATCGTTGTCCACGACACAAGATTGCGGTTCTCCATGGAATCAAACAGCCTGCGAGCCGACAAGAGCCTGGAGCACTTACAGTACAGATCGATCAGCGCGTTGGTCACCGACGCATCTGACTCCGCCGCTGTCCGGTACGCGTAGGCATGTATCTGCTTGCCACCCTCTACAAACCCAAGCGCAGAGCAAGCACTGGCAGCGCTCGCCAGCACAAACCGGTCGGGCCGGACGCCGTCGAGCCCCATCTTCCCAAACAGCTCCAAGGCAACCCCGGCCTGCCCAGCCTGAGAGTACCCCGCGATCACCACGGTCCAGGTGACCGGGTTCCTCTCCGGGAGCGCGTCGAAGACCGACATCGCCGCGTCGATGCGGCCGGCCTTGGCGTACAGGTTGACCAGCGCGGTCCCGACGAAGACGTTGGCGTCCAGGCCGAGCTTGGCAGCGACGCCGTGCACCTGCTCGCCGAAGCGCGCCGCCCTCGAGACTGCGCGCAGGCCCTGAGGGCGCTGGCGAGCAGGAACTCGTTGGGCGGCTCACCATCGCTGTCGGCGGCGGCGCCCCGGAAGGCGGCGAAGAGGGCGAGCGCGTCGTCCTCGCGGCCGTGCTGCGCGTACATGGAGATGGCGGAGCCCCAGGAGACGAGGTTCCGGCCGGGCATACCGTCGAACAGGCGGCGGGCGTCCCCGAGGCGGCCGAGCTTGGAGTAACCGCGGAGGAGGAGGTTGGCGAGGAAGAGGTCCGGGAGGAGGCCTGAGACGGCGGCGCGGGCGTGCGCCGGCGGGAGGACGCGGCGGAGGCGGTCGCCGGCGAGGCATGAGAGGAGCAGCTGGGCGAGGCTCCCGCCCATGTGCCGCCGCCGGCTCGCTCGGAGTGGTAAGTGCTGGGTTTTGTTGGGCTAATGGGCCTCATCTACTGGGCTAGCTAGTTTCGGCCTGGCTTCACCAACAAAAATATAGCTGGGACAGTATAACACATTTTTTTCTCACAAAAAAACTCCTTTTAATGCTAGTTTTTACTTGCAACTACCATTTCCTTAAAAAAATGTACTAGTAGAAATTACCAAGTCCAACTACTCAATGAAAAATAATAATCCAATCTTTCTGAAGGGGAAAAAACAATAATCCAATTCCCCTCAAGAAGAAAAAACTCCAACACAAGGCAGTGTGATAATAATTAACTTAATGGAAAATGTGCAAGAACTGGAATGTAGACCTGTTTTTATATGAACATCTGGTAAATAGTGAAACATTCCAAATAGTTTATAAAATCATTTACAAAGGGGCTGTCGAAACCAGGCGTTTAGTTTCTCTTATTAATCGGCAGAGGAAAGAGAGCGCCTGGCCTGAGCAGCAAACAGAGAAGAAGAAGAGGAAAATAAAATGATCTGTGAGTTTTGGAATAAATACAGAAAATTAGTCAACCTCCTTTAAACATTTTTTTTTACAGAGTATCAGTTTTTTTCCTCTCTATGCAGGCAAGGCAAGGCAGAGATGGGTTCCTTCAGCAGCTGGAGGAGCAGCCCTGTCCTGAAGCCTTGCCTGAGATCACCTGCTGCTGCTGCCGGGACCAGTAGGCCTGCACCGCCAGCACGCGGTCGAGCAGCCCCTGCGGCACCGGCTCGCCCCGCCTCTGCTGCGGGGATATGCTCGCCGTGTGCACCAGGGTCTTCCACTTGTCCTGGTTCACCCACAAAATGTTTCACAGTTTAGCGCATTTGAAAATCATCGCTGTTCACAATCTATGTTAAGCAGAAAGAAATAAAAAGAGTTGTCAAAAAAAAAGAAAGAAAGAAAAAGCAATGCAATAGCGGCTGTGGTTACTGAATTACCTTAAGATCAACATAGGTCCTATGATCAGTACTGTCGAACGCGAGCATTTTAACATCCCTCCACCTGAACAAGGCAGACCAAGCGGCCAGCATATGAGAACATGTTTGCGGCAATGACCTTGTGTCAATACTCAATAGAGAGAAAACATTTGGGCACGAACCTTCCTGTTCCAAGCTGTTCGACAGCTTCCACTAGCGCCTCCACCTCAGGCAAAGAGAAGGGCCTCCTTATGCGTCTTTGCCCAATAGCGGGCCGCTTTGACTTGCAAACAGGCACGATGGCTAGAGCCTCTGAGCTTGGAGACGCAACCGGAACAATGGCTTGTGAGCTAGCTGATGCTTCGTGAGCGGTCGCTTCAAAAAGAGAATGAACAGAACCATGTTCGCTCTGAACACGGTTTGGAGAAGCCTGCACGCGCTGCTGGCTGTTATAACCGGCCTTGGACTCAGAAAAAGGCTCTTCACACTTTACCCTGCAAACCATGGGATACCAAAACCATCAATGGTCTTCAGATTTGGTTTACGCTCCAGAGCGTACATAATATAGAAACTGTCAGATGCATCTTGACAATTGTCTTCCTAAACCAAAACTACCATATAAAGACACAAGAAACAACTTCATTATGCCTTACATGGCTAATGGTTTCATGGCATCTGCACCATGAAAATCCATTTCCTCTGGTATTCTGACCCCGGGAAGAGTTTTGCCCAGCTTCACACTCCAGTGTGAAGTCTATGTTTTCTAGATTTTCACCGTGGCAAATTCTAGCTTGACGAAGTGTCTTGTTGTCATCTTGAATACTCTTTCCTTGAAGAAGCACACCAACCCGGAGGCCACTTTCAATTATACTAGTAACAACGTCCATTACAGTTCTCTGTAGAGAAAGTGAAGAATATTAACGGGGAACAATTAAAACTGTCATGAGGGGACAAATTTCACTGTGTACTGAATTTCTTCTGTTGCTTTAATTTAGAAATCTAACCATGACCTCTTGACTCAGCAATTACAGAAAGTAACTGGTGCATTCCTTAATTATGTACAGAACTATGTAGAACAGAGTACAAAACAGAGTTCAAAGAAGAACTGTTGCAGATTTCACCAATCACAGTTCGCAATGCAATATCACCAACCAGTTTACTTCTAGAAGCCAGTATAGCATTTACCTTCAATGAACCAACTGTTGCATTTTCAGGTATCTCGATGAACAGTTCCGGGATGGTGAATGACTTGATTCTTAGCTTAACTGGAAAAGGAGAAAATAGATATATGATAAGCTCTCTTGCTGACGAAGTATGTAATGAATATATTATATCCAAAATATACCATTGTAGTCCTCAGATCCACATAATGGATTTTGACCTTCCACAGAAAATGATGCCCCGCTAGCTGAAATGGCAAGCGGCATTTTCTTTTAGGAAGTATACCAAAATAAGGATTGAGGCTATCAGATGGCATATAGAAGGCAAGTGTCAAATGACTCTGTGCAATGTAACAATTGCATCACCGTACGAGGTAAACATGAATTGGTGACGCAGCATACCTTCAGTTAGAATCCCTTTAGCAGAAGATGGTGTAAAATGACGCGCACTGGCTTTTGTCTCTTGAACATTGCTCTTGTACTCTTTGGCGTGTGGTGGATATCTTTTTTCCACATAAATTTAGCTTGCTACCTAGTTGAACAAAAATAAAACAATAGCCCGTATTTAGTCCAATTCCTGCAATATTTAGTTAGTGCCATAATAATGGTGGTGGAAAAATGTGGCAACTATGAAGCCTGTGGAGAAGCGAAAGGTTAACTTTGTGATGAGGATTGCCATACCTTTATTGGACATCTCTCCACACATCTTATTACGAGCTGCCTTCCTTATCTTGGAGGCAAACATTTTCCTTATCCTGCTATTGCCTGCATACTGTGGCATATAGCTTTTATTATTTCCGGCGGTGCATGGATGAGTGCACCCGGAAGAATTTTTCGCCATCATCTCTATCTGCAGCATGCCTCGCTTCAGCATGGCACAAGGGGGAGGTGTTGCGGTCCTTGTCATGGATGCACAAAGGCACTACTGAGCTACTGTCAGAGCTAACCAATGCAGGAGGTCTGCCATCCAAATCCACAGAGCTAACCAAACTGTACAAGGCCGTGGTGTCACCGTCCAGAGGTTGCTGCACCTGCACTTGATTAGTAGCCACTAGCGACCGTGAAGACCCAGGATGGCAAACTCCATAAGCTCCGCACTCTGGAATTCCGCCAACACTGTTACATGATTTTGTACAACTAAACACCGAGTCCCTAACCAACATGTTTGGTTTCACGGTTAGTGACTCTAACACTGTGTCAGTACCATTTCGTGTCGACGAGTTTTCTGCCAAGCAGATGTTAGGTTGCCTAGGAGAGGCACACACGCCACCAGAACCAGCTATACAGTTCTCCACAGCCATGCTTTTGAGCGGTGGAACATCATCACACTTTTCAGCTTTAACTGATTTCCTTTTTCTGGCATAGGTCAAAGCTGCTGCTGCATTGATGGTAGGAGAATTAGATGAATTCTCGTGATCCACTAACAGCGTTCCTGCGACGGTCGCGAGCAAATCAAACGGGGACATCTCATCTTTCTTTCTCCTGGCTGAGCGTTTCCCCTGAATCACCATCGACCGTTAATACATAATATCCAACACGCAAATCACAGGGGGTCATGGCAGGTAGTACAGGGTATCGAATGTGTATGTACCCGAGCAGAGCTTGGAACGCGTGGCATGGCGGGAACCTGGTGGCCGCGAGATCCATAATCCAACCTCTTCCGCACCACCATGTCTTGATCTCACTCCAAAGGACGGCTTTCGCAGGCAGCAATCGAGCACATATATAAGCTTTATCTGCAACAAATATATTGAATTCAGTGAGGATTCCAACTAATGATTGCTCAAACAGCAAGGCTGGAACTGCTCAGTCTCCAACCAGAGCAAAGACACTAGTAAGTCTCAAATTAGCAGAAATATCGCCTTTCATCGAATCCCAGCAAAGCGATAATAATACTGTATAACATGTTTTGTGTATGTATGTATGTATGTATGTATGTATGTATGTATGCCAACAGGGCAGGGCAACCTGAAGCCGGGTGGTTTGATGGAGGAGGAGTTGCCATAGCCATAGTAGGGGAAGAAACGGTGGAGATTTTATAGGGGAGTGAGATCACCTCCAAGGAGCATCTGAAACGAGTCACCCAAGATCGATGAGCACCTGCCCAGGAATCCTTTTCATCGGTTTCTGCAAACAAATACGTAGAAATCAAATACAGAGGAAGCACAAATCTGGTGGTCAGCTCCATGAATTGAAACAAAATAGCATATATATATTATTATGTGCTAAAATTCTTTGGCTGGTGCACCAAACAAGGCAGCCAAATTCTGAATCAAAAGGCAAGGGAAGTTGTTGTGCAGATCCAGAACTTAAAAAACTGCATCGGAAGAGCCGAATTCTGAATCGGGAAAACCCCCAGAAATCCCAACCACATCGAACCAGTGGGGAGCCACACCTGCTACTGCTTCAACAGAACCCCGATTGAGGAGAGCGGCAGCGATGTTTTGCAATACCGAGACGAATCAAGAACATGGCAAAATTCAACCCGGGGGAAAAGTCTGAAATGGGCAAGAAGCGCTGTCTGTGTCCGCATCAGCACGCAACAGCAGGGCCGAGCGAATCCGCCGGGGTCAAGAAGCGCCGGCCATGGCCGGGAGGGGAGGGGGGGAATCGGGCCCCAGAAAACCAAATCGCGGAGCATAATTCGGCCGGACCTCGCCGAATCCGAGCCCAAACCAAATCCGGGAGCATAATTGGATGGGTTCCGGCGGAGCCCCCGAAGAACGGCGCGTCCCCGGCCCGCGCCGGGCGCCGAAGCGGCAACGGGCCGACCGGGCAACCGGACCAGGGGAGGATCCGGGAAGAAGAACCCCGCGGGGAGAAGACGACCGGCGAAAAAGAGAGAGAGAAACGGCAGAAATCTCGGGGCTTCCCCGCTGCTCTAGCCGGATCTCCGGCGGCGGCATGGATGGATGGATGGATGGATGGATGGATGCATACCCTTGCGGTTTCCGTCCTGGTCCTGGATCGGCGGAACGAACTGCTTCCTTCCCCTGCCGCGCCTCTGCTTCTCTCTCTGTCTCTCTGTCGCTTAAACCCTCGGCTATCCTCTCGTTCCTTCCTCCTTTATACCACCACCGTCCACACCCACTCCCCAATTCCCTCTCCCCCTCCGGTTCTCCGCTCCCCTCACCCGCCCGGCCCGCCGGTCCAGCCCGAACCGCTTCCCTGCTTTCCCTTGCATCAAATGTTCAGAACCAGGGCAGTAGATGCAAGCAGCAGTTGCAGTAACAAAAAAAAGCTCCCATTTTTAACTGCTAAAACTGCTTCTTTCTTTTTATTGGTGGTACCAGTTCTTGTGTCATCAGTGTTACATACTTTTTTAAGTTATATAAGTCCGTGCTCACCCAGTTGTTAACTGCTGCTGCTTGAAAATATTACTGTATGTATGCATGTTCAGTGGACGCAGCAGGGCTACCACCATTTGCTTAATTACTCTAGTCTAGTCTCTAGTATGTATGATCCAGATCTACATTTGGTCCTCATTATCCTCCCTTTTAATTAATTAGTTTAATTTTTTGATTAGTCTAAGCTCACTCAGATCAGATCTGACGGCGACGATGGCGATGATGTGTCGCATGCACGTAGGCTGATGTCATGTGGGGCTCCATGTTTAAAATTAGCAATATGAAAAGGGGGGGACTGTTGCACTGCAGTGCTAATTAGGCTAGGGTTGGCTTGGTTGTTTAGTGTGTCTCTGTGGCTAACCACCTATGGTAGACCCAACCTGCTGATGGGTATGTCTCGTCTAGTGCACTGCCTAGCTACCTCACTGATGAATGCCAATTTTTCATACTGTAGATAAATGTGGATTTTTGCCATGAAAACTCTGCTCTTCTTTTACTTTCATCTTTTCTCCTGTGTATGTGGAGTATAGAGTAGTAGTAGTAGTACACATGATGCAATATTTAAGATCAATTCTGTTCATTTTTTGTTTTACTCGTTAACAGAAAGGTGGGTTTAGGATTTATTATTTTCCCCCTGCGTAAAGCTGGCTCGCGCATTAGTGCATGGGACAAAAGCGCTTTGCTGATCAAACATTATGATATATACCACTGTTTTGTAAGGCTATTAACATCCAAGATTTGCCAGAGCTATATCATTAACTAACACAGGCCAGACAAAACCGGTGTTTGCATAAGAAGATCCAGCACAATTAATCTACGGCATTAGGTGTCAAAGCAGCACTTAGGATCACAAATCGCCCAGCACAATGCGGGCTTTGGTTTTCACATCAAAAACTGGTCAGTAGCCAATCACAAAACCAGATCTGCTGCTACATCTTTTCTTTTTTCTTGAGCAAAGCAACAGCTTTCTTGTGCTCCACTTGAGGAAGTGCACACAGCGTCTTGTTGGTGAGGAAGGGTAGTAGCACATCGCTTTCCAAGCAATGAATCTATCTCCCTAATAATGTATAGTTTCTCCATGAATAAATAGTTATATAGAATGTAGTATGTTCTTGTGGTCAAGAACTTTTTAAGGCATCTTATGGAGAATCACATATTAGTTAGATTTCTCCGTCTCATAATATAAGAAAGTGCTGACACTACACTCAGCTAAAAAACACTCTTATATTATAACGTATGAGTATTAAATACAGTATATGTCTTTGACTATTTATGCCAATATATCAACAAAGATTTTGCTGCAAAGTGGGAAATAAACTAGAGCAAGCCAATTATTTGCCAAATCTTCTCTTCTACCCTCTGATGAAATAAACTCTTCCTTTCAATATTTTGGACAGGTGTGCTGAAGTTTTCTTTTTTCTTAATTAATGGAATTGGTTTTAACGGGCATCCGTGGGAATTAAATTTTGTGCCTACCGACATATAATAAATTTTGGTCTGAACTACATTTAGCATCACTATTAAATATGGCAAATGGGGATAAGATGATGGGGATGGAGATGCTTTCCCACGGATTATGATGGCCGGTGAGAGGATGGGAGGTGGATGGAGTAGCTATGCCATGGTAGGGGAGGCTATCCCTGTTGAGATAAGGATTTATTTGTTTGTGGATTAGACCATCTCTATGTGCCACGTAATCTGCCGGAGACGCTGCCGTGTGGGCCCACGCATGCACCAAGATCCCCTAGGATGCATTTTACTACTACCATATATGTATTTAATTTAATACTATATATGTGTGTGTACAGAGGGTTTTTTTTTTTGCGTGGTAATACGTGTTTCATTTATATCATTGATCATAGTACAAGTCACGTACATACCGACCTGACAAAACTGAAAAGACAGCAAAACGCTAGCCTTTGCACACAGAAACACCAGCTAAGAAGTAAAATTACAAACAAGACTGAAGAATCCTCTGAACTTGACACCAACGCCCGTCACCTGGCTCTGGCACCACCATAGCAGCCACCAAAGCAGAACATGACGGATCACCTCTACACCCGAAGCTCGACGCTGCTCCATCGGGATATGCGCTTATGGACCTCCAAGGTGGCTCACCAATAAAGGCGAAACCATTGCCGTTGAACGAATCGCATCGGGCAACACCCCGGACACGCCCATCGAACTCCGTGATTCCGCACCCCGCCTAACCAAGTTGTTGGAGGAGGAAACCATACCGCCTCGCCACGAGCCACGTAACCCAGATCCACCATTTTCCGTGATGCCGCTGATGTAGACTACAATCGTGATCCGCCTCGACTACCTCCCAAGCTCCACACCGCGCTGAGCAAAACACCGTCGCAACGACGGAGCCCGAGGACACAGGTCCACCACGAGGATGTCGCCGCCGCCGCACCATCCTTGCTTGAACAGTCTGGTTTCAAAATCCATTCCAAAAGTGGATCGCCTTGTTGGGGAAGGATCTAAAGATTTATTAGTCGGCGCCGCCATCGCCACTGCCGAAGGCATGACAATAAACAACCCAAAACTCTAAAAAACTAATGCCTAAAACAATCCACACGCGTGGATCCGACGGCATCCCTCACCACCGACGACCGAGCTCGCTGCCTGAGGGGAGCCGCCGAGGACGGCGGCGGTGAAGACGCCCTGACGGCAGGAAGCGAGATCGCCTTTCTTTTCTTCTCCTGGAAGAAAGAAAGCGACGTGATGTGCAGATCTAGCTAAGCTATACGGCTGGAATTGATAAATGTATAATGCAATCAGTGAGCCAGCGTATAATACTCCTATGACATTATCCTAAATTTCTACTAGTACTCTGCAACTCTGGATCATTGACTTAGAGCCATGCCAATCAACATCTCACGTCCATATAGTCTACTCTAGTGAAGTAATAGTAGAATGTACCATGTGTAATTGTCTATGACTGACTTGAGTGTCGTCCATACGCGTCCCGCTGGTGTGACATTTCCTAGTTGAATTCATGGAGGCTGGAAAAATGTTGGTCCCAAAATAAGTGCGGACGAGGATCACTTGTAACCATTACGCTATGGCATATTTAGTAGTCTTTTAATTGTTCCATTTATGTGATGTCCTCATAGTTTGAGTTTTCAACTTGGTCATCTATTCTCGAAACAGGCTTTCACCTAGCTTTTATATCACCTAGCTTTTATAAATAAAGCCCAAAACGGCCAAATAGACACAAGGTGATGGGGAAATCCTTTGAAGCTGGTCAAAATAAAATTGGCATCTAGGGAATAGCAAAAACACCACCCACTCAAACTGGAGCAAGAGTACGGGAGTAGCCACACCCAACAAGGCGAACCCGAGACCACCGACCAGGAATGAAACATCACCTCCTTGGGAAGTCAACGGAGAGGGCCACCTTCCCTCACGCTCTAGTCCATGGAGCACCGATCCTGCCAGCTGATGGTGAAGACCAAGGGCAATGACTATGAAGTTGTCAGCAATATAGGGGCCGGGCCCTAGCTAAGACGGGTCATCATCGTATCCAGACGACGGGCACTAGGTGGCGCCACCTGAAGGCTCAATGATGAGAGAACCCCCGGGGGCCAAGGACCCCGAAGACGTCCCTCATAGGACACGACGTGGTTGGCCAACTCTCGGCGGACCCGTACAGTGATGAAGATCACGTCACGGCCGCCGAGCCTCGCTCCGGCCCGTGATAGGGCATGATGTGATCTTGATGGGAGGCAAGAGGGTGGTTCGTTGTGCTCAATATATGGCCAAGCACGGTAAGAATGGTCGGAGCCGCCGACGCCGCAAGGCATGGCATATGGATAGCGAGGATGTGACGCCTAGAAGATGGTCATCTTTGACAACCCATCCTGGAAGGGGATAACTAAGTCGACCCTTGTGGATTTTTTTTGAAAACTACTATATATATGAGAGGAGAGACCACTTGTAAAAGGCTGGCAAACATTAGATAAGGGGGAGCCAACCATCCCCGCGACTTTGTTGGGGCAAGGTAGGCGTCCGCACGCATGCGGGAGCGGGATGGCCGCCCCTTCCACGTCTCATGCCCCGCAGGACACCCAACACGGGCGACATAAGTGAAAACCCCGACCAGAACTGCCAAAATAAGGAGTAAATAACACTGGCCCTAGATACTCGAACCTCGCAACAGAGAGTGTGCTCGTGGTCGTTGAAGCGACGCTTCGGCCGGCCCTGCCAGTGGGGGCGGCTAGGGTTTTCCGATGTCTCTAGAGGAGGGTGACACTGGTTTCTTTTCGAATAGTTTTTTTTTTTGAATTGGTCATCTATTGCATCAATAGTATGTAAGTAATTTCATACTTTCTCCATCCCAAAATAAGTGACACTGATTTAGTATAAAGTTAGTACAAAGTTGTACTAAATTAACGACACTTATTTTAGGACTCCAGATAAAATGAGCATTCTTGTTAACTTCTTTTGAGCACAAATTCTACAGTATAAATTCCTTTTGCATACCAGCGCAGTTGTAGTGGTCAGATTAATGATTAAACTTAAGGGTGTGGCTAGGTCTCGCCGATTGAGATTTAGACAATTATAATTTAAGTGACATAGAATGTAAGAAAAAAAAGTAAAACTAAAAAGAAAATGTTACACGATTCTTAACTTAAAACCCATGAATATAGAATCGATCGAGAGTTAGTTATATCTTAGTCGACTAAGATTTAGCAATTCGTAAACTTAAACCTCGAACTGAATACCTAATTGACACGGTTTTGAGATCGAACTAAACAGCTAGCTAGCTACACCCTGTGAGATCAATTCAAGAAAACTACATTATTGTGTTCTAGTAACTAGAGTGAGAAGAGAAATTTGTAGCTAGCTAGGCAGTGGTTGGTTCTCCAGCAGATAGGTGGATGCATGGAGACTTTGGGCAGATACGAAGGTGCATAGACGTTTGGTGGGGGGACAACCACACAACTTTTCTAAGGAAAAATGATGGCGGTGATGGTGATGATCCAACTGAGTTTATTTTTTTGCTTGTGGCGACACCTTCGATCCCATCTCGCTCTGCTGGCGTCTTAATTTCTTAGGTTTTTTTTGTCTACCTTCTACTAGCACATATAGCTGCATCATTGTATTTTGTTACTGGTAATCCATTCCTGCTTAGCGTATTGTTCTTTCTTCCTAAGGAAAGGGCGATCTCGCCAGCGCCCGTCGCCATGGAGTTCCTCCGCCGCCATCCTCCGGCGGCTTCTCGTCGTTGACGACCTCGGTCTTCGGTGATGAGGGGGGTCGCAGGATTCACACGTGTGGATAATTTTAGGCCATGACAGCTTAGTATTTAGGCTGTTCATCGTCACTGGATAAAGTTTCTTTAGATCATATTTTGACGAGGCGATGGGTCCAACAGTTAGGGATGAATTGAACTCCAGTCTGTTCAATCAAGGATGGTGCGGCGGCGGCGGCAACCTCATGGTGGACTCGTGTCCTCGTGCTCCGCCGTTGCAACAGTGTTTGCTCCAGCGCCTGTGCGGAGATTGGGAGGTAGTCCAGGAGCGGATGCAAATTGTGGACTGCATTGGTGGCATCTAGAAGATGGTGGATCATGTGCTGGTTCGTGGTTGGATGTCAGGTATGATTTCCTCCTTCGATGTCTTAGTCATGTGGGGGTATCAAATCTGGAGTTCGACGGCATCTCCGGAGTGATGTTACTCAAAGTTTTATTTGTTGCTAGCAACCTCGCTTATGCATTTTGATGGTAGAAAAGGTTTGGTCTTTACAACTACTCCGAATAGCTTACAAAATGATCTTATATTATGGGATGTAGGGATAGGTTATATAGGAATGAAATTTGTTAAAAGTTTTGGTAAAATGAATCACCGCTACACTTTTCTATGAAGCGTGGTCGACCATCAACCTCTCGAGAGGGTGAAGAGCAGTCGAGACCATCGGGCGCATTTGACGGGCCGACAAAATGGCGGGTATAGAGACCATAGCCTATAGAGGAGACCCCTACCAACTGGTTACCGTAACAAGGTGGTGTCTGTGACGTCGTGGTGGCTGGAGCGAGAAAGAAGACCTCACCGAAGCTGTTGAGGCGACCTCGGAGGGTTGAACGGAGCCGGAATGATTGGTTGGAGCGACAACACAAAGAGGACGAGACACACTCACTAAATCAACTTGAGTTAAGAACAGTACAACACGCAGACTTTTTCAAGAGGCAAATGATCCAACAGACCGGCATGGTATTTCTGTTTCAATCAAATCAGTTAAGGGAAATCAATCTTTAATGGTGATTTCAGCTTTTTTGAGGGAGAATGGTGATTTCAGTTAGAAGTTAAGTTAGAACGTGCGAGAGAAGGATGTTATTGGATAACGAAAACGGAATCCTGGAAGACGCCAACGGCCTGCTAAGGCGGAAGCCAAAAGGAGTCCGTCGGCCACCGGACCGAGCAAAGCTCCGTCTTTTCTCTCTCCCACGCCCACCAGCGATCCCATCTCACCGCCGCCGCCCGCGTGGAGGACCGCCGCCGCGGAGGAGCCGGAGGCATGAGGAAGTCCAAGGCGGCGGCGGCGGCGGCGAAGCAGCCGCACCACGCGGCGCAGAACGGCCACGCCCTCCCGTCCCGGCTCGCCCGGTACCTCGACCCCGACGCGTCCTTGGACAAGGTATGCCACTGCCGCCGCCGCATCTCCTAGCGACTCCATGGGGTTCTGATTCGCTGTCGCGTGCTTGCGGTTTTGGTGTGCAGGACCAGCTGCTGGACGCGGTGCACTGGATCCGGCAGGCGGTGGGGCTCGCCTGCGGCCTGCTCTGGGGCGCCGTCCCCCTCGTCGGCGCCTTCTGGATCGCCCTGTCAGTCCCCCCCTCCCTCCTCAAAGCCCCCATCTTCCTCTCCCTCTTTCCCTTCAGACGTAGGCATAGATTCAGGTTCACTGTTAACTGAATTCATAAGCTCATCTCACACTGAATTTGGGACC
This sequence comes from Aegilops bicornis, assembly GCA_021605145.1. Lineage (NCBI taxonomy): Eukaryota > Viridiplantae > Streptophyta > Magnoliopsida > Poales > Poaceae > Aegilops > Aegilops bicornis. The sequence goes on from JAHIAL010000030.1 coordinate 2,067,370, forward strand.
TCTTCCCTATCGTGTGGTATAGTAGTAGCAAGTCACACATGGTTGAATTAGTAGATGAGGCTAGCGGTATCTGTTATCTGCGTGATTTCAGTTCAGAAGCCCGCTTTGTTCAAGTGAATGTTAGATTCACTGCGAATTGGAGGTTCTTCGCTTTGTCTGGTATTAGATGCGGCATGGGCTGTTAAAATCAGCTCTTTGTTTGGTGTGGCCGTCAGCAAACCAACACAATGGCCGCATATATATAGTGGGTTATGAACTGCTTGTAGTTTCCGTTTGTTCATTAGTTGAATCAATTGGCAAAGGGCTGCTGATGTATGATTGGCTAGTTTTGCTCGTCTTGCTAGAGTTCCTTGGAAAGGTGCCCTTTATTCAGTCAATGGGAGTATATGTAGTTTCTTGTGGTGCAAAATTGCATTGTGAGTGATGAATTTCCTGATTGTTGACCATTGCTGAACAGCTGAGAATTTTCCGTATGCAAACACTTGAAACCATGGTTCAACATTTCTCACGTCAAACAATATGCGTGCTTGCTTACATCATGTAGCATACTAGATTGTGATTGTATTTTGGTATCAGAAATTCAGGATTATCATAACATAGATGGTCTATTGCCAATTGGCTGAAGAATTTTGTAACATGGTGCCTATTTTCAAGATCTGCATATCGTCTGAGGACAGATTTAGCACCCTTTTGATAAATGAAGACTGATATACCTCTTCTCAGCCAATTTGACCATGTGCCATATTTTCTTTTGCTATTTTGCAGACTTTTTACTATTTCCACCGTTATAATTCATCTGTAACATTAGCAAACAAACACAATTGCCGCGCAGTGGGATATGAACTGCTCTGAGTTCCTAGGTGTCCATTAGTGAATAAATTGGCAAAGGGATGTATGATTGGCCGGTTCTTTTCACCTTGCTAGAGTTCCTTGAAATGATTAACACTCTGAAACCAAATGCAAACTTCGACATCTTGATCTAAGTTGTCCTTTTTCTTCAGTCCGTGAGAGTATATGTACCTGCTCCCTTCAGCAGGGGATAAATTCTAGTGCAAATTTGTGTTGTGAGCGGTGACATTGCCTGATTGCTGATTTTCTCTGAACTCCTGAGCATTTTCTGTATTCAGACACTTGAAAATCATGACTTGACATTTTCCATGGCCATTAATATGCCCGTTTGCTTATAGCACATGCCATACTGGATGAGGATTGTATTTTAGTATCAGCAATTCAGGACTACCATAACTCGTATTTTTTGTTACAAGTGAGCCAGAGAATTTAGTAATAGAGTCCCTGATTTCAGAAATCTGCATGCCGTCATAGGATAACTTTAACACCCTTTCGATAAGTGCAGAATGATTTACCTCTTTTCAGCCAAATTGACCATGTCGCATATTTTGTTTTCCTCTGTTGCAGATTCTTTACTATTTCCACCGTAATAGTTCATTTGTACTATGCGCATTTGCTGAAGATTGATGAGGAAGACTTTGGAGGCCACGCCGCCCTACTTCAGGAGGGGCTCTTTGCTTCGTTCACCCTTTTCCTGGTAAACCATCGTCCTTAATCATGTCTGTTCGATCACCGCCTCGCAGTTGCACTGAAGTCGAACTCATTTCTACCACACATACACATGCCTTTGTAGTGATTTCTTTTCACATGTTATTAGTTTTTCTCCTAACTATCAACCGCTACAGGCACATAAAACTAGCACTATCATGTGAAACTACTTTTTCAGTAGGAGCTGTCAAACAAACAACACAAGTTTGTAACATTAAATCAGCTCCTCAAGTTACTTCGTCTTTGTATTAGCACATTGGATAAATTGGGTACCGCCGATTACTAAAAGATTCTTCTCTCGGTTGCAGCTTTCGTGGACTCTGGTATACAGCCTGGCTCACTTCTGAGAAGCCTGCCTGCAGAACTATGATGTTGGATTTTCGCTGTTCATTTCATTCACTCTTTTGTACAATTAGCTATCATGGATGTAATGTCATAGTACTGTAGAACAACGTCATCGAGCTATAACAGTAATGCATATAGAACGCCTTTAAACTTTAGTGAGAAAATAGTGCCCTCCATGCTCCTCGCGTCTTCCACTTGTTGGGTCTATTCTGTCAAGCTCAAAGAAGTATAATCTCCATCATTGTTCCCTGTAAACGGTAAGGCTCACCAATTTGAACCTATAGCTCCATGTATTTCTCCGGTGTCTGTTTTCTTTGTTGAACTCGCATTCTTGACTTTTCTTCCCAAGAATAATATCGATTTAGGAGATCACATATAGAGTTCATTGGATTGACGTACTCTGAGATTTGAAGTTACTTGATGAAAACACTAAAACTCGAAGTACATGAACGTTAAGACTGTGAGTGTTGAGATGACATGTACTGTACTTCAAAACTATAATTTGGATGTTACATGGAGAAACACCGTGAATACAAAGAGAAAAACATGATAAAACATTAGGAAAGACCTCGTGCTTGGTTTCCTCCAAAATTCGTATGGACTTCATTTCATAGGAATTTCAAGAGATAAAAGATAGTCAATTCGTCATTCCAATATTTTCAAATGAACTTTTCCTATAGGAAACATGCCCTTCAACCAAGGCAACAACAGAGGTTATCGTTGTTCCGAGTACCAAATGCAAAGTCACTTGTCGAGACACTCTAGAATTATCTAACAATCAATTGTTTTAGATTTGAGATATTTTTAGAAATGTACATCTGTAGATCTCTCTACAAAGATATTAAAGGAAAAATGGATACATTATGATACTTCTAAATGTTAGAAATTAGTCTAGAAATAAATTGTTATCTATTTAAAATTATACTTTTTTGAAACATCCCAAACAAGTTACTGATAAAAGCATAACCTTTATGGCTAAATATGCTTCTAGTTCATTGCAAGTGTCCTACAATAACAAACATTTACAAATTGTGTATTGTATTTAATTTGTTATTAGCATTATTATTTTGCTAATTCAACTATGTATAATAGAATAAATATATTATTAATATAATAGGTCGAGAAATTTTTTTATAGAGAAGTAAAAAAGATTGATATAAACAAGTGTTATTGGTTACCTGGCCAAACGGGCCGGCACGGCCCGGCACGGCCCGGCCCACGGCAATGGTGCCTGGCACGACACGGCCCGCCACGGCACGATTATTAGCCGGGCCGTGCCGTGCCGGCCCACGGGCGAGGGCTCGCAGCCCAGGCACGGCATGCAGCCTATCTGGGCCGGCACGCGGCACACCCAGGCACGCAGGCCCGTTATGGCACGCTGGGCCGCCTGACGCATATTTACCTCGGCTGACGCGTTTCCCCCCTCTGTACAGCGAAAAAATGTCCAAAAAAATGTACAAAAATGCAAAACAATGTAGAAGAGTACAAGCTATTCTCTAGAAATAATAAAAGATTAAACGAAATAGAAAGAAATATATTAGAGCACTACAAATGTATGCACTACAAAATTATTAAACATATTAGAGTACTAGTTATTTATATAGGACATATTATTTTTATATTTCAAAAAAAGTTAAACGGGCCGTGCCATGCCGGCCCGCGTGCCCAGCCTCCAGGCCTAGGCATGGCCCATGGCGTGGCTCGTGCCGTGCCTGGGCCGTGCCGTTCCTGCGTACTACCGGGCCGACCCAGTTAGCATGGTTCGTTTGGCCAGCTATAAACAATATTCTTATTTACGAATTGTATATGTTATTGTTACCAGTTTCGCCCGTCTGATCGGGCTTGTTTCTTATAAGCTGGATGACAGATCGTCTCTCTGGAATTTTCTAAAACTATAATTTTTTTCCAAAACTCAAATATTTTACAAATTACTAAAGATTGTTTGTGTTTTTTAAAATTGCTCACAATGTCAAAACATAAACATTTTTAAAAAAGGTAAACAAATTTTGAACATGATTTTTTAATCTTTTGACATTTTATAAAAAGCAATAACAAATTTGGATTTTCTAAAGATTTCAAAAAAATACAAACACAAATTTGAAACCATTTTTCTAATTTGCTTGAATATTTTTTACATCACCCTGTTTAAAAAACGAACCCTGTTTAAAAAATATATAGATCACAAAATGGCCCTTCCTTTATTACGCCCGCACCCAGGGCGCCATGCCAGATTGCATGACGCCCTGGTCAAGGGCGCCATATGCGTCGCAGGTCAGTTGCCATGTTGGCAGGCCTGTTCACATGGCGCCTCATGGTGGGCAGCATGACGCCCCGGACCAGGGCGCCATGCCCCTTGAGTAAACAAAACCGTCCGGCCCTCTCTTTTCCCCCTTTCTCCACCCCAGCCGCCCCACTCATGCCCCTCCCTAATGCACACAAAATTTGTCCGATCGGAGCTCCAAATCGATGATTTATCCTCCCCTTCGACCCCTAAAGGTATTCTCCCTCATCCCTCTTCTTTTAGTTGGTTGAAGTCTCCGCATTGTGGCGATTTCGGGAAACCCTAGGGCATCCAATTTTGCAATTTTCATTGAAGCATTTTGGTGTTTATGATTGTAGATGGCGAGGATCATGAATGTGCATCATGTGGACTTTGTCTCCTTTGAGAAGGGAGACATTGAGTATGGTGGCCCGAAGAAGAAGCCGTTAGTGATGGTGTTTCCCACAAGTCCTAGCCTTGAGGAGGTTGTGGTTGAGCTTCGAAGAAGGTTGAATTGGATGGAAGGAAGTGATGGAGTAGACTTAATCAGAAAGTATAATGTTGGGTATGGCCAACATATTCGTTGGAAGATAATGCCTCTTGACTCCGAGTTTCATTGGAAAGCATATAAGGAGAATGTGTTGGCCTCATAAGATAAATCATTTGAGTTATTTGCCACAAAGGTTGTTGGTGCTCGGTTGCACATTGATTTGAATCGGTGTGCATCTTCATATGATGTTAGAAGCCCAGTTTGAGATTCAACACATGTCACTCCAGATGTGCATGACATGACAATGAGCCCAACCATAATATCACGCCATCCATTAGAATCTATGCTAAAATAAATAGGCTCTCCTTTGATGGGAAGTCCAGTGATCAGAGAAACATCTTGCAAAGTGACCGTCATCTCCCCAACATAGAAGTGGAAAGTATGTGTCTCAGGGCGCCATCGGCCAACGAGTGCCGTGATCGCACAAGGGTTCATCTTCGACATCAAATGAGACACGAGTGAGATGGAAGGAAGAAGCCCGGCCTTCCGGATATACTCCGTGTATCGCTTGTCATATTCCATCTTGTCATGAACCGAACCGCACCTCAGGTGAAGATGATCAAAAACACTTGCTTCATCTGCCTTTAATGCCAGTCCTTGAAATAGTATTAACATGTTATTTGGGACGTGACTAAATGGAGTAGATCCAAACACCGTGGGACATATACGAATAGGAGTATGTGCATTACTTTGGACTATATGGAACTGCATAAATGTTTTTTGCAAGTTATTTACAAGGCCACTGCTTGGATCCGTACGTGATCGGTACTCACTCCAGCGGAAGCCAGGGAGCTTTTGGATACTGGGTGTACCCGGTGGGAGATGGGAGCTCGGGATATCTACTACCAGTTTGGATAGCGGTCCAATAATAGGCTAGTTGTTTAGTCATCTCGACCTATTCTCGTCGGTTGTGGAAACTTTTATCTTTCTTCATTTATTTTAAGCTCCTGAGGAGTTTGTACTACGCCACAGACCTTTGTGGAATTTTCGCTTAATAATATGGTTGCATGCATCATTCTGATGCAGTGGCCGAGGCTAATCCTCCCTTTCAAGAAAAAAAATGAGCGTTTCCTATAGGAAACATGTCCTTCAAATTGCCATAAAAAACATGTACTTGAATTTTATTATGTTTTCTGGGGCCTAAGTTCATTTGCGCATGCCTGAATTTGGTTCTTGTATGTCAACTTTAGGAGCATCGACGATCGGTAAGATTGCATTGGAGTAGAGCTGTCACCTGCCCAAGGCCTATCATCTTCAAAGGATTGATGCCCCACACACACACACACACACACATCCCCCAATGTGGACATCTTGACATGCCGGATACGTTTCTGGTGGTGTAGGGAGATTTGAAGTTGATGTTATTTAGGACTGAGTTGCACACTTTATGCGGGATGCCGATCAAGTGAAGAAAAATACGAGAACTTTTTTCTAGTACTATAATTATAGGCTATAAGGCCCAAGATATTAGGGTGGGCTGAGAGTGGTGCTACAGGGCCCATACAATTAGCAAGCTACAGCCCATCACATTCACGTACATTCGCTTAGTCAGCCCTCAAAAAAAAAAAAAAACGTACATTCGCTTAGTCGCCATGCACGCATGAGTCCCTGATTGACCCATCTTCTCGCTGTCTGGAAGGAACCAGCGATCAATCAGTCGTCTCCCGAGTCCGACTCCCGAACAGCCAAAGCGCGACGGCGGCGGCGATCGATCCGTTCCTAGGAATGTTTAGGCAGTTGACGGCTGAGTGGCCAAGCGGCCGGCACACCGCACACGCCTACGTGGCCACGCAACTGCCCGCGGTACCTGGATCCGGCCAATATGCTTTTAGTCACCAATCGACATTTTGATACACTGTAATTTTTGTTCCCTTCTCTCAGATTCTTTGCTGAATAGCAACATACTCCCTCTATCCCATAATATAAGAGTGTTTTTAACACCTCTTATATTATGGGACGAAGGAAGTATTTTTCAATTATCACTCCCTCAATTTGAATTTTGCTTTGGCATACCCTTTTGTGTGTTGTTTTTCTTAAATTTTTGTACAAGTTCCATGAAGTGTATGTATGCACTTATAGCTAGCAGATTAAATCTTACATAAATATATTACTTGAGAGGTGCTTTTCATCGATGAAACTTATCAAAAACTTACTTACGCAATCGCCTCAATGATGACAGCTGGAGTGTTGACACTACTAGGGAAAGCCCTAGTAGTAGCGCGTGTTTTAATGCTATCGGTAGCGCGGGTGGCCGCGCTACTAATAAGGCGCTACAGCTAACAAATAGTAGTAGCGTGGTATGTACCAGCACTACTACTATTGACTATATCAGTAGCGCTTTCCCACACGCGCTACTATTAAGTAGTTGTAGCGCTTTTCTTTTCCCACGCTACTGCTGTATCTTTCAACATTTTTTCCCCACTTCCTATTGATCTAGAACAGTATCCCGTTTCAATAAACTGCAATTTCACATATACCAGATAACAATATCATTAACCACAATACCACATAGTCATACAGTAGTCATACAATATCATTAAGCATTATAGGTACTCATATATAGTCAGCATGCATCGTCACACACATATATGGTTCATACAATAGCATATATGATAAGCAGTACTAGGTAGTCATACAACATATAGCAGTCTACTAGGGGTAGTCATACAACCACACACATATGTAGTTTTAAATGATATAGACGACCATCATCCTCAAGCCATGGTGGTGGGTGTTCCTGATAGTAATTAGGATGGCCCGTCCAACACGAAGATTCTTGCCAAGGAGGAAGTTCTTCCACCCAACCGAGCTGAAGTGTGTGTGACCGTCCGTGTCCACGTCGTACGCACAGATGGTGATGGAGCCCCTTGCGGTAAGGTGTATTCCAGCAGAGCCTTCTTTATCAGGCTCAATACCACAACTCACAGATAGGCCTTTTGGCAATTTCTGAATAATAAAAACATATCAATTAATAAGTAGCCTCGCACATACTCTTACAAATATATTTCTACTAAGTATAGATTTCTACACTATCAAAAACAGTACTACATTTCTACTAAGCTTGAATTCCACTAATAAGTATGGATCGGACAGTAAGCATGTCATCGATCGACAGTAAGCATGTATGCCATTGGATTCTAGACTAACTAAACATGTCATCGGCTAGCTTTTACACATCATATCATTGGACTCTACACTAAGCATATCATCGGATTCACTAAGCATATCGTTGGACTCTACACTAAGTAAGCATGTAATCGGATTCTACACTAAGCATATCATTGGATTCGACACTATGCATATCATCGGAGACATACAGATAATTTGCATTTGTAAGTATAACAATAAAGCATATAATGAAATTACTACAGTAAGTATTGTTGGGGAATGTTGCAGAAAATTAAAATTTTTCCTACGGTTTCACCAAGATCCATCTGAGTTCATCTAAGCAACGGGTCATGGGAGAGTGATTGCATCTACATACCACTTGTAGATCGCGTGCGGAAGCGTTCAATGGAACGGGGATGATGGAGTCGTACTCGCCGTGATCCAAATCACCGTTGACCAAGTGCTGAACGGACAACACCTCCGCGTTCAACACACGTACGGAGCGGATGACGTCTCCTCCCTCTTGATCCAGCAAGGGGAAAGGAGAGGTTGATGAAGATTCAGCAGCACGACGGCGTGGTGGTGGATGCAGCAGAACTCCGGCAGGGCTTCGCCAAGCTGCTGCGGGAGGAGGACGAGGTGTAGCAGGGGGAGGGAGGCGCCAAGACTCAGGGGTGCGGCTGCCCCTCCCTCCCCTCCCTTTATATAGGCCCCCAGGGGGGGCGCCGGCCCCTGCAGATGGGAAAACTCCCAAAGGGCGGCGGCTGCGGTGGAGTACTCCCCAAGGCAAGTGGGCGCTTCACCTAGGGTTTCCAACCCTAGGCGCAGGGGCCAAGGGGGCGACCAGCCCACTAGGCTGGTTCCTCCCCACTTCAGCCCACGGGCCCTCCGGGATAGGTGGCCCCACCGGTGGACCTCGACCCTTCCTGTGGTCCCGGTACAATACCGTGACCCCAAACTCTCCGATGGCCAAAACAGCACTTCCTATATATAATTCTTTACCTCCGGACCATTCCGAACTCCTCGTGACGTCCGGGATCTCATCCGACTCCAAACAACATTCGGTTTGCTGCATACTCATATTCATACAACCCTAAGCGCCACCGAACCTTATGTGTAGACCCTCACGGGTTCGGGAGACACGTAGACATGACCGAGACGGCTCTCGGGCAATAACCAATAGCGGGATCTAGATACCCATGTTGGCTCCCACATGCTCCTCGATGATCTCATCGGATGAACCACGATGTCGAGGATTCAAACAACCCCGTATACAATTCCCTTTGTTAATCGGTATTTTACTTGCCCGAGATTCGATCGTCGGTATCCCAATACCTCGTTCAATCTCGTTACCGGCAAGTCACTTTACTCGCATCAGTAATGCATGATCCCATGACCGTAAACTTGGTCACTTTGAGCTCATTATGATGATGCATTACCGAGTGGGCCCAGAGATACCTCTCCGCTATAATGGAGTGACAAATCCCGATCTCGATCCGTGTCAACCCAATGTGTACTTTCGGAGATACCTGTAGTGCACCTTTATAGTCACCCGATTACGTTGTGACGTTTGGTACACCCAAAGCACTCCTACGGTATCCGGAGTTACACGATCTCATGGTCAAAGGAAAGATACTTGACATTGGAAAAGCTCTAGCAAAACGAACTACACGATCTTGTGCTATGCTTAGGATTGGGTGTTGTCCATCACATCATTCTCCTAATGATGTGATCCGTTATCAACGACATCCAATGTCCATAGTCAGAAACCATGACTATCTGTTGATCAACGAGCTAGTCAACTAGAGGCTTACTAGGGACATATTATGGTCTATGTATTCACACGTGTATTACGATTTCCGGATAATACAATTATAGCATGAATAAAAGACAATTATCATGAACAAGGAAATATAATAATAATCCTTTTATTATTGCTTCTAGGACATATTTCCAACAGTCTCCCACTTGCACTAGAGTCAATAATCTAGTTACATTGTGATGAATCGCACACCCATAGAGTTCTGGTGTTGATCATGTTTTGCTCAAGGGAAGAGGTTTAGTCAACGGATCTGCGACATTCAGATCCGTATGCACTTTGCAAATTTCTATGTCTCCATCTTGAACATTTTCACGAATGGAGTTGAAGCGGCGCTTGATGTGCTCGGGTCTTCTTGTGAAACCCGGCTCCTTGGCAAGTGCAATAGCTCCGATGTTGTCACGAGAAGAGTTTGATCGGCCCGACGCATTGGGTATGACTCCTAGGTCGGTGATGAACTCCTTCACCCAAATTTCTTCATGCGCTGCCTCCGAGGCTGCCATGTACTCCGCTTCACATGTAGATCCCGCCACGACGCTTTCACGCTTTGCAGCCGCACCAGCTATCGCTCCATCATTCAACATATACACGTATCCGGTTTGTGACTTTGAGTCATCCAGATCTGTGTCGAAGCTAAGCGTCGACATAACCCTTCTGACGAGCTCTTTGTCACCTCCATAAACGAGAAACATGTCCTTAGTCCTTTTCAGGTACTTCAGGATATTCTTGACCGCTGTCAGTGTTCCTTGCCGGGATTACTTTGGTACCTTCCTACCAAACTTACGGCAAGGTTTACATCAGGTCTGGTACACAGCATGGCATACATAATACATCCTATGGCTGAGGCATAGGGGATGACACTCATCACTTCTTTATCTTTTGCCATGGTCGGGCATTGAGCCGAGCTCAATTTCACACCTTGCAAAACAGGCAAGAACCCTTTCTTGGACTGATCCATTTTGAACTTCTTCAAAATCTTATCAAGGTATGTGCTTTGTGAAAGACCTATGAGGCGCCTCGATCTATCCCTATAGATTTTGATGCCTAATATGTAAGCAGCTTCTCCAAGGTCCTTCATTGAAAAACTCTTATTCAAGTAGGCCTTAATGCTGTCCAAAAGTTCTATATCATTTCCCATCAAAAGTATGTCATCTACATATAATATGAGAAATGCTACAGAGCTCCCACTCACTTTTTTATAAACGCAGGCTTCTCCATAAGTTCATAAACCCAAACGCTTTGATCATCTCATCAAAGCGAATGTTCCAACTCCGAGATGCTTGCACCAGCCCATAAATGGATCGCTGGAGCTTGCATACCTTGTTAGCATTCTTAGGATCGACAAAACCTTCCGGCTGCATCATATACAGCTCTTCCTTAAGATAACCGTTAAGGAATGCCGCTTTGACGTCCATCTGCCATATCTCATAATCATAGTATGCGGCAATTGCTAACATGATTCGGACGGACTTAAGCTTCGCTACGGGAGAGAAAGTCTCATCGTAGTCAATCCCTTGAATTTGTCGATAACCCTTAGCGACAAGTCGAGCTTTATAGATGGTAACATTACCATCCACGTCCGCCTTCTTCTTAAAGATCCATTTGTTTTCTATCGCTCGCCGATCATCGGGCAAGTCTGTCAAAGTCCATACTTTGTTTTCATACATGGATCCTATCTCGGATTGCATGGCTTCAAGCCATTTGTTGGAATCTGGGCCCGCCATCGCTTCTTCATAGTTCAAGGTTCACCGTTGTCTAACAACATGATTTCCAAGACAGGGTTGTCGCATTCACTGCAGTGCGGAACGTGTCCTAGTGGACCCACGGGTTCAAGTAGCAACTTGATCCGAAGTACCTTGATCATCATCATTAATTTCCTCTCCGATCGGTGTAGGCACCACAGAACATTTTCTGAGCTGCACTACTTTCCGGTTCAAGAGGTAGTACTTCATCGAAGTTCTACTTTCCTCCCACTTACTCCTTTCTCGAGAGAAACTCTTTTTCCGTAAAGGATCCGTTCTTGGCAACAAAGATCTTGCCTTCGGTCTAAGGTAGAAGGTATACCCAATGGTTTCCTTAGGGTATCCTATGAAGACGCATTTTTCCGACTTGGGTTCGAAGCTTTTCAGGTTGAAGTTTCTTGACATAAGCATCGCATCCCCAAACTTTTAGAAACGACAGCTTAGGTTTCTTCCCAAACCATAATTCATACAGTGTCGTCTCAACGGATTTAGACGGAACCCTATTTAAAGTGAATGTAGCTGTCTCTAGAGCATATCCCCAAAATGATAGCGGTAAATCAGTAAGAGACATCATAGATCGCACCATATCCAATAGATTGCGATTACGATGTTCGGACACACCATTACACTGAGGTGTTCCAGGCGGCGTGAGTTGTGAAACGATTCCACATTTCCTTAAGTGTGTACCAAATTCGTGACTTAAATATTCTCCTCCACGATCTGATCGCAAGAACTTTATTTTTCGGTCACGTTGATTCTCTACCTCACTCTGAAATTCCTTGAACTTTTCAATGGTCTCAGACTTGTGCTTCATCAAGTAGACATACCCATATCTACTCAAGTCATCAGTGAGAGTGAGAACATAACGATATCCTCCATGAGCCTCAACGCTCATTGGACCGCACACATCGGTATGTATGATTTCCAATAAGTTGGTTGCTCGCTCCATTGTTCCGGAGAACGGAGTCTTGGTCATTTTGCCCATAAGGCATGGTTCGCATGTGTCAAATGATTCATAATCGAGAGACTCTAAAAGTCCATCAGCATGGAGCTTCTTCATGCGCTTGACACCAATGTGACCAAAGGCGGCGATTACCACAAGTATGTGGGACTATCGTTATCAACTTTGCATCTTTTGGTATTCACACTATGAATATGTGTAACATTACGATCGAGATTCATTAATAATAAACCATTGACCATCGGAGCATGACCATAAAACATTTCTCTCATATAAATAGAACAACCATTATTCTCGGATTTAAATGAGTAGCCATCTCGTATTAAACGAGATCCCGATACAATGTTCATGCTCAAACTTGGCACTAATTAACAATTATTGAGGTTTAAAACTAATCCCGTGAGGTAAATGTAGAGGTAGCGTGCCGACGGCGATCACATCGACCTTGGAACCATTCCCGACGCCGCATCGTCACCTCGCCCTTCGCCAGTCTCCGTTTATTCTCTGCAGCTCCTGCTGTGAGTTACATATATGAGCAACGACACGGTATCAAATACCCGGGAGTTACTACGATACTGGTAAGGTACACATCAATTACATGTATATCAAATATACCTTTAGTGTTGCCAGCCTTCTTGTCTGCTAAGTATTTGGGGCAGTTCCGCTTCCAGTGACCCTTCCCTTTGCAATAAAAGCACTCAGTCTCAGGCTTGGGTCCATTGCCTGACTTCTTCCTGGCAACTGGCTTACCAGGCGCGGCAACATCCTTGCCGTCCTTCTTGAAGTTCTTCTTACCCTTGCCCTTCTTGAACTTAGTAGTTTTATTGACCATCAACACTTGATGCTCCTTCTTGATTTCTACCTCTGCTGACTTCAGCATTGAAAATACTTCAGGAATAGTTTTCACCATCCCCTGCATATTGTAGTTCATCACAAAGCTCTTGTAGCTTGGTGGAGCGATCAAGGATTCTGTCAATGATCGCCTCGTCCGGAGGTTAATGTCCAGGGACAAAGGCGGTTGTGCAACCCAGACATTTTGAGTATGTGCTCACTGACAGAACTATTTTCCTCCATCTTACAACTGTAGAAATTGTCGGAGACTTCATATCTCTCGACCCGGGCATGAGCTTGGAAAACTAGTTTCAGCTCCTCGAACATCTCATATGCTGCGTGTTGCTCAAAACGCTTTTGGAGCCCCGGTTCTAAGCTGTAAAGCATGCCGCACTGAACGAGGGAGTAATCATCAGCACGAGACTGACAAGCGTTCATAACGTCCTGGTTCTCTGGGATGGGTGCTTCACCTAGCGGTGCTTCTAGGACATATTGTTTCCTGGCAGCTATGAGGACAATCCTCAGGTTCCGGACCCAGTCGAATAGTTGCTGCCATCATCTTTCAGCTTGGTTTTCTCTAGGAGCGTTGAAGTTCATGGTGACATGAGCGTTGGCCATTTGATCTACAAGACATTTTGCAAAGATTTTAGACTATTGTTTATGATAATAAAGTTCATCTAATCAAATTATTTAATGAACTCCCACTCAGATTTGACATCCCTCTAGTCATCTAAGTGTTACATGATCCGAGTCGACTAGGCCGTGTCCGATCATCACGTGAGACGGACTAGTCATCGTCGGTGAACATCTCCATGTTGATCGCATCTTCCATACGACTCATGTTCGACCTTTCGGTCTCTTGTGTTTCGAGGCCATGTCTGTACATGCTAGGCTTGTCAAGTTAACCTAAGTGTTTTGCATGTGTAAAACTGTCTTACACCCGTTGTATGTGAACGTAAGGATCTATCACACCCGATCATCACGTGGTGCTTCGAAACGACGAACTTTAGCAACGGTGCACAATTAGGGAGAACACTTTCTTGAAATTGTTATGAGGGATCATCTTATTTACTACCGCTGCTCTAAGTAAACAAGATGCATAAACATAATAAACATCACATGCAATTATATAGTAGTGACATGATATGGCCAATATCATATAGCTCCTTTGATCTCCATCTTCGGGCTCCATGATCATCTTGTCACCGGCATGACATCATGATCTCCATCATCATGATCTCCATCATCGTGTCTTCATGAAGTTGTCACGCCAACGACTACTTCTACTTCTATGGCTAACGCGTTTAGCAATAAAGTAAAGTAATTTACATGGCGTTCTTCAATGACACGCAGGTCATACAAAAAATAAAGACAACTCCTATGGCTCCTGCCGGTTGTCATACTCATCGACATGCAAGTCGTGATTCCTATTACAAGAACATGATCTCATACGTCACATATATCATTCATCATTTATCACAACTTTGGCCATATCACATCACAAAACACTTGCTGCAAAAACAAGTTAGACGTCCTCTAATTGTTGTTGCAAGTTTTACGTGGCTGCAATAGGGTTCTAGCAAGAACGTTTTCTTACCTACGTGAAAGCCACAACGTGATTTGTCAACTTCTATTTACCCTTCATAGGACCCTTTTCATCGAATCCGCTCCAACTAAAGTGGGAGAGACAGACACCCGCTAGACACCTTATGCAACTAGTGCATGTCAGTCGGTGGAACCTGTCTCACGTAAGCGTACGTGTAAGGTCGGTCCGGGCCGCTTCATCCCACAATACCGCTGAAGCAAGATAAGACTAGTAGCGGTAGGAGAGTTGACAACATCTACGCCCACAACAAATTGTGTTCTACTCGTGCAATAGAGAACTACGCATAGACCTAGCTCATGATGCCACTGTTGAGGGGAACGTTGCGAGAAAATTAAAATTTTCCTACGGTTTCACCAAGATCCATCTTTTAGTTAATCTAAGCAACGAGTCATGGGATAGTGTTTGCATCTACTTACCACTTGTAGATCGGCGTCTTGAAGCGTTCAATGGAGCACGGGGATGATGGAGTCGTACTCGCCGTGATCCAACTCACCGATGACCAAGTGCTGAACGGACAGCACCTCCGCGTTCAACACACATACGGAGCGGATGACGTCTCCTCCTTCTTGATCCAGCAAGGGGAAAGGAGAGGTCGATGAAGATCCAGCAGACGACGGGCGTGGTGGTGGATGCAGTGAACTCCGGCAGGCTTCGCCAAGCTGTCATGCGGGAGGAGGAGGTGTAGCAGGAGGGAGGCGCCAAGACTCAGGGGTGCGGCTGCCCCTCCTCCCTCCTTTATATAGGCCCCGGGGGCGCCCCTGCAGATGGGAAAACTCCCAAGGGCAGCGGCCGGGGTGGAGTACCCCCAAGGCAAGTGGGCGCGCTTCACCTAGGGTTTCCAACCCTAGGCGCAGGGGGCAAGGGGCGCATCGAGCCCACTAGGGGCTGGTTCCTCCCACTTCAGCCCACGGGCCCTCCGGGATAGGTGGCCCCACCGGTGGACCCAGGACCCTTCCTGTGTCCCGTGCAATACCGTGACCCCAAACTCTCCCGATGGCCAAACAACACTTCCTATATATAATTCTTTACCTTGGACCATTCCGGAACTCCTCGTGACGTCCGGGATCTCATCCGGACTCGAACAACATTCGGTTTGCTTCATACTCATATTCATACAACCCTAGCGCCACCGAACCTTAAGTGTGTAGACCCTACGGGTTCGGGAGACACGAGACATGACCGAGACGGCTCTCGGGCAATAACCAACAGCGGATCTGGATACCCATGTTGGCTCCACATGCTCTCGATGATCTCATCGGGTGAACCACGATGTCGAGGATTCAAACAACCCCGTATACAATTCCCTTTGTCAATCGGTATTTTACTTGCCCGAGATTCGATCGTCGGTATCCCAATACCTCGTTCAATCTCGTTACCGCAAGTCACTTTACTCGCATCAGTAATGCATGATCCCGTGACCAGACACTTGGTCACTTTGAGC
Source organism: Aegilops bicornis (assembly GCA_021605145.1). Taxonomy (NCBI): domain Eukaryota; kingdom Viridiplantae; phylum Streptophyta; class Magnoliopsida; order Poales; family Poaceae; genus Aegilops; species Aegilops bicornis. The sequence goes on from JAHIAL010000030.1 coordinate 2,083,590, forward strand.
TCATTATGATGATGCATTACCGAGTGGGCCCAGAGATACCTCTCCGTCATACGGAGTGACAAATCCCAGTCTCGATCCGTGTCAACCCAACAGGTACTTTCGGAGATACCTGTAGTGCACCTTTATAGCCACCCGATTCGTTGTGGCGTTTGCTACACCAAAAGCACTCCTACGGTATCCGGGAGTTACACGATCTCATGGTCAAAGGAAAAGATACTTGACATTGGAAAAGCTCTAGCAAAACGAACTACACGATCTTGTGCTATGCTTAGGATTGTCTTGTCCATCACATCATTCTCCTAATGATGTGATCCCGTTATCAACGACATCCAATGTCCATAGTCAGGAAACCATGACTATCTGTTGATCAACGAGCTAGTCAACTAGAGGCTTACTAGGGACATATTATGGTCTATGTATTCACACGTGTATTACGATTTCCGGATAATACAATTATAGCATGAATAAAAGACAATTATCATGAACAAGGAAATATAATAATAATCCTTTTATTATTGCCTCTAGGGCATATTTCCAACAAGTATAACATACCATAACATGCCAATCAACCATGGTACTTGTCAGGCGGGTCACGAATGGCACCCCGACAAAGTCAGCACGTGGCGGAATTATGTCCCATAGGTTGCACACCTCCTCCTCGCTCAGTCTTATTCTTCGAGTATAGATGGCTTCATCAAGTGGGTCCTCATCATCTTCATCCGTGTTGAGATAAATGACGGCCAACTTGGGTCTTTCTGCTCTGAAGGAGAAGCTGATCAAACTCACCACCAGTGATACCCATGTGGGAGATGAAACGGTCCCATCCATCTCCTCCCATCTGTGACATATTTCGTCCTTTCTCGATGTCCATAGTGTATGGGTCCCCAGGAGCCTCAAAGTCACAGAGTCTCCGATCAGCTTGTTGAATTCCAACCTCACATTGCATGGGACGATATGTGTATACAAAATGATATATACACAATGCATTAATGCCAATAACACTAAAAACAAAACAGTTTTTACAAGTTTCATATATTTTGTTACCACCGCAGGAAGAAAACTCGGCTGGAAGTAGATGCCGAACAACGTGCCAGTTGCAAGGCTGCTGGCGCATCTTGACTTGCACAGTCGACATGGTGGTGGTGGCGCTATTTTCCTAAAGCAATATTAGAAAAGGATTAACGATCCAGTTCAGAGGAAAAAATCCGGCATGACCTTTGCTAAAAAAGGACATATCGAGCGCCTGAAATTTGCCGGAACGGAAATTAATCAACACTCCGGCAAAACATAGGCCACTCGGAGGTGGTACCTGCAAACATGGTCACTTGGTCAAGCACATATACTATTTGAGCAACACTAGATATACATGTTTATATCTACATCATATGAGCAATTCTTGAGCAACACTAAATAAACTAGTTCTACTAAAAAAATCTACATCATCATCTATTCAAAATGTTCTATACCTAAAACATCTACATCATCATCCACTATTACTATTTCTTTTACTAAACCCTAAAAATATGCCCTAAGTTCAGAATATAACAAGTATAGAACATTTTTCAAATTCTACCAACTAAAAATTTCCATTACTAAAATTTCTAATCAAAAGACCTAAAATTTTCTATTCTATTCAAAACACCTAAAATAGGCTAAAAAATTATACTATTACAAAACCTACATTCTACAATGTCTACATTCTGAAATCTACATTTAAACTACCTACATTCTACAAGAACAGAGAGAAGGGAGGGAGGAGGGGTTGGAAGGAGGGAGGGAGGAGTGGGAGGAAGGAGGGAACATGTGGGAAGGATGGGGGAGGGAGGAGGAGGGAGGTAGGAGGAGCTACCTCGGTGGCGGTGACAGCGCGGGGGGAGGGGGGGACGGCAGCGGGATGGAGGAGGGAGCTAGGGAGGGAGGAGGCGGCAGGGATGGAGGAGGAGGGGGCGGCGGCAGCAATGGCGGCAATGCGGGCGTGCGGCAGCAGGTGCAGGGAGAGTGAGTGGAGCAGAGAGAGGAGAGTGAGGGGCGACCTGGTGCTGAAGATAAGATGGCTTTAGCAATAGCGCACTTCTGGGTAACGCGCTGCTGCTCAACACCCTAGCAGTAGCGCCGTCCCATAAAACGCGCTACTGCTAAGTGTAAGCATGCAAAAATACATTGGTCATCAATGATCTTTTTGTGTACAATCTAAATTGTCAATATGAGTCTTCTCCGGTTTAGGAACCGGAGAAGACTCATATTGCGGCCACAAATTCTACACATAGAGTTCAATGAAGACCAAGTGGTTGTGATAGTTTGAGAAGTAACATATTTAAGGTGGTAAACACCCTATTCACGGAGCAAGGTGGGACTGAACTTGTGGACTGAACTTAGCAGTAGCGAGCTTTATCAAAAGGGGCTACTGCTAACATCAATAGCAGTAGCGCGGTATGGAATAAGGCGCTACTGCTATAACTAGCTTGGCGGCGAGGTCATGGCAATTATAGCAGTAGCGCTGTTTATAGAAGACCCACTGCTGCTATATTTTTTTTTCAGTAGCGCGTTTTGGTGGCATGCGCTGCTGCTAAATAGCAGTAGTGCCGTATTTTAAAGAGCGCTGCTGGTAATATTCCATGTATAAGGTTTTTCCTAGTAGTGTGATGTTATTTGTTACATGGAGAAAAAAATGAAAAAGGTCACCAGTTTCATGTCTAGGGGCAGAGAATTTATTAAAGGTTTTCTTTTTAAAACTTAAGCCCTTCTAAGTTCTTTCATTGGGACAACATATTATGTTCTTTTTGAAAAGTCAATTCTATTTTTTTTATCTTGTAGGTTATTGAACCTTGATTTCTGATGATGTATTTTAGAACTTGGAAATGCTAGACATTGTTATGTCCCAAATATTGCTGTTATTTTGTTCTTTGTTTGTTTTAGTATTTTATCAAAAACTATCGTTATGTCCGAAATATCGTTATGTCTGATGATGTGTTTCAGGTAATTGTGTTCTTTGTTTTAGTATTATGTAAAAAATATTGCTGCTTTTCTTTTTCATATATCGACTATTGTTATGTCCGAAATTTGTGTTAGAAGTTGTTAAACACACCTTTATTCAATAAACTGTTGGTTGAAAATTTTATGCCATAGTGAAGTAGTGCATCAGGGTGACATTAGCTTCAGCTCCACCCCTGTTCGTGTAGTTTCCGGTCCTCCCCACTCTAGCATCATACTCGGCCTCCTCAATCACTTCCACTTCATCATCATTGTCATTCGCTAGATCCACCTCCGCCTTGACCTCCGCATGAGGCGTATCTAAACTCAAGGGGAGCACTCAAATCTAGGACATTCTCCTCCAACATTTCGGCATATGTTGACTACATGGTTTGGCTACAAAATTCAACGGGCAAAGCGTAAACAAGCGCTTCAAAGTCAAACCAAAGATCACCGGAGCATTTCAAGCAAATGAAGTTGTTTTACCTCCCTTACATTTTCATCGAACACGTGGTAGGCGTGACCGGTTGACTGCCCATGATCGGGGAGAACGTGGCTGGCCTGAGGCGGAGGAGGACCCGGGCCCCTTGATGCGAGCGCCATCTTCCTCAGGGGCTTTGTTCGTGCACCGGCCGTGCCGGTGTAGGCGGCCTTCTTCCTCATGTCAGTGGCCGCGGCGGGAGGAACCGGAGTGGAGGCGGAAGGAGGTGGTGTCGCGCCGGCACGCCTCCTTGCACGAGGTGATTCTCCTGCCGCTTCCGCTTGCCCCCAGCGGCGTAAGGTGTTGGCATGGGCCGTCATGCACAATCGAGGGAGGCGCGGGAGGATGGAGATGTGGCATACTGTGGCGGCGGCGCATGAAATGCTGCGTGCGGAGCCTAGGGTACTCCATAGGGTTGGTTGGCGGCGCGGCGAGGAGACCGCGAGACCGAAGGCGGCGGCGGCGGCGAGTAACGCGGGAACGGAAGGGGGCGGAAGTTTCCTTCGCGCCAATGATAGGTGAACCATTAAAAAGAGGGAGGGGTCCCGTAGATATGGCGGAATCGACTCAGACTTTGCAGGATCCTGGAAAAAAAAATTAGCGAACGACTGATTTTACGGGATTTGTTCGAGGCAAAAAAATGACCTGGTCCGCTAAAAAGGCGGTTATTTTACCAGATGGCCTCTCTTGTGGGATCTGCTAGAGATGCTTTTATTGTTTAGGGATCAACAGTACAAGGATGAGCCAAACAGTAAGCGTAAATGAAGCAATGCGATTTCAGCAAAGGAAATCCTACTTACGATTTACTTACGTGAATTAAATCGAAGTGGGTATGGTGGAGCCCGGCCATCATACGCTCATAGGATTTGTGCCGGTTAAATAAAAACTCACGGGCCCAGTCGTTAGCGTTCAGAGGCCCACTCTTCAATACCGGTTCAGTGTAAAACCAAAGGCTTCTTCTCCACGAAAAACAGAGGAGGCGGGGCAGCTCACCGGGGGTTCCCCACCGGCAGCGACGGTGACGACGGACGGGGACGGAGACCATCACTGCGCCGGCAGCTACGCAACGGAGCGGGGGCGGGAGCGGGGCTTGCAGAGGAGCTCCCCTATTGCCGCCTTATCTGCAACTGAATGAAGGCGCGTGAGCTCAAGGACCAATAAGCGCCTAGGATGGAAAGAATCGAACTGATACCTGCCGGTGGCATTACAACAAAGGCCCGGTGGCGCTTCTCGTCGGATACGAAGGAGGAGTGCTTCTGGTCTGTTGCGTCGCGCAGGAGGTTCCGGAGGGGGGTTCGGACTTCGGAGGTAGAGCATGGAGTAGAGGAGCTCAGGGATGCTCGTGCTGCTTGGCGTCGGAGCCCGACGGCAATGTCCGCCAAACTTGCGCCAATGGAGATGGTGACGGGAAGAGGATGCACGGGGCGATTCGGACGTGCTGCAGGGGTCTCACAGGTGGCAAGGGTGGGGACGTGGCGTGGCGTGCGGGCATTGCTCGACCCGTGAGTGCGCAGGCGGCTGCCATACATTACAGGCGCTCTTCACTGTGCGCGGAGCGGCACTCGGTGCGGGAGGTGGAGGAAGCGGTTCTCTAGATGAAGCTCCCCCCGGGTGCATGCGCTGCTGCTGGGTGAGCACGGCGACGCTGCCAAGAGGGACGGGCTGGGTGCAGCTAGGAGAGCCGGAGAGAGCACGCTCTGAAGGTGGTCGACGCAATGTTTTGGCGCTCGGGAGGACGAACTAGAGGAAATGGAGGGGGCTCACGAGCCTGGATTACTTACAAATGAGGTACGGAGGAGATGTAAGCACGAAGGAGGTGCTGGGAGTGGATGGATCATGGATCCGTGGGCGTGGAGCCGAGAGGCTCAATGGCCATTGGTTTGTAGGGCTGGGAAAAAAGCTCGAATCTCGCGAGCTAAACGAGTAGCTCGTGACTCGGCTCGAATCGACTCGAACTCGAAGAAGAACGAGTCGAGCCAAGTTTTAGTTTAAGATCGTTTATAGACCAAGTTAAACGAGCCAATCTCATGAGTACTCGTGTAACTCGTTAGGCTCGGTACAAAAGATCAGCCACTTCCAATATAAAAAAAATAAGCCACTCAACACCCTACGTTCCAGGCGCACAACACAAGGCCCAGCCGTTGAAGGCCTAGCCACCTAGGAGACTCATGCGTTACAAGGAAACTAGCGGAGTGACCCGCGCATTTGCGCGGCTAGACGTGATGTATATATTTATCTATTGGTGATTTTTTCTACATATCTTTTTTCATTTTTTTTCAATATTTATGCAGAAGACTTGGAAGTTATGAAAGCTTTATTGACATTTATCTTTGTACCTACTATATATTAAAGAAATTTCACTGATAAAATATAAACATTGATTACTTGTACCACTATATTGTTATATGTTTCATTATCTACCTCGTCATTGGCCAAAACTGTGCTTGTGGTTTTATTGACATATACATGCTTTCACGTCTTCTCTTATTAATGTATTTTCTATACCAGTGTAGACCATTCTGATCTTTGATTGGTGTGTACAATGTTGAACTCTTCTCTCATTAGCCCTCTTTAGAGCATGTTACATTTGATGACGCCTATTTCCTGTGCACTTATTTGAAATTTTGAGAAAAGTAAAACTACCCATTACATACTCATCATGAGTTCGTCGTTACTTATTTGATAAAAATATTCACTCACTCATGCCTAATTGTGTGATAGTTTTTATTGTGTCCATCAGTATCCACCCTTGTAGCCGAATGTTATATAATTTATTTTTGTCGACATGTTTGCATTGATGTAGTATCTAATTTATATATGGAAATATAATAGCCAAAATGTACACCTGATCAATGATATAAATAAGACTTTGATTGGAAACCTATGTTTAATTACATTATTGTTGGCAAACACATCCGTATTATTTCATATTGATCTTTGTATTTCTCTCTTCTACTTATCACCATCAGTAATTATTTGCACTCTCAAAAAAATGCTACGGGGCATGCAAAGTTCCCATTGATACAATTTACAGTAAAAAAATTGTTGTTTGGAATATGCACCCTATGGAAACATGATCAAGACTTAGCAAAAATATATATTGTTGTTGAAGACATCGCCATGTGACTAATGAATTGAGGCACACAAAATTATATCACCACTAATAAAATGCATTATTTATGCCCTCTTCCTGGATCTGTATCTCTATTATTTTTGTTGCGGTTGCAGTTTCATGGTAGTACAATATATTGTTTTTGTGTCCATTTTGATGTTCATCAACTTACGTTTTAATAAGACCGGAATCAAATCAAATTATCGATTTTTATTTTCATGCTTAGATATACTGGTCAGTTTTTTTATTTATAATGATAGTCGTAGCTGGACCTTATATACCAGAAGCTGACAAATTATTATTTATTTATTTTGAACTTCATATAAAAATCGTGGTGTATTATTTGTACATCCAATAAGAGATTTATCAAGTACGTCTTGAAATTCTTATCAGACGTGAGATGTGATTGAAGGCAAGACTTTTTAGTGGTATTTCCCACTGCTGATTTAGGCGTGTGCCTTTTTTTCTCCCAAGGACCTGCCCACGTTTCTTTTCTTTTTTTCTTTTTGAGGGAAAGCCCACGTTCTTTTAAAGTGTGTAGGGCAGCTGATTGTACAGCCCATGTACGTGCCCATGCTGGAAATTCTTTCTTTTTTTTGCCATAAGATTTGGTTATCTTTGTGCGTGCCAATATTGGCCTTTTTATTTTAGACCAATGTGTCAACAATAGACTTGTTTGTACATGGTTCATGTTGTACGTAACTTTTTCATCTTTTAATCTCAATTGTTATTATTTAGATTAACGGAGCATATTTTGTAAGCTTATGTGGATTAACGTGATGGCTTGTTTGTCTTCTCTCTTAAGTATATAATAGATTACAATTGTTTAGTGATATATATGTTTAATATATACATAATCATTTTGAGGGTTTTATGTTCATATCTCTAACGAGCTTAACAAGCTCTGGGCGCGCGGTGTCAATGGAGAGGATAAGAGCAAGGGGAGGAGAGGGACTGGCGTGAGGGAGGTCGGGGAGAGGTAAGAGGCTCTGGTGGCATCGTCGCCTGCGTCGGCGCGTTATGGATGTACTCCCTCCGGTCGTTTTTAGTTCGCAAAAAAGATTTATCTGAAGTCAAGCCTCGTAAAGTTTGACCAACTTTATAGAAAAGAAATACCAACATTCACAATGTGAAATCAATACCAGTAGCTGCGTCATGACTTAACGTTTCATATTGTATAGCATGGTAGATATTGATATTTTTTCATATAAATATGGTTAAACTTTGTGAAATTTGACTTTAGACAATTCTTATATGTAGAGTAAAAAGGACCGGAGGGAGTACTGCTCACCAGCTCGGCAAAAAGCGTCCTGGTGGTTCTTCGAGTTTGTTGATGTGACATGAGCTGTTCAATCAGCTCTTTGCTTGGCGTGGCCGTCAGCAAACTAACACAATTGCCGCATATATACATAGTGGGATAGGAACTGCTCTTAGTTTCTGTGTGTTCATTAGTTGAATAAATTGGTAAAGGGCTGCTGATGTATGATCGTCGGGTTCTGTTCACCTTGCTAGACTTCCTTCGAGACTTTGATGCAAACTTCAACATCTGAATTTGAGCTGTCCTTTTTGTACAGTCCATGAGAGTATACTTATATGCTCCCTTTAGTAGGGAGCAGTGACATTGCCTGATTGCTTATATGTGTTGAACACCTGAGCATTTTTTATATCCGCACACTTATACTAGTAGAAAACAGGGCTAACGTTCGGGCCTGAACCGGGACCCATGGGGGCTATTAGACCCGGTTCGTGAGCCCAGGGGGCCGGCCGGGGCCTCGTGGGCATTGGTCCCGGTTCGTGTGGAACCATTTGTCCCGGTTCAAGCCACGAACCGGGACCAATGGGCCTCGCTCCTGGCCCACAACCATTGATCCCTGTTCGTGGCTTGAACCGGAACAGAAGGGCCGGCTTTAGTCCCGGTTCATGCCACGAACCGGACAAATAACTTGCCTATATATACCCACCGCCGCGGCAGAGCACTCCAGAGTGCTCTGTTTTGTCAAGCCGGCGAGGGGAGGGCATTTGGGTGCTCTAGTTCACCTCCTATGCACATGAGGTGTTTGATGAAATGCACGAGCCACACTATTTAAGCTTTCTCCTCTCGAAACTCGACCTCCGAGCTCCATTTTCAACGAGATTTGTCTAGATTTAGTGGTCCGTCACGCCCCGTCTTCACCGCCGTCGATCGCCCGCGCCGATCTCGTCGCCGGCACCACTGTGGTGAGCCTCTTGTTCTCATCTTATTTCTGAAAGAAAAAAATTCTGACTTCAGATAGATACTTGTCTAATTTTCTTACTTATATTATTCCTTGTTATTATATAGTGCGATAGTTTTGGTATCCGCCTCAGCCCTCGGGCCCCTGTCTATGATTCAGATGTGGTATATATTATCTTTTCATAACTATTTGGTTCATTTATTGTTTATGACAATTATGCCGACCAATGTGACATAGATTTTATTTATCTAGGAGGTTGTTGAACCGGAAATTCCAACCGACCCTATTGTCGAGAGGTTAAATTTAGATGAAGAAGAAAACAATTACTTGAAGGAAAAAATAATAAAAATTGAGGAGGAGAAGATGATATTGGAGTTGCATGTTGCGAATGTCGTCGATGATCACAAGATCAAGATGGATGCAATGCGCTTGAAGATTAAAAAGATTAGGAAATATGCCATTCATACCGAGACTTGGTATCATTATGCAGTTGGATCAGTTGTTACCTTGGTTGCGATTATGATCGCATTTTTTGTTGCATTGAAATGTTTTACATAATTTCAATGTATGGTTTAATTAGATGCTCTGGAGAGCTACATGTTGTTCAATGAGAACTATGTATGTACTTTGGTTTTAATGCTCTGGAGAACTATGTATGTACTTTGGTTTCAGAGTTCATTTCAAATGCTTTTCAACTTCATGGTCTTATAGCTCAAAATAATCAGTAAATGCATGAAAAATAACAAATGAAGTCAGAAAGGGTTGTAAATTGATGATGTGGCTTTGAATGGTGCATTTTGAACATAGAAAAACAAGGGGGTTCAAATAAGTTCAAAAAAGTGAAATGCCTTTGTAATGCATTTAGTTTCCGTATGAAACCCTGATACTTCGAAAGACATTATCCATTTTGTACACGAAGTGTATCCAGTTTTTGCCGTAATCCTCTCTACTTTCTCGCACATGCTATGTGGGTGAAATGATGATACCATGCCAACTTGGAACCTTTTCAGAGTTCATTTAAAATGCTTTTCAATTTAATGGTCTTATAGCTCAAAATAATCAAAGAATGCATGAAAAATAACAAATGAAGTCGAAAGGGTTGTAAATTGATGATGTGGCTTTGAATGGTGCATTTTGAACACAGAAAAACAAGGAGTTCAAATAAGTTCAAAAAAATTGAAATCCCTTTGTAACGCCATTTGAGTTTCGTGATGAAACCCTGATACTTCGAAAGAGATTGTCCATTTTGTACACGAAGTGCATCTAGTTTTTGCCATAAGCCTCTGTACTTTCTCGCACATGCTATCTGGGTGAAATGATGATACCATGCCAACTTGGAACCTTTTCAGAGTTCATTTTCAATGCTTTTCAATTTCATGGTCTTATAGCTCAAAATAATCAGTAAATGCATGAAAAATAACAAATGAAGTCGAAGGGTTGTAATTGATGATGTGGCTTTGAATGTCGATTTTGAACACAGAAAAACAATGGAGTTCAAATAAGTTCAAAAAAATGAAATCCCTTTGTAATAGAGGAGTTTCCGTATGAAACCCTGATACTTCGAAAAAGATTGTCCGTTTTGTACACGAAGTGTATCCAATTTTTGCCGTAAACCTTTCTACTTTCTCGCACATGCTATGTGGGTCAAATGATGATACCATTCCAACTTGGAACCTTTTCAGAGTTCATTTCAAATGCTTTTAAATTTCATGGTCTTATATCTCAAAATAATCAAGTAAATGCATGAAAAATAACAAATGAAGTCAGAAAGGGTTGTAAATTGATGATGTGGCTTTGAATGGTGCATTTTGAACACAGAAAAACAAGGGAGTTCAAATAAGTTCAAAAAAGAAAATAAGAAGAGGAAGAAAGAAGAAGAGCAGAAATAAATTTCTATTTTTTTTCTTGTTTCTCCTCTATTCCTTTCTTCTTCTCCTTTTTTTCTTCTTTTTTTTCTTCGGTTGCCTCTCTTCTATTCCTTTCTTCTTCTCCTCTTTTTATTTCTTCTTTTGTCTTCTTATTTTTTATCGGGTATGTCGTTGTCGATATACCCCCTCCCGATATAACTTCAACACGAGGGGGGGGGGGTCGATATACCCCCTCCCCGATAACATTATTTTCCCATGTATGTATGTCGCGTCGTTGTCGATATAACCTCCTCTTGACCGTGATAACTTATACCATGAGAGCACCCCCCTCGGCCCTCTCGCTCGACCAAAACTCTCGAGGACACCCAAACCCTAGAAAAAAAACGATGTTGGTCTCCTACCCCCTCCCGCCGCGCCCCTACCCGACAAACTCTATCGAGGCCACCCAAATTTACCAAGTTAAAAGAGCATTGTCATCGAGGCCACCTAAAACCCCTTGAAGCGTTGTCGAGGCCACCCCAAACCCTTGAAGCGTTGCCGAGGCCACCCCAAACCCTAGAGAAGCAACGTCAAGGGCACTAATATGATTCCTTATTGTGATTATATTAGCTAGCTAGTTCTACGTTTGCCACTAATATATCCAGCTGTCATGTTTGAATTAATTGCCATGTTGTAAATATTTGCGTAAACTATGGAGCACCCCGAGACGTAAGAAAGCAGAAGAGATGTTGGGGATATAATCGCAAAAGGAAGTGATGTCGCTAAGGCTGCTTTCTCAACGACACCGATGGTCTGGAAGGACAGGGTAGTGAAGAAGAAGGTTATGAGTATGATGGCTCTGGTGACACTATGACGACTCCGGTACAAGAAGTAGACCGTCATGACGGCTCCGGTGACCGAACCGAGTCCGGCCAGGTATATATATTAGTTAAGCCTGTGCTGACTAGCTAATTGATGCATTCATTGTTTTCGTATGTACACATATTAATTAACTCTGGTCTTTCTTCTTTTCTCTAGCCCTCCGGATCGAGCACAACTTCGGTAAAGAAACAAGGCCTGAAGAAAAAGTTGCGCTCGGATGAAAGGTTTGAGATCACAGCAACCGCGCGTGATGGCAAGTCGATTGAACCCATCCGGACAAGGGATGCATTTCATGCTCAGTGCGGGGTTCTTGTTAGGGACAAGATCCCGATCAGTATCCAGCAATGGTTAAAGCCTAAGAAGGAAGACCCTCAGGTGTCTTATGTCTCTGATATGCAGAAAGAAGATCTGTGGACATCGCTTAAGGCAAATTTCACCCTACCGCCAGAGGAGGATCCGGAGAAGCCAGTTAAAGAGCAATTGATCAAGTCTCATGCTCTTAAGAAGATGGCAGAACTATTCAGGAGGTGGAAGAATGAGTTGAAAATAGAGTTTGTCGACAAAGATTTGACACCATAATTCACCAGAAAGTATGAGAAGATCAGAGATCACTGGCTCGCATTTGTGGCCCACAAGACATAGGAAAAGAGTAAGAAGATGTCAGCGATAAACAAGATAAATGCTGCGAAGAAGAGGCATCACCATCGCACGGGGTCAGGTGGCTACCTCAAAGCCCGACCTTTGTGGGACAAGGCTGAGAATGACCTGATTGCTAAAGGGTCAAACAGAGACATTGAACTGGCCGGACCGTTCTTTGGGCTTGGTTCTTCGGGGTTGGCGGAACCTTGGACCCTGTAACAGGGAAGTGCGTTTGGACGGATGAGCAACTGCGAATACCCGTCAGAAAGCTTCAGGAGTATATCGAGAAAGCACAGCAAGGGGTTCGTCCCAGACAGAGAGAATGACGAGCTCACAATGGCCCTCGGGAATCCTGAGCACCCTGGACGGACACGAGGCACGCCAGGCTCCATTCCGTGGAAGGCTGGCTTTCCGGACGCAGGGGGTTACAAAACCCAGGAGAGGAGGAAGAAAGTGGAGAATAGCGAATCGCGAGCCTTGCTGCGAAAGGGTACAAGGGCTAGAGGAACGAGAAGCAGATCGCAGCAAACGACCTGCCGAATCTTCCCCTGAAGCTACCCCGCCATCTCAGCGGAGAAGCAGCGTGGCTTCCACCAAGCAGACTCGGCAGTTGGAGCATGTCTTCACGGCTCCTGCTAGCTACCCCGTGGATGCTATCACGGAGTCTCAACATTGCCACCTTATGACGCGATGGATGACATTGAAAGTCAAGGCGACTGTTGGCTCTGTTATACCTAATAAACCTGACTCAACCTACCACGGCCAGGCGATTCCATAAGGATATGCTAGGGTGATGGTGGATCAAATAACGAACGGATTTGAGGACCTTCAACTTGACCACCCTACGGGTGAAGGGGAGATTCGGCTGGGTTCTCCTCTGAAGACTCCATGCCTATGGCGGAAGGAGCTCATCAACCTTCCGAACTAGACGCCTCCGCCTCCTCCTCCTCCTCCGGCGAGTCAGGGAAATCCGCCTCCTCCTCCGCCTCCTCCTCCGGCGAGTGATCAGGGCACTCAGCCTCCTCCTCTGCCTCCTCCTCTGGTGAGTGATCAGGGCACTCAGCCTCCTTCTCCCGCGCGTGGCGGCACTCCGCCTCCTTCTCCGCCTGAGCCGGCGCGCCTGAGAAGCCAGCCTCCTCCTTCTTCGCCTCGTCAACAAGGGCGGATCAAGAGACCCGCCGCCGCTCCGGCTGCTCCGGCGCGTCCTAGTGCTTTGCCTCCGCCTCGTAAGAAAGGAAAGACAGCCGCAACCGCTCCATCTGCTCCGGCGTCTAGCAGCACAGCCAGAGCCGGGAGGCAATACAAATACGGTCCTTCTCTCAAGACTCCAGAGAAGTTACCATACGAGAGGACCGTGGAGGAAAACACGCGGATCGTGCAAGCCGAAGTGGATAACTTCTTTGAAGGGGTGAAAGCAAAGAAACATCCACCTCCGGAGGAGAAGATAGATCCGGTAAAAGTGAAGCGTACTCTGGCTGCCCTGCAGAAACCGCCAAATCTCCGGCGAAAGGCAACTATGAGCGCATTCTTACAAAGTAATTTTTGGAAGCGTCGGCGGTCGGGAAGTACTACCAGTGGTCAACGACGAGCTGGGAAAAAAGTTGTCCAGCTCAGCGAACAAGCGAACCAATCGTTCTCCCCGCTCCAGGTGTCTAGCGTTATCGTCGCTAATGTTCCAGGCGGGATGGTGCCCGGTTATAACAATCCTGAAGATTACCTGCCCGACGAAGTACATTATGATTTATTGGAGGTGGACGAACACAAATACGTGTACGGGAAGCCTCTCGTCAAAGATGAAAGATCTCTACCAACGATGATGTTCATATTCCATGAATGGTACATGAAAACCTGCAGAGAGTCTGAGGGGAGCAATATTTTGACGCTGATGGTCAGAGAGGAGCATGACCTCGTTGGACTTGAACTGTTGAATGTTCCATTTGAGGAGTTCTTCGCGTTTTTCAATCTAAAGGCCCTCGATAAATTAATGATCACTTGCTACTGCCTGTAAGTACAGTACTACTTCTATAATTAAGTCTCTATATATAGGTCAGCTCTTTCATTGCATGTATTTTTAATTATCCTCACTATATTATGCAGATTGAAGATCGCCGAATTGAAGAAACGACAAATCGGTGATATTGGGTTCATTAACACAAATCTCATAGATGCATATATGGTTAAATCTCAGGCCAAAGAAACTGAGGCCAAGCTGCTAAAATCGTTTGTATTAAATCAAAACAAAGCTATAATACTCTTCCCTTACGAATTCAAGTGAGTGTTACTGTCTTATGCATATTCGGTTTCCCTTATTAGTCGAGGTTATAGTAGTAATGTAATTGATGAGTTATGCATGTGTGCGCAGGTTCCACTATATTCTCCTAGAGATTAAGCTTGAGCAGGGACTAGTAACCGTCTTAGACTCGAGACGAAGAGATCCCACGGAGTATGCAGACATGACTGAAATGCTAGAGAAGTAAGTTAAATCGATCATTATCGCACCATATCGGCAACTTTGTTCATTTCCTGATATCAAGTAATTGTTTTCTTTGTCTGCTGGCAGGGTTTGGAAAAATTCACCTCAAAAACTCCGGGACTGCCGAAGAAGCTGCAATTTAGACACCCGAAAGTAAGTACTATAGTAGCATGTTCCACGCATCTCCTAGTGATTCAAGCGCTAGTTTCATCAATACCATTTAGCATGCTTGCTAATTATCAGTTTGATTGACCTCTATTTCTTGTAAAGTGGTTGTGGCAGGAACAAGGGAATGATTACTGTGGATACTACATTTGCGAGTCCATCCGCCACACGACACCGTGAGCGGGCTACTCTGACAAACAATATAAAGTGCGTTAATAATAATATTCACAATCTTATTTTATTACCATCATTTGTGTTCAGTTTCATTTATTCATATATATGTATTGACCCCCTTCTTCAAATTAGATATTTCGGATGCGGGATGAACTCCTACCACCAGATCGTATGCGAGGAATTCAAGAGGAATTGGCGGCATTCTTTCTTGACCACGTGATCGCTAAAGACGGAGAATACCATGTGGACCCTGAGTTCATTTGGAATTAGGAGATTATATTGTAAGAGATAATTATATTGTATATATGTAGCCAAGATGGCGTCGGATAGATATACGAGAACTTGTTGTTCGACCAATCTTTCAGAGAAGGAGAGGTGGTCGATATCATTTCTCTCTATATGCATATGTTTAAGACGATCTTCTGTTTCCTTCATTTGCTTACTAGCTAGCGTGTCTAGTCCTCTCTAAACGTATATATAGTACGTAGCGTCGACCAAGCACGGAGATAAGAGAGGACACTTCTCTCTATTAATTAGCTAGGTAACACAATATATGAAACACCTAAATTAACTCCTGAAACCCCTAACCCCCTTCAAAAAAAAACAAAAACCCCAGCACCTGAAACGTTGATGCGTGGATGGCTATTGGTCCCGGTTGGTGCCACCAACCGGGACCAAAGGGCCTCCTGCCTGCGCTCGCCGCACCGGCCATGTGGAGGCCCATCTGTCCCGGTTTATGCAAGAACCGGGACTAAAGGTTTAGGGCATTAGTACCGACACTTTAGTCCCGGTTCAAAAACCGGGACTAATGGCCCTTACGAATCGGGACTGTAGGTCCTTTTTCTACTAGTGTTAAAAATCTCGCATGGACGGTAATATATGGCTGTTTGCTTATAGCACATGCCATACTGGATTATGGGTGTATTTTTGTATCAGCAATTCAAGATTATCATAACTTATATGGTTTGTTACAAGTTAGCCAGAATATTTATTAACAAGGCCGTTATTTCAAAGATTTGCATGCCTTCTTAGGATAACTTTAGAACCGTTTCGATAAATGCGGAATGCTTTACCTCTTTTCAGCCAAATTGACCATTATGTGGCATATTTTGGTTTTCTCTGTTGCAGATTCTTTACTATTTACACCGCGATAGTTCATTTTATACTATGTGCATTTGCCGAAGATTGATGAGGAAGACTTTGGAGGCCACACCACCCTACTTTAGGAGGAGCTCTTTGCTTCGTTCACCCTTTTCCTGGTGAGCTATCGTCCATAATCATGTCTCTTCCAGACTTCCATCACCGCCTCCTAGTTGCACCAACGTCGAACTCGTCTCCACCACACATGCATATGTCTTCGAAGCGATTTCTTTTCACATGTTATCAGTTTGCCTCCAAACTAGCAACTGCTACAGGCACATAAAACTAGCACTATCACGTGATTCTACTTCTACAGTAGGAGCTGTCAAATAAACAAACACCGATTCAACTCCTTAAGTTCTTGCATCTTTGTATTTGAATGTTGAATAAATTGCCTGGTTCTGTTCAACTTGCTAGAGTTTCTTGGAAAGATTAACACTCTCAAACCAAATGCAAACTTCAACATTTAGATATGAGTTGTACTTTTCCTTCAGTCCATGAGAGAGTATTTATTTGCTCCCTTCACAGGGGATAAATTCTGGTGCAAAATTGTGTTGTGACCAGTGACATTGCCTGATTGCTCATCTTTGTTGAACACCTGAGCATTTTCGATATCCAGACACTCAAAAATCATGGCTTGACATTTCCCATCGACAGTAATATGCCTGTTTGCTTATAGCACGTGCCATACTGGATTATGGTTGTATTTTAGTATCAGCAATTCAGGATTATCATAACTTATATGATTTGTTACAAGTTAGTCAGATAATTTAGTAACAGGGTCCCTGATTTAAAAATCTGCATGCCGTCTTAGGATAACTTTAGCACCCTTTTGGTAAGTGCAGAATGATTTACCTCTTTCAGCCAAATTGACCACGTGCCATATTTCTTTCTTTCTTTGTTGCAGATTCTTTACTATTTCCACCGTGATAGTTCATTTGTACTATGCGCATTGGCTGAAGATTGATGAGGAAGACTTTGGAGGCCACGCCACCCTACTTCAGGAGGGGATCTTTGCTTCATTCACCCTTTTCCTGGTAAGCTATCGTCCATAATCATGTCTCTTCCAGACTTCCATCACCGCCTCCTAGTTGCACCAATGTCGAACTCATTTCTACCACACATGCACATGTCTTTGAAGTGAATTTTTTTTCACATGTTATCAGCTTGCCTCCAAACTATCACGTGATTCTACTCTTTCAGTAGGAGCTGTCAAACAAACAAACACCGATTCAACTCCTTAAGTACTTGCATCTTTGTATTTGAATGTTGAATAAATTGGGTGCCATCGATTACTAACAGATTCTTCTCTCGGTTGCAGCTTTCGTGGACTCTAGTATACAGCTTGGCTCACTTCTGAGAGGCCCGTCTGCAGAAACATGGCATTGGATTTTCGTTGTTAATTTTCATTCACCATCTTGTAAAATTAGTTATCAAGGATGTAATGGCATGGTCATATAGAACAACGTCGTCATCGAGCTATAACTGTAATGTGGATAGAATCCCTTTAAACTTTAGTGAGGAAAATAGATTGCCTGGTCTACCCAGTCATGCTAAGCAATACAATCTATCTATCACTGTTCCATGCAGGGGTGCAAAATTGGCCACTACTGCGCGCCGGTCGGCCGACCGGCCCAAATTTGGGCAAAACCGTACGATGAAACAAACCCAGAGCCACATGATTCTCTCCTTCCCCCTGAAGCTTTCTTATTTTGTTGCCTGCGCTCGCAGAAAAAGCTCCTCCGCAGTGCCATGGACAAAAAGAGACGGCCGGCCTCGGGTCGCTGGTCTCCGCCCTCGCTAGCTCTGCACATGCAGTAGAGTTTGCTCGTGGTTGCAACTCTCTTGGCTCCGGTGCACGACAGCCGCCGGTTCCAGCACACGTCTACGACCTTGCAATGTACCCCGTCGGTTGTACTCCCTCCGTCCGGAAATACTTGTCCTTGAAATGGTTGTATCTAGACAAGTACTTCCGGACGAAGGGAGTAGCAAACATGTGTGCCGGTTCCAGAAAAAAAAATTGTGCGGCCCAAAACCGGTTGGTGCAAAGAGATAGGGGAAAGGGAGAGGCAGCGCATGGGCCAGGCCACGTGGCTCCCCCCCCCCCCCCCGGTTGAACTCGCCTTTGCGATCCTGTTTCCCAAGAATAATATCATGTGGTTTAGGAGATTACATATATAGTTCGTAGAAAAGTCACTACTGCCTTCGTCCCAAAATGTAAATCATGTCAAAAATGATATTACGTTTTGGAAACGGAGGGAGTACTTCATAAAAGCACCGGAACTCAAACTACATATATACAAATCGTTGGAAGTGAGGTGGCATGTATCATAAAGGAAAACTCCGAAAGTATTGCTTGGATGTTATGCATGAAAACACGAGGAAAACATCAGAGAACCCTCGTGTTTAGTATCCTCCTAAATCCGTGTAGATTTGAATCCATAGGAATATCAAGAGAATCTGAAATAGCAATTGTTGTGTTCCAAAGTTTATCAAATGATTTTTTTCCTAAAGAAAACATATCCTCTAAAATTCCTATGTTTCTCCAGCCCTAAGTTACAGATTGTTTTTCTTTTTGAGATACCTACCCGCTTATTCCAAGTGGTACTCCAGGCCTAAGTTTTTTTTGCGGGGGAGGCCTAAGTTAATTTGCTTGTGCCTGAGTAATTGGTTCTTGTATTCCAACTTCAAGGTTGTCAACGTTAAGTTTGCATTGGCATGTAGATTCCCGGTCATAAGGGTTCCTTTGATTTAGAGGATGGGATTGATGGTTTTTCATCTATATATAGATCATAGATGAACTTTTAGTCGTAGTTCCAACACTGCGCATCCATGGCTTCTGATAGGATTGATGGGTTTTCCAAAAATATAATTGCATACATCTTGCATATTGGATTGGTTTCTGGAGGTCCCAGGGGCACGTAAGTTGATGTGTATTCAGGATGAACTGGTCAATCGAAGAAAAATACCTGGACCCATAATTAATTGCTACAACTATAGATTAAGTTTCTAAGTTCCCTTGCATGTTACAGATGGTTCTCTGGGCATGTTTGACATACATTTTCTGGATTAGAAGTGTCGTATATATTTTGGTTAAATGCCGTCGCAACGCACGAACACTTAGCTAGCAACATTAAGCACACTTTTTTTAAATATATGTTTGTATGTTCACTTTTGTAGGTCTGAGATAAAACTGATGCATTCGAATAAAACGGTATGCTTTTGAAATGTCGATTGACAAAGTCACTGACATAACTATGATGGAATGGATTCAAAACACATCGAGTTTTACACATTGACATGCATACAAATAATTGTTCTTCCTTGTATATATGTTGTACATGATAATAAAAAAAGTGCATTTCTCTCTATATATATTTTGCACATGATAATACAAAAGATGTATTTTCTATATATGTATATTTTTGCAGAGTATGAGAGAGATGGAGATATGGATTATATCGACCTTCAAAAAGAATCCATCGACAAGGGTCCCGAGGCAATGTCGTCGGAAGGGGCTGAAAATTTCCTGAGCTTTATACAACAATACGGGTACATACATGCAATAAAAATACTAAAAGGCCCGTAGCAATGCACATGCGTTCTACTAATAATCTTTAGTGTCATTAACTTGTTTCATATTAAATGCCTTGTCCTTGCTTGTTTGCTTGCTTGTGGATTGTTTGTGGGCTTGCGAGCACATTCAAAGTACTCACCTAGCTTATCATGCAAGATGCAGGAGAAGTTGTAGTTGTGGACGTCGAGGGTGCCAGCTAGGTAGTGTCCTAGCAGTCCCTCATTGGATTGGAGTCGCTTCACTGTCACGTCATTCCACTGTATTAGTCCTCCTACGTTAGTAGTATTCCGCAACATGAGGTACCTATATGGTATATGTTTCTTAGCCAGTTAGCACACCATACAACATGAGGTACCTATGAACCTCTGAATATTACCATTGAGTTATTTGGTACTTACAGTAGTCTTAGGATTGATGTTGGCAAGCTTGAGGGCATGCAATATTGCATCTATATTCGGTTTGCACAGGATTGGTGACCTTGGCAGCTCAACCCCAGGCTCTGGATGAGCCAGGTGCTTCATTATATCGAAGATCTCAACTTTTTCAGATGGCACGGGGTAGGCGATGTCGGGTTCAAAGGTCTCAAAGCACAAAACCCCCTCAAAGTAGTCCTCAATCCCAAGCCTCTTTTGTGCCCTCGAAGCATGGAGGTTATCACCATTCGTGAACACCTAGGAGCACAGCACAATTGCATGGTCATGCTTGCATCCTAACACTTGGTTTCTGATGAAAAGTTTCGGGCTTGCACGACGCATACGAGTTTGCAGATAGGTAAGATGAGGAGGATGTTCCTGAGCACCCAGTTAGGCTTCTTTTCTAAGGCCAACCGTCCATGAACAAAGCCGCAAAACAAATGGAACAGTCAAGATCTGGCATTCCATTCTTTTTTGCCCAAATTATGGCCAAAACAAACACTGAAACAATAAGTTTGGTGAGAAGCCGACAGGCATGTAGTACCTGTGGAAATCATCGTAGTCGAACTGTTACGCAACGGCCTGCATCAAAGATCACAAGAGACATCCATGGTCAATACTAGATAAACAAAAGAACTAGGCTTTACGGTGGATTCAGATCATATGGACCCGCAGACCGGCCATGGTGGTTCCATAGTGCTTGTAGAGCAGGATCCAGAGCTCGACGTTGACGCTCTTGTCGACGCCGAGCTTCTCGACCATGTATTCTAGGCCAACAAGTCACTTGGAGAAACACACACATCACTTATATAGACAATCTAGAATTATCTATTTACTTGCATGTGAGGTAAGGTAGAAAATCATATACATTTGTAGATCTCTCTACAAAGATATTAAAGGTTATGCCAAAACAAATAAATACACCAATATATCTAAATGGTAAAATTAGTTTACAAAGAAAGAAATTTTTGTCTATGTAACATTATGTATTCAGAAATATCTCAAAACAATATCAATTGAAACATAGCTTTTACAACTAAATACATTTCAAGCTCATCACAAGTTTCTTATAATAACCAAATTACAATCATAACAAGAATTTGTACTTAATATTTTTTAATATGGTTCTTTAGCTAATTTTAGTATGCATAATACCATAAATATTTTTATTAAGATTATGTGACGAGAAAAAACAATTATAGAGGATTAAAAAAGTTTAGTATAAACAAGTGACATCACTTTATTCTAAGCAGTCATTGTCGTCTCTACAGGACTGGAGTAGAATTTAATCTATAAACATGTCTAAAACTTGTACCAAAGGTGACTTACCTACGTCAGTGGATAAAATTCATCATCCGCGAAACAGCCCCTAAGTCAGATCGTTCCTCCATAATCCTCTTAGAACTACGCCCTCATCTTTGACATCATCTCAGACCTCCTCTCCTTCAAGATGGACTGCCTCGCCTTCAAAATACGGAGTTTGGCATGCCAGAAAGCCCTCTGGGCACGCATGTCACGAGTAGCTGCCTCATCCCTCTCTTGTTGTGTACCATAAGCAGGTTGATATGGGACTCTCTGCTGATGCGTGCCATACTCAAAACTAGGAAATCTTGGGAACTGATAATGAGAAAAATGCAATACTAAGAAACATACCACAACCAGTAGTTTTCTAGACAAACAATAGCACAGTACTAGCAAACATATCACAACAGTTGACAAATAATAATAAATGCTACTCTTGATACAGACACATCTGGTTATAAGTTGGTATCTCAATGAAATGCACCTAATATAAGTAGTAGTAGACGCATTCAGACGATGTGACATGAAAACCATGGCTTATAACATGGAAACGAGTAAACCAGAGACAAAACAAGCACTTGCATAATTCTTTCTAAACATGCTATAGTAACAGGGCATATTTCCAACAGGAGGCAAGCGAATTTCATATAAGATGTACTCAAAACTGGTTTAAAGTGATCTTTATTATCCCAAAAGAAAGTGAACAACGTACATGAGGGTGTGGATACATGGCATGTTCTACTCCCCGATTTCTTTCCAGAAGTGGAGGTCTATTATGTGCCATCTGATTGTCATCGTAGAGCACAAGGACCTCCAGTGCTGCGATGCTTGCTTCAACTCCCTGTAGCTCTTGATCAATCCGCTCTAGGGATGCGTCAAGCATAGTGTTGAAGGACGTCTCTAGTGCCGTCTTGGCACTAGACTTGGGCCATGGTGGGATATCCTCCTGTAAAAGAAACAACTTCTTTCATACCAACCCTAGGTGCTAAGAGAGGAGGAAGAGGTGCGAGGAGGAAGAGTATGAGGAGGAGCACCTTCTGGCTTATGGCGGCAGAGAAGGACGGTGGCGCTCGCCGACGGGGACGGGGACATCGACGGAGGATGGGGACGCGGCGGCGGGGAGGGGGAGGCGGAGGCGGAGGCGGAGGCTAGGGTTTGAGACGAGGGAGGAGGCGAGGGCGAGGCTGCTAGTTCTTTTTTTTTGAGTGGTTGCTAGGTTTTGAGGAGAGGGGTGGCGGCTAGTAGTTGGGCTGGGCCGCGGCTAGCCGTTGGGCACACGATGACTTGTTAGTTGTTATAACCAACAAGGGACTTTGAGCTGTCACACAATTCCAAGACGTTGTATAAATATGTCTATTTCCAGTTAAATATGTCTAAATTCTAAGACGTTATATTCTAAATAAAAACATATCTATTTCCAGTTAAATATGTCTCCACTTTCTCCCAAGTGTTGTATAAATATAATCATAACAAAAATGTTTTACTTAATACTTTATATGAATGGAAATGCATAACACATGCAGGTACATATCTTATCTCAGTCATCCACTGGGGCAAGGTTACTTTGAGATCTGTCCAAACCACATGAATTTGACTTTCTAGAATTTCTACATTAGTGAAATAATAAAAATGGCATTTAGACCATCGGGACGTGACACAGAGGCAAACATGTCACAGTTTCATGCTGGATACCCTAGGCCCACTCACCTACACTTGTAGACTTCGTCAGACAAAGGAAACACCCACCCTGCACCATACTCCAGATTGTTTTTTGGTTCTTGGTTGCATATTCGATGTAGATTGGATATAGATTCCCTAGATTTTCTTTATTTTTTCGTCTACCAGTTTATAGTAAAGATGCATTCTTAGAGAAATCAACTCGTTGATCTGGTCAAGGGATTTTGTTAGCATTCTTGATTTCACATTGTTCATTGAAGATAGCTCAATTGTCCAATCTGGACGATCTACCATTTACGTGTGCAATCATTAGCTGCCAATTATTTCCTTTGTTGATATGCAACATGTTTCTTGTTAGTAGTCTGTTTTACTTATTAGTACTCGTTTATGCATATCCTTCCCTTTCCCGCCGCCTCTTTTGCTCTGTGTGATCTATGGGTTGTAACTGAATGAGGGGTGATATGGATCCATCATCACTGCAATTGTCCATGTCAACTATATCTAAATAGCACAAAAACATCACATTAATAGCTTCATTGGGTATAATTTGTGTGTATGAAGCTAGAGACGGGGAAATGTGGGTTTTTGTGCGGAAGAAGAAGCGGAAAGAAGAATATTGGCACGTCTGATAAAAAAAATTCGCTACGTGTAGGAGAAAACGGGCACGGAAAATGTCATCGCACACGATCATTCGAAACAATCGTGTGCGTTAGCTGGTCAACGCACATGATATTGCTAATTTACCGTATGCGATGAATAAGAACATAGAAATTTTGGTGTGATTTTCCTAATTAGATGTTATGATCATCCACATCATTGCATAAACCCATAATTAAACTACAGCTTCAACCATGTTGCAGTTGCACTTTCCTTTGCAAAAATATAGGTCAAAATAAAAGACTAAAAAGCCTTAACCATCCTAGTTTGCACTTACTAATTTAAGTTAGTTGACGTAAATATAGCTCTAACAAAAGACTAGCGCTGTAAACAAAGACTATTACTACACATAATTAAAGCAGAGCCGCCGCGGTGCCCTGCCGCCTTATGCCGCACCGTCGCAATGAGATGTAGACGGCTTCTTCGTCTGGCACATCGTTCGAGTCGGCCTCCGTGTCCCCAGGCTGAGCTCGTCGCCCTCATCAAGCACTACATCGTTGTAGTGCCTGAAGTAGTGGCAGCGCCAGAGCTTTGTCAAGCCTCAAACAGCTTCTCCTCCTGAGCCAGGAGCCACTCCTCCTCCTCGCATTGAGTCTCGAGTGAGGTGGCGATGGCATCCTCGTTCTACATCTCGTGCTAATCAATCTCCATGAACATCATTACAAGTTGGGTATGAGCCCACCCTGCAACTCGGACTTTTAGCTCGAGCCAAATCAAGCTCCATCGTTTTATAATGCAAGCTGAACCAAGATGCTCTGTAATGTCAAATAGTACTAGCATAGCAGGTCTATTGCCCGATGAACGGAGTTACAGCGAGGTTCATGACATTTATTTATTATTACAGGGGACAAACATAACCAAAGTGGCATCAGTTCCCTTGACGATTACAACAATTCCTCTTGTTCTAATCAGTACGTCTACTGTCTGACGAACAGATACTGCATAAGATTGCCTCTGGTCGTCTCATGTGCCCTTCGCCCAAAACCATGAATAGTCAGTTCACGAGGATTTCACGCGATCACCGATGTCTCGATTCCAACTTTGCTCGAGTTCCTGACGTCCTCATCCTTCACAGCCTCCACCCACAGTTCCGGAAATGCTTCCTTCATGTTGTGAAGGCTTTCCAAGGCAAGGTCAGCGCCTTTTATCCTTTCAGAAGTTCCAACCTGGTATATTGATTCAACACATTCAGCACATTAGCTACTAGATAATCAACACAAAATTCCCACAACATAACCAGAGTTGAGATTTTTACCAGGACAGTGTGCATTCCGATTTGCTTCCCTGCCTGGATGTTCCTGACGCTGTCATCGAAAAATATCTGGTACGTGTTTCGTAGCCAGTTCGCACACCACACAACATGAGGTACCTATGAATCTCTGAATATGACACCATTGAGTTATTGGTACTTACAGTAGTCTGAGGTTTGATGTTGGCAAGCTTGAGGGCATGCAGCATTGCATATAGATTTGGTTTGCACAAGATTGGTGACCTTGGCAGCTCAACCCCAACCCCTGGCTCTGGATGAGCCAGGTGCTTCATTATATCAAAGATCTCAACTTTGTTGAATGGCACAGGGGTGGCCGATGTCGGGTTTAGCGTCTCAAGGCACAGAACCCCCTGAAAGCAGTCCTCGATCCCAAGCCTCTTCATGGCCCTTGAAGCATGGAGCCTGTCACCATTCGTGAACACCTAGTAGCAGAGCAGTTACAGCATTATGGTTACATTTCAATATTTCAGAGTTTCGATGTAAAGTTTCAAGCTTGCGGTACTTACGAGTTTGCGGATGGGTAAGCTCAGGAGGATATTCCTGAGCACCGGGTCAGGCTTGAGCTTTTCGTAAGCCAGCTGTCCATGAACAAACCGACAGAACAAATTCAACAGTCAAGAATCTGGCACTCTATTCTTGTTGCCCAAATAACAGGGCAAAACAAACACTGAAACAACAAGTTTGGAGAGAAGCCGGCAGGCAGTACCCGTGGAAATCATCGTATTCGAATTGTTACCCGACAACCTACATCAAAGGTTCAGAGGTACGAGGTAAGAAGAGTAGAAACAAACGAAAGAACGGGTCTGCAATCAGAGGAAGCCAACACGGACCAAGCATAGGCAGACCATACACTCCCAGCGGCTCTCGGTTGATTATTAGGATTAAGAGTGGCTCGAGATCAATTCAAAGATCATTTCATCATTACAAGTTATGAGCCCACTCTGCAACTCGGACTTTTAGCTCATTCGCGCACATCAAGGTCGCTCATCTTATAATGCAAGCTGAACCAAGATTAGGCTAGATTGCTCAAAATCAGACTTATTTGCACCCCTATTGCAAAGCAGGTCTATTGCCCCGCGAACGGAATTACACCAACGTCGAGAACATTTATTTCTTATTAAAGGGTAAAACATAAAGGAAAGTGACATCACTTCCCCTTAACGATTACAACAATTCTCTTGTTCTAATCAGTACATCTACTGTCAGACAAACAGATCGTGCATACATAGATTGCCTCTCATAATGACTCTGCTCCTCTCATGTGCCCATTCACCCAAAAAGACTTGAGTCAGTTCACGAGGATTTTACGCGATCACTGATGTCTCGATTCCAACTTTGCTCGAGTTCCTGACATCCTCATCCTTCACAGCCTCCACCCACAGTTCCGGAAATGCTTCCTTCATGTTGTGAAGGCTCTCCAAGGCATGGTCAGCACCTTTAATCCTTTCAGAAGTTCCAACCTGGTGGTACATTGATTCAACACACATTCACCACATTAGCAACTCGATCATCAACCGAAGTCGCATGTACAAAATAGCAGCAAGTGAGATTTTACATACCAGGACAGTGTGCATTCCGATCTGCTTCCCAGCTTGGATGTTCCTGACGCTGTCATCGAAAAATATCTGGTACGTGTTTCTTAGCCAGTTAGCATACCATACAACATGAGGTTCCTATGAATCTGTGAATATGACTTGATACTTACAGTAGTCTGAGGATTGATGTCGGCAAGCTTGAGGGCATGCAGCATTGCATCTAAATTTGGTTTGCACAGGATTGGTGATCTTGGCAGCTCAACCCCAGGCTCTGGATGAGTCAGGTGCTTCATTATATCAAAGATCTCAACTTTGCTGGCTGGCGCAGGAGTGGGCGATGGCGGGTTCAATGTCTCAAAGCACAGAACCCCCTCGAAGCAGTCCTCGATCCCAAGCCTCTTCATGGCCCTCGAAGCATGGAGCCTGTCACCATTCGTGAACACCTAGCAGCACAACAAAAATCACATGGTTATGGTTGCATCCAAACACCTGGGTTCTGATGAAATGCTTTGGGTTTTTGCGATGCGTACGAGTTTGCGGATTGGTAAGCTCAGGAGGATGTTCCTGAGAACTGGGTCAGGCTTGAGCTTCTCGTAGGCCAGCCTGCCATGAACAAAGCTGCAGAACAAATGAAACAGTCAGACTATGGCACTCCATTCTTTTTGCACAAATTACAGGACAAAACCAACACTGAAACAACAAGTTTGGAGAGAAGCCGTACCCGTGGAAATCATCGTAGTCGAATTGGTACCCGACAGCCTACATCAAAGGATCACAAAAATAGATACATGGTCAATACTAGAGACAGACAAAAGAAGCCGTTTTCAATGTGGATTCAGACCATATACACGCACCCTCAGACCGGCCATGGTGGTTCCGTACTGCTTGTACAGCAGGATGCAGAGCTCGTGGCTGACGCTCTTGTCGATGCCGAGCTTCTCGACCATGTATTCTGGAGCACCAGACAGCCAATTAGTGAGACAGCAGCAAGAACTCATCAACGCCATATATATACCATAGACAGAGCAGAACTGCATCCAGACATCTCTCCCTGCAAACTGATGTGCTAGTGCAGATTTTCAGTAGAACTAACAAGCAGAGCTTGGCTTATGTATGTACGTACCTTGGATGTTCTTCATGACGTCGAGGCCGATGCCGGAGGCCACCGGGTAGAGCGTGTCATCGAGGTCTGAAAACAAAAGAAGACGCGCACAAAGGCATGGCATGTATCAGACGTACAGTAGCACACAAGTTGGGAGTATGAAACTGAATTTAGCCTGACAGACAGATTCGGCGGCACGAGAGAGCAGAGTGCAGAGGGCAGAGACGACGTAGTAGTACCGAAGAGGAGGCAGTCGCAGGTGGGGCGGCCGTCGTCGCCGTACCTGGCGCCCTCGTGGCCCATTTCGACCGGCCGGCCGATCTGCAAGAACCAACGCCGAATCAATCCACGGCCGGGGACGCGGTCCAGATCTCTAACGGAATCGAATCCGCGGCGTCACATCACACGGCCCAGCGCGCGCGGCCGCGCCCGGGAGTACCGGGCGCGTCGCCGGCGAGAGAGGAAGCAGAGCGGCCGGGCGGGGAAGAGATTGAAGTGTACTTACCAGATTGGTTGGCCTGCGCGGAGTGAGCGAAGAAGATGGCACTGCGCGGAGGCGGGGATGGGAACCGTCTCGGGGAGGAAGGAAATGGGGGATGGTGAGGGCGCTGCGCTGGTATATGTAGACCGGAGCGGAGGGGGAGGCGCGTCGGCGGCGTGGGCGTGGGTGGACGGAGGAGGAAGGTGGGAAGAAGGTGACGTTTGGAGCGAAAAAGTGGAACCGTCCCCTCCCGTCTAAGCATACTATTACTACGGGTCCCTCCGTCCAGAAATACTCGTCGGAGAGATAGGCGTACCTAGATGTATTTTTGTTCTAAATGCATCCATTTTTATCCATCGCCGGAGTCAGGCATAACTTGTTGTAGTAGACAGTCGGAAAGTCGTCGTGCCAATGCCCCGTAGGACCAGTAAGTGTCAACTTTAATACTTGAACTCTGATGGTTGGACTGTCCTCCGAGCTTTTCAACCACGTGTTTGTTTGTTTGCATATACTTTATTAGTATTCACATTATTATTTTAAGAAATTACTCCATCATACGAGTGCATTTTATTTTGCGTCTATTTATTTTTGCCTCATCATGTTCCAGAATGTACTGGTAGCACTCTAGGAAAAAAAAGTGTCACTAATATCTTGTGGTCGGTGTGAGTGCGTGCAGTTAGGTGTCCTAATCAATCGACCGGGCGCCATGACTCATGTCATTATCAATCAACGAATTTCCATTTCTAATCGCCACAAAAATAATAATAATAATAATACATACATACAGTAATAATAATAGTAATGCTAACTTGGGTGTGAAGCCAGCCAAGGCAAACCATCATCTTGGACGGTGCCGAATCACGTGGTGCCGCCATTCTCCATCACAGAAACAGAATTTGGCACCCGTTAGAAAAATGTGATGCAACTATGCAAGGAGAAAGGTGGAGGCCGACCTATTTCCTTGGCCAAGAATGCATGCCCTGATTGTGTGATTACGAGCCACACCCTTTGCTTCAGTCTTTTTATGCTTTGCACCAAAAAATGCATAGAAGAAGCCAATTCAGACAGACAGAAAATCTAGTGGTCTGAACGCTTTTATTTTTTCTCTACGGAGGAAGGAAGTACTAGTAATAGTAGTAGTAGTACCGATACTAATGAAAAGTTAGCGGCCACGTGCACCATATCACTCTTCAGCGCCATCCGTGGTGCGAACACGTCATTGAGCAGTTGAGGTCGTGGATGGTCGACCCATGACCATGCACGCAGCTTCTCTTTCCAGTCATGGCCTGCGAACATGTTCTCTCTACCTTTTTTCTTTTTTTGTTTCAGGCATCAAGCCGGCCAAATTCTGCAGCATCTGCAGAGTTATTTACCCAAAACCACCACACTTGGGGTTAGGATAACAATTTGGTACCACATTCAAGTCAGGGCACAAAAAACCACCAGAAATGTGCCTAATGCGTAACGCGGAGCACTGATGCTGAAATTTAGTCGCGAAAACAGCGAAACCGACAAGTGGGGCCCACCAGTCAGGCTGACGTGGCGTGCTTATGTGGATAATTTGCTGAGTAGGACGAGGGTCCCACCTGTCAATGACTTGAGTGCTTATCTCTTTTCCATTTTTTTCTTTTTCTCTTGGACATTTTCTTCCTGGGCATTTCAACAAACAGGTAATGGGCGCTTATCTACACATCGCTTGCGCCGCCGTGCCGCCGCTGGCCCTTCTTTGCCGGGTCGACGTTCATCCGAGACACGCCGCCCGCTATCAAGCCATTTGGAGCTCCACTCGCCGCCCCTCTCTTTTCCTTGCTTCCTGATCTCTCTCTGTCTCAAAGGAGGAGCCAACTGCCATGCCTGCCGCTATGAATGAACTCGATCTCGCCGCGCTGCCTCGTCGTCGCGCCTTTGCCCCGCCTGCGCGCCCGGCCGAGGCCACAGTCGCGTCGCGTCGTCATGGAGTGCCATGGCTATCGTGTCTTGTGGCGGCGCCCGGAGGCCCGGCTATGCACGCCGTCGTCGAGCGCCATGTCCGCTGCTTTCGCGGCGCCCGAGCCCAGGCTGCCAGCAGCGCTGTCGTGGATTACCATGGCCATGGCGTGCTTTCGCGGTACCAGCCGGAAAAACCATGGCCACTGCCGTCATGGAGCGCCAGCCATGCCGTGCTTCGCCGCTGGCCGCTTAGGAGGCCTGGCGTAGCGTGTTCAAGCAAGCGGCCGCGGCCGCGCGAGAGTTCTCCGATGAGTTGTCCTCCTCTTTGACTTGGCGCCGGTGCGGTGCGGGCGGGCGAGATCCTCGCCGGATCCGGCGTCACGATACCGATGCTTCATCCGCCTTGATAGTGGTAGATCAAGGTCCAAAGAAAATCAGCGATGGTAGGTCGTTGTGGTGGTAAAATGACTCACCGGTAGTGGGGTGGCTCGCCGGGGTTGGGCTCCGGCGGCTGCGTGGGATATGGCTGTGGTTTTTTTTTACAGGAAGAGAGGGGAAGAAGAAATGCATCCGACAGGTGGGGCCTTGGGACACCTCAGCAAATAATCCACATAGGCAGGCCACGTCAGCCCGACAGGTGGGGCCAATTTGTCAGTTTCGCTGTTTTCGTGGGCAAATCAAATAATCAGTGCTCCACGTTACACATTAGGCGCAATTTTGGTGGTTTTTTTGTGCCCTGACTTGAATATGGTACCAAGTTGTTACCCTAGCCCCAAGTATGGTGGTTTTGGATAAATAACTCGCATATGCATTTCCACTGGTGCGTCGCCTCGCCCGTCGCCACGTGCACCATATCACTCTTCAGCGCCAAAACTGAATCTCCTATCAGATTAGAAAATACTAGCATTATTATTGTATACCACTAGTGTTATTAATTACGTACTAAGGAAAGAAAAAGACAACAAAGTCGTGGCCCAAAAAGAAAGAAAAGAAGAGCGTCCAAATATTAAACACTAAACAACAGCTTCGATGACTTTGTTGGCGATTCGTGAAAAATATAAACAGTTCAGCAGAGCCAGCTTCAATGGCTTTGCCACCGTCCACCGCCAGCCCACGACGGTGCTCCTCGTCGGTCGGTCTCCCTTTTCGCCAGCCGGACCCAGATTCTACCGTCCCAGTCTTCCTTCTTCTTATTCCTTCAGAAGCAGCAACGTCAGGCAGCATCTGATGCCCGCTGTCTTCTCGTGCCACCAAGATTATGTGCCGCCGTTCATTTGTAACCCGGGGAAATGGAGAACCGTGGTGGCGGTGCAGGTACCACTCCACTAGTAGAAAAGAGGGCTAGCCCATTAGTCCCGGTTCAGTCCAGAACCGGGACCCATGGGGCATTGTCCTCAGAGCCTGTCCGCCACGTGGGCCATTTGTCCCGTTCGTTCGACCTTTTAGTTCCGGTTGGTGCCATTTAACCCACTAAAAGTTGATGCCCATTAGTACCGGTTCATGGCACCAACCGACTAAAGGTCTAGCCACCAACCGGTACTAAAGGTTAGAGGCATTAGGACCGGTTCATGGCACGAACCGGTACTAAAGGTCCCATTTTCAAACTCTACCCCCCCGGATCGCCTTTTCGGTTTTAAAAAAAGTAAAAGAAAATGATGAAAATGTCAAAAAAATAAAAGAAAATAAGTTTCCCATGTGATATGTGTGGTCTAGTTGTTGGGAAAATTCAAAAATAATAGGATTGACATCTTACTATTGTCAGGAAAACAACAAGTGCAGACTTGGAAACGAGGAAGAATAGAACCCGGAAGTTAAGCGTGCTCAGGCTGGAGTAGTGAGAGGATGGGTGACCGTCCGGGAAGTTAGATGATTTGGAATGATGAGGGGTAATTAGAGACTAAAGGTTAAAATAATTCAGAAATTTGAAAATAAAAAAATTAAAAAAAACATAAAATTTCCGGGAAGCTAGATGAGTGACCATCCGGGAAGTTAGATGATTTGGAATGATGAGGGGTGATTAGAGACTAAAGGTTAAAATAATTCAGAAATTTGAAAATAAAAAAAAAACATAAAATTTCCGGGAAGTTAGATGGGTGACCGTCCTGGAAGTTAGATGATTTGGAATGATGAGGGATGATTAGAGACTAAAGGTTAAAATAATTCAGAAATTTGAAAATAAAAAAATTAAAAAAAACATAAAATTTCCGGGAAGTTAGATGGGTGACCGTCCGGAAGTTAGATGATTTGGAATGATGAGGGTGATTAGAGACTAAAGGTTAAAATAATTCAGAAATTTGAAAATAAAAAAATTAAAAAAAACATAAAATTTCCTTTAATACCGGTTCGTGTTACCAACCGGGACTAAAGGTGGACCTCCAGGCAGCGGCCACATGGAGGGCCTTTAGTCCCGGTTCGTGTAAGAACCGGGACTAAAGGGGAGGCTTTAGTAACGACCCTTTAGTCCCAGTTCCAGAACCGGGACCAAATGCCCTTATGAGCGGGACTAAAAGCCCTTTTTCTATTAGTGCTCCGTGGCAAATCTCGAATGTTTAGGTCCGCCGCCGAGTACATCGATACGCGCAAACCACACCAAAGTTCAGACAATGGTCGGCTATAAGAAGTTGCCATGCCATTTACAGCAAACCGCATGTACAATAGTAAGTTTTAAATATATACTTGTTTAGCAATAGTTGGTCTACCTTACATCCTTACAAAGCGTCTTGAGTATCGTGTTGCAGCTGGCTACTAACCAAGAGTCTGCTTCTCTTCTCTCTTCTCCAACTAAGTAAAGATATATTATTCTATTATTTATAGCCTGCTTATGTCATCTTATTGTATTTGTTCTTGCATTTAAATGACGATCCTATCTCCTTGGTGATTGTTAAAAAAGACTTACTGAGATGATTGGTATATGCCCTGCCGGTGCGTGGTTGGCCAGACCAGCTACACGCGCAAAGCGGATGGATCAATTAGGGCGTGTTTGGTTGCCCGCATGCAGCCAACCAGGCCCACGCAGGATGTGTGTGGCTTGTTTGGTTGACTGGGCTGCATGCGATCCGTGGCCCGCACGAACTTTAAAGCAGGCCTCAGCCTGGCCCGGCAGAATGGTCCAGCGCAGCCACGCGCGCGAGGAGGCTGCACGCCTCGGGCAACGCGGGAGACGGAGGGGACGTCTCATAACTCCTCCACTCTCCTGTCATCGCTCCGCCCGCACTATTCCCACCGCTCCTCTCTGCCTCACCGCCCTCTCTCTGCTTCACAACCACCGGCAATGGCGCAGACGGCACAATAGGACGACCCAAGCTCCGACAATGCTGGGCCTCGTGCTCGCTGGCGAACTACGCGTCCCGGTGCAGGAGTCCACTACGTAGTCGACGTGGGCGCGCAGCTCTGCTCAAGCTCAAGAACTGCACTTTGACTTAAAAAGGACGCCCGAAGACCTCGAACTTTTGCTGACATGCGGGGCCAGACGCACGCGTGTCTATTTAATATAACGACCGGCGGTAGGTGGACGGTCAAAGCTGGGTCCTTAGGTGGAGGTTGAACGGATGACGAGCAGGCCTCCGTTTCGTGTCGTGTCGGGGTGGACGCAAACCGGGCGCAAGTTTAACAAGACAATGTGTTCAGACGGACACCGAGGGGAGTGATTTTGCGGATGCACTCACGCGTTAGGCCACTTCTTCTGTTCGTTTGGACCCAAACGTGCACGTGTGGACCAAATGGATCGTCCATTGGAGTTGGCCTTAACAGCAAGTGGACATTGTTGTGCGACAAGTTTAGTGGAATTCTTTTAACACTCAAAAAGAAAGAAAAGTAAATAAACCTTTTAGTTGCTGTGTGTATGGTTTTTGTCCCAAATATGCACAAGTAAGTACGTAGCCAATATAGACAGAAGATAGGAAAATAGTGATAGTAGTAGTAATGGAAATAAAGTTGGCCGTAACACTCGTAATCAGCAGCGACCATCCGTGCAACCACGCCATTGAGCAGTGAGGTCGTGGTCGACCCATGATGCCTGACCATGAGTTTCTGCTTCAAGTCATGGCCTCTTGCTGGCCTGCAACGATTTTTCTCCCCCCTTCATTTGGTGCATGCCGCTGCTGGTGGTGGTGCGTGCGTCACCTCGCCACCCTTGGCCCCGATGCTGCCACGTGCACGCACGCACCGTATCAACTCTCCAGCGCTACTAAAACAGAATCTCCGATCAGATTATAAAATCATAATTATTATGTACCACCAACATGTACCAAAGTCGTGGCTCGAAAAGAAAGAAAAACACACCGTCCAGATCCCGGAAAGCCAGCAGGATTCCGTCCATCCATTTCAATTCAATATTCAATAAACAGTAGCTTGTCGCCGAAGAAAAGGTCCACCAGATCGAGCCAGCTTGAATGGCTTTGCCACCGGCCACAGCCCACCACGCTGCTCCTCGTCGGCCGGTCGGTCTCCCTCTTTCCTGGCCGGACCCAGATTCTACCGTCCTAGTCTTCCTTCTTCTTATTCCTCCACAAGCAGCTTAGGTCACGCAGCATCTGATGCTCGCTGTCTGCTCCTCCCACCCACACTGTTTGCTGGCATTTTAAGCTGCAAAAACAAAGAACATGTAGACTTATAGCACCCCAACCCAAGCATGATTCATCTTTACATTACATTCAATGACCAGGGGGCTGAGTTGCGAGCAGGGGTCGTCGACGGCGGTGCAGGTACCTGTCCTGCCTAGCGTCCAATGGGTGCAGCGCAATTGAGCGCCCTCACGCTCACGCGGCCTCGCCCTTCATCGCCCGGGCAAACCTCAATGCATGTTTAGGTCTGCCATCGACTACATGCATTGATAAGTTCAAACCACTCCAAAGTTTAAAATTGCACGCCGTGGACCATTTTGGGAGGATGGATTTAGCAGACCAGGAACGCAACCTTGCTTTTGGTGTTCCGGGCACAAAATCATGATGCTAGGCATACATTTTTACAAACTTTGTTCATGATTGTCCTTCTGGACCCCTAGCTGGTTGCTATGTCTAGGCAACAATACCTACCCTCACGCTCTATGGACACTTTGAGTAATGCATTCAGATGAGTTCTTAAATTTTTTTTACTAAAACGATTGGTGTATGCACTGCCGATTTCACAAGCCATCTGCCGGTGTGTGGTGTGTGTGCGCGCGCGTAGGTGAGAGGAGCGGTTGGCGCTACACGCATAGATGGATGGTAGCGGCAAAGCAGATGGATCAATTAGTATGCTTATTATGTTTCTAGAAAACGACAGTAGTACCTTCGTTTTACTGGAGCATGCACTGTTGCTGTGAATCCAGCAATTTGGACCAGCTCATGGCCGGCCTCTATCAAGGGCCCACACTGCTTTCTGGTTTTGTGATTCAAAAGTTTAAAATTAATACACTATATAGCAATATATTTTTAAAAATACGTAAGGTTTCCTTCCGTGTCAGCCAAAACACTTTGTCATACCTTGCATACGTTTTTTCTTCCCTTTTATCTCCGAGTTTTTTTTTCATGAGTTTCTCTTGAAAACCGTCTTAACTCTCCATCCTTTATTCAATTACCAAATAAAATTATGTATATTTTATTTGGCAAACTAATAATTCTACCAAATAAAAGCATGAGGTTATTTAGGTAGGTAAAATCATGGCGAAAGTTGATAAACATTTATTTATATAATCACATTAATATGGGTTCATGGGCTAGCTACTAGAACATTTGTATTTCGTTTCAAGGCACGGACAATTATCTAGCATAGAAAAAAGACACAAGTACTAGCATACCAGATCAGCAAACGTTGCCAATGAAGAGTATATAGACCGAAAACGAATGAAGAATCGATTCAAACAGATCCACGAACAACCAATACCAACAGATCCACGAACAGGCCTCTGCATCATTGCGATGCACACATTCAAGTTTGTTTATTTATTCAAAGTATGAATGAGATAAAAGCCACAACCGGTGTTAACAGAATACATGCCTACGCATATATATCATGTTACTGGACTGCCGTCTGAACCGGTTGAATATATGCCGTGAGATTGTCTTTCACTGGTTGGACATAACTAAAAGTCATATATTCATGCGATTCATACTAATAACCACATATGTATCCATCCTGTAGCCTTGAATGTTTGCTATAAAATATGGTATTCTTGTTCTGTTAAAAACACAGTCATTATGAAAAACACAAACTCCCACTCTGGTATTCTAGAATGTTTGCATGTGTGGAAAGATGAACAACCAACTAATCTCTAGTCAGGCCTCTGGACTAGGTCATGTATTGTTGATGGTTCTATTTTTCTAACCATGGGCATTCTTGATGCAATAATGAGAACACATTGTTAGGGTAACAGCTGTGTTGGATAGACCCAACGTGTGTTATACTGCTGGATAACATCGTCAATATGTTGTTGGTATTTTTGAATTAAGAGTTAATGTTACTTGCATCCTTGGGCCATGAGAATATCATAGACCCGGATGTAGGAAGGTTACTGTGGGTTCCCAAATGTCATACCATAACTGAGTGATCATAAAGATAACTTACGAGTATGCTAGAAAAAAAATATGTTGTATTGCTTGATAGTTCATGACTAGGATTTGCTACTCCGACGATAGAGAATTACACTCTGGATACACTCGGTATTATGGTGTCCATCATCATCTGGCTAGATGTAGTGACTATGTGTTAGACACGGGGATACCAGAAATACCAAAAAGGAGAAAAGAGTACAAACCGGCCACGAGAGTAAATAATATAGTGATCAAAGTATTGATCACATGAATACTGATAAAATCTCGCATCGGTTTTGTATTGTATCACGAGAAAAGGGAATTATATACGATAACTAAAGGTTCACTTGATCATGATCATCATAAATCTTAGGAATAATCAAGGGTGTCTAGATCCCATTGATCATTATTATTGAACGGAAGGTGTTTCGGACATGTCCATATGTTTTCAAACCTATAGGGTCACACACTTAATGACTAGTGGTATTTAAGAGAACTAAGAAACGAAGGAGAATGATAGAATGGGTATCGGCAGTGTTCCAGATGATCTCAGAAGTCTTCCAGGAGGTCCTAGGAGCGTCTGGGTGATGTCGTGACTGTCTCGGAAGTGCCATAGAATGTCACAGAAGGCCCTAGAAGGATATGGAAGGGTCTAGAAGGTTCTAAAACCTTTGTGAATATTCTGGGGGTTCGTACTGGGCCTACACACTATTCTTGCTGCCTTGTACGGCAAGGCTCCACAACGTCCCATCCCAGGTTGGGCAACCCATAGGAGGCTTCGGGTGGAGGGGCAAGGCAAAGGGAGTTGAGTCCTACTAGGACCACCTCCCCCCCGGTGCGTGGACGGAAAGTCCCTTCACCAAGGTCCGCGGAACCCTCCTTGGGCCGTGCTACTTATGGAATGCATTGGGATCTCCCTGGAGAGGATGGGTGAAGTAATATAGTACCACAAAGTATTTCCCTCAGTAAAGAACCAAGGTTTAAAGAACCAGTAGGGGATTCACCCAAATGATCTTTAGCAGTACCAACACACATGAGCAATGATACGTCTCCAATGT
The DNA here is from genome assembly GCA_021605145.1 of Aegilops bicornis. NCBI lineage: Eukaryota > Viridiplantae > Streptophyta > Magnoliopsida > Poales > Poaceae > Aegilops > Aegilops bicornis. The sequence continues at coordinate 2,121,196 of JAHIAL010000030.1, forward strand.
ATCTATAATTTTTGATTGTTCCATGCTATTATATTATCTGTTTTGGATGTTTAATGGGCTTTAATATGCTCTTTTATATTATTTTTGTGACTAACCTATTAACCGAAGGCCCAAAGGCCGATTTCTGTTTTTTGCCTATTTCAGTGTTTTGCAGAAAAGGAATACCAAACGGAATGAAACCTTCACGATGATCTTTCTTGGAACAAACGCGATCCAGAAGACTTGAGGAGGGTGCGCCCAGGGGGGTAGGCGCACTTGTGCTTCAAAGTAGCACCATGATCTTCATTATAGAGAGTCTCTCTTATTTTGTCACTTTCATATACTAGTGGGAATTTTCGTTATAAAACTTGGCTTGTATATTCCAACGATGGGCTTCCTCAAATGCCCTAGGTCTTCATGAGCAAGCAAGTTGGATGCACACCCACTTAGTTTCTTTTGTTGAGCATTCATACATTTATAGCTCTAGTGCATCCGTTGCATGGCAATTCCTACTCACTCACATTGATATCTATTGATGGGAATCTCCATAGCCCATTAATATGCCTAGTTGATGTGAGACCATCTTCCTCTTTTTTGTCTTCTCCACAACCACCATTCTATTCCACCTATAGTGCTATGTCCATGGCTCACGCTCATGTATTGTGTGAAAGTTGAAAAAGTTTGAAAAATACTAAAGTATGAAACAATTGCTTGGCTGAAACCGGGGTTGTGCATGATTTGAATATTTTGTGTGACGAAGATGGAGCATAGCCAAACTATATGATTTTGTAGGGATGAACTTTCTTTGGCCATGTTATTTTGAGAAGACATGATTACTTTGTTAGTATGCTTGAAGTATTATTATTATTATGTCAATATTAAACTTTTGTCTTGAATCTTCCGGATCTAAACATTCATGCCACAATAAAGAAAATTACATTGATAATTATGTTAGGTGGCATTCCACATCAAAAATTCTGTTTTTATCATTTACCTACTCGAGGATGAGCAGGAATTAAGCTTGGGGATGCTTGATACGTCTCCAATGTATCTATAATTTTTGATTGTTCCATGCTATTATATTATCTGTTTTGGATGTTTAATGAGCTTTAATATGCTCTCTTATATTATTTTTGGGCCCAGTGTCAATTTCTGTTTTTTTGCCTATTTCAGTGTTTTGTAGAAAAGGAATACCAAACGTAATCCAAATGGAATGAAACCTTCGCGATGATCTTTCTTGGAATAAACGCAATCCAGAAGACTTGGAGTTGAAGTCTGGAACTCCGCGAGGCGGCCACGAGGCAGGAGGGCGCGCCCAGGGGGGTAGGCGCACCCCCACCATCGTGGGCCCCATGAAGCTCCACCGACGTACTTCTTTCGCCTATATACACTCTTATACCCTAAAAACATCAGGGGGAGCCACGAAACCACTTTTCCACCGCCGCAACCTTCTGTATCCGTGAGATCCCATCTTGGGGCCTTTTCCGTGATCTGCACGAGGAGGAATCGATCACGAGGGCTTCTACATCAACACCATAGCCTCTCTGATGAAGCGTGAGTAGTTTACCATAGACCTTCGGGTCCATAGTTATTAGCTAGATGGCTTCTTCTCGCTCTTTGATTCTCAATACAAAGTTCTCCTCGATGTTCTTGGAGATCTATTCGATGTAATACTCTTCTGCGGTGTGTTAGCCGAGATCCGATGAATTGTGGGTTTATGATCAAGATTATGTATGAATATTATTTGGTTCTTCTCTGAATTCTTATATGCATGATTTGATATCTTTGCAAGTCTCTCCGAATTATCGGTTTAGTTTAGCCTACTAGATTGATCTTTTCTTGCAATGGGAGAAGTGCTTAGCTTTGGGTTCAATCTTGCGGTGTCCTTTCCAAAGGATGTGAGGGGCGATAAGGCACGTATTGTATTGTTGCCACCGAGCATAAAAAGATGGGGTTTATATCATATTGCTTGAGTTTATCCCTCTACATCATGTCATCTTGCTTAATGTGTTACTCTATTCTTATGAACTTAATACTCTAGATGCATGCTAGATAGCGGTCGATGTGTGGAGTAATAGTAGTAGATGCAGAATCATTTCGATCTACTTGACATGGACGTGATGCCTATATTCATGATCATTGCCTACATATTCTCATAATTATGCGCTTTTCTATCAATTGCTCGATAGTAATTTGTTCACCCACCATAATACATGCTATCTTGAGAGAAGCCACTAGTGAAACCTATGGCCCCCGGGTCTCTTTCTTATTATATTACATCTATTTTATTTACATCGCATATCTTTTACTCCCTCCATTCCTTGATATAAGGTGTATAGATTTTTGAGAAAAAAACCGAAATATAAGGTGTACTGCATTACACCACTCGTTTGGATAATTTTTTTAGGGATTTGATTACATTTTCGTATATGAGGCAAGCTCCTCTATTTTCTCATGTCAATTAGTCAGGTGTAATCTCGGCCAAAACTTGTGAAATTTTCCCTTGACATGTGTTCTTTAATTTCCGTGCCAAAAACTATACACCCTATATTTAGGAATGGAGGGAGTACTATTTTGCAATCTTTACTTTCCAACCTATACAACAAAAACACCAAAAATATTTATTTTACTATCTTTATTAGATCTCACTTTTGTGAGTGACCGTGAAGGGATTGACAACCCCTTTATCGTGTTGGTTGCAAGGTTCTTGATTGTTTGTGCAGGTACTAGGTGACTTGCGTGTTATCTCCTACTGGATTGATACCTTGGTTCTCAAAAACCGAGGGAAATACTTACGCTGCTTTGCTGCATCACCCTTTCCTCTTCAAGGGAAGACCAACGCATGCTCAAGAGGTAGCAAGCAAATACTTGCACCCAACGCGGGCAGGAGGGTTGTCAATCCCCTTGTACTCGTTAATTATAAGGATCAAATCTGATAGTAGGAGATATATAAATTGCAAGGTAAAATAAAAGTAAATAAATTGCAACAAGGTATTTAGGGGTTTAATATTATAATTTAAATAGACACGGGGGCCATAGCTTTCACTAGAGGCATCTATCTCATAAGCATAACGATACGATGGGTGAACAAATTACTGTTGGACAATTGATAGAAAAATGCATAGTTATGATGTTATTCATGGCATGATCAATACACATGCATTGCATCCATGACAAGTAGACCGACATCCATTTGCATCTACTATAATGATTACCGGTCTAGTTATCGATTGCCTAAGGACAAATAACTTTCTCGTGACAAAAAGCTCTCTACTAAAACTAACTTAGTTGTGTCTTTATCTAAACAACCCCCCTTGAATTTATTTACGTGCTCTTTATTATCTTGCAAACCTATCCAACAACACCTACAAAGTACTTCTAGTTTCATACTTGTTCTAGGTAAAGCGAACGTTAAGCGTATGAGAGTTGTATCGGTGGTCGATAGAACTTGAGGGAATATTTGTTCTACCTTTAGCTCCTCGTTGGGTTCGACACTCTTACTTATCGAAAGAGGCTACAATTGATCCCCTATACTTGTGGGTTACCAAGACCTTTTTCTGGCGCCGTTGCCGGGGAGCAATAGCGTGGGGTGAATATTCTCGTGTGTGCTTGTTTGCTTTATCACTAAGTAGTTTTTTATTTTCTGTTCTAAAGTTATTTTCTATCTTTAGTTATGGGTAGGAAACGCAAAATACCAAAAAAATTAGTGGTACCTACTGAACCAATGGTTGAAGAACCACTCAAAATCTATCACACTCCTGAAGCTTTTTACTTGGATCATCTTTGATCCCTATGTGCTCAGGTCGAAACCCCAACTAGCTTAGTTGAGGGCAAATCTTTAGATGAGCATGCTTGTTATGTGCGACACCGCTTATCTAAAAAGGAAACTTTTACTGGATCAAATTCATCGCTTTGCAATGCTATGCTTGGAATTTATGTGAAATATATGATTTTACTTGTTGTTCTGAAGACCCTAAGAAACACCTTCCCTACCAATGTGAGTTTAGTGATAATGGAATCGTATCTTCGTATGCTAAGGGTGTTTATAATTACTATGATGTTCACCAAATTGAAGGATTTGTTGCTTTTAAGGGTGCTTATGAAATTGCTTTTTTGATTGGAAAGTATGATGCTACTCTTTACAAATCTAAATTTTTTGCCATACTTAAATATTGTTATGATAATTATGCTTCTAATGCCTATGTTAAACCATATATTGAGGACTCCTCCGCTGTCCAAGAAGATACTAATATTTTGCAGGAGTCTATGGAAGAAGGAATTGATGAAACTGAGGGCTCATTGGATGAAAAAGATGATGAGGAGAGCGAAGAACAAAAGGAGGAAGAGCGGCTTAGATACCCGTGCCCACCTTCTAATGAGAGCAAGTCTTCAACTCATACATTGTTTAATTTCCCTTCGTGCTTACTGAAGGATGATTGCTATGATAATTGCTATGATCCCTTTGATTCTTTTGAAATACCCCTTTTTGATGAACTTGATGCTTGCTATGCTTGTGGCCATGATGCCAATATGAATGATGCTTATGGAGATGAACTTGCTATAGTTCCTTATGTTAAGAATGAAATTGTTTCTATTGCACCCACACATGATGGTCCTATTATATTTTTGAATTCTCCAAACTACACTATATCGGAGAAGTTTGCACTTATTAAGGATTATACTGATGGGTTGCCTTTTACCGTTGCACATGATAATTTTGATGAATGTGATATGCATGTGCTTGCTGCTCCTACTTGCAATTATTATGAGAGAGGAACTACATCTACACCTCTCTATGTTTCCAACGCGATAAAATTGCAAGAAACTTCTTATGCTATGCATTGGCCTTTACTGGAGGTGCATGAATTATTCTTGTATGACATGCCGATGCGTAGGAAGAGAGTTAGACTTCGTCATTGCTTGATATATGTTGCTTTGTGCTCACTACTAAATGCCAAATCATTGTTAATTAAAATTGGCTTTGATATACCTTGGGATCCAGGTGGATCCATTACTTGAGCACTTTATGCCTAGCTTAATGGCTTTAAAGAAAGCGCTGCCAGGGAGACAACCCAGAAGTTTTAGAGAGTCATTTATTTCTGTTGAGTGATTTTATAGAGTTTAAAAACAAAAAAATAAAGAGGGGAACCCAAAACTTATCAAAAAGGAAAGTGGAAGTGAGAGAGACAAGCATGGTTGAAGTGGGGGAGCTCCTTGAACTTTGTTCATTCTCATGGAAACTTTGTGAATCTTGATTACATAAACTTTTCAACAAAAATAATTACCCCCTTGTACAATTCCATTGTATTATAAAAATAATGTGCCAAGATTTGCCTTTAGGATGATTTGATTGCTTGTTGGTTTGTGCGGTGCAGAAACAGAAACTTTGTCTGTAGCGCGTGAATTTTCATTTTTTACTGGAATGTCAAACGTTTGTGAAACTTTTTGCACAGTCTTGCCATACAAATTGTTTACATTTCCTAATTTTTCAGAATTTTGGAGTACCAGAAGTATGGTAGTGTTCAGATTACTACAGACTGTCCTGTTTAGGACATATTCTGTTTTTGATGCATTATGTTGCTTGTTTTGATGAAACTATCGATCCTATCGGTGGTATAAGCCATGGAAAAATTATATTACAGTAGCTACAATGCAAAGACAAAATATGAATTGGTTTGAAACAGTACTTAGAGTAGTGATTTGCTTTATTATACCAACGGATCTTACCGAGCTTTATGTTGAGTTTTGTGTGGATGAAGTGATCAAAGATCGAGGAGGTCTCGATATGAGGAGAAGGAGGAGAGGCAAGAGCTCAATCTTGGGGATGCCCAAGGCACCCCAAGTAAATATTTAAGGAGACTCAAGTTTCTAAGCTTGGGTATGCCCCGGAAGGCATCCCAACTTTCTTCAACAAGTATCGGTATGTTTTCGGTTTCGTTTCGTTCATGTGATATGTGAAATCTTGGAGCGTCTTTTGCATTTAGTTTTCACTTTTCTTTGGTGTACCATGCTGGTATGAGATAGTCCATGGTTGATTTATAGAATGCTCATTACACTTCACTTATATCTTTTGAGTATGGCTTTATAGAATGCTTCACGAGCTTCACTTATATCATTTGAAGTTTGGATTGCCTGTTTCTCCTCACATAGAAAACCACCATTTGTAGAATGCTCTTTTGCTTCACTTATATTTTTTAGAGCGTGGCCAATATCTTTTGTAGAAAGAATTAAATATGTCTTGCTTCACTTATATCTATTTAGAGAGTTGACAGGAATTGGTCATTCACATGGTTAGTCATAAAATCCTACATAAACTTACAGATCGCTGAATATGATATGTTTGATTCCTTGCAATAGTTTTGCGATATAGAGATGCTAATATGTGGGAGGTACTAGTGAATGATTGTGGTTTTGTAAAATATTGGTGCTAAGGTTTGTGATTCCCGAAGCATGCACGAATGGTCTCCTAACTATGTAACCAAATTGGCGCGCATTGTATTTTGATTGTTTATCTTTGCATGAAGGTCGGGGGCGCGCGATGGTTAACTCCTACCAACCTCCCCCCTAGGAGCATGCTCCGTAGTATTTTTCTTTGAGGGCTAATAGATTTTTCACAATAAGTATGTGAGTTCTTTATGACTAATGTTGAGTCCATGGATTATACACACTCTCACCCTTCCACCTTGCTAACCACTCTAGTACCGTGCAACTTTCGCCGGTGCATCAAACCACCTTATATCCTTACTCAAAACAGCCACCATACCTACCTATTATGGCATTTCCATAGCCATTATGAGATATATTGCCATGTAACTCCACCGTTCCGTTTGTTATGACACGCACCATCATTGTCATATTGCTTTGCATGATCATAAGACAACTAGCATGATGATGTCATTGCTATGCTAGATCACTGCACATCCCGGTACACCGCCGGAGGCATTCATATAGAGTCATATTTTTTTTCTAGTATCGAGTTGTAAGTAAATAAAAGTGTGATGATTATCATTATTAGAGCATTGCCCCATGTGAGAAAAAAAGAGAGAGGCCAAAGAAGCCTAAATAAAAAAAGGGGGCCAAAGAAGCCCGTAAAAAAAGGAGAGAAAAAGAGAGAAGGGGCAATGTTACTATCCTTTTACCACACTTGTGCTTCAGAGTAGCACCATGTTCTTCATATAGAGAGTCTCCTATATTGTCACTTTCATATACTAGTGGGAATTTTTCGTTATATAACTTGGCTTGTATATTCCAACGATGGGCTTCCTCAAATTTCGCTAGGTCTTCATGAGCAAGCAAGTTGATGCACACCCACTAGTTTTCCTTTGAGCTTTCATACACTTATAGCTCTAGTGCATCCGTTACATGGCTATCTCTACTCACTCACATTGATATCAATTGATGGACATCTCCATAGTCCGTTAATTTGCCTAGTCAATGTGAGACTTTCTCCCTACTTTTGTCTATCACCACCTTCTACTCCACCCATAGTGCTATGTCCATGGCTCACGCTCATGTATTGCATGAAGAGTTGAAAAGGTTGGAAAAAGTAAAGTATGAAAACAATTGCTTGGCTGACACCGGGATGGGCATGAGGGGTACCTTGTGTTAAGAAAAGGGATCATAAAAGACTATATGATTTTGTAGGGATAACGTTCTTTAGCATTGATATTTTGAAAGACATGATTGTTTGTTGGGATGCCCGAGTATTAAATTCTTTTATGTCAAATGGTAGACTATTGCTTTGAATCACTCGTGTCTTCATATTCATGCCATGATTAGATTACATGATCAAGATTATGCTAGGTAGCATTCCACATCAAAAATTATCTTTTTAGCATTTACCTACTCAAGGACGAGTAGGAATTAAGCTTGGGGATGCTGATACGTCTCCGTCGTATCTATAATTTTTGATTATTCCATGCCAATATTATACAACTTTCATATACTTTTGACAACTTTTTATACTACTTTTGGGACTACCATATTGATCCAGTGCCCAGTGCCAGTTCCTATTTGTTGCATTTTTTTGTTTCGCAGAAAATCCATATCAAACGGAGTCCAAACGGGATAAAAACTTACAGAGATTTTTTTGGAATATATGTGATTTTTGGGAAGAAGAATCAACGCGAGACGATGCCCGAGGGGGCCACGAGGCAGGGGGCACGCCCCAGGGGGTGGGCGCACCCCTGACCCTCGTGGCCACACTGTAAGGCAGATGGTGCCCTTCTTTTGCCGCAAGAAAGCCAATATCCGGATACAAATTGTGTTAACATTTCAGCCCAATTGGAGTTACGGTTCTCCGGGAATATAAGAAACGGTGAAAGGCCAGAATCTGGAGCGCGGAAATAGAAGGAAACAGAGAGAGAGAGAGAGAGATCCAATCTCGGAGGGGCTCTCGCCCCTCCGCCTCCATGGAAGTCAAGGACCAGAGGGGAAACCCTTCTCCCATCTAGGGGGGAGGTCAAGGAAGAAGAAGAAGAAGGGGGGCTCTCTCCCCCTCTCTCCCGGTGGCGCCGGAACACCGCCGGGGCCATCACCGCGACAACGATCTACACCAACAGCTTCACCGCCGTCATCACCAACTCTTTCCCCCTCTATGCAGCGGTGTAACCCCCCGCTGTAATCTCTACTTAAACATGGTGCTCAACGCTATATATTATTTCCCAATGATGTATAGCTATCCTATGATGTTTGAGTAGATCTGTTTTGTCCTATGGGTTAATTGATGACCGTGATTGGTTTGAGTTGCATCTTTTATTATTGGTGCTGTCCTATGGTGCTCTCCGTGTCGCGCAAGCGTGAGGGATCCCCGCTGTAGGGTTTGCAATATGTTCATGATTTGCTTATGGTGGGTGGCGTGAGTGACAGAAGCACAGACCCGAGTAAGTAGGTTGTTTGCATATGGGAGTAAAGAGGACTTGATGCCTTATAATGCTATGGTTGGGTTTTACCTTAATGATCTTTAGTAGTTGCGGATGCTTGCTAGAGTTCCAATCATAAGGGCATATGATCCAAGAAAAGAAAGTATGTTAGCTTATGCCTTGATACGTCTCCAACGTATCTATAATTTTTTATTGCTCCATGCTACTTTATCTACTGTTTTGGACTATATTGGGCTTTATTTTCCACTTCTATATTACTTTTGGGACTAACCTATTAACCGGAGGCCCAGCCTGCACTGCTGTTTTTTTGCCTATTTCAGTGCTTCGAAGAAACTGAATATCAAACGGAGTCCAAACAGAATGAAACCTTCGGGAACGTGATTTTCCAACCGAACGTGATCCAGGAGACTTGGACTCTACTCCAAGAAGTGCCAGAGGCGGTCACGAGGGTGGAGGGCGCCCCCTGGGCGCGCCCCCCTACCTCGTGGGCCCCCTGATGCTCCACCGACGTACTCCTTCCTCCTATATATACCTACGTACCCCCAAACGATCAGAACAGGAGCCAAAAACCTAATTCCACCGCCGCAACTTCCTGTATCCACGAGATCCCATCTTGGGGCCTGTTCCGGAACTCCGGCGGAGGGGCATCCACCACGGAGGGCATCTACATCATCACCATAGCCCCTCCGATGAAGTGTGAGTAGTTTACTTCAGACCTTCGGGTCCATAGCTAGTAGCTAGATGGCTTCTTCTCTCTTTTTGGATCTCAATACAATGTTCTCCCCTCTCTCGTGGAGATCTATTCGATGTAATCTTCTTTTTCGGTGTGTTTGTTGAGATCGATGAATTGTGGGTTTATGATCCAGCTTATCTATGAATAATATTTGAATCTTCTCTGAATTCTTTTATGTATGATTGAGTTATCTTTGCAAGTCTCTTCGAATTATCTGTTTGGTTTGGCCAACTAGATTGGTAGTTCTTGCAATGGGAGAAGTGCTTAGCTTTGGGTTCAATCTTGCGGTGTCCTTACCCAGTGACAGAAAGGGTTGCAAGGACGTATTGTATTGTTGCCATCGAGGATAACAAGATGGGGTATTTATCATATTGCATGAATTTATTCCTCTACATCATGGCATCTTGCTTAAGGCGTTACTGCTTTTTAACTTAATACTCTAGATGCATGCTTTGGATAGCGGTCGATGAGTGGAGTAATAGTAGTAGATGCGTAATCGTTTCGATCTACTTGTCACGGACGTGATGCCTATATACATGATCATACCTAGATAACCTCATAACTATGCTCAATTCATCAATTGCTCAACAGTAATTTGTTCACCCACCGTAGAATACTTATGCTCTTGAGAGAAGTCACTAGTGAAACTTATGGCCCCGGTCTATTCTCATCATATCAATCTCTATCACTTTATTTACTTGTTTGTTTTACTTTGCTTTTACTTTTTTTTACTTTGCATCTTTATACCAAAATACCAAAAATATTATCTCTATCAGATCTCACTCTAAATGAAGTGACCGTGAAGGGATTGACAACCCATAATCGCGTTGGTTGCGAGTAGCTATCGCTTTGTGCAGGTATGAGGGACTTGGCGTGGCCTCCCATCGGATTGATACCTTGGTTCTCAAAACTGAGGGAAATACTTACGCCATCGCGGTTGCATCATCCTCTCCTCTTCGGGGAAAACCAACGCAAGCTCAAGACGTAGCAAGAAGGATTTCAGGCGCCGCTGTCGGGAGTCTACGCAAAGTCAACATACCAAGTACCCATCACAATCCCTATCTCTCGCATTACATTATTTGCCATTTGCCTCTCGCTTTCCTCTCCCCCACTTCACCCTTGCCGTTTTATTCGCCTCTCTTTCCCAATCTCCTCCTCTTTTCCGCTTGCTTCTTGTTTGCTTGTGTTACCATGTGCCTTATATTTGCTTGCATCTTTGCTTGCTAAAGTCTATTGTTATGGATCCACTTAAAGTGTTCTACTTGGATCATCTTCGATCCTTATGCTTTCGTCTTTGAAACCCCAACTAGCCTAGTTGATGGGAAATCTTTAGATGAGCATGCTCATTTTGTGTGCCACCGTTTGTCTGAAAAAGGGAGACTCTTACGGTATCATATAAATAGTCTGCTATGCTATGCTTTGAATCTTTGTGAAACGTGTGATTTTACTTGTTGCTCTAAGAGCCCTAAAAAACACCTTCCCTACCTATGTGAGTTCAATGATAATGAAATCTTATCTTCTTATGCAAAGGGTGTTTATAGTTACTATGATATCGAACAAATTGAAGAATTTGTCGTTTTTAAGGGTGCTCATGAAGTTGCTTCTTTGATTGAAAAGTATGATTTTACTCTCAACAAATCTGAAAATTCCTTCATACTTAAATATTGCAATGAAACCTTGCTCATAATGTCTATGTCCAAGAATTTATTGAAAGAATGACCGTTGCTTTGGAAGGAAATAATGATATGCATGAATCTATAGATAATGATGATTCCGATGATTTGATTGAAATATCCCTTGATGAACATGATGCTTGCTATTCTTGTGGCTATGATGCCAATATTTATGAAGATGAATTTGCTATAGTTCCTTATGTTAAACATGAGATCGTTGCTATTATTGCCCATACTTGATAGTTCCTTGGATGAAAAGCATGATTGCAATGATTTTACTATAAATCCTCTTGATGTCAATTATGCTAATAGTATGCAAAACCCTAAACTTGGGGATGCTAGTTTTGTTGTGTCCACTATTTGTTGCAATGATCATGATTGGGGTGATTTTTCTTTTGATCTTGAAAATTTATTTAATCCCCATGATGAATATGAGATTGATAATATTGTTTGCAATAATATTGAAAGTGGGTTTGGAAAAGTGTCAACTTTAGATCCCACATATTTGGAGAATATTCAATCTTATGAAATTTTTGATAAAAGTGGGTTTGGAGAGGTCATGACTTTAGTTAATGTTAATCCCACTATTTTGGAAGAGTGTCAACTTTGCATGCATGTGGATCGTGTTAAGAATATGTTATGTGATAGCTATATTGTTGAATTTTCTTATGATCCTACATATAATTATTATGAGAGGAAAATATGGTTATAGAAATTTTCATGTTACTAAATTACCTCTCGTTATGTTGAGATTGCTATTCTTCCTTTCCGCTTCCTTGCATATGCTAGTTTTTGCTTGCTACGATAATTTGTTTGCCTATAATATGCCTATGCATAGGAAGTATGTTAGACTTAGATGTGGTTGTCACATGTTTAATTATGCTCTCTTTGTGCTTCAATTCTTGTCTTTTATGTGAGCATCATTGAAATCTCAATGCCTGGCTAGGGGCGTTAAACGATAGCGCTTGTTGGGAGGCAACCCAATTTTATTTCTAGTTTTTAGTTTTTGCTTCTGTTTAGGAATAAATAATCCATCTAGCCTCTGTTTAGATGTGGTTTTATCTTCTAATTAGTGTTTGTGCCAAGTTAAACCTATTAGATCTTCTTGGGTGATAGTTATTTGATCTTGCTGTAATTTCCAGAAACTTTGCTCTCAGTGCCCGAATTGTTAAAAATCACCAGAACGTGATAAAATACTGATTCCAATTGCTGATGATCAATAAACAAATTGTCCAGGTCTTCTAATTTTGGTAGAATTTTTTGGGTTCCAGAAGTTTGCGTTAGTTACAGATTACTACAGACTGTTCTGTTTTTGACAGATTCTGTTTTGCGTGTGTTGTTTGCTTATTTTGATGAATCCATAGAGAAGTTGGAATGCAGTAGGTTTGACACCCATATAAATAAAGAATGAGTTCATTACAGTACCTTGAAGTAGTCTTTTGTCTTCTTTCTCTAGCAGAGCTCACGAGATTTCTATTGAGTTTTGTGTTGTGAAGTTTTCAAGTTTTGGGGGAATTCTTTTGATGGATTATGGAACAAGGAGTGGCAAGAGCCTAAGCTTGGGGATGCCCATGGCACCCCCAAGATAATCCAAGGACACCAAAAGTCAAAGCTTGGGGATGCCCGGAAGGCATCCCCTCTTTAAATCTACTTCCATCGGTAATTTACTTGGAGCTATATTTTTATTCTCCACATGATATGAGTTTTGCTTGGAGCGTCTTGTATTATTTGCGTCTTTGCTTGTTAGTTTACCACAATCATCCTTGTTGTACACACCTTTTGAGAGAGCCATACATTAATTGGAATTTTTTAGAATACTCTATGTGCTTCACTTATATCTTTTGAGCTTGATAGTTTTGCTCATAGTGCTTCACTTATATCTTTTGAGCATGATAATTTTTGCTCTAGTGCTTCACTTAGATCTTTTAGAGCATGGTGGTGGATTTGTTTTAAAGAAACTTGATCTCTCATGCTTCACTTAGATTATTTTGAGAGTCGTTAATAGCATGGTAATTTGCTTAATGTTAATATACTTAGTGTTCAAGATATGTGAAACTTTCTTTTTGAATGAATTAAATACTAAGATAAGTTTGATGCTTGATAATTGTTTTGAGATATTGAGGTGATAATATCAAAAGTCGTGCTAGTTGATAATTGTGAATTTGAGAAATACTTGTGTTGAAGTTTGCAAGTCCCGTAGCATGCACGTATGGTTAAAGTTGTGTAACAAATTTGAAACATGAAGTGTACTGGCTTGTGCATCCTTATGAGTGGCGGTCGGGGAACGGCGATGGTCTTTTCCTACCAATCTATCCCCCTAGGAGCATCTGCGTTGTACTTGATTTTTATGGCTTCTAAATTTTTGCAATAAGTATATGAGTTCTTTTGACTAATGTTGAGTCCATGGATTATACGCACTTTTACCTTTCCGCCTTTGCTAGCCTCTTGATGCAGTGCATTGCCCTTTCTCACCTTGAGAGTTGGTGCAAACTTCGCCGGTGCATCCAAACCCCGTGATATGATACGCTCTTTCACACATAAACCTCCTTATATCTTCCTCAAAACAGTCACCATACCTACCTATCATGGCATTTCCATAGCCAATTCCGAGATATATTGCCATGCAACTTTCCACCGTTCCGTTCATCATTATTATGACATACATTACTTTTGTCATATTGCCATTGCATAATCATGTTGTTTACATCGTATTTGTGGCAAAGCCACCATGCATTATTTTCCATACATGTCACTCTTGATTCATTGCACCATCCCGGTACACTCACGAGGCACTCATATAGAGTCATATTTTGTTCTAAGTTTCGAGTTGTAATTGTTGAGTTGTAAGAGAAATAAAAGTGTGATGATCATCATTATTAGAGCATTGTCCCAAGTGAGGAAAGGATGATGGAGACTATGATTCCCCCATAAGTCGGGATGAGACTCCGGACGAAAAAAAAGAGCAAGGCAAAAAAAAGAGAAATGCCCAAAAAAATGAGAGAAAAAGAGAGAAGGGACAATGCTACTATCCTTTTACCACACTTGTGCTTCAAAGTAGCACCTTGTTCTTCATGTAGTGAGTCTCATATATTGTGCTTCAAAGTAGCACTAAGATCTTCATGATAGAGAGTCTCTCATTTTGTCATTTTCATATACTTGTGGGAATTTTCATTATAGAACTTGGCTTGTACATTCCAATGATGGGCTTCTTCAAAGTGCCCTAGGTCTTCGTGAGCAAGCAAGTTGGATGCACACCCACTTAGTTTCTTTTGTAGAGCTTTCATATACTTATAGCTCTAGTGCATCCGTTGCATGGCAATCCCTACACCTCAAGATGACATCAAATGATGGGCATCTCCCTAGCCCGTTGATTATCCTCGTCAATATGAGACTTTCTCCTTTATTGTCTTCTCCACAATCCCCATCATCATATTCTATTCCACCCATAATGCTATATCCATGGCTCACACTCATGTATTGCGTGAAAGTTGAAAAAGTTTGAGATTATTTAAGTATGAAACAATTTCTTGGCTTGTCATCGGGGGTATAGAAGTTGGGAACATCTTTGTGTGACGAAAATGAAGCATAGCCTAACTATATGATTTTCTAGGGATGAACTTTCTTTTGCCATGTTATTTTGAGAAGACATGATTGCTTCGATTAGTATGCTTGAAGTATTATTATTTCTGTGTCAATATGAACTTTTGTCTTAAATCTTTCGGATCTGAATATTCATATCACAAGTAAGAAGATTTACATTGAAATTATGCCAAAGTATCACCTCCGCATCAAAAATTCTCTTTTTATCATTTACCTACTCGAGGACGAGCAGGAATTAAGCTTGGGGATGCCTGATACGTCTCCAACGTATCTATAATTCTTGATTGCTCCATGCTACTTTATCTACTATTTTGGACTATATTGGGCTTTATTTTCCACTTTTATATTATTTTTGGGACTAACCTATTAACCGCAGGCCCAAATTTCCCAGAATTGTTATTTTTTTGCCTATTTCAGGTTTCAAGAAACGGAATATCAAACGGAGTCCAAACGGAATGAAACCTTCGGGAACGTGATTTTCCAACCAAATGTGATCCAGGAGACATGGACCCTACTCCAAGAAGTGCCAGAGGCGGTCACGAGGGTGGAGGGCGCCTCCCCTTGGGCGCGCCCCCTACCTCGTGGGCCCCCTGACGCTCCACCGACGTACTCCTTCCTCCTATATATACCTACGCACTTCAAACGATCGTAACAGGAGCCAAAACCTAATTCCACCGGCCGCAACCTTCAGATCCACGAGATCCCATCTTGGGGCACCATTAGGAGCTCCCACGGAGGAGGCATCCACCACGGAGGGCTTCTACATCAACACCATAGCCCCTCCGATGAAGTGTGAGAAGGTTTACTTCAGACCTTCGGGTCCATAGCTAGTAGCTAGATGGCTTCTTCTCTCTTTTGGATCTCAATACAATGTTCTCCCCCTCTCTCGTGGAGATCTATTCGATGTAATCTTCTTTTTGCGATGTGTTTGTTGAGACCGATGAAATGTGGGTTTATGATCCAGCTTATCTATGAATAATATTTGAGTCTTCTCTGAATTATTTTATGTATGATTGAGTTATCTTTGCAAGTCTCTTCGAATTATCCGTTTGGTTTGGCCAACTAGATTGGTAGTTCTTGCAATGGGAGAAGTGTTTAGCTTTGGGTTCAATATTGCGGTGTCCTTACCCAGTGACAGAAAGGGTTGCAAGGCACGTATTGTATTGTTGCCATCGAGTATAACAAGATGGGGTATTTATCATATTGCATGAATTTATTCCTCTACATCATGTCATCTTGCTTAAGGCGTTACTCTGTTTTAACTTAATACTCTAGATGCATCTTTGGATAGCGGTCGATGAGTGGAGTAATAGTAGTAGATGCAGAATCGTTTCGATCTACTTGTCACAGACGTGATGCCTATATACATGATCATACCTAGATAACCTCATAACTATGCTCAATTCTGTCAATTGCTCAACAGTAATTTGTTCACCCACCGTAGAATACTTATGCTCTTGAGAGAAGTCACTAGTGAAACCTATTGCCCCCGGGTCTATTCTCATCATATCAATCTCTATCACTTTATTTATTTGTTTGTTTTTACTTTGCTTTTACTTTTACTTTGCATCTTTATACCAAAAATACCAAAATATTATCTCTATCAGATCTCACTCTTGTAAGTGACCGTGAAGGGATTGACAACCCCTAATCGCGTTGGTTAAGCGGTAGCTATCGCTTTGTGCAGTGCACGAGGGACTTTGCGCGTGGCCTCCTTGGATTGATACCTTGGTTCTCAAAAACTGAGGGAAATACTTACGCTACTGTGCTACATCATCCTCTCCTCTTCGGGGAAAACCAACGCAAGCTCAAGACGTAGCATGCCTCTCCCTCAAATAAAATTGCAATAATGATTACCGATCTAGTTATCGATTGCCTAAGGACAAATAACTTTATCATGGCAAAAATCTCTCTACTAAAACTAACTTAGTTGTGTCTTTATCTTAACAACCCCCTAGAATTTATTTACGTGCTCTTTATTATCTTGCAAACCTATCCAACAACACCTACAAAGTACTTCTAGTTTCATACTTGTTCTAGGCAAAGCGAACGTTAAGCGTGCGTAGAGTTGTATCGGTGGTCGATAGAACTTGAGGGAATATTTGTTCTACCTTTAGCTCCTCGTTGGATCCGACAGTCTTACTTATCGAAAGAGGCTACAATTGATCCCCTATACTTGTGGGTTATCAACCTACTACTATGCACCACTTCCACTGAAGATCTAATCATCAACTTGGCCAAAATAAAACTCATAGATCGGACAACATTACATAGCTATAAAAATCGCACATAATAATGTTCAGAATATACCTCAATTAGTTTCAGTGAATAATCTGATTATAAACCCACAATTCATCGGATCCAAACAAACCACCACATAAAAGGGTTACATGGAATAGAACTCCGAAGAGAACACTGTATTGAAGAAGAGAGAGAGAGAGAGAGGAGAGAGAGAGAGAGAGAGAGAGAGAGAGAGAGAACCATCTAGCTACTGGCACAGACCCATAGGTCCAGTGGGGAACTACTCACACATCATCAAAGGTATGGTGCAGTGATAATCCCCAAATGCAAGGAATCATCTTAGCAATTTCCAAAGGTGGAAGTGATAAGTACGGAGTGTGGAACCCACAAGGAGCTAAAGGTAAGATCAATATTGTCTCAAGTCCTATCAGCCATCGACATTTAATTCCTCGTATTAATCGAACATTTGCTTCCATCTAGAAACGAGAAATAAAACTATGTTGTGTGTATGAAGAGGATATCTTTGCATGATATCGGAGAACTAAAATATAAAAATAGGTGCTGTTATCATAAACTTAGAATATATCACAATATATTACAAATAGCGAGTGTGGAATAACGATGGGTCGGTGTGCCGAATTGTCCTAGGCAATTGTTAACAAGATCGGTAATCATTATTGCAATTTAATATGAGGGAGAGTCATAAGATAACATACTTTCACTACTTGGATCATATGCACTTATGATTGGAGCTCTAGCAAGCATCCGCAACTACTAAAGATCATTAAGGTAAAACCCAACCCACAACATTAAAGTATCAAGTCCCCTTTATCCCATATGCAACAACCCCCTTACTCGGGTAAGCTTCTGTCACTCTAGCAACCCACTATAAGCGAACCATGAACGTATTGCAACACCCTACAACGGGAATCCTTCACGTGTGCGCAACACGAAAGGCACCATAGGACAACACCAAAATAAGACATACAACTCAAACCAATCTTGATCATCAATCAACCCAAAAGGCAAAAGAAATCTACTCAAAACATCATAGGTTGTCAACACATCATTGGATCATAATATGTGGCATAAAGCACCATGTTCAAGTAGGGGATTACAGCGGGGTGCGGGAAAGTGGACCGCGTAAAAGAGATGAGGACGGTGATGAAGAAGGTGATGTTGATGAAGACGATCACCGCGGTGATGGTTCCCCCGGTGGCACTCTGGCGCCACCGAGAGAGAGAGAGAGAGAGAGAGAGAGAGAGAGAGAGAGGAGGGAGTCTCCCCCTTGTGCTTTGCTATGTCTTGAGCTTGCGTTGGTTTTCCCTGAAGAGGAGAGGATGATGCATTAGAGTAGCGTAAGTATTTCCCTCAGTTTTTGAGAACCAAGGTATCAATCCAGTAGGAGGCCACTCGCAAGTCCCTCGTACCTACACAAAGCAAATAACTCCTCGCAACCAACGCCAATAGGGGTTGTCAATCCTTCACGGTCACTTACGAGAGTGAGATCTGATAGAGATGATAGATAATATTTTTGGTATTTTTGGTATAAAGATGCAAAGTAAAATAAAAGGCAAAGTAAAGAGCAAAGCAATAATAAAGCGTAGGAAGATTAATATGATAAAAATAGACCTGGGGGCCACAGATTTCACTAGTGGCTTCCCTCAAGAGCTTAAGTATTTTACGGTGGGTGAACGAATTACTATTGAGCAATTGACAGAATTGAGCATAGTTATGAGAGTATCTAGGTATGATCATGTATATAGGCATCACGTCCGAGATAAGTAGACCGGGATATGCAATGAATCAAGAGTGACATGTATGAAAGAATTATGAACGGTGGCTTTGCCACGAATACTATGTCAACTACATGATCATGCTAAGCAATATGACAATGATGAATATGTCATGAAGAATGATATGGTGGAAAGTTGCATGGCAATATCTCTCGGAATGGCTATGGAAATGCCATAATAGGTAGGTATGGTGGCTGTTTTGAGGAAGATATAAGGAGGTTTATGTGTGAAAGAGCGTATCATATCACGGGGTTTGGATGCCTTGAAGTTTGCACCAACTCTCAATGTGAGAAAGGGCGATGCACGGTACCGAAGAGGCTAGCAATGATGGAAGGGTGAAAGTGCGTATAATCCATGGACTCAACATTAGTCATAAAGAACTCACATACTTATTGCAAAAATCTACAAGCCATCAAAAACCAAAGCACTACGCGCATGCTCCTAGGGGATAGATTGGTAGGAAAAGACCATCGCCGTCCCCGACCGCCACTCATAAGGAGGACAATCAAATAACACCTCATGTTTCAAATTTGTTACATAACGTTTACCATACGTGCATGCTACGGGACTTGCAAACTTCAACACAAGCATTTCTAAAATTCCCAACTACTCAACTAGCACGACTTTGATATTATCACCTACATATCTCAAAACAATTATCAAGCATCAAACTTTTCTTAGTATTCAACACACTCAAAATAAAGTTTAACAAATCTAGAAAACCAAGCATATTAATAATTAAAGCAAATTACCATGCAATATAAGACTCACAAAAAAATCTAAGTGAAGCATGAGATATCAATAGTTTATTTAAAACAAATCTACCACCGTGCTCTAAAAGATATAAGTGAAGTACTAGAGCAAAACTATAAAGCTCAAAAGATATAAGTGAAGCACATAGAGCAAAACTATAAAGCTCAAAAGATATAAGTGAAGCACATAGAGTATTCTAACAAATTCCAATTCATGTATGGCTCTCTCAAAAGGTGTGTACAGCAACGATGATTGTGGTAAACTAAGAAGCAAAGACGCAAATAATACAAGACGCTCCAAGCAAAACACATATCATGTGGTGAATAAAAATATAGCTCCAAGTAAAGTTACCGATGGAATCGATTTAAAGAGGTGATGCCTTTCGGGGCATCCCCAAGCTTTGACTTTTTGGTGTCCTTGGATTATCTTGGGGGTGCCATGGGCATCCCCAAGCTTAGTCTCTTGCCACTCCTTGTTCCATAATCCATTAAAAAAATTTCACCCAAGACTTGAAAACTTCACAACACAAAACTCAACAGAAATCTCGTAAGCTCCGTTAGCGAAAGAAAACAAAAGACCACTTCAAGGTACTGTAATGAACTCATTCTTTATTTGTTTTGGTGTTAAACCTACTGTATTCCAACTTCTCTATGGATTATCAACTATTTTACTAGCCATAGATTCATCAAAATAAGCAAACAACACACACGAAAAACAGAATCTGTCAAAAACAGAACAATCTGTAGTAATCTGTAACTAACGCAAACTTCTGGAACTCCAAAAATTCAGCCAAAATAGGAAGACCTATGAAATTTGTTTATTGATAGAAGCAATTGGAATCACTATTTTATCACGTTCTGGTGATTTTTAACAATTGTTTTCGTGAACCGAAAGTTTCTGGAAATTACAGCAAGATCAAATAACTATTATCCAAGAAGATCCTATAGGTTTAACTTGGCACAAACACTAATTAAAACATAAAACGGCATCTAAACAGAAGGTAGATGGATTATTTATTCCTTAAAAGAAACAAAAGCAAAAAAATCTAAAAATAAAATTGGGTTGCCTCCCAACAAGCGCTATCATTTAACGCCCCTAGCTCTGCATAAAAGCAAGGATAGATCTAGGTTGTGCCATAGTAATAAGATAGATCAGTGAAACTCATTTCATACTCCCTACATTCGGCAGCAGGTTTTCTTTGAGGCAAGCAGAAGTAATCAAAAGGGCTAAATTTAATAGGGCAAAAATCGCCAAGATCATTTTTAGGAGGTATAGGTTCCTCTTTCGGCCCTTCGTATTGCACAACCAATTCATCGTTATAAGGATTCTTTTGACAGAACCTTGTGAGCCTATACTCAAGAGAGTATCCTAGCTCATTATTTCGAATAGCCAAATCATCATTAAGTTCAGAGATTCTATCAATTAAAATATTGGTAGGCACCTTTTTTCTAAGATTTTCATTGAAAGCAACATAGTCAATAGATTGAAAACGCATTATTTCTTCTTGATCAAAGAGGATAGATTCTATGGGAGGACGGCCGGTGTCCACCCTATAATGCGCAAAGATTTCTATGACCTCTTATATTATAAATCTGAATTCATGAGCCAAAAAGATCGTAGCAGCACGCTTAACAGAGGAATGCTCGATATTAGAAAATTCTAGGAAAATCCTTTGTATGGAAGGATGCATATGTATAAATTGTCTTTCAAGTTCAATGATAAGCATGGCAATAGCGTCCGCAAGACTACTAGTTCTATGGAGAATAGAACTGCCCATAGAGGGCAAAACACCGCACAAGTAAAAGAAATCTTGGATAACTCCTTTTCCAATAATATTACCACTACCAATTTAAAATCTTTTGTATGCAAGGTAGGGGTTCTTCAGCAGAGCATCGAATTTTCCATGTTATTATTATTGTCCATATCGGCAATAATTTCCCGATTCGCACATAACGACAAGCAAACGAGAAAAAGGCAAAGCGGAAAGAGAGGGCAAATAAAAGCGGCAAGGGTGAGGTGGGGGAGAGGAAAGCAGAGGCAAATGGCAAATAATGTAATCACGAGAGATAAAGGGATTGTGATGGGTACTTGGTATGTTGACTTTTGCATAGACTCCCGACAACGGCGCCAGAAATTCTTCTTGCTACGTCTTGAGCTATGCTGGTTTTTCCCCGAAGAGGAGAGGATGACGCAGCAGAGTAGCGTAAGTATTTCCCTCAGTTTTTGAGAACCAAGGTATCAATCTAGTAGGAGGCCACACGCAAATCCCTCGTGCCTACACAAAGCAAATAACTCCTCGCAACCAACGCGAATAGGGGTTGTCAATCCCTTCACGGTCACTTACGAGAGTAGATCTGATAGAGATGATAGATAATAATTTTGGTATTTTTGGTATAAAGATGCAAAGTAAAATAAAAGGCAAAGTAAACAGCAAAGCAATAATAAAGCATAGGAAGATTAATATTATGAAAATAGACCCGGGGGCCATAGATTTCACTAGTGGCTTCTCTCAAGAGCATAAGTATTTTTCACGGTGGGTGAGCAATTACTGTTGAGCAATTGAAAGAATTGAGCATAGTTATGAGAGTATCTAGGTATGATCATGTATATAGGCATCACGTCCCGAGACAAGTAGATCGACTCACGCCTGCATCTACTACTATTACTCCACTCATCGACCGCTATCCAGCATGCATCTAGAGTATTAAGTTAATGAAAACAGAGTAACGCCTTAAGCAAGATGACATGATGTAGAGGAATAAATTCATGCAATATGATAAATACCCATCTTGTTATCCTCGATGGCAACAATACAATAGTGCCTTGCAACCCTTTCTATCACTAGGTAAGGACACCGCAAGATTGAACCCAAAGCTAAGCACTTCTCCGATTGGAAGAACTACCAATCTAGTTGGCCAAACCAAACGGATAATTCGAAGAGACTTGCAAAGATAACTCAATCATACATAAAAGAATTCAGAGAATATTCAAATATTGCTCATAGATAATCTTGATCATAAACCCACAATTCATCGATCTCAACAAACACACCGCAAAAAGAAGATTACATCGAATAGATCTCCACGAGAGGGGGAGAACATTGTATTGAGATCCAAAAAGAGAAGAAGCCATCTAGCTACTAACTATGGACCCGAAGGTCTGAGGTAAACTACTCACACTTCATCTGGAGAGGCTATGATGATGATGTAGAAGCCCTCCGTGGTGGAATTTCACTGCCATGAGCTCCGCAATCGCCCCAAGATGGGATTTCGTGGATACAGAAAGTTGCGGTGGTGGAATTCGGTTTTGGCTCCGTGATCTGATCCTGTTGAAGTGCGTAGGTATATATAGGAGGAAGGATTACGCCGGTGGAGCTTGAGGCCCACGAGGTAGGGCGCGCACTGGGGGCGCCCTCCACCCTCGTGGCCGCCTCCCTCCTTTCTTGACCGAGGGTCCAAGTCTCCTGGATCTTATCCGATGAGAAAATCACATTTTCCGAAGATTTCATTCCGTTTGGACTCCGTTTGATATTCCGTTTCTTCGAAACACCGAAATAGGCAAAAAACAACAATTCTGGGCTGGGCCTCCGGTTAATAGGTTAGTCCAAAAAATAATATAAAAGTGGAAAAATAAAGCCCAATATGGTCCAAAACAGTAGATAATATAGCATGGAGCAATCAAAAATTATAGACACGTTGGAGATGTATCATGCTTCCTCCTCCATGGCCTCCCCCTTGATGGGGAGATGTTCTCCCTCTAGTCCTTGGCCTCCATGGTGAGGATGGCCCCCTCTCGCTTCCTCCTCCATGGCCTCTGATGACGATGGCCCCCTCCAGCATGGTGCCGGAGAGGGGCTAGATTGATTTTTCGTGGCTACAGAGGCTTGCCGCGATGGAACTTCCGATCTAGATTTCTTTTCAGGGGTTTTGGTATTTATAAGAATTTTTGGCATCGGTCTCAAGTCAAGGGGGTCCACGATGCAGCAGCAAGCCAGGAGCACCCTCCCGGGGGAGGGGGGGGGGGGGTAGGGCGCGCCCCCACCCTTGTGGTTGCCTCGGGACTCTTATGGCCCAACTCCGATGCTTTGGGGGTCTCTTTTAGTCCATAAAAAATCACCGTAAATTTTCAACCCATTCCGAGAACTTTCATTTCTTCACAAAAAACGACACCACGGTAGTACTGCTGAAAACAGCGTCAGTCCGGGTTTGTTCTAATCAAATCATACCAAAATCATATAAATTGTTGTAAACATGGCAGGAATACTTCATAAATTATAGATACATTGGAGACATATCATGCAACAATGTTTATGTAGAGGCCCTCCGTGATCGCCCCCCCCTCCCCATGATGTCGTGAAGTCCTCCAGATGGGAACAAGTGAGAACATAGGCTTGCGGCGTTGGAATATTGTTTCAGGTCTCGCTCTGGTGGTTTCTGGATTTTAGGGAATTTATGGAGGTGGAATTAGGTCAAACGGAGCTACAAGGGGCCCACAAGCTCAGGTGGCACCACTCACTCCTAGGGAAAAGCCTAGCAGTAGCACTGGTTTTTGGCTAGTAGTAGCGCTGGGGACCGTGGTACTGATAGGGCACTACAGCTAACGTGTAGCAGTAGAGTTTGTTTGCCAGCGCTACTTGAAAGTGCTAGTTATCGACTAGAGGGGGGGGGGTGAATAGGCGATTTTTACGAAAGTCTTCAAAACACGGATGTTTGAAGACAAACAAATGTAAATGACCTAATTGATATGCAGCGGAATATAACTACAACAAGCAAGCCATAGTCAAGTATGCAATAATGTGAAGGGACAAGACTAATAGCAGCTATGTAGTAAGGATCAGGATGGAAGATAGTATGAAGCCAAACAACAATAGAAGTCAAGAAGTGAAGTCAAACAGATAAGACATATAAGCAATGACTTCACGAAGACAAACTCAAGTAAAGGAGGGAAGGGATAAAACCAGTCACTTGTTGAAGACTCAAGATTTGTTGGACCAGTTCCAGTTGATGTGACAACTGTACATCTGGTTAGGGAGGCTGAGATTCAACTCAGAAGACCGCGTCTTCACCTTATTCCCCTTGAGCTAAGGACACACAGTCCTCGCCCAATCACTCTTGGTAAGTCTTCAAGGTAGACTTCCGAACCTTCACATACGACGTTCACCTAAGCAATCCACAATGACTCTTGGATGTCAGATTACACGCCTAACCGGCTGGAGGATTCATAGTCCTCAAGTGTAATAAGTCTTCAGGTCACACAGACAGGAAAACTTCAGTGATGCCTAACACTCTTTGGCTCTGGGTGGTTTGGGCTTTGTCCTCGCAAGGATTTCTCTCTCTCAAAGTCTTCGAGGTGGGTTGTTCTCAAATGACAAAAGCCGTGCACTAACTCTGAGCAGCCTTCAATTTATGGTGTAGGGGGAGGGCTATTTATAGCCACTAGGCAACCCGACCTGTTATGTCCGAAATGACCCTGGGTCACTAAGGAACTGACATGTGTTCCAACGGTCAGATTTCAAACACTCACGACAACTTTACTTGGGCTACAAGCAAAGCTCACTCATCCTTCTCTGGATAAGTTTTGCTCTCATTGTCTTCGCTCGAAGACATAGGATTTGGGTTGAGCATCACTTGATCATTCTCGACTATGATCACTTGGACCCCACTTAACGATGCATTTGGTTCCTACGACTCAACAAAGAAGAAAAGGAAACAACGAACAACACAGTCTTTCAAGGCCCATAGTCTTCACTCAATGTCTTCTCATGTCATAGTCTTCAATGTGAATATCTTCACATACCACCATTGTCTTCATACATTTTTAGGGGTCGTCTCCGGTAGGTAAACCCGAATCAATGAGGAAACTACCTGCGTTATCCTCGCAATTCTCACAAACGCATTAGTCCCTCAACCACATTTGTCGTCAATACTCCAAAACCAACTAAGCGGTGGCACTAGATGCACTTACAATCTCCCCCTTTTGGTGATTGATGACAAACTGGTTGAAGTTTTCAACGGGATAAAATATGTGAAATTGTAAAGGATAGAATTGTCTTCATAAGTGGCAAAAGGCTGCCCCTGAAGATGTGCATATAAGTAGTTTGCTTTTGGAATGCAAATGCACATGGCAGGTTGTACTTGTGGAGATCCTCTTCAACTTATGAAGATAATTGATCATGCATGAAATGATATAACTAAGAGAATGACATGCATAATGAAAAATGGACGTCTGCGAGAATGATCTAAGTGCGGAAGTTATATCGCCGCACATGCGGAATTTATCATCGCATCAGGGTAAAAGCAAATAAGTAGCAGATTTAACCATCGAAGTTTAAGTGTTACAACTCATAAGAACCAAATGTTTCAAAAACGAGAGTTGTAAACACTAGGCAAAATATAGTGCAACCACCCTTATGAACCCGTTTGAAGACTATCAAACTCATATGCTTCTCCCCCTTTTGTCAGTAAGGACCAAAAAGGTTTGAAGACATAGAGCATCTACTCGTCCTCTTCTGAAGAAGATGATGCAGCAGGGTTGTCGTTGTTGGTTGGCGGTGCGCACGGCAGCCATGGCGCGATATTCGTGCGAAGTAGGGGCGGTGAAGTAGCATCGGCTTCATCATCAATCACCCTGGCATTGACCGTTGCCGTGGAGGAAGAATAGTCAGAGTCTTCAAGAGATGGAGTTCACCGTAGGAATGCATTCCGTGGAGGAGTGGAGTCAAACTTGAAACGTTCAGTGAAGCCATCGTCTTGAAGATCGGGCCAAAGACCGGAAAGGTATCAAACTTCTTCCATGATCGCCGACAAGTCTCATGAGTGACAAAAGCATTCTTGGTGGCAAGGTTCTGAATGCGATTGACGCCCACCAAGAGGCTTTGCATTTGACGCTTTAGCCAGGAGTGATGCTTATCTTGCTTTTGATGCAGCGCCACAAGAAGTTCTCGATCGTTGAGGACTCGAGCGCCTTCTTCCGAGGCCTTTGGCCAATTGTGCTCTCTCGATGGCTTTCCAAAATTCCAGGATGATGAGGCAGACGTGTGTTCCCAGCCAGGGGATAGACACGAGATACCGCTTGGACACCTTCCATAGGTTGACAGAAACTGTGGTGATCTGCATTCTGAAGACTTAGTGGCGTTTTGGCAGGCTCGGGGTATATGGCTTCAGCAGACATATCAACCTCCGTAGAAATATCGGATGATTGCGAGCAGAAGGTTGATAGTTGATAGCAGAGTGCATCTTGGTGAGGCGCATAACCCATGGAGCATAAAATTTTAGACCAAACAGATCAGATCCAGATGCAGCCAATTGCCTGATGAAGAAATCTTGCGTGTTGAAGCTGATGCCATTGAGAATGTAGAAGACCAATGTCTTCATTGCTCCTTCAAGCTTTGCAGACGATGAATGCCCTTTGATAGGCCATAGAGTTCGCCTGATGATGTGATATATGGTGCGAGGCAGATACTCAAGGTCATCAACAAAGAAGTGTTGAGGGTATTCAGCGTCATGTGGCAGTGGCTTCATCATGCTCAGCATCTGACTCATGTCGGGTTCTGGCTTATGAAATATACTTTCCAAGGCATCGCGGTGGAGTTGACATCCAGGTTCAAACAGTTCTCCGGGAGTGGGTAGGCCTGTGAGCTCAATGATGTCAAGAGCTTTGGCTTCATGATGGATATTTCCAATCATCCACTCGAGAACCCATGTCTTCGTGATTCTCTGTTGTAGCCGCGGATGTGGAGTGTGGCATCGAATTGAAGCACTAATTCTTCATTCCATTGCTCTTTGTCTGTTACGAAGCCAAGCAGACTTGCATCATGAAAGCAATCAAGTGCTTCTTCTAAGCACGACAGTCCCCAAGAATGGCTTTCAAAGGTCGAGGCGCATATGAGGGAAAATGCGGCCTTGATCATACAGAACACATGAGTAATAGCTTCTTTGCTGATAGCTCCAGAACCGATCAGAAGATATCCTTGGCCTTGTGTAGGGGTTCTTTGCTCTGTCAAAGAAGGTGTTGTGGGCTTTGAAGCCATTAGCATTGAAAGAACCTGTTGAGGTGGCAGTGCTTGGAAACCTTGGCAGTCTCGGCTTCGGCTTCTGGACCTGAGGCCTATGCGCAATATGATAGTCGAATTGAGGACCAGAGGCATGAGGCGGAGGGACCGTAGCGTGCCATCTTCTTTGTTACTAGCCCGCCATAGTTGAATGTTTTCTCGATTGTGTAGGGCATTGGTATGAACTAGAGCAAGGGCAAGAATCGAGGCTTCAGTCTGCATGCCAGATGCTTTGGGGAGCAATACTCATTGGCTTCAAAGCGCAGTTCCTTCATTGGCTTCAGGAAGCGGTTGGGGCGAGGCTCACATTGGCTTCGGCCATGACCACGCTATTGGCTTCATTGGTGTTGGAGGTGGCAGCCTCATTGTTTCCAACCTCCACTTGAGGAGGCTGGAGGGTCGGGCAATCGCACGCTGATATCGGGGATCACTTCTTCACCATCGGGGTGTAGGGAACACATTCTTCTTCTTCTTCTTGGGTGTCGGTAATTTGATGCAAATGGATTGTCTTCAAGAGCTTTAACTTCAGACTCGAGAGACGCTCACAGCTGGAGTGGCTTGAAAACACTTGACGCGGCAACAGGTTGGTGGTGCACTTCTCCTTCGAACGCGAAAGAGGCACTTGAGGCCTTTGACCTTGGCGAAGCCTGCGAAATGCCGGCGACGCCTTTGGAGATGGGGTTGTTTGGGCCTCAAAGTCTTCCTCTTCTTCTTGGTGTTGCTGTTGGGGAGTGACTTGTTGTTGGGGAGTGACTTGTTGTTGGGGAGTACTGGGGGAGTCTTGTTGTTGCAGGCGATCAGCCCATGAAGCATCTCTGAGCAATTGGCGTCGGAAGGGCGACCAATGTCGATGAGTTTGTCGCTCGCATTTAACGAAGCGATGGTACCACATTGTACTCGATTTGAGGAAGAACTTCATCATCTTCAACATTGTCATGGTGACCAATGTCTTCAGCAAGTGAGGGATCATTCACCTGGAATATCTTCGACTTCAGAGCCTCTGTGGAAGCGAGCTCATGAACAGTCATCATGGGTTCTTGGGTTGCGACGCTGGACGAACCACGTAAATAGGTTCAACAATCAAGGGCTTTGTAGGAGCAGCCCGATTCTTCTTGGTCTTTAGCTTCTTCTTGGAGGGAGCAGCATCAGAGGCGTCAGATTTTTCCTCTTTCTAAGCTTCAGCCTTGGCAGCCCTCGCCTTTTTTCGGTTGAAGCAGTTGACCGTGCCTTTGGCTTCGAGCCAGTCATGCCGCTTGGGAAGACTATCTTGAGGCTCTTCCTGCTCTTGAAGGTGCAGCTTGATCACCAAGACTTCTTCTTCTTTGCAGCCATCCTGGGGTCGATGCCAGACGGCCAAGTGCCTGCGCTTCTCGGCCTCATTGTAGGCATGCACACACTTGTCGGCGAGCCTTCATGCGCTCACGAGGAGCCTCTCTCGGGCTTCTTCACGCTTCTTGACAAAGGTTTCTTTGAGGTCGTGCAGCATGACCTTGAAGTTTTTAACGTCTTGCACACTGAGTGCAGCCATGTGCTTCTTGAACTGAGCCTTCTCATAGTCAATCTTGTGCTTCAGTTCAACAATCCGCTGAGCTAGAGCTAGCTCAGAAGCAATGGCACCGTTGAAAGAGACGCTGAGGCCAATTGGAAGTTGCAGATCTTCAAAGCTGATGTTTGGTGTGTCAAACCACTCATCAATGAAGTGATGGATGATTGCCACATCAAAGAGAGGCAAGTTGTTGAAGATTTCCGCTTCTTCTTTGCTCTTGATAAGCTGCTCAAGAGCATCATCTGCAAGATCGTCATCACTTGGACAGATCAATGTGCTCTTCACGCAGAAATCTACGCAGGAGTCGTCATTTCAGTATTCTTGACACTTTTCTTTTCTTCTCCGTCTTCTTGGAGATGCGGATTGATCCTCGGGCTGCGTAATCGGCTTGTGGAGGTGCAATGGCGGTGGCTTCACACGAGAAGCTTTTGGAGGAGCAGCTGACTTTGGAGCCTTGACTTTCTTAAGCTTCTTCATGGCTTTGGAGCACAGAGCAGAGCTGGAGCTGGGGCTTCTCAGAGTCATCATTGTCATCGAGTGATCCACTTTGGCACCTTGGACCAAAATATAAGTGATGAGGTCTTCAAGGTTTGAAAACGGACCGATGACATTGGGTTCACGTCACGTGAGTCGGCCACATCGGGAGCAGAGGGACCAGGGTTGAAGTCTAATCCCAATGAATTCTTGTTTTCCTTTGCAGAAGCCTTTGCATGGTAGAAGTTGCGCTTGAAGAGATTGTCATCGCGAACCAGAGCAAAGACGTCGGGTCGGCATTTTCAGGCTGAGGTCCACGGACCATGCAAGGATAGAAACCTTGTGCAATAGCTTCAGCCATGCTCTTGGGAGGGAGGCCTCGAAATGTAATATCACCCCAAGGGCTTCGATGGCATTCTTCTCGGCATATTCTTGTGTGACGAAATTGTACTTGAACCAATCGCTCAGCCCAATAGCGTCGAATCCATTGGATTCGTGTCTTCAGCTGATTATAAGTCTCTTCAGGATTTGTCTTGTACAGCTCTGCGAGAGTCATCGTGCGAGATCTTTTGAGGTTCCCTCACGACTGCCTTTGTCTCCGCCGCCTCTTCCCGACTGATTTATTCTGTAGCCATGTGCTTGGCCCGGAATGGCTTCACGTTCAAAGGCTTCAAAGGCTTATGCTTACGGGATGTATGTGAATCCAAGCTTCAGGAGAGTTGGTTTGATGCTGTAAGAATTCTGCAAATGAATCACGAGACTATGAGAACCAAAGGATTCTCCCACGGACATGTACCTGTGATAAAGATTAGAGATGCGAGGAAGGGAAGAGGTCATATGCATTCTCGTAAGATTTTGAAGATAAATCGGTTTGAAGACATTGATCTCATGATGCGAAGACATTCACTTATACGCCGAGAGTTGGTTCCAGATTTGTACGAATCCGTGAATAAGTACAAGTGAGGAATCTAACTAGTTGTGAAGCTTAAGTGAATATACTAAGCAAAGATGCATGCACGAATAGATCTAACTTTGTATGGGCGAAACCATTTTTTGGCAAGTAGGATGAATCTTGAAAGATAAAAAAGATGGTAAAAATAGAGATATATTTACCGCTTGAAGAACTGCTAGACGGAAGGAAAGGAGGCCGAGCAGTTCAGTCCACTGTGCCCTAACTTGGCGACGGAGGACACCCTCGGCGGCGGGCGGAGATGAAGATGTTCACGCCCGCGTGAGGACGGCGTTGGAGAAGTCGCGGCAGCTAAGCGCTTCGTCAGCCGGCGATCACGAGAGCTAGCGGTGGCTTAGGGTTTTGATGAGGTGGAGAGGTGGAAGAAGATTTTCTTTACCGCAGGGGATAGGTATTTATAATCGAGGTGTCTTGGCGCGGCGCAATGCACCACGCAGTGCCCGGTGGTTCACATCTGTAGGGGGCACGTGGCACGCATGCAACATACCGTGAGTTATCCCACGTTCCCACGCCGCCAGTTTGTCGGAGGGTCGTTCCGGCCCGAGTTCAACAGTAATGATGAATCATTTAGAACAGACTTAAAGTTTGTCTCTGCGTGTCTTCACGACAAGGACACGTAGAAGACATTCGATAGTATCAATAGAATGCATATGATTTGGACAGATAGAGTTTGATATAGAAAGCATAGAGAGATTGGGGTCCGATCACATTCACTTAGTTCAAATGATTCAACTTGAAGACATAGCTATAAGTGAATGCTGTAGAGGACAGAAATATATATCGACAAAGAACCAAATCATCATAGTGAAGAAAATCATGAAAATAGGTTGAAGTTGAAGTCAAATCAAATGCGAATAGCTTCAAGAAATAACGCCATGAGTGAAACACTTCAAACAAAGAAATTTGGTGGTGGCGTTACCCACCGTATAGGAAGTATTAGACCCATACACGGCGCACAATTATCGTGGCGCTCCGAAGTCAAATTCCACATTAATGTATTCACACTTAGAATGTAAGTCTTCATTAGATTGAAGACATACGTTACTTCGTGTGTTGCACATCTAAGTCATCAACATGCATAAGTGTTAGGATGTGTGCTTGATCACAGGACATTTGAGGATTCCAAGATATTTAGCTCACACCGTAACTTGCAAAACCTTTTCTCATCCAAGGGCTTTGTGAAGATATCTCGCCATTGCTCTTCAAAGGTTGGACGTGAATGATGTCAATATCTTTCTTCATGACATGATCCACGAGAAAATGATGACGAATTTCAATGTGCTTTGTCTTCGAAAGTGCTGGACTGGATTGTTGGCAATCTTGATGGCGATTTCATTGTCGCATGAAGAGAGGTACTTGTGTCGATTTATGCCATAGTCCTTGAGAGTTTGCTTCATCCATAGAAGCTGAGCACAGCAGGATCCAAAGAAAGCAATGTATTCAGATTCTGCAGTTGAGAGTGACACACAGTTCTGCTTTCTTTGAAGACCAACAAACGAGTGATCGTCCCGAAAGTGACATGTGCCGATGTAGACTTACGATCCACTTTGTCACCAAAGCATAATCAGCATCCGAAAATCCAACTAAATCAAATTTTGAGCCCTTTGGATACCATAATCCGAGTGTTGGGGTGTGAGCCAAATATCGAAGAATTAAGCTTCACAGCTAAGTGATGCGATTCCTTTGGTGCCGCTTGGAATTGAGCACACATGCAAACACTAAGCATAATATCTGGCCTAGATGCACATAGGTAAAGTAAGGAACCAATCATGGAGCGGTATACCTTTTGATCGAACTCTTTACCATTGTCGGCCGGGACCCAAGTGGTGTTTAGTCGGCATTGGCGTCGTGTACCCTTTGCATTCTTGCATTCCAAACTTCTTGAGACAATCTTGGAGGTATTTTTCTTGAGATATAAAGATGCCATTTCTTTCTTTGGCCATTTAATTTGAAGACCAAGGAAGAACTTGAGCTCTCCCATCATGGACATCTGATATTGCTCTTGCATCATGTATCCAAACTCATCACTATACTTCTGGTTGGTGCAGCAGAAGATAATGTCATCCACATATATTTGGCATACAAACAGTTCACCATCATATGTCTTCGTGAAGAGTGTGGGATCAAGGGATCCAGGTTTGAAGCCTTTGCTCTTCAGGAAGTCTTTGATTGTATCATAACAGGCGCGAGGAGCTTGTTTGAGGCCATACAGTGCTTTATTTAAGCTTGTACACCATATCGGGATGTTTTGGATCTTCAAAGCCGTGTGCTTGAGCGACATATACTTCTTCTTCAATCTTGCCGTTGAGAAATGCACTCTTCACATCCATTTGATAGAGCAAGATGTTGTGGTGGTTAGCATAGGCTAGTAGTATGCGAATAGCTTCAAGCCTAGCTACAGGAGCAAATGTTTCATCAAAGTCAATTCCTTCAACTTGAGTATATCCTTGAGCCACAAGCCTTGCTTAGTTTCACGGATTTACTTGACCATGCTCATCTTGCTTGTTTCGATATATCCATTTGGTGCTAATAATGTTATGCTTGCGAGGGTCAGGACGCTTGACAAGTTCCCAAACATTATTCAGCTTGAACTGTTGAAGTTCTTCTTGCATAGCTTGAATCCATTCTGGTTCCATAAAAGCTTCAACAACTTTCTTGGGTTCTGATATTGACACAAAAGAAAAATGCCCACAGAAATTTGCTAGCTGTGTTGCTCTTGAGCGAGTAAGCGGACCAGGTGCGTTGATGCTATCGATTATCTTCTCAATCTGTACTTCATTTGACAACTCGAGGATGAATCGGGCGAAGACTTTGCTCATCTTTGATCGTCGTCGTCATTGGAAGGATTGTCTTCGCCGAGCATTGTCATCAGGTTGGTTAGGTGCAGAAATGATAAGTTCCTCTTCAGCCGTGTGCTTCATTTGGCATGATTTCACCGGTTCCCATTAGCTTGATAGATTATTTGGGTGGAGCTTCGTCTAGTGTGCTTGGCAGGAACTCTCTTTGTGAACCATTGGTTTCATCGAATCGCACATCTACAGTTTCGACGATTTTGTAAAGATAGAGATTGAAGACTCTGTAAGAGTGTGAGTCCTTTCCGTAATGAGCATGAAGCCTTCGTGAGATTTGGGTTCAAATTTTGACTTGTGATGAGGATCCTTGATCCAAAGAAGTTAGCCCCAAATACTCAAGTAATGGCGACATTTGGCTTCTTGCCAAGAAGGAGCTCATAGGATGTTTTGTTCGTAAGCTTATGGATATAAACATGGTTGATGACGTGACAAGCTGTATCAATGGCTTCGTGCCGGAACTTTCTTGGTGTCTTGTACTCGTCGAGCATTGTTCGAGCCATCTCAATGAGGGTTCTGTTCTTGCGCTCCACGATGCCATTTGTTTGCCGAGGTGTGTATGGGCGAGAGAACTCATGAGTGATTCCCATGGTATCCAGATAAAGGTCAAGTCCGGTGTTCTTGAATTCAGTGCCGTTATCACTTCTGATATGCTTGATCTTGACGCCATAATTGTTCATTGCTCGATTGGCGAATCTTCTAAAGACATCTTGCACTTCAGTCTTGTAGAGAATTATGTGCACCCATGTGTATCTTGAGTAGTCATCAACAATGACGAAGCCATAGAGACAAGCAGTTGTTGTGAGGGTAGCGTAATGAGTAGGGCCAAACAAATCCATGTGTAGCAGCTCGAAGGGTTGAGATGTCGTCATGATTGTCTTCGAGGGTGCTTTGCCCTAGTCATCTTTCCAGACTTCGCAGGCACCACACAAATGATCCTTCTTGAACTTGGACACATTCGATGCCTATGACATGCTTCTTCTTGGCGAGTGTGTGTAAGTTCCTCATTCCGACATGCCTGACCTCCGATGCCGTGAGCCAAAGCCAGCATTCTGAAGCTTTTGCAAGAAGACATATGGCAAGCTGTGGACCTGCTGAGAAATCTACCATGTATAGATCATCTTTCCTATACCCTTCAAAGACTAGAGAATTGTCAGATTCCATTAGTACAAGGCAACGATATTTTCCGAATATCACAATCATGTTCAAGTCACAAAGCACTGAGACAGACATCAAGTTGAAACCAAGGGATTCAACAAGCATCACTTTATCCATGTGTTGATCCTTTGAGATTGCAACTCGCTTAGACCCAATACCTTGCTTTTACCAAATAGGTCAAGAAAATGTGATGTGACTCTTGTCCGATGGACGAAGAGTTGAGTCCATGAGAAGACTTCGATCACCAGTCATATGATTAGTGCATCCACCGTCCATAATCCATTCACGAAGCATGAGGTGTCATACCCTACAAGATGCAGTTAGGGGGATAAGCTTCACCAAGAGCATTGTGAAGCATAAACATTTGACGGGCAAGTGGATTATTGAAGCTTAATTCAAGATTAGGACTGATGGGATGAATGGCAAACGATTCAGAAACAAAATACATAGTGAGACCATTTGGGCATTTGATCTTGTGCCCTACAAGATGTTTTAGGTCCCCAGCAATAGCATCAGACGCCTTTGATTTTCGGCTCGAGACCCTTTCCGCAAAGAGAGTTAATTCTTCTTAACCACCCACATCTTCGGGGTGGCTTAGAAGCAATGAGTCTAAGTGCGATCTCGAGAATTTTGGCTTTGGAGCCCTAGCAAATAGCCTTGCAGGAGATGAATGATACTCATATGAATAAGCAGGTAAAAGTTCTTAGTTCTATGAACATAGCGGTTTGAAGACACACGCCTCATATTCATAAATTTGAGTACGGTTTCCACAAAACATTGGCGTTAGGGTGACTCAGTGAGTCCTCCTCGTCATGCGTATGAAGCCTTTGGACCATATGACGCCTTTGGTCCTGGGTTTGTCTTCTTCCTGTGGTGTCATGACGACATTCACCGAAGATTCTCAAGACAGCTTTTGGGAACCAGATCTTCTTCATAGGCGGTCCATTCCTGCAGCTTAGTACCAATATACCGCAAACACTTCACCATTCTTATTCTTGAACATCTTATAGTTTGCATCAAAGGATTCATCAATGATAATAGGGTTAGCACAGTAAAGCCAGATAAGGTGGATGGATCCATCGAAGGTCCCTTTGCAAAGAACTCCGTGTGGTTTTGGGATACCTTGCTCAAAGCTTCCAAAGAGGAACCATCAACATTCATTTTCCTCTCGAACCCAACACCCTCTTTCCTAGGGTTTCGGTTGAATCACTTTTGAGGACATCGCAAAGTGTCCGATGCCCTTTCGGACTTTTATACATCCCTGTTTCAAGCAATGTCTTCAACCTAGCATTTTCATCAGCAATGGCGTTGGTATCCTCCCGCAGAGGGGTTAGTAAACCACATTGGTAGTTGAAGACAATGCAACAAAGTAGCAGCAGTTGAACATTCAAAGAACAGAGGTAGCGATATCACGCTCAAGACATTTTATACATGGTGGTTCAAATCCATCCTGAGCGGAACTGATACATTGAGCGAAGTGACTCATTCTCTTTTGAAGATCTTCATGAGCCGCTCTCAATTTCTCAAGCTCTTGCTTCCTTTGGAAATAATCATAGGAGAGCTTTTCATGAGTAGTTGAGGAGCGATTCATGACGACTTTCAAGTTCTTGGTACCTAGCATGAAGATTTTTAATGTCTTCAACTAAGGACCTGAACGATGTCATTTCCGCGTCCAACAATGGTCATCGCTTTTGTCTAACAGTTTTTGAGTATGTTCCATAGCTCTTTGTTGTTCGGTTGCAATTTTAGCAAGTGTTTTGTAGCTGGTTTGGATTCACAATCGTAGTCATCTTCACTTGATGTTTGAAAGTAAGCATCACGTGATTTTACCTTGGCACCGTGCCATGATGAAGCGATAGAGGGTGGGAGCAGGGTCGTCCTTGTCATCGGCTTCAAGCGTTGGTGTGGAAGTCATTGTCTTTAGTGTTGAAGATGGACTTGGCAACATAGGCTGTGGCTAAGGCCGGACTTGCAACGGCCTTGGGGTCGGACTCCTCTTGAGACTCCACCTCCACCTCCTCGTAAGCGCATTCTCCTCCTGAATCCATTTCCTTGCCAACAAAAGCTCGAGCCTTGCCGGATGAGCTCTTCTTATGAGATGAAGACTTTGATGAGGACTTGGAAGAAGACTTTGAAGATTTCTTCTTTTTCTTGTCAATCGAATCATATTCCTTGCTCTTCTTCTTCTTCTTCTTCTCATTGTCCCACCTGTGGACACTCGGAGATATAGTGTCCAGCTTTCTTGCACTTGTGACAGTTCTCTTCTTGTAGTCATGAGTGGAAGCTTCATCATCTCTTGAGCTGGATCGTGAAGACTTTCTCAAGCCTTTCTTCCTAGTGAACTTCTCGAACTTCTTCACAAGCATAGCAAGTTCCTTTCCAATGTCTTCTGGATCATCGTAACCGCAAATGATTCTTCTTCGATGAGGAAACAACTTTTGCCTTCAAAGCACGAAGTTCGCCATAGTTGGGACCATAGATATCTCTTTTCTCGTGATAGCTGGAACTCATGTGTGTTGAGCCTATCAAGTATATCCAGAACGGATCTAGTGTCTTGAAGTCGGGGACGTTCTTGTATCATGAGGGCAAGGGTGTCAAAAGAGCTATCAAGTGATCTCAGTAGTGTCTTGACGATTTCATGCTTGGTGATCTCAGTGGCGCCGAGGGCATGAAGCTCATTTGTGATGTTAGTGAGGCGATCAAACGTGAGCTGGACATTTTCATTGTCGTTTCTCTTGAAGCGATTGAAGAGGTTGCGAAGAACACCGATCCTTTGATCTCTCCGTTGAGACGCCTTCGCCGTTGACCTTGGATAGCCAGTCCCTGCACTAAGCTTCGACGCTTCCAGGCACTTACACGGCCATACTGCCCTTTGGTCGATGACCACAGATGATGTTCTTTGCAGCTTGAGTCCAGCTTGAATGAACTTCTTGACATCAGTGGGGTGACACCTTCACCAGATTTAGGAACGCCGTTCTTGACGACATACCGTAGGTCGACAAAGATGGCTTCAAGATGCATGCGCATCTTATTCTTCCAGTAGGGATAGTCGGTTCCATCGAACACGGGCAAGCAGCGGAGACTTTGATTATCCCCGATCGACATAGCTAAAACTCCGGTGGTTAAACTGAATCACATGTAACAAGGGAGTACCTTGCTCTGATACCAATTGAAAGTGCTAGTTATCGACTAGAGGGGGGAGAGTGAATAGGTGATTTTTATGGAAGTCTTCAAAACACACATGTTTCGAAGACAAACAACAGAAATGACCTAATTGATATGTAGAGGAAGATAACTACAACAAGCAAGCCATAGTCAAGTATGCAATAATGTGAAGGGACAAGACTAATAGCAGCTATGTAGTAAGGATCAGGATGGAAGATAGTATGAAGCCAAACAACAATAGAAGTCAAGAAGTGAAGTCAAACAGATAAGACATATAAGCAATGACTTCACGAAGACAAACATAGGTAAATGAGGGAAGGGATAAAACCAGTCACTTGTTGAAGACTCAGGATTTGTTGGACCAGTTCCGATTCTTTGTGACAACCTTATCACAGTTAGGGAGGCTGAGATTCAACTCGAAGACCAGCGTCTTCACCTTATTCCTTGAGCTAAGGACACATGGTCCTCGCCCAATCACTCTTGGTAAGTCTTCAAGGTAGACTTCCGAACCTTCACATACGACGTTCACCGACAATCCACAATGACTCTTGGATGCTCGAGAGCGACGCCTAACCGGCCGGAGGATTCACAGGTCC
Organism: Aegilops bicornis; assembly: GCA_021605145.1. Lineage (NCBI taxonomy): Eukaryota > Viridiplantae > Streptophyta > Magnoliopsida > Poales > Poaceae > Aegilops > Aegilops bicornis. The sequence continues at coordinate 2,159,661 of JAHIAL010000030.1, forward strand.
TCAAGCGTAATAAGTCTTCGTGTCACAAGTATTGTGAAAACTTCAAAGATGCCTAACACTCTTTGGCTCTGGGTATTTTGGGCTTTGTCCTCGCAAGGATTTCTCTCTCTCAAAGGCTTCGAGGTGGGTTGCTCTCAAACGACAAAAGCCGTGCACTAACTCTGAGCAGCCTTCAATTTATGGTGTAGGGGGAGGGCTATTTATAGCCACTAGGCAACCGACACATTGTTATGTCGAATAGCCAATGACCACAGGTCACTAAGGAACCGACACGTGTTCAACGGTCAGATTTCAAACACTCACGGCAACTTTACTTGACTACAAGCAAAGCTGACTCATCCAGCTGGATAAGTTTTGCTCTCATTGTCTTCGCTCGAAGACATAGGATTTGGGTTGAGCATCATTTCAGTCATTCTGACTTGATCACTTGGACCCCACTTAACAGTTCTGTGGTTCCTATGACTCAACAAAGAAGAAATGGAAACAACGAAACAACACAGTCTTCGCTCCATAGTCTTCACTCAATGTCTTCTCATGTCATAGTCTTCAATGTGAATATCTTCACATACCACCATTGTCTTCATACATTTTTGAGGGGTCGTCTCCGGTAGGTAAACCCGAATCAATGAGGGACACTACCTGCGTTATCCTGCAATTCTCACAAACGCATTAGTCCCTCAACCACATTTGTCGTCAATACTCCAAAACCAACTAGGGGTGGCACTAGATGCACTTACACTACTGCTATACCTACTTAACAGTAGAGCTATTTGAAGAACGCGCTACCGGTAGTTACTAGCAGCGCCTCTCTTCCCCGCGCTACTAGTATTATGCAATATTTTATTGCTTTTTATTTTATGTCGTATTCATACACCGTTATACAAGTTTTCATACAGTAGCAATTTAGAGATTGTTATTACATCATAATGAATTATTACATCATTGGGTGAAAGAACCGCGGATTAGATTCAAAGTGGATGGATCCAAAGTGACCAAGTTGGATTATCACGTTAATCGTGCTAACTTATCGTCATCATCATCATGATCATAATATCATTAATAACTTATCATCATAATACATCATTGTCATATAACAACTCCTCCTCATCATTTTCGTCCATGAGACATCATATAACAACTTGGCCACTAGTCGCAACTCCTCATCATCATCACCATAGTACTCATAATCACAACTCCTCCTCCTCCTCATCATCAACTCTAACACGTTGTAGCACGTAATAACAACTTCTCATCATCATCAACACAGTCATAATCAACACTAACTAATTGTTCTTAATACCTGAAGGAAATATGCCCTAGAAGATTTAATAAAGTTGTTATTTTATATTTCCTTATTCATGATAAAGGTTTATTATTCATGCTAGAATTGTATTGATCGGAAACCTAAATACATGTGTGAATACATAAACAAACACCGTGTCCCTAGTGAGCCTCTACTTGACTAGCTCGTTGATCAAAGATGGTTAAGGTTTCCTGACCATGCACATGAGTTGTTATTTAATAACAGGATCACATCATTAGGAGAATGATGTGATGGACAAGACCCATCCATTAGCGTAGCATATTGATCGGTCAGTTTTATTGCTATTGCTTTCTTCATGTCAAATACATATTCCTTAGACTATGAGATTATGCAACTCCCGGATACCGGAGGAATACCTTGTGTGCTATGAAACGTCACAACGTAACTGGGTGATTATAAAGATGCCCTACAGGTATCTACGAAGGTGTTTGTTGGGTTGGCATAGATCGAGATTGGGATTTGTCACTCCGAGTATCGAAGAGGTATCTCTGGGCCCTCTCGGTAATGCACATCATAATCCTTCCATGCAAAGTGACTAATGAGTTAGTTGCGGGATGATGCATTACAGAACAAGTAAAGAGATTTGCCGGCAACAAGATTGAACTAGGTATGAAGATACCGACGATCGAATCTCGGACAAGTAACATATCGATGGACAAAGGGAGTTACGTATGTTGTCATAAGATTTGACCGATAAATATCTTCGTAGAATATGTAGGAGCCAATATGGGCATCCAGGTTCCGCTATTGGTTATTGACCAGAGAGGTGTCTCGGTCATGTCTACATAGTTCTTGAACCTGTAGGATCCGCACGCTTACCGTTTGTTGACGATATAGTACTATATGAGTTATGTATGTTGGTCACTGAATGTTGTTCGGAGTACCGGATGAGATCACGGACATGACGAGGAGCTCCGGAATGGTCCTGAGGTAAAGATTGATACATAGGATGATATGGTACGGCCAAGGGGTAAAGCCCATGTGGCTTTAGGTCGGTGCAAAAGGAGTTTTGCGGAGGCCAGGGGGCCAAACGCCGGAGACCTTGGCGTCTGTCCCTGGTCCAGATGCCGAGGCCCGTGGCGTCTGGTCCAGACGCCAAGGACTATGTCGTCTGGTCCTGGAAGTCCGAGAAGGACTCTTCCTTGCGGGCAAAACCGACTTTGAGGAGGCTTTTACTCCAAGTTTCGACCCCAGGGCTCAACATATAAATAGAGGGGCAGGGCTAGCACCCGGAACACATCTAGATTCACCAAGCCGTGTGCCGGCAACCCCATCCCCTCTAGTTTATCCTCTATCATAGTTTCCGTTGTGCTTGGCCAAGCCCTACGAAGATTGTTCTTCACCAACACCGTCACCACGCCGTCATGCTGCCGGAACTCATCTAATACTTCGCCAGGCAAGGACGTCATCGAGTTGAACGTGTGTTGAACGTGGAGGTGCCGTACGTTCGGCACTTGATCGGGACGGATCGTGAAGGTGTACGACTACATCAACCGCGTTGATAAACGCTTCCGCTTTGCGATCTTCAAGGTTATGAAGATGCTCTCCCCTCTTGAAGCTATGCATCTCCATGGATAGATCTTGCGTGTGCATAGAAATTTTTTGTTTTCCATGCAACGTTTCCATACAGTGGTATCAGAGCCAGGTCTATGCGTAGATTATATGCACGAGTAGAACACAAAGAGTTGTGGGCGTTGATAGTCCTACTGCTTACCATCAACGTCTTATTTTGATTCGGTGGTATTGTGGGATGAAGCGGCCCGGACCAACCTTACATGTCCCCGCACATGAGACCGGTTCCATCGACAGACATGCAACTAGTTTTGCATAAAGGTGGCTGGCGGGTGTCTGTTTCTCCTAGTTTAGTTGAATCGAATTTGACTACGGCCGGTCCTTGAAGAAGGTTAAAACAGCAAACTTGACGAAACACCGTTGTGGTTTTGATGCGTAGGTAAGAACAGTTCTTGCTAGAAGCCCGTAGCAGCCACGTAAAACTTGCAACAACAAAGTAGAGGACGTCTAACTTGTTTGCAGGGCATGTTGTGATGTGATATGGTCAATACATGATGTGATATACGTTATTTTATGAGATGATCATGTTTTGTAAAAGTTATCGGCAACCGGCAGGAGCCTTATGGTTGTCTCTTTATTCTATGAAATGCAACGCATATGTAATTGCTTTACTTTATCACTATGCGTTAGTGATAGTGGTAGAAGCTAATAGTTGGCGAGACGCGACCTGACGAACGATGGAGATCAAGGTGTCGAGCCGGTGACGATGGAGATCTTGACGAAGCTTTGGAGATGGAGATCAAAAGCACAAGATGATGATGGCCATATCATGTCACATATTTTGATTGCATGTGATGTTTATCTTTTATGCATCTTATTTTTCTTAGTACGGCGATAGCATTATAAGATGATCCCTTACTAAAATTTCAAGGTATAAGTGTTCTCCCCGAGTATGCACCATTGCGAAAGTTCTTCGTGCTGAGACACCACCCGATGATCGGGTGTGATAGGCTCTACGTTCACATACAACGGGTGCAAGACAATTTTGCACATGCGGAATACTCGGATTAAACTTGACGAGCCTAGCATGTACAGAAATGGCCTCGGAACACTTGAGATGGAAAGGTCGAACGTGAATCATATAGTAGATATGATCAACATAGAGATGTTCACCATTGATGACTACTCCATCTCACGTGATGATCGGACATGGTTTAGTTGATTTGGATCACGTATCATTTAGATGACTTGAGGGATGTCTATCTAAGTGGGAGTTCTTAAGTAATTTGATTAATTCAATTTTAATTTATCATGAACTTAGTCCTGATAGTATTTGCAAATTGTGTTGTAGATCAATAGCTTGCGTTGTAGCTCCCCTATGTTTTCGATATGTTCCTAGAGAAAACTAAGTTGAAAGATGATAGTAGCAATGATGCGGACTAGGTCCGTTGACGGTGTCCTGGACTAGGGGGTACTCACCACGTCGTCCCCCGATCAGTTAGATTGGGCAGAGGACCCCCAGGGCCGCATACTCATGGGCCAGTCCGGATAGCTGCCGCATACAAGGAAGATTCCACAAAGACTTGGCGATTAAGACAAGGACTCCTCCCCCACCGGCGTATTCGGCTAGGACTCTTGTTGTCCTAGGCCTCTGGTGCATTATATAAACCGATGCCAGGCTAGTCGATAGACAATCTCATATACAATATACAACAATCATACCATAGGCTAGCTTCTAGGGTTTAGCCTCTTTGATCTCGTGGTAGATCCACTCTTGTAACACACATCATCAATATTAATCGAGCAGGACGTAGGGTTTTACCTCCATCAAGAGGGCCCGAACCTGGGTAAAACATCGTGTCCCTTGTCTCCTGTTACCATTGATTCTAAGACGCACAGTTCGGGACCCCCTACCCGAGATCCGCCGGTTTTGACACCGACATTGGTGCTTTCATTGAGAGTTCCATGTGTGATCGCGAAAGGATCAATGGCTCGCCTGAGATCAAGCGCAACTTCAGCATCTTCGCCACCGGCTTGGATCGGTCACCTTGGTTCGACCAAGGACTCGCGCCTACCTCCGATCGTCATGTTCGGATGAGGGCCTTCATCAACATCAACTCCGATCTCTATCAAGATCATGGAGGAATCATCCAGGAGCCCGGGCTCAACGTCAACATTGCCCTAAGCGACCGTACTTGTTTTTTGCAGGCGGACTTGTGTCCGCCGCCACCGCCTCCTCAAGCGTCGTTTGACGATTGCTTGATCGAATTATGCGGAATTGAGTCTACAACAACCCTGGAAAATTTCGGCCGAGTTCGATGGAGGAATCTCTGGCAATCTCCGATATACCGGAGCCGCATTGAATCTGGACGAGAATCCGGACGAGTTTAGGGCGTGGTGTCCAGCTTCTAGCTCGGAGTTCCTTTGGAAGATCCAACCGTTGATCGGCTGCGGAATTCCTATATCTACCACCCCTCAAAATTTCAGCTCGATCCGACCATCCAAACTCCGGGAACCTTCCGATTAGTGCATCACTTTTTCAGATCTGTTTTCTGCGCGAAAACGAATCCGACCCGAGTTCATCTTTTTTATGAACGGGATTTTGGACATCCTTTTTGAAGGAAGTTTTGTATGGGGTATTGTGTTTTGTTTCCGAACACATCCCACTAACTTTAAGATCTTTTGAACATGATCTTCAACATCATGCTGGTGTCAAATCAGTCCGGTAATATTGTTCCACGGCTGCCGACCTGCGCTAGACACGCCGTCACTTTGTTGAGCCGAGCTCAACTTCTTCGGATCATCATCTGGGCTGGACCGGGGGCTTCGCCATCTCTTCATCAACCTACTCCGGACACTTCGGCGTCACTAGCCGACCAGGCAATGGGTGCGCGGGTCGAGTCCCAATTTTGGGAATCACGTTCCTTCGGATTGCTACAACAAATAAACCAGGTGCTATTAATCCTAGTATTTTTTGCTTGTTTGGGTTCATTTTTTCCAACGAATCATTACTCTGGTTTGTCCATCATATGTACGCAGGTCTATCAAATGGTGGCGCGTGCAACGACGGTCGCATGGTGGTTTGGTCAGTTTCACATATAGTCCGGTGACGCCCGCATCCGAACTCGAACCGCCCGTGAATTCAGGCCTTGCCATGCCTTTTACGGATCACGCCGCCGCCTGCATCGACATTGACTTGGCGCCAGGCCATATTTCTTTTATTACTCACGTTGCATAAATTATTTATTATGCAACGATTTTTTATTACTATTATCTCTGGTTTGCACTATTTTTTGTGTACGGAAAATGATCCAGCGGGCTATATCCTTTGACGTCACCTCGGTACGGGCCGACGGGGCTTCGTCAACACTTCATTACCCCATGCCAAGGACTTGGCATCACTGGCCGTCCTGCATTGACCGTGCTATGTCACCACTTGAGTGCCGAGCTCTTTGCTCCGCCACCTCGGGACCCGGCTTGGGGATGGAACCTTGTCCCGCATCAAGCTCGGACAGCATCGTCAATACCTAACACATTAACCAGCTAAGTTGCCTTCATGCTCAAAGTTTTAAATTTCTAACTTGTGTTCGGTTCGACCAAGCATTATACTTTTTGAAAAAAAAGTTGCTTGTAAAATTTTCCTTGTCCAAACTTTGTTTGCACATACTTGACGCCGCTACCGCCGCTCATTATACTGGGGCTTCTTTAATGAGAAGCTTATTTATACGGGCTTTATGCCCAACACATGTGTCACACTTCCGCATGTACCTTTTATTCACCATTATATGCATCGATATGACTTAAGTTTTGGCCAAGCTGGGTTGCCTGGCTCCTGTTCTTACCCCTACGTTCCCGATTGTTCGGCTAGGTGGTAAAGGGAGCACCTCTGCGATTGTTACTGCCGGGTCAGCGGGATGTGTACCTCGGTAGGTGAAAGCGAAAGCTAAGCGTTCTTAAGGGAATATTTGGTCGGTGAACTAAAAGATGATTTTAATTATTTACCCATCTGCCCCAGATGATTTTTCTGCTTTCATAGCAGCTTTGACATGCACTTTAGGGCATGCATCCCAATAAAGGAACCCTTAATTCAACTATTCTCCCCTGGAAGATGTTTCTTACTACCCATGTAATATAACATAACTAGTTGGGCACTTGTCTGATACAGCACTAATGACCCCTACGCCTTGTCTCCATGCATACCACGGTTCTTATATAAGCACGAAGGTATTCGGACACACTCCGGACTATCGGGTCCTGAGGTCGAAGCGAAAAGGTCCGCTATGACGAACGATCTACAATCCGGCTAGAAGGCATTCTACATGTCACCTTACATTATATAGTCAACTTTTACCCAAGTCACTTGGGGGCTCTTATGTTTATTTGAGTTGTTTCATACTAAGTGTTTTTCTTCTTAGTCGTTGCAAAGTTTTTATTATTTATCACTCCTTTTCTCGACACGAGTGTGCAGTCACTAGCCGAGGAGCCTAATTTCTCTCTCAAAATTGCTAGAGTTTAGTTTTCTAAACTTGCCTAATCCGTAGGCTGACCCACTTGAAGTCTTGAGATGGGATGTGTCATGTTAAAGCACGGCAGAATCACTTTTTTTTCTTCTAAAGTCCAATTTTCGGATTGGCACGAACACTTGATCTTGTTAGGACGTCATGTTTTTCTTGACATTTTTTGGGTTTTCAAACTTTTGGCACTTTTAAACTATTTGTGTGTTTTCAGCACAAGTCTCCAAGTGCAACGCCGGGCACCTTTAGAGATTCGTGAAAACATTCTCGGATATTGCTATATATGCATCGGTTTGAATTGTGTCTTGGTCAATAGTTGGGTTGCCCGGCTCGCCGCTTGCCTCCTACGTTCCGCTTTGTTCGGCTAGGTGTGCAAAAGGAGAACCACTGCGATTGTGCTTCCAGCTCGCATGGTCAAGCACCTCAGTGGAGAAAGCCGAAAACTGACTGTCACAATAGGTGTAAACTGGTCAGCGATCTGATGACTATATTAAATGACGGGCCATTCATAACATTGGCCGAAGTGTTTACGGCTTGACCTCAACTGTCGCCGAACACTACCGGGGGCTATTAACTGGCCTCCCAAACTAAATCCTCGATCTTTTGCTCTTACATTGGAGTTGAGGTTTCATGATCATGCTTAGCATGACAACCCAACGAAAGGAACCGATAGCGGGACTATTTTCTTTGGAAGACATTTCTTCTATTAAACAGTAATATGACATCTCTCTCTGCGTACCTTTGTTTATAAAACCGCATGGCCAGATTGCCTTGTTTGTCGTAAATCTTTGCCCTCATAAAGGCTTTATAAAGTAGGACAAACACTCCTCGACTCTTGGCCGAGGAGGTTGAGCCGATGGTCGGTCAACAAAGTTTTGTACAATGCGGATCCGAGCATTAATGACATAAAGTACTTGGATACATTGAGTCATTACACATAATTTGTGATTTTATTATGGATATCGATCCTTAATTCGGCCTCCCGTGCCCGCATTAAGGCTCGGGGGCTACTGGGCTTCGGGCTTATTATTTACAAATATTAAAGGGGCACATCAATCCCCTGATCTGGTGTTGCCACCCGACCAGTGTCTCGGGGGCTACTGCATTGCTTGTTCTATGCAGAAAATCTTAAGTGCAATACAGTTTCCGAGGAGATTTTGATCCTCAGGTTGGTCGGCCACACCCAACCTGAGTCTTGAGGACTAGGCACGCCGCTTTTTGTGTCCCAAAGTATTACGCCGAAGCTAGGACTTGATCCTCGCACCGATTTTGCAAATCAACTTTGAGTCTCGGCTGACTCACGAGGATCAGCGGTCTTATGTCATCCTTCAGGTGCATCTCGGGGTTTAGACCGATACATACCTTGAGGGCTACTGGCTATACATCTCGTCAGAGAATAAATTACATCAATAAAAAACATTGACCACAAATCAGCCTACCCACCGAGGTGCTTAACCACCTCGGAAGCAGTTCGACATATAGCTCGGATGCAAGTGGCTGGCTCCTTAGAGGGCATTTCCGGCATTAAGCTCGGTTAAACTCCTTCAAACTTCTTTGAACCAAGGCGATTTATGACACCTCGGATAAAGTCCGGCATTGGAGCTCGGACACATAGTCCGACGTTGGAGCTCAGACACATAGTCCGGCGTTGGAGCTCGGACACATAGTCCGGCGTTGGAGCTCGGACACATAGTCCGGCGTTGGAGCTCGGATCTGATCCCGGCGTTGGAGCTCGGATACATTCTGGCGTTAGAGGCTGGAAGCGGTCTGGCGTTGGTGCTCGGCCGCAAAAGATACCTCGAATGCAGTCCGGCGTTGGAGCTTCGGACGCAAGAGGACGCGTTACCGCCCAGGGAACAACTTCAAACCCGAGGTGTGGCATAAAAATAACAAGGCATTGATAAAGGCGGGAAACTTAAAGGGGCTCCTCGGATACCCGACGTATAAACTCGTCGAATGCATTTCAGCGATCCTCAAGATAGAAGATCAGAAGATTTGTTGAACCAGTTTTCAAGACCGGCAACCGAAGATGAAGAACAGTTCAGAAGAATCGAGGAGCGACCCTAACTTGAAGACCCGGTTCGAGGGGGCTATCGACGGTGTCCTGGACTTGGGGTACTCACCACGTCGTCCCCGATCGCTTAGATTGGGCCGAGGACCCCAGGGCCGCATACTCATGGGCCATCTCGGACAGCTGCCGCGACACAAGGAAGATTCCACAAAGACTTGGCGATCAAGACAAGGACTCCTCCCCACCGGCGTGATTCGGCTAGGACTCTTGTTGTCCCTAGGCCTCTGCGTGCATTATATAAACCCGAGGCCATGCTAGTCGATAGACAATCTCATATACAATATACAACAATCATACCATAGGCTAGCTTCTAGGGTTTAGCCTCTTTGATCTCGTGGTAGATCCACTCTTGTAACACACATCATCAATATTAATCGAGCAGGACGTGGGGTTTTACCTCCATCAAGAGGGCCCGAACACAGGTAAAACATCGTGTCCCTTGTCTCCTGTTACCATTGATTCTAAGACGCACAGTTCGGGACCCCCTACCCGAGATCCGCCAGTTTTGACACCGACATCCGTGATCTGAGGATTGTCCTCATTGCTGCACAGAAGAATTATGTCCTTGATGCACCGCTAGGTGACAGACTGATACGTCTCCGTCGTATCTACTTTTCCAAACACTTTTGCCCTTGTTTTGGACTCTAACTTGCATGATTTGAATGGAACTAACCCGGATCGACGCCGCTTTCGGCAGAATTGCCATGGTGTTATTTATGTGCAGAAACAAACGTTCTCGGAATGACCTGAAACTCCACGGAGCTTATTTTTGGAAAATATAAAAAATACTGGTGAAAGAATCAAGGCAAGGGGGCGCGCCCCCTGCCTCGTGGGCCCCCTGGTGCTCCACCGACCTCAACTCCAACTCCATATATTCGTGTTCGGGGAGAAAAAAATCAGAGAAGGATTCATCGCGTTTTACGATCTGAAGCCGCCGCCAAGCCTTAAACTCTCGGGAGGGCTGATGCAGAGTCCGTTCGGGGCTCCGGAGAGAATCCGTCATCGTCGTCATCATCAACCATCCTCCATCACCAATTTCATGATGCTCACCGCCATGCGTGAGTAATTCCATCATAGGCTTGCTGGACGGTGATGGGTTGGATGAGATTTATCATGTAATCGAGTTAGTTTTGTTAGGGTTTGATCCCTAGTATCCACTATGTTCTAGGATTGATGTTGCTATGACTTTGCTATGCTTAATGCTTGTCATTAGGGCCCGAGTGCCATGATTTCAGATCTGAACCTATTATATTTTCATGAATATATGTGAGTTCTTGATCCTATCTTAAAGTCTATAGTCACCTACTATGTGTTATGATCCGGCAACCCCGAAGTGACAATAATCGGGACCACTCCCGGTGATGATTTGTAGATTGAGGAGTTCATGTATTCACTATGTGTTAATGCTTTGTTCCGCACTCTATTAAAAGGAGGCCATAATATCCCTTAGTTTCCAATAGGACCTCGGCTGCCACGGGAGGGTAGGACAAAAGATGTCATGCAAGTTCTTTTCCATAAGCACGTATGACTATATTCGGAATACATGCCTACTTTATATTGATGAATTGGAGCTACTTCTGTGTCACCCTATGTTATAACTGTTGCATGATGAACCACATCCGACATAGTTATCCATCACCGATCCAATGCCTATGAGCTTTTCACATATTGTTCTCTGCTTATTTACTTTTCCGTTTCTGCTATTACAAAACCCAAAAATATTACTTTTGCTACCGTTACCTTTGCCACTGTTACCACTACTATCATATTACTTTACTACTAAACACTTTGCCACGGATATTAAGTTATCCAGGTGTGGTTGAATTGACAACTCAGCTGCTAATACTTGAGAATATTCTTTGGCTCCCCTTGTGTCGAATCAATAAATTTGGGTTGAATACTCTACCCTTGAAAACTGCTACGATCCCCTATACTTGTGGGTTATCGAGACTATTTTCAAGCGCCGTTGCCGGGAGCATAGCTCTATTCTCTCGAGTCACTTGGGATTTATATCTGCTGGTCACTATGAAGAACTTGAAAGACGAGAAAAGTAAAATTTATCCCTCAACTACCAGGGGAGGTAAGGAACTGCCATCTAGCTCTGCACTTGATTCTCCTTATGTTTTGAGTAAGCTTGCGACACCTAAACCTGCTTCTGCTATTAATTACGATATATGCATGTTATTGATGATGCCACTTCTGCTATGCATGATACTTATGATGAAACTACTTCTATGCCTGATACTACTGTGCTAGTTGGTGAATTTCTTGATGAGCAACTTGCTAGGGCTAGAGAGAATGAAATTATTGAAACTGATAATATTGATGAAAGTGATGATGAAGACTCTCCTCCTAAATATGAATTGCCTGTTGTTCCTGAGGGTTATGTTATGGATGAAGAAGCTGCTAGAGCTATTTTTGCTTGCAATGATAGATACGATCTTAAGAAGTTATTAGCTAAATGGAAGCAGCAATCTCTAATGCTAGAATGAAACCTGACCCTCCTTTTGCTTCTTCACCTATCTGTGTTACTGATAAGGATTATGAATTCTCTGTTGATCCTGAGATAATTACTTTGGTTGAATCAGATCCTTTCTATGGCTATGAATCTGAAACTGTTGTGGCACATCTTACTAAATTAAATGATATAGCCACCCTATTCACTAATGATGAGAGAACTCGCTACTTTTATATCCTTAAAATATTTCCGTTCTCATTAAAGGGTGATGCGAAGATATGGTTTAATTCTCTTGATTCTGGTTGTGTGCTTAGTCCCCAGGATATGATTTATTACTTCTCTGCTAAATATTTCCCCGCGCATAAGAAACAAGCTGCCTTAAGGGAAATATAAATTTTGTGCAAATTGAAGAAGAGAGTCTCCCACAAGCTTGGGGGAGGCTTCTCCAATTACTTAATGCTTTGCCTGACCATCCTCTCAAGAAAAATGAAATACTTGATATCTTTTATAATGGACTAACCGATGCTTCCAAGGACCACTTGGATAGTTGTGCTGGTTGTGTTTTCAGGGAAAGAACACCGGATGAAGCTGAAATTCTATTGAATAATATGTTGACTAATGAAAATAATTGGACACTTCCAAAGGTCAACTCCCTGAAGCCAATTCCCTGAGCCTATTCCTATGCCAACTCCAAAGAAAAGGGGTGTTCTATTTCTCAGTCCTGAAGGTATGCAAGAGGCAAAGAAATCTATGAAAGAAAAAGGTATAAAAGCTGAAGATGTTAAGAATTTACCTCCTGTTGAAGAAATACATGGTCTTAATTTACAGCCTGTTGAAGAAATATATGATCTTAATTCATCACCTATTGAGGAAACACATGGTCTTGGTAACCCGACACAGGTAGTAAAGGTAAATTCTCTCTATAGATTTGATGAAGGTGATATTCCTCGTTATAAGTCTCACGCTAGCCAATGCTTAGATGAGTTTGATAATTTTATTGTCAAACAAGAAAACTTCAATGCTTATGTTGGTAGACAATTGAAACACAACTCTGATATGCTTGAACACTTGGGTGATTATATGTCTAGAGTTAAAGGTGAAGTTAAACTCATTAGTAAACATTCTTCTATGGTTACCACTCAAGTAGAACAAGTACTTAAAGCTCAAAATGATTTGCTCAATGAATTAAATAGTAAGAATAATGATTTTGATGTTAGAGTGGCTACTAGAACTGGTAACATGACTCAGGAACCTTTGTATCCTGAAGGCCACCCTAAGAGAATTGAGCATGATTCTCAGAGAAATAATATTGATGCAGCTAGTCCTTCTAAGAAAAAGAAAAGGAAAAATGATAGGACTTTGCATGATTCTAGTGAACCTGTTATAGACAAACCTGAGAATCCAAACGATATTTCTATTTCTGATGCTGAAACACAATCTGGTAATGAACATGAACCTAGTGATAATGTTAATGATGATGTTCATGTTGATGCTCAACCTAGCAATGATAATGATGTAGAAATTGAACCTGCTGTTGATCTTGATAACCCACAATCAAAGAATCAACATTATGATAAGAGAGATTTTGTTGCTAGAAAGCACGGTAAAGAAAGGGAACCATGGGTTCAGAAATCCATGCCTTTTCCTCCTAAACCATCCAAGAAAAAGGATGATGGGGATTTTGAGCGCTTTGTTGAAATGATTAGACCTATCTTTTTGCGTATGCGTTTGACTGATATGCTCAAAATGAATCCTTATGCTAAGTATATGAAAGAAATTGTTACTAATAAAAGAAAGATACCAGAAGCTGAAATTTCCACCATGGTTGCTAATTATACATTTAAGGGTGGAATACCTAAGAAACTTGGAGATCCAGGAGTACCAACTATACCATGCTCCATTAAAAGAAACTATGTTAAAACTGCTTTATGTGATCTTGGAGCTGGTGTTAGTGTTATGCCTCTCTCTTTATATCGTAGACTTGATTTGAATAAGTTGACACCTACTGAAATATCTTTGCAAATGGCTGATAAATCAACTGCTATACCTGTCGGTATTTGTGAGGATGTGCCTGTTGTGGTTGCAAACGCGTTACTATTTTAACGGACTTTGTTATCCTTGATATTCCGAGGACGATAGTATGTCTATTATTCTTGGAAGACCCTTCTTGAATACTGCAGGGGCTGTTATTGATTGCAACAAAGGCAATGTCACTTTTCATGTTAATGGTAATGAGCATACGGTACACTTTCTGAGGAAACAACCTCAAGTTCACAATATCAATTCTATTGGAAAAATTCCATCGATTATTTTTGGAGGTTTTGAATTTCCTCTTCCTACTGTCAAGAACAAATACGATATTCTTATTGTTGGGGATGTGCATATCCCCGGTGAGGTAACATAGTGTCATTCGAAATTTCTCCGGTTCCATGTTAGTCGGAATGAGTTTGTTAACAAGACTTGATCAACCTTGTTAGTGGATTCCTTTTGATGAGCATGAGATGGATGAAGCTAGAATGCACAACCTTCTGTACCCTCCTTTTACTTTCTGTTATTTAGTTGAAATAAAGTAAAATTATTATTTTCTGTCTGTTTTCTGAATTATCCATGCAATATAAAAATACCCAGAAAATAAAAGTTCTCCAAATGCCCCGAAAATGAAATATGATTTCTTCTAGAATATTTGAAATATCTGGCACTGAGAACACAGCCGGGGAGCAAGCACCTGGCCACGAGGATCCAGGGCGCGCCCCCTGCCTCGTGGGCCGACGGTGGCTCCCCTCCACTTATTCCTGCACCCACACACTTTTTCTTCCTCCCAAAAAAATCAGCATCCAGCTCAAGCACGAGTTATAGCTCATTTTGCTGCAATTTTCGATCTCCTTGCTCAAAGCACCTCTCACAAAACTGCTTTGGGGGATTGTTCCTTGATATGTAACTCCTCCAATGGTCTAATTAGTTTTTCTTCTAGTGCTTTATTCATTGCATATTTTTGCTGCTTAGGTGACCAGGTTCTTGAGCTAGCATGTCAAATTTATATGGTTCCAAGTAGTTCTAATGCATGATATAGGCTCTAGGCACTTGTAGGTGTAGTTGCTATCAATTTTGTTGAGCTTGGTTAACTTTTATTTGAAGTTACTAAAAATTTCAGAAAATTTCAGAAAATGATGAAGAGATTTTTGAGGGGCTCATCGAGCCGAAGCTCGAAGGAAAAGTAAGGTGAAGAAGCAGAGAGGCCCAAATATAACCTGCCTCGCACCGCGGAGGTTCGGCTGTGTGAATGGCCTTCCGATGATTTCTTGAGAGCATTCGGGATTTATGATGATTTTTATGAATTGGCTGAGAATGCATGCCTCACCGACTTCCTCCGCGACCAACGCGAATAGTATCTCTTACTCACCAATACTTTTGTGCAAAACTTCTATTATTATCCTAAGGAATCACGTCCATCAGTAGAGTTTCATTTATATGATGTGGTTAAGAAGATGTCACTAAACGAATTTTGCAGGGTTTGCAAAATACCTTTCGAGGGTAGCTTAGAGGAACCACATCGTAAAGATGTGGATGGGTTTATTGATACTATTACTGTAGGGGAAACTAGGAAGGCTTCCGATGCAAGAATCACTAGCATAATTTTTCCTGTTTTACGCTACTTTACAATATTTGCTAGTCGTTGCTTAATTGGTCGCAGAAACTGTGGAAACCTTAGTGTTCCTGATATTATCTTTTTGTTCCATGGTTTATTCCGCGATGACTCTGTTAGTATGGGTGGTATTATTGCCAAACGGTTAAGTCTAAATCGTACAAAGAGCCCCATCTTTGGAGGTGTCTATGCTTCACGCCTTGCTGCATATTATAACATACCTATTAGGCACTATGGAAAAGAAGAAAAATTGTTGCCCACTGTTTATTTAGATTATAAGAGTATGGTAGCGCATGATTTTATTATTAAGCACAGGGAAAGGGCGCTTAAATACAAATAGTTCTTTGATAAACATCACCCTGAGACTATTACCTTGCCTGCTCCTTCTTTGTTTGATTTATCTGCAGGCCAGTATCTCGTTCCGCTGGCGGCCATTCACGCCTACCGGAACCCTACATCAGCCACAGAGCCAGAGCCGGAACCACAATTTGATCCTCCACGACAGTCTAATTACCAGTAGAATCCGGAGATGATTGCCAACCAGTGGCAATCGGAGTCCTCCTCTTCGCAGTACGACCCCAACTACAACTATGGATATCCGCCAGGCCATCCGTGGCAATAAACCAACTTAGGCCAAAAAGACTAAGCTTGGGGGAGTACGTATTTCTCACCGACATTACATTCATGTTCACACACTCATTTCCCAATGTCGGTGGAAAAACCTTAAGAAAACAAAAAAAATAGTTGTAGCTTTTAGCTAGTTTACTTTTCATGCTCGTAGTAGTAATAATTAAAAGAAAAACCAAAAAGATTTCCCATTCTTCTTTTGCTTGTTGGGAGCTTTCCCGTGTAAATAGTTTTATTTCTTTTCTTTTCTTTGGGGGTCGATAGGAGAAGACCATAATTAAATTGTTGAAGTGGCTCTTATATGCATTATTGTTGATTTAACATAGAGCCCATATTGCCTTGTCTTCTCTGTGTTATTGAATGCTTGCAGATTCCAGCTTAGTCCAATGCACGTGCACTATTATTATTATTATACACACTGTTCGGTCGTGCGAGTGAAAGGCAATAATGACGATATATGATGGACTGACTGAGATGAGAGAAGCTGGTATGAACTCGACCTCTCTTGTATTTGTAAATACGATTAGTTCATCGTTCCTGAATCAGCCTATTATGAATAAACATGTTTGCAATGACAATTAGAGATTATAGTTGCTTATGCCATGCTTAATTAGCTAGGAGTCTATAATGGTTTACCTTGCATGCCAACATTCTATTAAAATAGTTGTGATGTGGTATAGTGGGGTGGTATCCTCCTTTGAATGATTCGAGTGACTCGACTTGGCACATGTTCACACATGTAGTTGAAACAAATCAACATAGCCTTCACGATATTTATGTTCATGGTGGATTATATCCTACTCATGCTTGCACTCAATGTTTATTAATTTTAATGCATGTTCATGACTGTTGTCGCTCCCTAGCTGGCCGCTTCCCGCCTTTTTGCTAGCCTTCACTTGTACTAAGCGAGAATACTGCTTGTGCATCCAATCCCTTAAACCCCAAAGTTATTCCATATGAGTCCACCATACCTTCCTATATGCGGTATTTACCTGCCGTTCCAAGTAAATTTGTATGTGCCAAACTCTAAGCCTTCAAATGAAATTCTGTTTTGTATGGTCGAATAGCTCATGTATAAACTAGGGCTGTCTGTATCTTCCATGCTAGGTGGGTTATTCTCAAGAGGAGTCGACTCCGCTCCTCATTCATGAGAACATGGCTGGTCACCGGGATGCCCAGTCCCATGCTTTATGCAAACTTAAATCAAAATAATTGCAAACAAAACTCCCCCAGGGCTGTTGCTAGTTGGAGGCACTCGTTGTTTCGAGCAAGCCATGGATTGATGCTTGTTGGTGGAGGGGGAGTATAAACTTTACCATTCTGTTTGGGAGCCACCTATAATGTGTGTAGCATGGAAGATATCGCCATCTCTTGGTTGTTATGTTGACAACGAAAGTATGCCGCTCAAAATATTATTTATATCTATTTCAAAATCGAGCTCTGGCACCTCTACAAATCCCTGCTTCCCTCTGCGAAGGTCCTATCTATTTACTTTCATGTTGAGTCATCACCCTCTTATTAAAAAGCACCAGTTGGAGAGCACTGCTATCATTTGCATCCATTATTATTAATTTACATTGGGTATGACTATGATTGTATCTCTTTTACCATGAATTACAAAGTCTAGTCAGTCCTTGATCTTTAAAGGTGCTCTGCATTTATGTTTTGCGGTCTCAGAAAGGGCTAGCGAGATACCACCACTACAAAAAAAAAGACACATCCGTGACATTTTGGGCCGAACGAAATTTTTTTCTGTCATACATATGACACTTCTATGACGATAATTGTGACAAAACCCGGTATCATCATAGATGTGGTGGGCTCCTACTTCTATGACAAAAATCATGATGAAAATGGGCTTTTCGTCTTGGGCGGGCCGAGACGCAGCTGCATGACATTCTTTGGGCCGTCCATGACGGAAAAACCATGGTAGAAGCGAGGAGGAAAATTTCGGGGAGTTGCCGTTACGGTGGGAGGTCGGGCGAGCGACGCGCTGCTTTCTCTCGTGACGACGTGCGTAAAAGTAGTCGTTGGGTCTAATCGAAGCCGAGCGAGGCGTTGGGCTCTAATCGAACCCGAAGCGATTGCCGCAGGCTACGCGTTCATCGAACCCGAGCGATCGATCGATGGCTGTTAATCGACCCGATGGAGCGATTCTTCGCTCTCGCTGCTAATCAAGCCGATGGATGCTGCCTCTGCAGGATGAGCGATTGGCGTTGCGGGGGGGTTGGATGAACAGTGAGCGGTGGCGTTGCCTCTGGATGAACGAGGAACCCGTGGTGTAGAGGGCCTGGATGAGCGATGAGACGGTGGAGGGGTGGCCGTGGAGGGGTGGTTGAACAGGACCCCGTGGTGTGGAGGGCTGGATGAACAGTAGACGGTGGAGGGGTGCCCGTGGAGGGGTGGTTGAACAGTAGCCGGTGGAGGCTGGATGAACAGGAGCCCGTGGAGGCTGGAGGAGGTCGACGGTAGCCCGTGGAGGCTGGAGGAGGTCGACGGTGGAGATGAACAGTATCCCGTGGAGTCCCGCTTTTGATGCGCCACACCCTCCCCCGTTTCGACCGTATAGCGCTCCAACACAAGTCCGTTTCGTCCGTTTTGCGGTACGCCACACCCCTCCCGATGAACAGGACCCCCGTTTCGACCGTAGCGCTCCAACACAAGTCCGTTTCGTCCGTTTTGCGGTACGCCACACCCATCCCGATCAACAGACCCCTGCTTCGACAGAGGAGGTCCGTTTCCCCCGTGTCGCGGTACGCCAGGCCCCGCCCGATCAACAGGACCCCGTTTCAAACGTGGGCGGTCGAACACAAGGCTGTTTCTCACAGCGGGTACGCCAGCCTCGCTTCCATCGCCTGTTCCGTCCAAGCCCTCCCGATGAACACGACCACGCATTCCGTTCCGACCCAGCGGTTGGATCCCCATGAACACGCATTTGACGACGCTGTTTCTCTGTTCGACCCAGCCATGTAATGCGTGCGCCGATAGGTGTTAGAGACCCTGCCCGTATGTAATGCGTGCGTGGTCAGATTTTCTTTCTTGCGCCCTACGCTGTACATGCGTCTGCGATGTACATGCTATGTGCGCGCCTCTACATCCACCGGTATATATATGCGTACGCATCGTTCGCGACCAGAATGACAATGCTACATACGCTTCGACCAGGTGGGTCCCGACTGTCAGGCACTTCCTTGCGTGCGAAGATGTAGCTGGTGGGTCCCAACAGTCAGGGGGCGAATCATTTTTTTTTCGGACGCACTTCCTTGCATGCGAAGATGTAATTGGTGGGTCCCAGCAGACAGGGGGAAACATTTTTTTCCGCTAAATACGGTGGCCCGTCCGGCGGATCCCCGCTGTCAGGTGGAGGAATAATTATTTTCCGCGTAATAAGGAGGCACTTCCTTGCTGCGGCCGTGGACCCAGCTGTCAGCCTCTCCACGTACAGTCCATGCCCGATGGAAGCCATTCCTTGACCACGTTGACCACGCCGCCGAGAACACCAGGGCGGTGGACGACGGCGAGGCCTAGGAAGGGGATGACGCGGAGCCGGGGAAGACGCGGCAGTGGATGCCCACGCGTAGAGGAGTATGAGGGTTCAATCGTTCGGCTGCGGTGTGAGGCTGCCGTCGTCGTAGAATAACACGGGATGTGGGTGCGTAGAGGGATGGCCTGGCCAGCGGTGGGAGTAGTAGGGGGCGGTGAGGCCTCCGCGGCATCACAGCCGGCCACGGGCGGCAGGAGCAGGCGGCACGACCGGCGCTGCTTTGGGCGGCTGGAGCAAGAAGACCAGAGGTTGAAGAAGCACTACGGCCGTTGGATGGACATCGTACGATCACTGGAGCTAGAATCGTTCATATATTGACTAAAGTTGACAAAGGCCTTCGTCGCAGTCAACTTAGTAGGCCCACAAGTCAGCCTCCCACCAAGGTTGGTCCCAGCTAGCAGAGGGGTATTCATTTTTTTGTGCTTCATAAGAAGGCACTTCCGGTGGGTCCAGTGACAAATGGGGAACGTTTTTTCGCGAAATCGGTGGCCCGCCCCTGTGGGTCCCAACAAATGGGAAAGCGTTTTTTTCACAACATCTGGTGACCCGTCCGGTGGGTCCCTGCTATCAGGTGGAGGAATAATTATTTTCCGCATAATAAGGAGGCACTTCCTTGCGGCTACCGTGGACCTAGCTGTCAGCCTCTCCACGTACAGTACTCTTCCGATGGAAGTCGGTCGTTGACCACATTGACCACGCCGCGCCGAGAGCACCACGGCGGTGGACGACGGCGAGGCCTAGGAAGGGGACGACGGGGAGCCGGGGAAGACGCGACAGTGGAAGCCCGCGCGGAGAGGAGTACGAGGGTTCATTGGTTCGGTTGTGGTGTGAGGCTGCCGTCGCCGCAGGGCCTGGCCAGTGGTGGGAATAGTAGGGGGCGGTGAGGCCTTCACGGCAGCACAGCCGGACACGGGCGGCTGGAGCAAGAACACCAGTGGTTGAAGAAGCACTACGTCATTGGATGGCCATCGTGCAGTCCTTTGGAGCTAGAATCGTTCATATTGACTAAAGTTGACAAAGGCCCCGTCTCGGTCAACTTAGTAGGCCCATAAGTCAGCCTCCCACCATGGTGGGTCCCAATAAGCAGGGGGAGTATTCATTTTTTTGTGCGTAATAAGGAGGCACTTCCGGTGGGTCCGAGCTGACAGCGCGGGGAACGTTTTTTCGCGAAATACGCTGGCCCATCCGGTGGGTCCCAGCAGTCAGGGGGGAAACGTTTTTTTCGCGAAATAAGGTGGCCCGTCTGGTGGGTCCCTGCTGTCAGGTGGAGGAATAATTATTTTGCGCGTAATAAGGAGGCACTTCCTTGCGGCCGCCTGGACCCAGCTGTCAGCCTCTCCACGTACAGTACTCTTCCGATGGAAGTCGGTCGTTGACCATGTTGACCACGCCACGCCGAGAGCACCAGGGCGGTGGTCTGGACGACAATGAGGCCTAGGACGGGGACGACGCGGAGCCGGGGAAGACGCAGCAGTGGTAGCCCGCGCTGAGAGGAGTACGAGGGTTCACTGGTTCGGCTGCCGTCGCCGCAGAATAATAGGGGGTGTGGGTGAGTAGAGGGATGGCCTGGCCAGCGGTGGGAGTAGTACGGGCGGTGAGGCCTTCGCAGATCACAGCCGCCACGGAGGCAGGAGCACGCAGCGGCACGACCGCGCTGGTTTGGGCGGCCGGAGCAAGAAGACCAGAGGTTGAAGAAGCACTCACGGCCGTTGGATGAACATCAGACGGTAACAAGAGCTAGAATCGTTCATATTGACTAAGTTGACAAAGCCCTCCGTCCCCGTCAACTTGGTAGGCCCGCAAGTCAGCCTCTCACTATGCTGGGTTCCAGCTGGCAGGGGGAGTATTCATTTTTTTGTGCGTAATAAGGAGGCACTTCCTTGCGTGCGAAGATAGCTGGTGGGTCCGACATGTTAGCCGGGGCACGCTTTCGCGAAATACGTAGGCCCTTCCGTGGGTCCTAGATGTCGTGGAGGAATAATTATTTTGCGCTGTAATAACGCAGGCACTTCCTTGCTGTGCCGTGGACCCAAATTGTCCGCTTCTCCACGACAGTCCACGTCCGATGGAAGCCGTTCCTTGACCACGTTGACCACGCCGCCACCGAGAGCACTAGGGCGGTGGATGATGACGAGGCCTAGGAAGGGAACGACACGGGCAGGCGAGGAAGACTCGCGCTTGTTTCTCACGCAGCGGAGGGAGTGCGATCAGACGAGGGTTTATCGTTCACCGCCCGCCGGAGAATAACAACAGGTGTGGCCGTGTGGGTGAGTAGAGGGATGGCTAGGCCAGCGATGGGAATGGGAGTACGGGGGCGGAGGCCCTCGCGCAGCACAGCCGCCATGAGGAGGGAGCAGCAGTCTCACCGGGCGCTTGTTTGAGCGGCTGGAGCAGGAAGAGCAGAGATTGAAGAAGCACGACGGCCGTTGGATGGACATCGTACGGTCAATGGAGCTAGACTCGTTCATATTGAGTAAGTTGACAAAGCCCTCTGTCCCCGTCAACTTAGTAGGCCCACAAGTCAGCCTCCCACCATAGTGGGTCCCAGCCAGTGTGGGAGTATTCATTTTTCGTATGTAGTAAGGAGGCACTTCCGTGGAGTCTGAGCCGACAATGGGGGAACATTTTTTCACAAATACGGTGGTCCGTCCGGTGGGTCCCAGCAGTCCGTGGGCAAACGTTTTTCGTGAAATATGGTGGCCCGTCTGGTGGGTCACAAGCAGTCGAGGGAAACGTTTTTCCGCGAAATACTGCGGTCTGGCCCTGGTGGGTCCCTGCTGTCAGGTGGATGAATAATTATTTTGCGCGTAATAAGGAGGCACTTCCTTGCGGCTGCCGTGGACCCAGCTGTCTGCCTCTCCACGTACAGTATTCTTCCGATGGAAGTCGGTTGTTGACCACATTGACCACGCCGCGCCGAGATCACCAGGGCGGTGGACGACGGCGAGGCCTAGGAAGGGGACGACGCGGAGCCGGGGAAGACGCGACAGTGGATGCCCATGCGGAGAGGAGTACGAGGGTTCACTGGGTCGGCTGCGGTGTGAGGCTGCCGTCGCCGCAGAATAACAGGGGGAGTGGGTGAGTGGAGGGATGGCCTGGCCAGCGGTGGGAGTAGTATGGGGACGGTGAGGCCTCCAGCGGCAAAGACACCCGGCCACGGGAGGCAGGAGCATGCGGCACGACCGGGCGCTGCTTTGGGCGGCCGGGCAAGAAGACCAGAGGTTGAAGAAGCACTACGGCCGTTGGATGGACATCGCTGACCACGCCCGCCGAGAGCACCAGGCGGTGGACGACGGCGAGGCCTACAAAGGAAACGATGTGAGCGGGCGAGACACGGCAGTGGCTGCCCATGCGGTGGAGAGTACGAGGTTGGTTGGATTTCTTGCCGCCGCCGGAAATAACAGGAGGTGTGGGTGAGTAGAGGATAGACAGCTGTGGATGCGAGTATGATGGTGCCTCGAGGCCTGCCAGCGGCACCGCCGGCCACGGAGGCAGGAGCAAAGCGGTTCCGACGGGCGCTTGGTTTGGGCGGTCAAGGCAGGAAGATCGAGATCAAGAAGCACGATTGATGTTTGATTGACATCTAACGGTCTGACGCTGGTAGAGTCGATTATTGACTAAGTTTCCTTTTTAAGAAACCTTGTGTACGCATGAACTTAGTAGGCCCACAAGTCAGCCTCCAAATCTGTGGCAGACAACATAAAGCCCATTTGCTATTTTTTACAATTTGCAGCCCATTTGCTATTTTTTTATAATTTGCAGCCCATTTGCTAATTCTTAAGTAATTTATTACAGCCCATTTTCTGCCCAGGACCACGGTCAAAAAGTTCAACGTTATTTTGCATATTTCGGTGGAGTCCAAACTGGTGTAATCCCGAAATGATAAACATTTTTTTAAGAGCTTATTGATTTGCCAAAAAAATTGTTTTGTTTTTGTAAGCAAATAGACGTGGGACAATTGAGTTGGTTTAAGGGAAAACCGGTGGTAAAAAAATCAGCGCTGGGTGGGAAAAACAACAAAAATATGGATGTAAATATGAAAAGGGAATTTTATGTGTTTTCAATATAATGATACATGTATATGAACTAGTAAAACTATAGGTAGAGATTAGAAAACGGATGTAGGACATGCGTTTCAAGAGGAAAAATAGAACTGGGTTGTGTGTTTGATTCAGTAACAAAACTGCCTGCGGATGTTGTAAGACAAAATATAACTAACATCGGCGGCCGAGGCCGATGAGATACCTGCTGGATCTTTATGCCCCGTTGTCTTCATGGGCTGGGCCTGTTAAAAACAAAACCAACCTTGGTCAGTCTACAGCCCAGTTGAAACTTGCTCGACCTGAAAAAATAATATACGTGCTCAATAAATGAGAGAATTCTGCAAGCACAGACTGATAACTGGGACGCAACACGGATATTGTTTTTTTATCGTGATAATAAGGGCATCTCCAGCCGCGCCCCTGTGAAGGCCTCCCTCAGGCGATTTTTTCGCCGCGCCAAAAACGCCCAACAAGCGCTCTCAGAGCCCGATTTTCACCGGTTAATGGGCCGAAAATAAAGGCCGGCGACCCAGCCCAACCTGGCCATTGGGGCGACGGGGCGCCCGGGCGAATTGTTTTGGCACGAAAATACGCTGGGCCAGCGGCCAGCCGAGCGCCGGGTTTTCCCCAACGCCTCGGTTCAAGAATCAATGGCAAGGCTGCCGCCGTCAGCCTTTGCCATTGATTCCTCACGGGCGGCGCTTCACGGACGGCGCGCCGATGCTCTCCTCCTCGCGACGCAGCGACATTACCGGGCGCGTTCAAGAGTAAAAGCCGGCGGCCTGCACTCGCCTGTGCCGACACCAGCCCGCCTCGGCGCCGCTCCAGCCCTCCTTCTCTCGCTTCTCCCGAGCGCCGCCCAGCCCTCCCTCTACCTCTCCCGAGCCCGCCCAGCCCCGCTGCCGCCATGGCGTAACGCTTCGGAGATTTAGGCGGCGGCCAACGGCTGCCGCCGTTAAGCCCGCGGTCAGAGTCTCTGGCTCCTGTTCAGCGAACATCTCGCGCCGCCACGGACATGCGCTACAAGCTAACGGGTGGAGGCTCAGCCGGGAGTGCCCATTCGCTGTTCGACGCCGTGGCGGCCGAGGTACTTCGCCGAGGAGGTCGAGATTGTGCGCGCGTCCTCACCGGACGCCTAACGCCTTCTCAAAGACGCCGCCGACAACCACGCTGCCTGGGCGACGTATTTCCAGCGCCCGCCAAAGAAGAACGCTTACGCCCACCAACGGCGCCCGGTGGTCGGGCGGCGGCAGAACAGCGAGGGGCGCCACCTTCGGTGGGCGTCCCGCCGCACACTCGAGGGCGCGGTTTCATGTACCTCGAGGGCGGCAACGACCCGCCGTTGGTGTACCCCCCGGCAAGGGTGGCCGCCCCGGCGCAGCACCGACGCGTCGGGCCATGGGCACCAAGGAGGTTCGGCGCTTCCTCTTCTTCCTCCTCATCGCACTCTTCTACCCATTCCTCCGGCTCTCCGGCGCTGCTCGGCGTCAAGGCCGAGCCCGCGGCGGAGACGCCGCTTGGCCGGCGCACTCGCAGCACCGGGATCGTCATCAACGAGGGCGGCCGGCGCGCCTCGTCCTCGTTGGGTCCTCCGCGCTTCGTCAAGCCAAAGACGGAGCCGGGGCTGGCGCCGGTGAACGCGGAGTTCGACGACGACGACGCGACCCTCGAATGGGCGCGCCAGGACTCCATTGTGTTGGAGAACGCGCGCTGGGAGAAGGAGAAGGAGCGCCAGCGCCGCCTCACGCCGCTTCGAGAGCGCCGACGCGGCCGCGAGAAGCGGGTCGCTGCCTTATGCGATAGCGACGACGACGACGACGACGCTACCGCCCGCTCGCCAAGGCGACGCCGGGCAGTGGTCCAAATAGGCACCAGCGTCAGGAGGAGAAGGCCGGCGATTTATCGATGGCGGCGACGACTTCAGCCACTTTCTTTTACTTTAGATTAGGTTAATGTAATGTTTGGACGAATTTCACCAAACTTGGCATGGTTGGCGAAATATAACTAGTTTTTATCATAACCGCCGAACGGTTTTTTTAAATACGGCGCTGGGCGGCCCTGGGGAACCCATTTGAGGACCGACTCGCCCCAGGCCATTTTTTGCGCCTGCTCACCCCAAAGCGGCGCTTTTTGGATGCCCACAGGGGCCAACAGCTGGAGATGCCCTAAGTACATGCACTTGTTTCAAAAACTGCAGAACTGGGAATTCAAACGGCGGGTGCTTATGCTACCACTCAAATAAAAATCAGGTGCACGAGAATTCGTTTCGAAACAAATGATTCAGCTTTATATCCACGTCGACCCTCGGCATGATGGTTGGAAGCAAATACAAGTTCATACCAAAAGATCGTTAACAACAATACCAACTTGTGGACGACAATGTAGTACAACTACCAATACCAAACTACTCCTGGCCCTAGTGTTCGTCTGGTAGAAAATCTTGCAGAGGACCAGCTCCGCTCCTTCTCTTGCTCCAGTCCCCGATGTGGTACTTGGTGCATCACGCGATTGGTCCTCTCGCTGGTCGAAGTTCTTGTTGGTGTGCAGCACTGTAACCTTTTTTGCTGCCCGTCTGCCGCCGTTGACCATCACAGCAAGGTATTGCCGGTCTTGTGCCACATCGCGTGCATGCCGCACTCCGATCAGATCTTGCGACGCCGTCCACGTGCCCTTTTGAACGCCTCTGAATTGCGCTGAAGAAATGCTTCCTTAGGCCACTCAGTGTGATACCTGAAGTATTGTGGAATACAGGTTTTAGTGTACCTAGTTGTCATTTTCATAACATCTTTGGCAAGTTGCAGTAACTTATTTCACTTTTTATTAACTGTCAAATTGTAATTGTTTCACCAGTTCTGCGTCTAAAAAAAATAGAGCTATAAACAAAGGAATATGTTTGTGCAAGTAGACGGCCGATCGGCGTCTTACCTAGAAGTTTCTCAGGTTGGGTGTAGCATATGCCGTGCTCGCTGTCGATGGTTGGTATGGACAAATCGATGAGAGACTGAAATCTCGCGCTGTCAACACTCACTTTGGCCTCAAGGTGCTCGATCAGCTCCTGATCCGTGGGATCAAACTTGACGCCAGCCGGCAGCACCGGCCAATCGTTCTTCGACTTGCATCGGTAATTGCAATTATATGGTACTCAATGTATGACCAATCGACTGTTTTAAGTGAATGATGAAAGACTTCAACAGAGTAAAAACTCGCGCTTCTTCGACAGTTGTACGAGAGTAATTGCCATGCCGTTTTGCAAGGGCGCTTGTAAAAACTCTAAACTCTATTCTCCTCTTATTTAATGGATGAGGCAAATCTTTTGCCTTCATTTTGAAAAAAAAACGATTTCGACAGATAAGTGGTACTCCAAATCTGATGTCCGGAATACCCGAACACGCCGCCGGGATTCTTGTGTCACCTCACGCGCAGCGTGTTGTCACGTCAATTCAATGTGTGGACATGATGAATAATTTGACCGACGATACTAGTATCGCTATCGTACTACTTACTAGTCGTATTTAGTGTCACAATTTATACATAGGTTTAACTAACAAGTACGCACTTGAAGCCTAAGCGATATATATGTATAAATATGGCTTCTCGCACAAAGATCTCCATCATCATTATCGGTACATCCCTACGCAGTGAGTTAGGATGCACTTGATCCCGTGAAGGTATCTATCCTTCAAACCAGAGGAGTGCTTCAAACTAACAACAGTACATAATATCCAACAAAAGAGGGTCGTGCTACAGCAACAGAATACATGACTCAGTCTAGATATCAACACGAATCAAGTTGTGCATATTTGCTGTTGGCATGAACCACATCGCCGCATGTCGGGTTTGCAAAAGCCATCCATCGCATGGAAGCTTGATGCCTTTCACACAATCAAGATTACCCGGCAACAAGTCTGTGTCGATTTAATCTCTGGGTATGGTGATTCATGAAACCCATGGTATGATGTGTAAACACAGCCCTCGCGAATGGAAGTTGCATAACAAAGTAATCATCACCGTGATATGATCGATGATTGGTTGGATGATCGGATAATTGAGCCCGAGGAACAAGGAGTGGTTGCCGAGGCTGTAAACCCGCCTCCAGCTTGAATACGCTTTGGCCCAACGGAGCTGGGATCTTTCTCGAACACGAAGCAGCCATAGCCATCAATGTCACGAACGCCCCATGCATTGTACTGCATGTGGTTTGATGTAATGGTTTGGTCAATTTGGTATGTGCGAATGAGCATCAAATGACAGCCATCAGCTGAACGAGCGATAAACCAGCACCCATCGGCTGGTATGATTCCAGGTCCTGAATCATGAAGGCCAACGCATTTGTTCGTCTGCTGCAACAATTCAAATTGGAGACCAAAAGGACAAAATAAACAATCATGTTCGTAGTATGTGTGGAATTAAGATTATTATAACAGTGACACATATCATAGGCATGAGAATTGCAATGCCGTGGTCATAATCATACCCCAAGTTAAAAAATAAGCCAATGGCTTTCATATTCTAGCAACATGTCATGGTTCAAACATCATGCAACAATGAGAGGAAAATAGCTATGACAAATAGCCTACTCATATTCTACCATAGCACTTACTACTACTATTCTCATATCAACTCTAAGCAATAACATGCGTTGTTATAAAAATCTAGTAAACGAGAGTAACATATAGCAATCATGATGTTATGCTCATAATATGTATTCTAACAATCATTAGATGCCAATTGTTCATATCAACTCTAACAATAACATGTGTGGTCATAAAAATCTAGGAAATGAGAGGAACATATAGCAATGATGTGGTTATAGACATGCTATGCATTCTAAATTTGTAACAAATGAACAGCAAATGTATTCATAAGGTAATGAGATGAGATAGAACAATTACACGACAGATTCCAGCGGTATATGCAGCCAATCTGGCAAGGCCGATCACAGTAAACGATGCCATCATGCACTATAGCATCGCATGTAAATGTTGCCTCAACAAGATTGATGATGAGCCATAACCATGTATGGCGACCGGATTCCGTGATAGACTAATCCCATGTTGAACAAGGCAATGAGCTTGTAATCCATGTAGTCTTCTCGATGATGTGGGCACTTCGCAGATTACAACTTTCGCAAATAGAGGTCGAGCCAAAAGCTTGACACGTCTCGTGCGTAGTAGGCAGGAGTGTCCGGCGGGCCGCGAGGCTCGATGTCGGCGGTATCCAACGATGGAAGGGTGATCTCTCACTAGTAGGAAAAAGCCTAGCAGCAGCGCGGGTTTTGGGCCTATTAGTAGCGCGGGGGCCGGCGCTACTAATAAGGCGCTTCACAGCTAACTTATAGCAAGATGGCGGGTGCCACCAGCGCTACTACTACGCCCTTTAGTAGTAGCGTGGGTAAAACCCGCTACTACTACTACTGAGTTTTTTTGAATTTTTTGAAAAATATTTCGATTTTTTCCCTAATTTTCAAATTTTTGAATTATTTTAACCTCAAATCTCTAATCACCCCTCATCGCTGCTCAATTTAATCTCTAATCACCCTCATCATTCTAAATCATCTAATGTTCCGGTCGGTCACCCATCCTCTCACTACTCCAGCCTGAGAACGCTTAACTTCCGGGTTCTATTCTCCCTCGCTTCCAAGTCTGCACTTGTTGTTTTCCTGACAATAGTAAGATGTCAATCCTATTAACCTCAGGAATTTAGCTTGAGCATGAAGTCACACATTTCACTATTTGAGTTTGAAACTATTGTTCTCAAAAATTAGTAACACTAATATTTCTTGAATAATTAGTTTGACCATAGTTTGACCACAGTTTGACCAGATTTGACCAAAATTCAAAAAAACTAAAATAATTATTTAGTAACACCAATATTCTAGAATAATTAGTTTGACCATTGTTTTACCATAGTTTGACCACACAGTTTGAAATTTTTTCGATTTTTTCCACTCTAGATCTTAAAAGCCCCGTAACTTTTTTTCTGTTTGGTTTTTGAGGATTTTGAAAATGTTTAACAGGGTCCCCCCAGTTAAATTTGGATGTAACTTTCCGAGTAGATGATTTTTCATATAAAAAACTTTTTCATCCGAGTTAGTATGCAAAAGTTATGCCCATTTTTACAAATTCTCGAGAGATTTTGCAAATAAAGTCAAAATTCATATTTGCAAATTTTCCCAACAACTAGACCACATATCACATGGGAAACTTATTTTCTTTTATTTTTTTTGACATTTTCATCATTTTCTTTTATTTTTTTGACATTTTCATCATTTTCTTTTATTTTTTTTAAAACTGAAAAGGCGATCCACGAGGGGGGGGGGGTAGAGTTCGAAAATGGGACCTTTAGTAGCGCCGGATTTTTACCCCTCGCTACTACTATGGCACCACTTAGTAGTAGCGAGGGCTAAAACCAACGCCATCGCTATCAAACTTAGCGAGGGTCAAAAACCCGCGCTACTACTATGGCATGTCCCGGGGGGGCACGGTAGAGACCGCTTAGTAGTAGCGAGGGTTAAAAACCCGCGCTACTACTATCAACTTAGTAGTAGCGAGGTTTAAAAACCTCGCGCCATCGGTAGCAGTAGCGAGGGTTTTTAACCCTCGCTACTAGTAACTTTCTGTGTATAGGCTTTTCCCTAGTAGTGTCTCGCTGGGTGTAGATATCCATGAGACGCCACGGACTACCGGTGTGGTGGATGAGGACGATCCAGTTGGCCTTCATGCCCACCCAGTAGTGGCCGCGCATGAAGGACAGGTGGACGGGTAGTGGTAGCATGTCGACGGCACCACGGCAACCTCTGTAGGATCTTCAAGTCGGTGTCTGGGCCACCGCGAGGATCGGGCATCGCAAAGGTGGTGTCTTGAAAAGAGCCGGCGGTTCGCGAGTGCATTTAGTAGACTGCAAAGACACTGCAGAGCATGCGGCGGGGCATTTGATCGACGGTGCTGAGTAGGTGCATACGACTATAGATCTGCTCCAAGAGAACATCGGGGAGGGAATTCCAATCGCGGCTCTGCCTGTCAGTTGGTTCTGCCATTGAGGTTTTCGGTGCCTGCGAGCCAGCGGGGAAGTGGATTCGGGCGGGCGAGCGAAGAAGCTTCTCCTCGTGTGGTCGAGTAGTGAGCGGGGGGATATGGTACGCGCGAGCTACCAAGGAATATTGCGCGGGCGAGAGAGCAGTGAGCGGGGGGAAATGGTGTGTGGCCGATGATGGGGAAGAGAGGAGGAAGAAGAAGAGAGGAGGAAGAAGAGTGGAAGACGGGGAATAAAGTGCATTAAATCTCAATTCTACTACTACTACCAGGATATAGGCACCGCCCAATCGGAGTGTAAATAGTTACACCGATGACATGTGGGTCTACCACAAGAGGGCCCATATGTCGCTTAATGGAGGACACATGTGCGTAGGCGTATTTACGGAAGTGTGCTCTCTTGGCAAACATGATGGTAGTACCGGGTAAGGCTGATTAAGTAACACTAACACGCTGGTTCAGCTTATTAATTACGTGTCCCATCTCGCTGCAGCTGCGTGTATTGTCACTTCACTGCGAAGAGTAGTTGAATAGTTCTCTCTGACCGAGATGGGGAATGATGGGTCGCGAGGATTACCTTTCTACAGTATCCCTATGCCTCTACGCTCACTTCACTCATTTGGCTCCGTAACTAGTCACTTGTTGAAATCTGTAGAAAGACAAATACTCCGTATTTGGGGAACAAGAGGGAGGACTTTACTCCGTCTTTGGAGTATTTGGGAACAGAGGAGTATCACCATATGGAGGGAACAGAGGAAGTTTGAAATATGAACATGTCAATGGGAGGGAGTAAGCCCCATGCATGCATGCATGCATGCAACATGCAACACTCACACGTACTCCACATGGACGCATGCAACACTCACGCACCCCATGCGGCACATAGCACACGCATTTAACACACACGCTCACGCCTAAGTGCTCAACCTACTCCCTACGTCCGTGAAAGACTGTACATTTAGAGATTTACACATTGACCAGGTATAATTAACGCCCAAAAGTAGCAGACTTATGTGTGCATGCGACCATTGAGATAAGAAGATTAAATGAAGGCTGTTGCATCTTTGTAACTAAGGATAGACATGTAGCCTATACCTGCAGCACAAGTTGGTGCATTAGTCAATCAATATCGATTTAGATTAAAGGCTAAATGCATTGGAAGTGTAGATGTACATCATGTACTACTACACTCTTTGTTTTATAGCCGATGTACACTCTTTGTTGGAAGGCCGAGGGAGGACACGTGCATGCACTCACATACACAGCCAGTGCGGTTCAGCGCAAGGGTTGGACTCGTGGTGGCGCCAGAAGTTTTGTTTAACTGATTTCTTTGTTCGCCAACCTATGTGTGGGACCCCGAAACCAGGTGACAATTTAACCAGTCAACAAAGTGCCACGTCGACTATGTGGCCGATCAGTAGATTGCAATATGGTGCTCTACGATGAGCTAGTGATTGTATAACCGACGCAAAACTATATATAGTGACCGTAAAGAGCGTATTGTTACATACGTTGACCGCCAGTTATCGTTTCAAATTAAGCCATATTAATCGAAAAGGACGCAGTATGGACTACTACTAGTACTAGTACTGCTTTGATGTGTCCCATCAACTCGCCGA
This sequence comes from Aegilops bicornis, assembly GCA_021605145.1. NCBI lineage: Eukaryota > Viridiplantae > Streptophyta > Magnoliopsida > Poales > Poaceae > Aegilops > Aegilops bicornis. The sequence continues at coordinate 2,192,047 of JAHIAL010000030.1, forward strand.
ACGAGGAGAAACTTGCTTACTACGCCTCTCCCTCGCCCACGCGCGCGGTGGTTCGCAGGACGAGGAGAGGGTTTTGACTACATCGCCCTCTCCCTCTTCCTCTCCCTCGCCCTCGCCCTCGCCCTCGCGGTGGACGTGCAGCAGTTCAATCGGTGTCAGATTGCCAGACGCATATTGTATTGTTGTATCATCATCGTTGGACCTTCCGAAGAGGCGAAGAGGCAACTGCAAGGTTCAGACGAGTACGAATCGTTGAACCTCCCGAAGAGGCAAAGAGCCAAGCGCAAGGTTTTATAGGAGTTGTCGTCCTAGTAGGAGTGTACTACAACTATAGCGAACGATGCTACTGTATGATGCCACCATGTCACGTATATCCAAAGCTGTGCCACCTTTTTTTCCTCAAAGAGCGTGTTGGAGCCCGTGCAACAACCACACAAGTTGCATGTACACATAACACATTTACTAGTAATAAATTCTAAAGGACAAATGCCAGTATTCCACACAAGTTTATCTCCATTTCATGTGATAAATTTGTGCACGACTAGTCTACATATATTCACAGCGCTACCGTTCACAATTACCGTACTCCACTTACACGTTATAGATGGGCTACATGCATGTCCTCCTGCAGGTTCCAGTCCCAGGTGTTCTTCATGGATGGCATGATCCATAGCGGTGGGCAACGAGAATTATTGTCGCAGCTTTCTAGTCCGCTTCCACACGATGGAGACTCATCCAAGCTGAAGTGGCATAAATCATGGATAGCGTGTCCCAGCATGTCGTTCATCCGGTGGTGCGCAATGAAGACACAACCATGCTTTATGAACGGCAGGCCTTTCGTGTCGTGCTCGGAAGGTGGCATCCGCTTCACAATGGGGTAGCTTTCCCCGATGAGAAGCGAGTGTCGGTGTCAAAACCGGCGGATCTCGGGTAGGGGGTCCCGAACTGTGCGTCTAGGCGGATGGTAACAGGAGACAAGGGACACGATGTTTTTACCCAGGTCCGGGCCCTCTCGATGGAGGTAAAACCCTACTCCTGCTTGATTAATATTGATGATATGGGTAGCACAAGAGTAGATCTACCACGAGATCATAGAGGCTAAACCCTAGAAGCTAGCCTATGGTATGATTGTTGTTCGTCCCCACGGACTAAAAACCTCCGGTTTATATAGGCACCGAACAGGGTTAGGGTTACACAGAGTCGGTTACAAAGGTAGGAGAACTACAAATCCCTAAAGCCAATCTTGCCTTCCACGCCAAGGAAAGTCCCATCCGGACACGGGACGAAGTCTTCAATCTTGTATCTTCATAGTCCAGGAGTCCGGCCAAAGGTCATAGTCCGGCTATCCCGACACTCCCTAATCCAGGACTCCCTCAGCGAGTACTCTCCAAGAGTGTTCCTCGGCACCCACGTAGCATCACGGGGGTCGAACTCGTCGCCGTTCATCTGGTACACGCGGCATCCCAGATCTGGACACATGGTGACGTACATAGTCAAGGTCCATGCATAATAATGTTGTGCTCAAATATGGCGGTCAGTAATACTGTGCAGAAAATAGTACTACTCCGGTATAGAGGAAGTAAAATAACCGGCTTATTATATATAGCCACTCTTGGCTACATGGATGAGATAGTAAGACATGGAAAAACAAAAATCCGACTACCCCTCAACGTCAGCAACTCTATCGGAGTCAACGGCAACCATGGCCGTGGAGCAAAGTGGGACTGTTCAAGGATTGTCCCATAGAAGAACCTTCTCCTCGAGGACGCATGGAAGACCAACAAGCATGGCCTTTTCCCAAACCTGTTTAAGCAGCGTCTTGAAAAAGTTGGTGCAGGAAGCACCGAGTCTTGCGGTGGTGAGGACGTCGGAGCGGCGTGCGATTTCTCCCAGAGGATCGTCGTCCAAGGTCTCCCAGCCCCGACGAGGAGGAGAACCGCCTGGCGAATCCATGGGAGCAGCGACAAACTGCCTTCTCTTCGGGGGGAGGGGAACTGGCGAGGAGGAGATAAGAGCGTAGTAACCGCAGGGCCTCGTCCCTTCCAACTGTAGATCGTTCCTCAGCAAAGGGGTGAGGCTATTATTTACTACTAGTACTAGCATTATGGAACGTTATGGGATTGCATTATACTATAAATAATAGCACTAGTAAGAAATTTTTGGCACTAGGTAGTAGTTTTGGCGTGGATTAAGAAATTTTGGGTATGTTTTGCCATTTTTGTACACGCCAACTAGTGTCAAAAAACGTCTTACATTATGTGACGGAGGAGTACGATTGCATCAGAAAGCAGTACCAAGATTACTTTTCTCAACTACGAGTATTAGTGTGATGTACTGTACTTCTAGTCTAGTCTAGTCTAGTATAGTGCACCAGTTTTGAACTCTTGAATCTCAGGGCCAAGGAGCTACAGTTGGAAGTGGAGGGTACTACTGTTCTCTAGAACCATCGTTGTACTATCAATGCAAGGGAAGTACACATGCGTAGTGGCCTAGTGGGTTCCCTCGATGCTATATTCAGCCGCTCCTCTCACGTAGGAGTAGCTGGCCTACTCAGCCGCTCCTCTCACGCACACACTAGCAGCCTATTTATCAGCGACGGTTACTGCGGGGGCAGAACATTTGAGTTATTTGATACAACGAGACTAGGCTTTTCGCTTCCATTTGTGGAGGTGTAATGGATCTCGTCGAACTTTGTTAGTAGTTCCTTCTTTATGAATGAGATGAAGCAAAGCTTTTGCCTCCGTTTAAAAAAAACACGTCAAGAGGAATTTCTTTTATAGTAGAGCCGATAATGGAGTGAAGTCCATGCGTGCAACGCCACAAGCTACAGAGTACTAGTAGTACAACACTTTACATAGAGTACAGAGCCATATTGCATAGTTCCCAATGCCCCGCTAGGCTTTTCCGGCCCCTCGGGCTTAATTGGGAGGCGCTAGTTTAAATATGCTACTACTAGCTGATGAGGAAGCTGCAAGCGAGGTGTGGCTAGGGCAAGCACGCGAGCCACGGGATGCTGGGAAGGAAAACCCGTTCACGTGGCTAGGCTGTCCAGTGCACCCAGATTGTGGGGCCGCACGTCCGTTTGACTTCAAAACTCAAACTACCCGTAAAATATTGGCTCATGCAGTGAAGTGTAGTACTAGTATTATTCTTTTTAAAGGCCGCCGTATGCTCGCCGGGATCAAACCCACAAACGAGGTATACACTCGCGACCACTAGTAGTACTCGTTGGAGTACAACGCAACCTATAATCGCCTTTTGTCGCTAGTAGTACGTACATTGTTCCTTACAAGAAACCTCTAATAATGCAAGAAACCACTAAAATGCCAAGAAACTACTACCACTTGCATACGTGGCAGACTTAAGATAAGACAACCTTATCAACCATTATACATGCTCTTACCAACCAAAATCCTCGAGTGACCTGCTACCTCCGGCCCGTCCACCTAGTCATCCTCGGCCATGGGACGCGCTACCGCCGCCGTATGCGAGGTGAAAACCGCCGCGTGCGGAGCCCATGTTGCGGCAGCCCAGATGCTAGCTCCGTCACGCCGCGTCATGCTAGCTAGCCAAGATAGCTCTGTCAGCTGCTTGTCTGCAAGGTTTGCTAGCTAGATTGGCACAGCAAGCTGGCGGCTTGCTGCACGCCTTGGCGCTTAGGCCAGCCATCCGCTCGAGTGAAGGCCAGCGGTGACTTGCTCGCCGTGAGTCACGCTCGGGCCAGCCTGCCAACCTGTGGAGGCCAGCGGCGTCTGCCCGTCCAACTCGCTCATCACCGGGCGCCACCGACGAACACGCATCAGATCTTGTTTGAAGTAATGTTCAGGAAAAATAATGATTTGAGGGGAATAACAGGGTAGAAGGTCGATGTGGGTCCCTCGTGTCAACGGTCAAACAAAATGTGTTGGTTTAAGCTGCCTCACAAGACGGACGTGTGGGCCAACCCAGTCATAAATGGGTTTAAACGAACCTAATCGGTGGGAGTACTAGGTAGTACTACCTCTCTCTCAGTTACATACGGCGCATGCTGCACTTCCCTAGGTCGTCAATTTGACCAACCTAATACAAGTCATATATTACAAAAAATATACCAACATAAACTATGGAGTTTCTACTTTCGAAAGGTATAATTTTCGTGCTATATAGTTTATATTAGGGTGATAAAATTGACAACCTAGGTATACGCGCAAGACTTGTAAACTGAAATGGAGGTAGTAGTAGTTTTTGGCGTGGATTAAGAAATTTTGGGTATGTTTTTGCAATTTTTTGTACAATAGATTCTTCCTAGGGTTGGTTGAAAGTGGTAGTTTTTTGTTAAATACTCTACATATTGTAAGTAGGAGTGAAAGTTAAGCTTTGGAAGCCAATAAGCAAGGCTAGTTACATAGTGCATATGTGTACATGATTGAAAGTAAATATCAACCATGAGTGACTAATATCTTGATGGAAAACTCAAACTATGGAATACTAGAAAAAAATACATGGTTGGAAATACTAGCAATGTTCATGTCCGCAGTAAACGAATCATAATTAGAATAATACTTATTCACAAACTTGGTACAAAACACCCTAATTTTTATATACATATGTATATTATGTTTCAGTTATAATATATTCCTTGGGCTGTTTTGGTGAGGTCAGGGAGGGATGTGGTTGGTTTTAAGATACTAATTATGGGTTTTTCTGCAAATTGGTAGACAAGTGGGATGTTGGTGAGAAAAGGCAACAACTTACCTCACAATCGTTAGATGTAGATCTAATGGTCAGAAACGACAGATGGCAGACACACCAGCATCACCAACTTAGTCTTGTGTAGGAGTACTAGCAAGATCCGTGCATTAACGGAACATCAAGATGCATTTTTTTATAAAAACACTTGTTGTGATTGACCCTTATGAGTAATCCCATGTGTAAAAACTAATGATATCTCGAGAAATATGAGATAAGGTGAAGAGGAGTTGGGTGTGGTGGTGGTTGGTGGTCTGACCGAGCGGAGGCATGGGGATTGACAACGCCGGCAGCCATTTACTAGGCCAGTTGTTCTGCAGGCTTCCTTTCTTAATTGCTCAACAATGAGGTTTGTTGGAGATAAGGATGAACGAGGGAAGGCCTTGTCTGCAAATGTGGAGGGGGGTGCGGGTATCTTTAAGTTAATTTCCATCCGTCAGATATAGATCAGATGGTCTATATTGCAAGATGGCACACGTACCATCATCACCAACTCGGTTTTTTATAAAACAAGAAATATAAGTATGGAGATACAAACGTATTATCGATACTTGCTTCCGTAAACTAGCATCTACATTCTATTCGACGCCTCGTCATGTGGGGCCTTAGCACAATGACTTCTCGACTGTGTAAAACAAAGATTTTCCCGTCACGACAAGGAGGGGGTGACGGCGCGCACTTTTTGGCTTGCTCTAGTCCTAGTAGTCATACTAGGTGGTCTAAGCACGTGTAGATTTATTCTTTTTCACGTCTCCGTGTTCGCCGTACTGCCACGACTGTTATGAGTAGACGGTAAGTTATTCATTGTTGAGCGTGTTTGCGAGAGAGAGAGAGATAGTGTGCGTGTGCGATATGTTAGAGACTGAGGCAATGATAACAAATTCTTTGTGTCTATGTGTGTGGGGGATAGAGAGAGACATGTACATGGGGCTTTGTGTTGTGTAACGTGGAGACACATATACATAATTAGAGAGTGAGTGTGTGAGATACACATGCGACATGGGGAGAGATGAGGCTCCAGATAAATGGGTGTTTGTGCGTGTCTGTGTGTGTTTGTGCACTGCTTGTGTGTGTGACAGGAGAGAGTGTATGTGGAGTAGAGAGACCACTGATTATGTAAACCTAGTATAAGGGAAGGGGAATGGTGTGACATGTGTAGTAGCGAGATAGCACGAGTACGCAAGGGGGAGCAGACTATTTGGAAGAGACATCGAGTGTGTGTGTGTGTGTGGGAGAGGGGTGTGAGAGCGAGAGAAAGAGAGAGAGCTAGCGACGAGAGAGAGAGAGAGAGAGACATAGAGACAGAGAGACAGAGAGAGAGAGGAAGAGAGGGGGCGAGAGAGGGGTCGTTTGTGTCCATAAATGGCGTATAGATAGGGAGACAATGTTGATGTTGTCCGAAATTGGCCTATGAACGGAGATGCGAGGGAAGCGAGTCATCGTGTGTGTGATAGGGACTTCATGAGAGATCTAGAATAGATGGTGTAGAGAACAATGTGCGAAATCGAGAACGATTATACATTAGGGAGCTATGCAAAGAGTCACGACATATATGTATACATGGAAGGAGCTGGGGCGGGTCCGCATGTGGGAGAGATAGAAAGAGGAGAGTGGTGCACAAGGAGATAAAGTGTGCTTGTTTGAAGTGGGGGTGGTGTGTGAGGTGAGTGCGCGAGAACCACATAACTAGGGTGATAGACGTTTGGGGGCGACGTTTTGTGTGTATGGGAAATATGCACTCTACATAGTGCGTGTGCTTGGGTAAGAGAGATAGCGGGAGACCTAGAGAGTGAGGGAAGAGATGTGTGCATGCCCGAGAGACAAAGTGATAGAGACCTATGTTGGGGTCCGGACTTTACAAGAGAGAGGGGTGTTAATGTGCTCGTGTGTTGGTGTCTGGGGGAGAGAACGACTTCTCTATGTGTGTGTGTGTGTGTGTGTGTGTGTGGTGGTGGTGGTGGTGGGGGGGTGACTTCAGATAAAGAGTGAGGTGTCTATATTTGAGGGACTTTAGCGTAATTGAGATATTGTGCACTCATGGTTGATCAATTTGTTTCACAGTTTGTACTATGAGATAACGATACTTTTGAACATGCGTGATATACCTTGATGTACCTGAATTACAAACCTAAGATTGGAATTTTGGAATTCGACTCCATCATTAGCTTTTGTAATTCATTTAAACGGAGGTACATTTTTAAGCGAATTTCGTGATTCCAAATTCATATATCAAACCTAGAGATATACATGACACGGGCATGTTCAAACTTTATAATCATTCACTTTATTCATACACATACACATTTTTGCTTTTGTCATCATATTTAGGATAAACACATTTGGAATTTCATTTGAATTGGACCGTATGATGGTATTTGCTTGTAGTAGCTCAATGATCCATATTTGAATTGAATGGACAATCTAAGTTTCGAGTTGGAGACATTGATTTTCAAAACTTGCACATTTTCTTTATGCAAAACAAAAAAATTGTCGGCCATGATATCATAGTCGGTATTACGAGAGCAGAATACTTACAATTTTAGGCGCCAAAAGCTTTCAAACTTCCCGCTCACATCGAAATATCACGCGCCCGAAAGTTTAGCCCTGCGATATTCCTGTTTTACCCCTGCCACATGAACGGAGAAGGGCTGCTTTGGTAACTCCATTGTTTTCGCCTCTTTGCCCCCAACATTCTTCCCAGAGCCCCTCCTTCCTCCCCCGACTTCCCCCAACCACGGCAAGAAGTCATTAATCTAGTCCTCCGCCGCAGCGGTGGACCTCACACCCCGCCAGATCTACCTTCCGCACCTTGGAACCCCCAACTGCCAACTCACCACTTCAACGGAGCCGCTTCAGCGACTGGCTTGTCCACCGCTCCAGATCTCCTTGACCGCCATCATGGTTCACCGCACAGGATCTGCTTAACCGGCGCCATCGTCCACCATAGCGTAGGCCCTTCACTAACTCCCTAGTCCTCCCCTTCGCTGGCCCTTCATACAAGCCGCCGCCGCCTCGGCAGATTCGCCACCGAAAGCACTGCATAACGCGCCCGGTTAAGCTTCGCTCCATCAGACCGGATCCGCTCCACGGACGCCATATTCAACTCCACCGGCCCTGCTTACCGACGCCGCAGCTCGATCAAAGTTATTTCGATTTGTACTCCTTCGGTATTTCTCTTTATTGTGCAACTGTTCACTTACCACAGATGAGCTTTCTTGTATGTCGATAGGGCGCCGCAACCGTAGCAACCGGAGCCGCTTCAATGACGGGCGACATACCGCCCAAACTCAACCGCAACACGAGCACCATCGACTATCCTTAGCTATCAAGTATGACAATGATACCCATACACCGCCGAGAATCGTGTACTATCATCCAACGGCCGGCGCCACGCTCACTTTCCTAGCATAAGCACCGCACCTTTGAATTTCTTCAGGCATCATTCCGCTTTTTCATGAGACGCTAAGTATTCTCGCTTTGCACCCGTAGGGCCATACTTCCGCAAAGGAACATGTTACATGTGCTAAATTACATACCAAAGTGCACATATAGTTAATATGCTTTAGTTTTGTTCTGATGCTACCCGCTGGTTCCATCGACCGTTAATGTTCTCTATGCTTAATTACACATCAGCAAACTAGCATGTGGTTCCACCGCTTTTTGTTTGTTTTACCCTACATTTTCTGATGCTAGCTATTACATCACCGCTCCGAGCCTCCTGCTCATTACTTGTTTGTGTGTTCTTGATCTTCCCAAGTTGCATGACTAATTTGTCGCTTCTATTAATTATGGAGCTGCCAACCCCATCAAGCAAAATATTTGTTCTTTTGGGGCGGCACCTCGAACAAGCATAAAATAGAGGGAAGCAGATATATTATCGCAGTATGCACACACCCTTATTTCATTAGTTTAGATGAACCATTGATGATCAATTCGGACCAGCGCATGCGATTAAAATTAATTTTACCTAAATAGATGGTGCAGAATAAACTACAACAACTAGATTTGCAACCACGGGATGCTGACGATATTTTCAAAGAACATTGCAACAGCAGCTAGGCTTCACAGCAACATATGGTAATCCAATGTGTTTTAGTACATGTGAAATGTAATGCGAGTGGGCTGCTTTCTTGGCTTGTGCCCTCAACGTGTAATCCTACCGAATTACAAATAGTTCAGTTGTTCCGCTGGTCTGTATTGCTTGATTCGGATGCTTGTTTGTTGTTACGCTATACCTGAAGTTGGCCAATATGTCAAGCGTGCTCGCTGTACTATCGTAATAAGAAAATGCATGCCTATTTCATTTGAGTCCTTAACTTTTCCTCTCAACTTCATCACAAGACTGTCTTTGTAGTTTATATGAGGCCACACTGTTAAGTGCTTTCTCAGATTATTTCTACTGCTTAGATGCCTTGGCAACTTAAATATAGTTGTCGTACACTCCCTTTCAACTAGGGATGTCAACTGGGTCCCGTTTAATCCCGATTAAAGTCCACTAGTGGTATGATAGTTTAGAAGAGTTTTTGTTTTTTGAGGAAAATGAACTAGGGGGGAAGCAAAAACTAACTAGATGGGACTGGCAGATGTCGTTTATTAGCCACTTACATCCCTAGTTTCATCTTACCATTTTAATTTCTTTTATTGATGCTGCTTGAACCATTCAAATATAGTTTGCCATGCTCGGCAATAATTGGTCTGGATTTACCATGCAAGCTTACTGCATGGATCATACGGTAACTATCTCTTACTTATGTCCGGCGGAAACCTTTCAGATGTCGCTCACACTAGGACACAATGTACAACCCCGAAATCTATTTGTGGAAGCAAAGGCGCCATCCATGTTACCAGATGGTAGCAGTTGAGAGGCAACACCGCCGGAGAGCAGTCTAAGCACAGATATTATAGTGCTTGAGGCTCTACTAGAGGCAGAAAGAGATGGTGTGGCTGCCATGAATGAGGTAACCTTTATCTTGAAACTGGAAATTACGGAATTAGCGGCACGCATTATGCAAGCAACCCAAGAATTGGAGGAAGTAAGAATGTTGCATTTGAAGACGGAGGAGGTCCTGCTGTTTCTGCTATCTGAAGCCCAAGGTAATCCCGGTTCTTATTTAGATACCAGTTGAAATTGTCATTAGATTATTGTACTTGCATGTTGTGTCATGTCTCCGAATGGATTATGTTGCAAGACCCCCTATGTTGTCTGGAATTCCATGTTGTCCATGTGTTGTAATGATCCGAATTTTTTAGGCGAGGTAATCCTCAGTACTTGTATGATTGACATAAGGTGAACTGTTTTTCGTGTGAGCATATTGTATTGGATGAAATAACTGTTTGAATCAGAGTGTATCCAACCTACTGAATTCGAGGATCACGGCATTTCTAAATCATAATCATATATAAAGGTGGAATAAATCTTTGGTGTGGTGTTGAAGAAATAAATAACAAAACGATAATTATCTCTGTGGATATTCGTAATCGAATACAAATTGGATTTGAATTTAGTTTGCCAGGTCCCAGGGCAAACGTGAATGCTAATTCTCCCAAGTTTTGAACGAAGCCACTAAACATCCACTATAATTTGTGGGCTGCTCGACGCAAGTGTTTGCGAGATGGAAATTACTGTCTACCCCTGACACTGGGTACATCCTTATCGACCGGATTTACACTGCTGTCGATAGGGGTAGACTAGTAACTTCAATCAGACGTGACACGACGGCCTCTCGAGCCCATTCGGACACGGTGGGCGCCAAACGTATGGCAAAACACATTTGATTCAAGCTCGTCCGAAAGACATGTGTCTCTCCCTCCATTTCCCCATTCATCCATGGTGGGCGGCAAAACAAACTCTCCTCGTCCGAAATCGATGTAGGCTAATATTTTAAATAGGGGCAGATGTGTAACTTCCATCAGACGTGACACAACCGCCCTACCTGTCAGCCCCGTTCATACACCATGGGCGCCAACCGTGGGTGGCAAAACACCCTCTCCTCGCCCGAAATAGTTACCGGCAAATATTTGGGAGATGCGAGATTACCGTCCTATCCCCAACCGACGCGATGTCCGAATTTTCAACGGGGATAAGTTCGTAACTTTCCCCGCTTCGCAGAAGCGCAGCGTCCCAAAGTTTGAGATCCCCCTCCCTCCATTTCCCCATTCATACACGGTCGGCGGCACGGCATCTCCGCGATCGCGCCAGCCTCCTTCGTCCGCCACCCCATCCTCCACCTTACCGAGCTGCCATTTTACCCCTGCCTGCCCACCGCAAGAGATGGACGTCTCACATCCACGGGCGCCGACCAGATCCTTTCATCGCCTTCCTCTCGCTTCATCGGGCGCCGTCGTCCACCTTGCCGCTGCTGCCTTACGCATCGCCGCCCACGGCAATGTGGATATATCCCTCACCCGCCGCCTTCCGCCTAAAGTCTTCTTCCCCGCCGCCGATAGCCATCGCACTCAAGCAGCACACTCAATGTATCAAAGATAGGCCTACACGGCGTCACAAGAGAGGTGGTACTCTTCCATATGTGCTTAAGTTATTGATCTCACCCGAAAATAGATCGTAATTTGTTTATCAGATTTTCTTGTCCGTACCAAATCGTAGTGGCTAGTTGAAAGCAAACATTGGTTATGGTAGCTTTCTCCGGTTTGCACCTTCAGATCCGCCATGGCACGGGCACTATACTCGTAAAGCTTATGGTTTCCCCTCTTTATATTCACTACCATCATCGTAGGTGCTTCGTGTCATGCTAGCACTGCTCCTCAAGACCTCAACCCAAAGCTTACGTGTTGAAATACGAATCTGATATGATGCTCATATCACTAAAACAGAGAATGTTTAATTGGTCACCTAATGTTCCTATATTCGTTTCGAAAAGCATGTGCGCCACCCACTGGTCCAGCTAGTTTCACTTTCCTGATTTTTCTCTTGATGCTTAGGGTTTTCCCTTTTATCTACTCTACTATGATTCTGCGTAGGTGCTTTCTCGTCAGATCGGGCATTACTCCACCCTTCAAGCTAAACAACACAACACTCGTAATTCAAAGCTTAGTTGTTCAAATATGATTGTGATATGATACTGATATTAGTTAACCGAGACATTTAATTGGTTAGCTAAAGGTCCCACTTGAGTTTCCAAATGCATGTCGCGACATATAGAAAGACAAAGATAATTGCATTTCTTTGTCACTTGTCGACCGTATTTTCTTGTCCATACCAAATCTTAGTTGTTATTTCAAAGCAAACATCGGTTGCTAACTACCCTTTATGCGGGTTTGCGACTTCAGATCTGCCATCCCACCGCCACGGTCAACACTGTACTAATCATGCTTATGTTTTCCCCATTTTATGATGACCACAATAAGCCCACGTGGTTCGTGGTCATAATAGCACTGCTCCACCCATCGAGCTAAACAAGCTTAGTTGTACAAATTCATATAGGATATTATTGCTGATCTTAGTACATCTGAGAGATGTTTAATTGGTGAGCTAAATGTTCCGACTTTAGGTTCGAAATGCATGTGAGCCACATATGGAGAGACCGGAAAGAATAGTATTTCTCTGCGCTCCTCGGTTCATCATGGGTGGCCAACCGACATTGTATTAAAAGACTTGTAATATCTTCAATCTGCTTGCTCTTCTGCTCTTCTTTAAGATGATACTCTTCTCTTGCGGAACTGGTCAGGTCGAGTTGTTCTCCCTTAGTATATTTTGAATTTGTCAGGTCAGGTCGACTTGTTCTTCTTTACTATATGTTGAAGATATCATCTGAGATGTGTCATCACTTCTGGAGCTCTCATATTTTGAGTAGTAGGCCACATTATATGAATGCACACAACAAATTACAGCATGCATGGCATCTTTTAAAAGAATTACAGAGATAGCACAAAGGGGTTTACAGGAGGCAGTATTGGATTAGAATCACTTCTGCATTACAAAGAAAATCTCACTTGTTTTTATGTTTTCATGCATGTCAGATATTGAACATTATCAAAATGAATATGAGAATGAGTGCACGAGAGGAATATTGCGGAACGATCCACTGGCTAACAAACTTGGCATGGTGGAGGATGGCCTATCTTATTCACCCATTAAGGTGCTTGCTCTAGCTTTGCAAAGTTGTATTGGTCGCACAATTTTTGCATCTGACCTCTTGCATTACTTCTACTTTGTTACACCATCTGCTTAGTTTAAGCATCATATATGATTATATGCCATACCTATCCATTTTCTGTACCTATTCCATGTGTCGTCACACTATCTTTTTCCAGTCAAATGTTGTTCTTTTCGTAATAGATGTCCAAAAGGAAGAGGGTGAGTGCAGATCCTCAAGGAGTACAAACTATGTATTTGGAAAAGGTAGTGATACCTATTAAATCGGATAGATCAGCAGCCACAGTAAAACACAGGCCCAACTGCACTACACTTTACCCCTACTCTAGTGGCCAAACCCTTATTAGAACTCTGGGAGCCCAGTCAGTAATCATCTATGATATCAATTCAAAATTTGAACTCCTAAATTTCTGCTTGTGCCTTACCTTCTCTCTTGTATGAAAACTAATTTCAGATGAATCTCCTTGCTCAAAGGATCATACGATCTCAAAACAATAATGGGCTCTGCATTGCTCTCGTCAGTACCTCTCTCCCTTTTGCCTTGTAATGTTGTACTTAATTAATTGCTATTTGATTATGTATCATCAGTCTGCACCTGAGCTTCATTATCCTCTTTTTTCCAATATTATTTGATCTATATTTACTCTTTGCAAAATGTAGAATAATGGCAACGCTTATAAATAATTTTCTTTGGGGAATTTATTGAATTATCCTTCCATCAACATGGATAACGGCTTTGTCCAGCCCGTGTTAACATGTAATGTAAGTTCATCCTTCTCAAGCCTTCAAACTTTGTTCTAGTACAGATTTGGATGGGCATCATTTCCTCCACTGCTGTTTGCTTTGCTGTTTACATCTGATTGGATGTTTGCAACAACTACCAGTTTCAAATTGTAGTTGTAAAAACATGTTCCTTATGCAGAACAGATCCATTTATTTGCTTATATAATTGTGAAACCTGTTACGTGTCTCCTTGTTTCTCTTCGTAGTCGTATCTCTTACGCCAGTGGAACTTTAGGGAAGATAGTGAGCCAAACCATCTTGTGGACAGCGAGATGACCCCAAGGTCCTGTCTTGATGAAGACAAAGGAGTTGAAGCTACTCACCAGCAGGTGTGAGACAACCTCTGTGCGATCAGCTGCCTCGATCGGGATTCGACTTCTTCACTCAACTTAAAGCGTAAAGGCTTGCTTCAGCTCAGCCCCGACTTGAAGTCAAAGATGCAATGAAGATGTCGAGGACTGCCGCGCACCATCAAGCCTTAAATCTAGTGTTGATGCATCTATCGCTGACAATAACCGAGGTATACTCAGCTTCTTGACTATTTTGGGGCCCTTCCTGCCAGGCCTAGTGCCTTCAAGTGCTCTCGCTTTTGTATATTCTTTTGTCGGCGCTTATTTGCAATCGGGTGGCGAACTTTGATGCCCAAAGTGGATGTAATATGTGATAGCCGTGATAGCCTAAGCGTAAGTTGCTTGCTTATTTATTTCCTTGTTGTCTTGTTTATTTGTTTGCTTGTAATCATTGCAGTTCTTTTTCCGCGGTTTGCTGATGGCTGCAATAACCTATTTTTTAAAACTAGGCTACAATAACCATGGGCTAATATTTACTGTAGTGAAACTGGGCCTCCTACGGGCCATAGAAACAGTGGGCCTTCTACGGGCCGTAAAAACAATGGGCCTTCTAAGGGTCATAGATACAATGGGCTTTCTACGGGCCGTATCATCAATGGGCCTTATACGCGCAGTATGATAACATGGGCCAATAACAAGCCGCATTATGGCCGTAAACGGGCTAGAGTTGGAATCATCCGTTCATGGGCCGACCATAACGGGCCATCAATAGGCCGTATTTCATGACGCTATGAAAATGGCCCAACGTATTAACGGACCACAAACGGGCCGATCAGAACCATAGGCTGAATTTGGCCCACAAGCAAAAAATGACAAAGAACGGGCCGTAAGTAAACGAATCTTGAAATGAGCCCAAGTATAAATGGGCTCCGAAGGCCGAAAGATAACATGGTGAAACGGCCCAACGGAATAACGGGCCGTTAATGGGTATAAAGTGATACATCGTTCATTACGGGCCGCCACCACGGCCGTTAATGGGTGTAAAGTGATACACTGTTCATTACGGGCCAGTTTCACCACGGGCCGTTAATATGCCAAGAGTTACATAGGGCCTCATATGGGCTGAAAGACGTCATGGGCATACATGGGCCAGAAGTGAAAACGGGCTGGAATCATATTGGGTGGCCCAGATGACGCTACTAGGCCTAGTTCGGATAGGGCGTAACGGGTCTTGGGTTAGCGGGCTGTAAATGGGCTATATGCGAACAGGCCGTTAACAGGCTTTCCATGGGCCGGCCCGCCACATTTTGACCAAGTCAAACGGTCCGGCCTTTTCATAGGAATGGGCCTCTGTTGGGCGTACCCGCGTCGACGTATCATAGGCGCCTTCCGTCCAATGAGTGGATGACATCTGTCCTAACGATGAGCAGACACGTGTTTCCTCCAGCCAATCCCCATTGGTCGGGGCTGTTAACGGGTTATCGGATCCAAAACCCGACCTGATAGCTTAACGGCGTTCGCTACGGTGGATGCCACGCGGTCGGTCACCCTTGACGAAAGCACTTCGCGGACGCGATTTATCGTCATGGAAGTGGACACTTCCGTGATGATAATTTTGGTAATGTCATGGAACACTTCTACAACCGATGTATGACTATCTTGATTACATCATAAATTTGTCATGGATGTACATGCATGACAAAAAACGCGACCTACTGTGACAAACATGTATCATCACGGAAGTGTATTTTTTGTAGTGCATCTTGTTATATCATATTATGATTGTTTTGAGGAAGTGTTGTCATCCGAGATTTATTATTATTGCTCGCTGGTTGATTATGTCATTGATATGAGTAAACATGAGACCTAAGTGCTATTGTGAATATGGTTAGTTCATAATCTTTGCTGAAAACTTGAATGCTGGCTTTACATATTTACAACAACAAGAGCAAGCAGTAGTTTGTAAAAGTTTTCTTTATCACTTTCAGGTTCATCAACTGAATTGCTTGAGGACAAGCAAAGGTTTAAGCTTGGGGGAGTTGATACGCCTCCGTCGTATCTACTTTTCCAAATACTTTTGCCCTTGTTTTGGACTCTAACTTGCATGATTTGAATAGAACTAACCCGGACTAACGCTGTTTTCAGCAGAATTGCCATGGTGTTATTTATATGCAGAAACAAACATTCTCGGAATGACCTGAAGCTCCACGGAGCTTATTTTTGGAAAATATAAAAATATCATGGCGAAAGAATCAAGGCCGGGGCCCACACCTGTCCACGAGGGTGGGGGCTCGCCGCTTCCCCAGGCGCCCCCTGCCTCGTTGGCCCCCTGGAGCTCCACCGACCTAAACTCCAAATCCCTATATTCATGTTCTGGTAGAAAAAAATCATACAGAAAGATTCATCGCGTTTTACGATACGGAGCCTCCGCCAAGCCCTAAACTCTCTCGGGAGGGCTGATCTCGAGTCCGTTTGGGGCTCCGAGAGGGAATCCGTCGTCGCCGTCATCATCAACCATCCTCCATCACCAATTTCATGATGCTGACCGCCATGCGTGAGTAATTCCATCGTAGGGCTTGCTGGACGGTGATGGGTTGGATGAGATTTATCATGTAATCGAGTTAGTTTTGTTAGGGTTTGGTCCCTAGTATCCACTATGTTCTGAGATTGATGTTGCTATAACTTTGTTATGCTTAATGCTTGTCACTAGGGCCCGAGTGCCACGATTTCAGATCTGAACCTATTATGTTTTCATGAATATATGTGAGTTCTTGATCCTATCTTGCAAGTCTATATTCACCTACTATGTGTTATGATCCGGTAACCCCGAAGTGACAATAATCGGGACCACTCCCGGTGATGACCGTAGTTTGAGGAGTTCATGTATTCACTATGTGTTAATGCTTTGTTCCGGTACTCTATTATAAGGAGGCCTTAATATCCCTTAGTTTCCAATAGGACCCCGCTGCCACGGGAGGGTAGGACAAAAGATGCCATGCAAGTTCTTTTCCATAAGCACGTATGACTACATTCGGAATACATGCCTACATTATATTGATGAATTGGAGCTAGTTCTGTCTCACCCTATGTTATAACTGTTGCATGATGAACCAAATCCGACATAGTTATCCATCACCGATCCAATGCCTACGAGCTTTTCCTATATTGTTCTCCCCTTATTTACTTTTCCGTTGCTGCTATTACAATCACTACAAAACCCAAAAATATTACTTTTGCTACCGTTACCTTTGCCACTGTTACCACTACTATCATATTACTTTGCTACTAAACACTTTGCCGCATATATTAAGTTATCCAGGTGTGGTTGAATTGACAACTCAGCTGCTAATACTTGAGAATATTCTTTGGCTCCCCTTGTGTCGAATCAATAAAATTTGGGTTGAATACTCTACCCTCGAAAACTGTTGCGATCCCCTATACTTGTGGGTTATCACAGACCTATTAATTGCAGGAGCAGATGCAGACGTTATGAACATTTGGCAAGCTCGATATGATGACTACTTAATAGTTTAGTGCGCCATGCTTTACGTCTTAGAACCGGGACTTCAAAAACGTTTTGAACGCCATGGAACATATGAGATGTTCCAAGAGCTAAAATGGTATTTCAGACTCATGCCTGTGTCGAGAGGTATAAGACCTTTGACAAGTAGTTTGCCTACAAGATGGAGGATAATAGCTTAGCCAGTGAGCATGTACTTAGAATGTCTGAGCACTACAATCACTTGAATCAAGTGGGAGTTAATCTTCCAGATAAGATAGTGATTGATAGAGTTCTCTAGTCACTATCACCAAGCTACTAGAACTTCGTGATGAACTATAATATGCAAGGGATGACGAAAACGATTCCCGAGCTCTTCGCGATACTGAAATCGACGAAGGTAGAAATGAAGAAAGAGCATCAAGTGTTGATGGTTAACAAGACCACTAGTTTAAAGAAAAAGGGCAAAAGGAAAAGAAAGGGAACTTCAAGAAGGATGGCAAACAAGTTGCTGCTCCCATGAAGAAACCCAAAGCTAGACCCAAGCCTGAAACTGAGTGCTTCTACTGCAAAGGAAATGGTCATTTGGAAGCGGAACTGCCCCAAATACTTGGGGGATAAGAAGGATGGCAAAGTGAACGAAGGTATATTTATATACATGTTATTGATGTGTACTTTACTAGTGTTCATAGTAGCCCCTGGGTATTTGATACCGGTTCAGTTGCTAAGATTAGTAACTCGAAACAGGAGTTGCAAGATGAATAGAGACTAGTTAAGGGTGAGGTGACAATGTGTGTTGGAAGTGATTCCAAGGTTGATGAGATCACCATCTCACACTCCCTCTACCTTCGGCATTAGTACTGGACCTAAATAAATCTTATTTGGTGTTTGCGTTGAGCATGAATATGATTGGATCATGTTTATTGCGAAACGGTCATTCATTTAAGTCAAAGAATAATTGTTGTTCTTCTATGGTCACACACCCAATGTAAATGGTTTATCGAATCTTGATCATACTGATACACATATTCATAATATTGATGCCAAAAGATGCGAAGTTGATAATGATAGTGGAACATATTTGTGGCAATGTGGTTTAGGTCATATTGGTGTAAAGCGCATGAAGAAACTCCATACGGATGGATTCTTAGAATCACTTGATTCTGAATCATTTGATACTTGCGAACCATGCCTCATGGGCAAGATGATTAAAAATCCGTTCTCCGAAACAATGGAGCGAGCCAATGACTTATTTGGAAATAATACATACCAATATATGAGGTCCGATATCTGTTGAGGCACGCGGCGGGTATCGTTATTTTCTGACCTTCACAGATGATTTGAGCAGATATGGGTATATCTACTTAATGAAACACAAGTCTGAAACATTTGAAAAGTTCAAAGAATTTCAGAGTGAAGTGGAGAATCATCGTAACAATAAATTAAAGTTTCCACCATCTGATTGCAGATGCTAATATTTGAGTTACGAGTTTGGCCTTCATTTAAAACAATGTGGAATAGTTTCACAACTCACACCACTTGGAACACCACAGCGTAATGGTGTGTCCGAACGTCGTAACCGTACTTTATTAGATATAGTGCGATCTATGATGTCTCTTACCGATTTACCACTATCGTTTTGGGGTTATGCATTAGAGACAGCTGCATTCACATTAAATAGGGCACCGTCTAAATCCTTTGATACGACACTGTATGAACTATTGTTTGGCAAGAAACCTAAGCTATCGTTTCTTAAAGTTTGGGGTTGCGACACTTATGTTAAAAGGCTTCAGCCTGATAAGCTCGAACCCAAATCGGAGAAGTGTGTCTTCATAGGATACCCAAAAGAAACTGTTGGGTACACCTTCTACCACAGATCTGAGGGCAAGATCTTTGTTGCTAAGAATGGATCCTTTCTAGAGAAAGAGTTTCTCTCGAAAGAAGTGAGTGGGAGGAAAGTCGAACTTGATGAGGTAATTGTACCTTCTCTCAATTTGGAAAGTTGTACATCAGAGAAATCCGTTCCCGTGATGCCTACACCAACTAGAGAGGAAGCTAATGATGATGATCATGAAACTTCAGATCAAGTTACTACTGGATGTCGTAGGTCGAACAGTGCACGTTCGCACCAGAGTGGTACAATAATCCTGTACTGGAAGTCATGTTACTAGACCATGGCGAACCTATGAACTATGAGGAAGCTATGATGAGCCCATATTCTGATAGATGGCTTGAGGCCATGAAATCTGAGATAGGATCCATGTATGAGAACAAAGTGTGGACTTTGGTGGACTTGCCTGATGATCGTCAAGCCATTGAGAATAAATGGATCTTCAAGAAGAAGATTGACGCTGATAGTAATGTCACTGTCTACAAAGCTCGACTTGTCGCAAAAGGTTTTCGACAAGTTCAAGGAGTTGACTACGATGAGACTTTCTCACCCATTGCGATGCTTAAGTCTGTCCGAATCATGTTAGCAATTGCCACATTTTATGATTATGAAATCTGGCAAATGGACGTCAAAACTGCATTCCTTAATGGACATCTTAAAAAAAGAGGTGTATATGATGCAACCAGAAGGTTTTATCGATCCTAAAGGTGCTGAAAAAGTGTGCAAGCTCCAGCGATCCATCTATGGACTGGTGCAAGCATCTCGGAGTTGGAATATACGCTTTGATGAGGTGATCAAAGCATATGGTTTTATACAGACTTACGGTGAAGCCTGTATTTACAAGAAAGTGAGTGGGAGCTCTGTAGCATTTCTGATATTATATGTGGATGACATATTATTGATTGGAAATGATATAGGATTTCTGGATAGCACAAAAGGATACTTGAATTAGAATTTTTCAATGAAAGACATCGGTGAGGCTACTTGCGTATTGAGCATCAAGATCTATAGGGATAGATCAAGACGCTTAATAGAACTTTCACAAAACACATACCTTGATAAGATTTGAATAAGTTCAAAATGGTTCAGTCCAAGAAGGGGTTCTTTCCTGTATTACAAGGTGTGAAGTTGAGTAAGACTCAAAAGCCCGACCATGGAAAAAGATAGAGAGAGAATGAAAGTGAGTCCCTATGCCTCAACCATAGGTTCTATATGATATGCCATGCTGTGTACCACAGCTGATGTATGTCTTGCCACTTATTTGGCAAAGAGGGTACAAGAGTGATCCAGGAGTGGACCACTGGACATCGGTCAAAATTATCCTTAGGTGCCTTAAAGAGGACTAAGGAAATGTTTCTCGTTTATGGAGTTGATAAAGAGTTTGTCGTAAAGAGTTACCTCGATGTAAGTTCTGACACTAATCTAGATGACTCTAAGTCTCAATCTGGATACATATTGAATGTGGGAGCAATTAGCTAGAGTAGCTCCATGCAGAGCATTGAAGACATAGAAATTTGCAAAATACATACGGATCTTAATGTGACAGACCCGTTGACTAAACTTCTCTCACAAGCAAAACATGATCCCACCTTATTACTCTTTTGGTCTTAATCACATGGCGATGTGAACTAGATTATTGACTCTAGTAAACCCTTTGGGTGTTGGTCACATGGCGATGTGAACTATAGGTGTTAATCACATGGCGATGTGAACTAGATTATTGACTCTAGTGCAAGTGGGAGACTGAAGGAAATATGCCCTAGAAGCAAAAATAAAGTTGTTATTTTATATTTCCTTATTAATGATAAAGGTTTATTATTCATGCTAGAATTGTATTGATCGGAAACCTAAATACATGTGTGAATACATAAACAAACAAAGTGTCCCTAATGAGCCTCTACTTGACTAGCTCGTTGATCAAAGATGGTTAAGGTTTCCTGACAATGGACATGAGTTGTCATTTGATAACAGGATCACATCATTAGGAGAATGATGTGATGGACAAGACCCATCCGTTAGCGTAGCATATTGATCGTTCAGTTTTATTGCTATTGCTTTCTTCATGTCAAATACATATTCTTTAGACTATGAGATTATGCAACTCCCGGATACCGGAGGAATACCTTGTGTGCTATCAAACATCAATACGTAACTGGGTGATTATAAAGATGCTCTACAGGCATCTCTGAAGGTGTTTGTTGGGTTGGCATAGATCGAGAATAGGATTTGTCACTCCGAGTATCAGACAGGTATCTCTGGGCCCTCTCGGTAATGCACATCATAAGAATCCTTGCAAGCAAAGTGCTAATGAGTTAGTTGTGGAATGATGCATTATAGAATGAGTGAAGAGATTTGCCGGCAACGAGATTGAACTAGGTATGAAGATACCGACGATCGAATCTTGGACCAATAACATACCGATGAACAAAGAGAATTACGTATGTTGTCATAAGGTTCGACCGATAAAGATATTCGTAGAATATGTAGGAGCCAATATGGGCATCCAGGTTCCGCTATTGGTTATTGACCAGAGAGGTGTCTCGGTCATGTCTACATAGTTCTCGAACCCGTAGGGTCCGCACGCTTAATGTTCGTTGACGATATAGTACTATATGAGTTATGTATGTTGGTGACAATGTTGTTCGGAGTCCCAGATGAGATCACGGACATGACGAGGAGCTCCGGAATGATCCGGAGGTAAAGATTGATACATAGGATGATATGGTTCGACCAAGGGGTAAAGCCCACGGGGCTTTAGGTCGGTGCAAAAGGAGTTTTGCGGAGGCCAGGGGGCCAAACGCCGGAGACCCTGGTGTCTGGCCCTGGAGCAGACGCCGAGGCCCATGGCGTCTGGGCCATACGGCAAGGACTTTGGCGTTTGGTCCTGGAAGTCCAAGAAGGACTCTTCCTTGTGGGCAAAACCGACTTTGAGGAGGCTTTTACTCCAAGTTTCGACCCCATGCCTCAACATATAAATAGAGGGGCAGGGCTAGCACCTGGAACACATCAAGATTCACCAAGCCGTGTGCCGTCAACCCCGTCCCCTCTAGTTTATCCTCCGTTGGCGAAGCCCTATGGAGATTGTTCTTCACCAACATCGTCACCACACTGTCGTGCTGCCGAAACTCATCTACTACTTCGCCCGTCTTGCTGGATCAAGAAGGCGAGGACATCATCAAGCTGAACATGTGCTGAACGCGGAGGTGCCGTATGTTCGGCACTTGATCAGGACGGATCGTGAAGGTGTATGACTACATCAACCACATAAATAAACGCTTCCGCTTTGCAATCTTCAAGGGTATGAAGATGATCTCCCCTCTCGTAGCTATGCATCTCCATGGATAGATCTTGCACGTGCATAGAAATTTTTTGTTTTCCATGCAACGTTTCCCTACACTAGGACCTACTCCTCGCTCCTAGGTAAAATAACATAAAACAGATAAACCAGTCCATCTCCATAATGGAGAATGGAGATAAACCTATCTCCAACTTGTGGCTGCGCACATTCATGTTGTCTCGAACTAGTTGCGTGTGCGCATTCATCGCTTTGCTCTATTATTTTATTTTGAGCCTTCCATCGTTTGAAGAAATTGAGTATGCACTGTGGTAAGCCTTCGAAGGAGTTGGTCGTAAGCTAACCATATGCATATCACCTTTGATACACATAAAGTCAAGCACAACCACCTTCAGGAGCCTCTGTTGTTTAATGTAATAGTAACATATATAGTTAGCGATGTAGTTTACTTAAGAAGAATGTATGCAATGAAGTTACCATCATTAACAAAAATCTTACCAATTTTTTGTCAATGAAGTTACCATCAAGCAATTTATGGACTAGTGGCACATATCTAGTAAAATTTGGGATGATAGAGTGATTGGTTTTCAAGGCCTCAACATATTCTATGAATGAGACAAGATAACCTTTCTCCTCACAATTAAGCTCGGAGTCATAGCTGTAGTATGTGTTGTCTACAACCATCCTAGTATTTCTTGAAGATAAGAAATAAGTTGACAACTATAAATAAATAAGTTTAGTACCGATGAACACCAATTTTTTTAAATTGACAATATAAATTACTTAACTTAACAAATTAGTTTGAAAATTCACATCTAGGCAAAACTGGAGGCATATCCACATCCACCCAGGTGCCGATATCATCATCATCATAATCTTGGGGATGAATATCAAATCTTATTTGCATACCCTCCTCAAATCCATATGCCTTGTAGAGAGCTTCCTAATTAGAGAAACCAAAATGGGAGTGATTGACCGCATTGTACAGCTTAACCAGAAACTCATAACCATGTTTAGTTCTTAAGTGAGCCCTCCTCGTCTCCATATTCTCTAAGTCTTCGAAACCAAGCTTCTCCAATACATATGGTCTAGCATGGCACGGGATGTACTAATAGAATTGAAAAAAAATCTAGAAATTACACGTTGAACAAAAGAAGCAAATGTGATGATATTAATTACGATGAAATGCTTGTCATTGCATACCGTACAAACATCAAAGGTCTCTTCCAGCTTCATGGTGAAAAACCTATCATTTTGCAGGTGAGGAAACCTGTCGCACAAACCCCAGTCATTGTAGCAGTACCCGCACTCCAGGATCCCATCGTCATCAGACATATCCTGTGTTCAAAATTCAAAGATTATAACTCGACGGCAAAACCCAAAATGTCCTTTAATGCTTTTTACGGCAAATCCAAGGCACTCGATATTTCCTACATTCTAGCACAAGTCATGCTCAAACCCACGAAAAATTCTGGCATGACCTTTGCTAAAAAAGGACCTATTGAGCGCCTGAAATTTGTCGGAACGGAAATTAATCAACACTCTGGCAAAATATAGGCCACTCGGAGGTGTTCTCTGCAAAATGCATCTATGCATCCATTTTTGCGGCATTTTTCAAAATCAATAACAGGGGTAGCTACTCATCTACTACTCTACTATACATCTATGAAAACATCTACATCATCATCGACATCAACAACATGGGGTGGCTGGTCTCACCTCGAGGTCGGAGGGGGTCGGTGACGGGGATGACGGCGGGGATGATGCAGAGCTCCTTGGTTTCTGCAAAAACAAGATATAAACGAAAGTATTATTATCCTCATTTTAGGACTTAGTGAAACCCTATAAGCTATAAACTAAATATTCAATTTGCTTCCAAATAAAAATTTCTACTGCCTTGAGTTTTTTACCTACTGTCTACTCTTGAACCATACAAATATGCCCTAAGTTCAGAATATAACAAGTACATGACATTCTTTCAAATTATACCAACTAAAATTTTCTATTACTAAAATTTCTAATCAAAAGACCTAAAATTTCCTATTATATTCAAAACACCTAAAATAGTAAAAAATACGACATTTACTCAAATGGCCTAAAAATTATTCTATTAAAAAACCTACGTCCTACAATGTCTACATTCTAAAACCTACATTTAAATTACCTACATGTAACGCCCGGATAATTTGGCTACAGTAAATCTCTCCTAATGATGCCATGTCATCTTTTGATTACTGTTGCTAAACTTTCGCTAGTTCAAACCGTTTCGAATTTAAATCCTAAATAAGTCAAACGACAAAAGTTTTCCAATATTAAAGCAAAAATGTTAGGTGGATGCCAAATAATGCACTGGTATTTATGGTGTAGAGGACACAATTTAACAAAATACCTAAATTCCCTAAAACTAAATAAAACAGAAAAGGGAAAATAAATAAAAGAAAGAAGTTACAAAAAAACAAAAAAAGGGGAAGCCCCTCGACCACGGCCCAGCTCAAACCCGGCCACAGCCCACCTCCTCCTGGATCATAGCCAGCCTCGTCGGCCCAGCCACGACTCCAGCTCTTGCACCGCACCCCTTCCTCGTTTCCTGACGCTGCCGCACTTCTAGGCGTGTCGCCACCGGACCCAGCCGCCGGTGGCGGGGAGGATAAGGCCGCCACGGCCCCCTCTCGGCCTCGTCAGATCCCCCTCCCCCCGCAGATATTTTCTCCGCCCCTCCAGATCCACCGCGCCCCTCCGCATCCGGACGCCACCGACGCCATGGCTCCGGCCTAACCACGGCCACCGAGGCCACCTCACCGCCCCACGGTGTCTCCAAGGGCCGCGTCGTCGCTTCCTTCGTCTCGGGCGCAACCCGTTGGAGACCGGAACCACCGCAACGCCCCCGACGTCGCCGTCTTCCTCCTCTGCTCCGACAAACCCCGCCGCCACTCTTCTTCATCTCCGGCGAGGCCTCTGCAGCTACTAAGCCACCCAATGGCCATCTTGCGTGCCGCACGGTGAGCTCCCCATCTCCCGGCCCTCTTCGTTAGCCCCCTCGCGCACCGTAGCTGCCCCGTCGCCGTTGTCGTGAGCACGTCGCGGCGGATCGCCTCGCCACCGTGGCCATGGTCTCCGTCGTGCTCGCGTGAGCACGACATCGTGTTCCTGGTGCTTCCGAGAACCCGCGCCTACACGCACACGCCTTCCCGTGCCCCCTATCGTTGGATCCACGGACGCCCGAACTCCGGCGTCCGCTCCGCCTTCGCCACCATTGTCTCCGGCCGCTTCCGCCAAGCCTCCTCCACTGCTTCGACGCTCGCCGACGCGCTCGTCGATTCGGGTCCCAAACAGGCCTCGTTCAAACACCTCAAGCACGATCCCGTTCGCGCCGAACTGCAGCCCGCTGGCGCTAAATCGCCGGCGACCATTCCGCCACCCCGCCGAAGCTCCTCCATCGGACGCGCCAAGAGGCTGCTCCAGAGGCGTTCGGATAACTGGCCGCGCTTCGATATGGTGCACCGTGGCGAAAACCTGCTGCTCCGGCGTTGCCGCCGCGCTTTTGGCTCATCGAGCCATCTCCGTGGCGTCTCTGCCGACGCCGGCGTGGCTCGATGGGCCCCACCACAGGTCAATGCCGGTGGGCCATGGGGCCCCGCTGACTGGTAGGTTGACCGGTCAACGTCTTCAGCCCGGTGGCAGCCTGGCAATCATACGCGGCCCCATGCCATAAAACAAATAAATACAAATATATAAAGTGCTAATTAGTTAAGCTAATTAACTAAAACCTAATTAGTCACCGACTCATCGGGCCCCCACCCTCTAATTAACCTGTTTAGTTAGTCTAAAACCCCATGTTAGTGCCCTGACAATGACATGTGGGTCCCACTGGACCCACCTGCCTGGTTTGATTGGTCAACCGACCAGTTGACCTGCTGACATCACTCTGATGTCATGCGTGCGTCATCATTCACTGTTTTGGATAATGTTGGAATTAAATAAATAACTAAAATCAAAAAATGATTTAAATCTTTAGAAAATCATATCTTTTAATCCGTAACTCGGATGAAAATATTTTCAACATGAAAGTTGCTCGAGCAGACGAGACGAACCTGGATACGCTGCCCGTTCATCCACCACACACCCCTAACATATCAAACCCGCAACTTTCCCCCTCCGGTTCATCTGTCCGAGAACGCGAAACACCGGGAATACTTTCCCGGATGTTTCCCCCCTTCACCGGTATCACCTCATACCGCGTTAGGGCACCCCTAGCATCACATATTGCTTTTTCATGCATCGATATGCATCTGCTTGCATGCTATTCATTGTTTCTTCCCCTCTTCTCTCCGGTAGACTACGAGACCGTATTTCGCTGCGCCAGCGGTTAAACTACGGAGTTGGCGACCCCTCTCTCTTGCCGGAGCAACCAGGCAAGCCCCCTTGATCACCAGATATCGCCTATTCTACTCTATATCGCTTGCATTAGAGTAGTGTAGCATGTTACCGCTTTTCCGTTATACCTATCCCGATGCATAGCCTCGTCCTTGCTACTATCATTGTTACCTTTACCTGCAATCCTACTTGGTTAGTATAGGATGCTAGTATTTCCATCTGTGGCCCTACATTCTTGTCCGTCTGCTGTGCTATACTATCGGGCCGTGATCACTCGGGAGGTGATCTCGGGTATATACTATATACTTATACATGATACATGTGGAGACTAAAGTCGGGTCGGCTGGTGGAGCACCCGCGAGTGGATCTTTGTGGCGGAGCGACAGGGCAGGTTGAGACCGCCTAGGAGAGAGGTGGGCCTGGCCCTGTTCGGCGTTCGCGGATATGCTTAACACGCTTAACGAGATCTTGGTATTTGATCTGAGTCCGGCTCTTGGCCTATACGCACTAACCAACTACGTGGGAAAGATATGGGCCTTTGGGCGTGGTGGTATCACCGGCACTTCGTGACGCCTTGGCGCCGGCCTTGGCGCCCGGATTGGAACGCATAGCCCTGCTCTTGTATTAAGGGGCTAGTTACGCTTCCGGCGCGTTACTTAGCGTGCAGGTGTGCTAAGGGCGATGGGCCCAGACCCCTGTGCGCTTAGGTTTAGACCGGCGTGCTGACCTCTCTGTTGTGCCTAGGTGGGGCTGCGACGTGTTGATCTTCCGCGGCCGGGCATGACCCCGAAAAGTGTGTCCGGCCAAATGGGATCAAGCGTGTTGGGTTATGTGGTGCACCCCTGCAGGGAAGTTAATCTATTCGAATAGCCGTGATCTTCGGTAACAGGACGACTTGGAGTTGTACCTTGACCTTATGACAACTAGAACCGGATACTTAATAAAACACACCCTTCCAAGTGCCAGATACAACCCGGTGGTCGCTCTCTCTCAGGGTTATGAGGAGGGGATCGCCGGGTAGGATTATTGCTATGTGATGCTACTTGGAGGACTGCAGTCTACTCTCTGCTACATTGCTGCAAGGCGGAGGCTGCCAAAAGCGTAGTCTTGACGAGGATTAGCTATCCCCTCTTATTACGGCATTCTGCAGTTCGGTCATCGATATGGCCCTTTACACATATATCCATGCATATGTAGTGTAGCTCCTTGCTTATGCAGTACTTTGGATGAGTACTCACGGTTGCCTTGTTCCCCTTTTTCCCTTTTCTTTACCCGATTGTTGCGACTGCACGATGCAGCCCAGAGCGACGCCACCGTCGATGACAACTACTACCTTTGGAGGTGCCTACTACTACGTGCAGCCGGCGGCGACGACCGGGAAGTAGTTAGGAGGATCCCAGCAGGAGGCCTGCGCCTCTTCGATCTCATATCCCGGTTTGTGCTAGCCTTCTTAAGGCAAACTTGTTTTAACTTATGTGCGTACTCAGATATTGTTGCTTCCGCTGACTTCGTCTATGATCGAGCACTTGTATTCGAGCCCTCGAGGCCCTCGGCTTGTATTATGATGCTTATATGACTTATTTATGTTTTAGAGTTGTGTTGTGATATCTTCCCGTGAGTCCACGATCTTGATCGTACACATTTGCGTGCATGATTAGTGTACGATTGAAACGGGGCGTCTGAGATTGGTATCGAGGCGACTGCTGTAGGAATCCCCTTCCACACTCCTTGGCCGAAGTCGAGTCTAGACATTGCAATAACTTTTACTCACTTGGTTGTGTGCCTTACTGGCCCACGTCGCCATCGGGTGGTACTAGGATCTTTTACTCCTCGACCTTTGCTCTGGGACTCTGAACTCTCGTCTACTCGGGTTAAACGAATTTACTAACTCTAACACTAGGATCCCGTGACCACATTCACCCCAAAGTTGGATAAAGCCATAGATATTCCTTAGAATAGTATTTTGAACAATTTCCACACTGTCATTTGACTCCTTTGAAACATCTTGTTTTCAGATGGAACCCACGAGGCAGGTCGTGCGCTACACGACGGCCATTGGTGCCTCGGGATCACCTGCGGTGCTAGTAGAGATGATGACCTATCTGGGTTATCGCTGGCACCCTGAGTACACCATCTTTGAGGAGTACCAGGACTTTAACCAGAGCAGTATCGTACATCGCCGTCCACCTCTACTCTCGGAGTATGACTCCACCATCGTGGTGCACACCGCTCATGGTGTTGGAGTGACCATCGATATGGCAGTTCACGATGCTGCTTATGCTGCTCTTACCCGTCTTCGTGGAGAGTATCGGGAGTTGGACACCTCCCCCTTCAGGCACATTGCTATCGCATCCGATGTTGGTGCGGAGGGTTACTACACTGCTGCCTACTCCACTGTCACCCGAGAGCCCTTCTACCATCAGAACTTTGTTCTGCATGCTGATGGGTTGGATCGAGCTAACCGAGCTCTTCGCCACGAAGTTGTACACCACCCGTCGGCACCTTTACCGTGCTCGACGCTGTTGCACCCTTTGTCTGATCCAGAGAGCTGCCGCGTTCTGCGATCTACCCAGCCAGACCGTGATGCCCTGT
Organism: Aegilops bicornis; assembly: GCA_021605145.1. Lineage (NCBI taxonomy): Eukaryota > Viridiplantae > Streptophyta > Magnoliopsida > Poales > Poaceae > Aegilops > Aegilops bicornis. The sequence goes on from JAHIAL010000030.1 coordinate 2,221,612, forward strand.
GGTGTCGGTTGGCGGTGGAGGCTACTCTCCAAGACTTGGTCCTCTTCTCGCCACTTGAGCGTGGGTTCCGCACGAGTATCCGCGGACCCCAGTTGCCGGCGTGGAGTTCGATGCCACACTACCAGCTCTCGTGCTACAGCCTACCTCCAGCGATGCAGCGTGGGACTGATGTAGGCTTGCTTGTTAAGTGTTAGAGGCATTCACCGCGAGCCTGCGTGCCGCCTATGATGTCTTAGTCTATGTACTGAACTCTGTGTACCGAAGTCTGTGCATGATCCCTTTTGTAAGATATGCCGACTACTATGTAGTTTTCTATCGTGCTGCTTTCATTATGCATGTTTCATCATGAATGATTCTTGTCCTTTGCAAATTTCTCAAATGCTGAACTACCCCTGTTATATATTAGCAGGATGGTTAGACCAGCTGGTCGTGGTCGTGGTGGCAACTTCCCACCACCGCCTGAGTACATGGCTGGCTGGTATGATCCAAAGAGCCTTGAGATGAATCGCCAGTTCATGGAGAATATGATGGCTCGATTTCCTCGCCCCAATATGAACCAGCAGCCAAACACGTGAATCTCCCGCAGGATTTCATGCGCTGAACCCAAGCGTATGTACCGCAGCTCAACTCAAATTACCGGATGTCGATGATCGCTCCGTGACATCACCTATGAGATGGAGTCTGCTGATGTAACCCCTGCCAGCTATGTCACCTTTGCTTCCTTTTTCCTAAAGGGACCCGCAGCTCAATGGTGGGACGGCCACAGCGCATTTCCGCCAGCTTGGAACAATCATCACCGCCGGACTTCCAAGTTGCTTTCCGTGCCCGCTTCATCCCTCAAGGAGTCATGGACGGAAGAAGCGTGAGTTCCGCAACCTCACCCAAGGCAACAAGATCTGTTGAAGCTTATCAGAGAGTTTACGGACTTGTCTCGCTATCTGTCAAGAGGACATTGCAACCGATGCACACAGGACAAGAGAAGTTCCGTGACGGCCTTCAAGGCGACATCAAGCTCGCACTTCTAGTGCACGACTTTGCTGATTTCACCACCTCGGTGAACAAAGCTATCAATGTCGAAACTGGTCTCAGAGGAATACCAGAGCTCTAACAGGCGCAACTGTGACACGGGCTCATCTTCGGCCCGTCCTCGCAGAAGCACAAGATATGGATTCCCAACAGCATGTACCGGCCGAATGTACCTGCCCCCAAGGCGGAGCTATCTTTGCACCTCGTGCCTACTCCTCCAACTAGGCAGCCAAGGCTTCCAGCTCCACCACCCCAAGCTCCTGTTCCCACTCCCAACAATGGTATGTGCTACAAGTGTGGTCAACCAGGTCACCGTGCTAGGAATTGCAATCGAATCGTAACCAACTGGCCTTCCACTTGAATCGCCGTGGAAGCAACCAGCCCCGCAACAACAGTGCCAAGTCTTATGGTCGTGTTCATGCCAACCACGTTGATCTGAACGAAGCTCAAGACCAGCCTGCTACTGTGATGGGTACACTCCTCGTAAATTCAGTACCGGCTTCCGTTTTATTTGATACAGGAGCATCGCATTCATTCATATCAGCAGAATTTGCATTCATGCATGGCATTAAATACTGAAGAGATGAACACTCCGCTAGTGGTACACACCCCTGCGGGCCAATGTCAAACCTCTATGGTTAGTCACGACGTTCCTGTTGAAATTGAAGGATTGGAATTCCTTGTCTCTCCCATCGTACTGAAGTCCTGTAGCATTGATCTCATTCTGGGAATGAATTGGTTAAAGGCGCATACTGCTTCCATAGTTTGCGCCACTAAGACCGTCCATCTGCTACACCCTTCTGATGAAATAATAAGCTACAATGCTCGTCTGGTTCAGAATGCCGAGGCAAGGCTCTATGCATTGAATGCATTGAACGCCGCACCACTCGAGGGCATTGAAAACATTCCCTCGTGCTTGACTTCCTCGACGTCTTTCCTGAAGAACTTCCAGGGATTCCCCCTGCTAGAGCTGTCGAGTTTATCATCGACTTGAAACCAGGCACCACTCCTATAGCCAAACGACCTTACAAGATGCCGCCGCATGAACTCCTTGAGCTTAAGGAGCAAATCGACAAGTCTCTTCGCAGTGGTTTCATTCACCCAAGTTGCTCTCCTTGGGGAGCACCTTCTCTCTTTGTCAAGAAGAAGGATGGGACAAACCGATTGGTCCAAGACTACCGTCCTATAAACCAAGCTACCATTCGTAATAAGTATCCTCTTCCTCGGATCAATGATCTTTATGATCAATCGGCTGGTTCATCGCTGTTCTCTAAACTCGACTTGAGGTTGGGTTACCACCAGATCCGTGTTCGTGAAGAGGATATCCCAAAGACCGCCTTTGTGACTCGTTATGGTTCATACGAGTACACCGTCATGTCTTTCGGCTTAACCAATGCTCCAGCCACCTTCTCTCGCCTGATGAACTATATATTCATGGATTACCTCGACAAGTTCATCGTGGTTTATCTGGATGATATCCTGGTATTTTCCAAGAACGAAGAAGAAGAACATCCCAACATCTTCATCTTGTCTTTGGAAAAGCTACGAGAGCATCAGCTATACGCCAAGTTCTCCAAATGTGAATTCTGGCTTCCTGAAGTAACCTATCTCGGGCATGTCATCTCTAAGGATGGTATTGCCGTCAACCCTGAACGAGTCCAGGCTATTCTTGATTGGACTCCTCCGAAGAATGTCAAGCAAGTCAGAAGTTTTCTCGGTCTCGCCAGCTATTGCCGTCGATTCGTCGAGAACTTCTCCAAGATTGCCAGGCCTCTGACTAACGTGTTGCATAAGGGCGTCAAGTTCCAATGGACAGATAAATGTCAGGAAAGTTTCCAGGCACTCAAAGACAAGTTGACTTCTGCCCAAGATTAGCTCCTCCGATACTAAGAAGGACTTTGTCATTTACTGCGACGCTTCCCGTCAGGGATTAGGCTGTGTCCTAATGCAGGAGCGCAAAGTGATTGCCTATGCCTCTCGACAATTGCGCCCTCACGAAGAGAACTACCCAGTTCACGACCTCGAGCTTGCTGCTGTCATTCATGCACTGAAGCAGTGGCGACATTACCTTCTCGGTAATCGCTAGAGATCTTCACCGACCACCAAAGTCTGAAGTATCTGCTTACTCAGCTGCACCTGAACCTCCGTCAGCCAGAGATGGATGGAGACTGCTGCGCATTTTGACTTGGGTATTTCCTATACACCGAGCAAGGCTAATGTAATGGCTGATGCCTTGAGCCGCAAGTCTTCTTGCAACCACCTCCAGTGTTCACAAAGTTCAGCCCTCACTCGTTGAAGAATTCAGAAAGCTGAACCTCCATATTGTTCCTCCGGTGCACTCGCTCCCCTCCTAAGGAGTTTCGCAAGATGAACCTCCATGTTGTTCCCAGGGGTTCTCTCAATACCCTGGTTGCGAAACCAGATCTTGTGGACACCATCAAATGGATACAGAAATGTGACGATGAAGTGGAGAGGATTAAATGCTTCCTCGCAGATGGAAAGCCCTCATTCTTCACTGTTGCTGATGATGGCACCTTATTCTTCAAAGGTCGCCTAGTAGTTCCGAGTAAGAGGGAAAACCTGGATATGACGCAGAAAGTTATGAAAGAAGCTCATGATACGCCTCTATGTATCCATCCTGGTAGTACAAAGATGTACCAGGACATTCGTCAAAGATTCTGGTGGTCTAACATGAAGCAAGACATTGCTCGCTATGTTGCTGAGTGTGATGTTTGCCGTCGTATCAAAGCAGAACATCAAAGGCCTGCTGGAACTCTGCAACCTATCTCTATTCCTGAATGGAAATGGGACCATGTTGAAATGGACTTCGTCACTGGATTTCCCAAATCGCAAAAGGGTAATGATGCTATTCTTGTCGTCATTGACCGACTTTCTAAAGTTGCACATTTTTTGGCGGTCAAAGAAACGATCACTGCTAGTCAGCTTGAAACTTTCTACATGTCCAGAATTGTTTCACTTCACGGTATTCCACTGGTTATCGGATTCGGACCGTGGCAGCTTATTCACTTCAAGATTACGGGCAAGTTTCCAAGAAGCTATGGGGACTCACTTATCTTTCAAGATCTTGTGTTTCATCCTCGCCGCAAAGGGCAAGTTGAATGTGTAAACCAAGTTCTCAAGACATGCTTCGAGCTTGTGTTATTTCCTTCGCAAGAAATGGGAGGAATCTCTCCCGTATGCTGAGTTCTCTTATAATAATAGCTATCAAGCTAGTCTCAAGATGGCCCCTTCAAGTGTTATATGGACGAAAGTGCGAACCCCTCTCGAACTGGTCGAAATCGGGGAACGCCCACTCTTCGTCCGGATATTATCCAACATGCCAAGAACAAGTCCGCATTATCCGCGAGCATCTCAAGACTAGCGATCACGCGTCGGAAGAGTCAAGATGACCGTCATCATAAAGACATGGTCTATCAACTGGCGAAAAGGCCTATCTTCGAGTTACACCAATGAAGGGTGCTCCCGCTTCGGGATCAAGGGCAAGCTAGCTCCCCGCTATATTGGTCCTTTCACTATTCTCGAGAGGCGTGGAAAAGTGGCATATCAACTGGAGCTTCCGCCGAACCTTTCTCAGGTTCACGATGTGTTCCATGTGTCACAGCTCCGCCGTTGCTTCAAGGACCCAATCCGAGCAGTGGATCATGAAGTGCTCGAATTGCAACATGACCTCTCCTATAAAGAGCATCCGGTCCGCATTCTCGACCAAGCTGAATGCCGCACACGCCAGAAGGCGATCAAGTTCCTCAAAGTCCAGTGGTCGCACCATTCTGAAGATGAAGCCACTTGGGAACGCGAGGATCGCCTGCGTGATGAATACCCCGCGTTGTTTCCTTCTACCTCCTAAATCTCGGGACGAGATTTCTTGTAGTGGAGGAGATTTGTAACGCCCGGATAATTTGGCTACAGTAAATCTCTCCTAATGATGCCATGTCATCTTTTGATTACTGTTGCTAAACTTTTGCTAGTTCAAACCGTTTCGAATTTAAATCCTAAATAAGTCAAACGACAAAAGTTTTCCAATATTAAAGCAAAAATGTTAGGTGGATGCCAAATAATGCACTGGTATTTATGGTGTAGAGGACACAATTTAACAAAATACCTAAATGCACTAAAACTAAATAAAACAGAAAAGGGAAAATAAATAAAAGAAAGAAGTTACAAAAAAACAAAAAAGAAGCCCCCCACAGACGGCGCCCAACTCAAACCGCCACAGCCTCCCTGGACCGCCAACCAGCACTGGTCGGCCCAGCCGGCCAACTCCTCGCAGACCCCCTTCCTCGTTCCTCGACGCTGCCCGCTCTGAGCGCCATCAAGCGCCACACCCTCCCTTCGCCCGGCGACGGGGGAGGATAAGGCCGCCATGGCCCCCTCTCGGCCTCGTCAGATCCCACTCCCCCCGCAGATATTTCCTCGCCGGTGTCTCCAAGGGCCGCCGTCATCCGCTCCTTCGTCTGGCGCAACCCGTTGGAGACCGGAACCACCGCAACGCCCCCGACACCACCGTCTTCCTCCTCTGCTCCGACAAACTCCGCCGCCGCTCTTCTTCATCTCCGGCGACGCCTCTGCAGCTACTAAGCCACCCAAGGGCCATCTTGCGTGCCGCACGGTGAGCTCCCCATCTCCCGGCCATCTTTGTTAGCCCCCTCGCGCACCGTAGCTGCCCCGTCGCCGTTGCCGTGAGCACGTCGCCGCGAATCGCCTCGCCACCATGGCCATGGTCTCCGTCGTGCTCGCATGAGCACGGCATCGTGTTCCTGGTGCTTCCAGGAACCCAACGCACACACGCACACGCCTTCCCGTGCCCCCTGTCGTTGGATCCAGGGGCGCCTGAAATCCGGTGTCCGCTCCGCCGCTTCGCCACCTTCTCCGGCTGCTTCCGGCCAAGCCTCCTCCACCGTTCGGCAGCGCCTCGGCAGCGCTGCGTCGATTCTCCAAACAGGCCTCGTTCAAACACCCGCGCGATCCCGTTACGCGCCCGAGCAGCCGCTGCGCTGTCGCCGGCGACCATTAAACCACCCGCCGCCGAAGCTCCCCTCCATCGGACGCTTGGCCAAGAGGCTGCTGTTCGAATAGCTTCGCCGTGCTCGATATGGTGCACTGGCGAAAACCCGAGCTGCTCCGGCGTTCGGCCGCCGCTTTGGCTCATCGAGCCATCTCGGCGTCTCCCGGACGCCGACGCGTGGCTCGATGGGCCCCACCCACAGGTCATCGCCCGGTGGGCCATGGGGGCCCAGATTAGGTTGACCCGGTCAACGTCTTGACTGGACAGCCCAGTGGCAGCGACATGCGGGCCCCATGCCATAAAACAAATAAATACAAATATATAAACTGCTAATTAGTTAAGCTAATTAACTAAAACCCTAATTAGTCACCCACTACTAGGCCCCACCTCTAATTAACCTGTTTAGTTAGTCTAAAACCCCGTTAGTGCCTCGACAACGACATGTGGGTCCCATCGACCCACCTGCTCGGTTTGACTGGTCAACCGACCAGTTGACCTTTCGACATCACTCGATGTCATGCCTGCGTCATCATTCATCGCTTTGGATAATGTTGGAATTAAATAAATAACTACAATCAAAAAATGATTTAAATCTTTAGAAAATCATATCTTTTAATCCGTAACTCGGATGAAAATATTTTTCAACATGAAAGTTGCTCAGAACGGCGAGACGAACCCGGATACGCAGCCCGGTCATCCACCACACGCCCCTAACATATCAAACATGCAACTTTCCCCCTCCGGTTCATCTGTCCGAAAACGCGAAACACCGGGAATACTTTCCCGGATGTTTCCCCCCTTCACCGGTATCACCTCATACCGCGTTAGGGCACGCCTAGCATCACATATTGCTTTGTCATGCATCGATATGCATCTGTTTGCATGGTATTCATTGTTTCTTCCTCTTCTCTCCGGTAGACTACGAGACCGTCACGCTGCTGCCCGATTCGACCACGGAGTTGGCGACCTCTCTCTTGCCGGAGCAACCAGGTAAGCCCCCTTGATCACCAGATATCGCCTATTCTACTCTATACCGCTTGCATTAGAGTAGTGTAGCATGTTACATGCTTCCGTTATACCTATCCCGATGCATAGCATGTCCTTACTACCGTTGTTACCTTTTACCGCAATCCTACTTGCTTAGTATAGGATGCTAGTATTTCCATCTCGTGGCCCTACATTCTTGTCCGTCATTGCCGTGCTATACTATCGGGCCGTGATCACTCGGGAGGTGATCACGGGTATATACTATATACTTTATACATGATACATGTGGAGACTAAAGTCGGGTCGGCTGGTGGAGCACCCGCGAGTGGATCTTTGTGGCGGAGCGACAGGGCAGGTTGAGACCACCTAGGAGAGAGGTGGGCCTGGCCCTGTTCGGCGTTCACGGATACTTAACACGCTTAACGAGATCTTGGTATTTGATCTGAGTCTGCTCATCGCCTATACGCACTAACCAACTACGTGGGAAAGATATGGGCACCGGGCGCCGTGGTATCAGCCGAAGCACTTCGTGACGCCAGCCGATCGAGCGATGCGCCGGATTGGAACGCAAGCCTGCTCTTGTATTAAGGGGCTGAATTACGCTTCCGGGCCGCGTTCATAGCGTGCAGGTGTGCTAAGGGCGATGGGCCCCACTTCGCGGCGCTTAGGTTTAGACCGGCGTCTTGGCCTCTCTGTTGTGCCTAGGTGGGGCTGCGACGTGTTGATCTTCCGCGGCCGGGCATGACCCAAAAAGTGTGTCCGCCAAATGGGATCAAGCGTGTTGGGTTATGTGGTGCACCCTATTTGGAAGTTAATCTATTCAATAGCCGTGATCTTGATGCCAGGATTTACTTGGAGTTGTACCTTGACCTTATGACAATTACAACCGGATACTTAATAAAACACGCCCTTCCAAGTGCCAGATACAACCCGTTGGTCGCTCTCTCTCAGGGTTACGAGGAGGGGATCGCCGGGTAGGATTATTGCTATGTGATGCTACTTGGAGGACTGCAGTCTACTCTCTGCTACATGCTGCAAGGCGGAGGCTGCCAGAAGCGTAGTCTTCGACAGGATTAGCTATCCCCCTCTTATTCTGGCATTCTGCAGTTCAGTCCACTGATATGGCCCTTTACACATATATCCATGCATATGTAGTCTAGCTCCTTACTTGCGAGTACTTTGGATGAGTAATCACGGTTGCCTTGTTCCCCCTTTTCCCCCTTTTTTACCCGATTGCTGCGACCAGACGATGGAGACCAGGAGCCAAACGCCACCGTCGATGACAACTACTACACCGGAGGTGCCTACTACTACGTGCAGCCCGGCCGACGACCACTGTGAGTAGTTAGGAGGATCCCGAGGCGGGAGGCCTGCGCCTCTTCGATCTGTATCCCAGTTTGTGCTAGTCTTCTTAAGGCAAACTTGTTTAACTTATGTCTCAGATTAAATATTGTTGCTACCGCTGACTCGTCTATGATCGAGCACTTGTATTCGAGCCCTCGAGGCCCCTGGCTTGTATTATGATGCTTGTATGACTTATTTATGTTTTAGAGTTGTGTTGTGATATCTACCCGTGAGTCCCTGATCTTGATCGTACACATTTGCGTGCATGATTAGTGTACGATTGAAACGGGGGCGTCACACTACATTCTACAATGTCTACATTCTAAAACCTACATTTAAATTACCTACATTCTACAAGATTAGAGAGAGAAGGGAGGGAGGCAGGAGGGATAGGAAGGAGGGAGGGAGGAGGGGGAGGGAGGAGGGAGGAGGATGGAAGGAGGGGGAGGAGGAGCTACCTCGTGGTAGGAAGGAGGGATGGAGGTATGTTAGAGGGAGGGGATGGAGGAGGGAGCTAGGGAGGGAGGAGGGGGAGGAAGGAGGGAGGAGGCAGGAAGGGGGGCGGAGGGATGGTGAAGGAGGTAGGAGGAGCTACCTGCAGCAGCGGCAATGCAGCGGCGGGCGACGGCCGATAAGCGGCAAAGAACGAGGGGATGAGATGGAGACTGTGGAGGGGGAGAGTGAGGGCCATGTGCGGTGAAGGTAAGTTGGACTTACCAGTAGCACGGTCCAGTAAAACACGCTACTGATACACCCATAGCAGTAGCACGTTTTCTATGCAGCGCTACTGCTATGCCTATCTTGACGGCAATAGTGATGACAAAAATATTAGTAGCGCGTTTCCGTGGTGCCGCGCTACTACTATTTTTCTAGTAGTAGCGCGCGTGGTAACAACGAGCTACTGCTAATCATCTGTGTATAAGGTTTTCCCTAATAGTGCCTGGTGGCGCACCATGTTAGGTTGTGACTCTCATATATGTTCTGGCCTCCTCCGGAAGCTTCCAGGGTCCATTCTGGTCCAGAAAAAATCACTATAAAGTTACAACGTGTTTGGACTTCGTTTGGTACTGTTTTCCTGCAAAACAACAAAATAGACAAAATCCGAAACTGGTACTGGGCACTAGGCTAACTAGTAGCTACCACGCGCGTTGCTGAGGAAATTTGTAGTATTTTGTTGAGCATCCCTTTAGAGCATAATGCAATTCATAAAATGTCTATTGGAAGTGTCAAAGGGGTGAGAGAGACTAGGAGTAATCAAAGGATTTTGCATTTGATCAATCTAACAAAGCTGTAAACCCCTTAGCATACCAAAATAATGGAACATTCATGGAAAAAACAATGTAAATATATTTCGACATGGTATAAATCCTACCTCGGTTAGCAAAACTTGGAGTCTTCCATAGGACAACTATGTGTGATATGATTCTCACTTCTAGATAAATAATTTTCTAATAGAACATTTTTTTAGAACAGAGAGGAACTCCTCAGTTCTACTTTCCATTGTAAATAAAACCCATCAGCCAAAAGAAGGGAAACTAACAGTAGCTCTTGAGGATATAGTTTAGAAAGGTGAACAAAGGTTAGATATACCATATACAACTATAGATCTCAAATCGAACACACGACACATCTCACAAGCAAACCATGCCCGCAGTTTCCCCTTCGATGTATCCCGCGTCTGGCTCTTCATATTTCTAGTTGGAGGAAGCTTGCTGGGCGAGGCACTACATCTGAGGCTTTGATGATGGAATGGGAACAACATACATAGTGTGCCAACTACTTATTTAGTTGGTGGATTCAATCCACAAATGTAAAAGCATGAATAGAGCGTCTTATTAAAATGGCCACCGGAAGCCAAGGAATCGTGTTTGTGGAATTTTTCAAACATCACTTGCAATCAATTAAATAGTAAACATATCACTCCACACCAAAGCCATCTAGTCCTGCACAATAAACACATGAGTCAGAAAATAGTAAATTGTATTGTGTACTCTGTTGGAATCAAAATTAAAGATAAGCTTGACCTTCAGCAAAAACTTTACAATGTAGCATTTCAAAACAATTCACAAGGCTCTTGTTCAAATATTAGGATACTAACCGGGCCCTAGGAAATTGAGTAAATACTGACTTTTATTGAAGTAGTCAAACAATGTAGGAGAAATAGCAAAGGAACATAGCATTATAAAATGCACTGGGAGACAAAAAAGTTATTCTTGAATAACAAAAAGGTGAAGATAAAAGTACTATATCCAACTGCAAATTCGATACTACACATTCTTCTCTATTCCTATTGCTTGCCTTCTCAATTCTCATCATCAAGTGGGTGGAAAGAAAAAGATTAAACTAACATTTGCTATTATATTATTTCAATAAAGATGATTTAGAAAGGAATCGGCCAATAAAGCCCAAAGTAACTCTAGGCATGTCTACAAAGAACCGCAAAACCTATAGACATAGCCTGCACAAATGTTGCAAAACTAATCACCATCAAGTCATATGTAACCGTGCGCGCGTGCGTAGGGAGAGCGAGAGAGTTGCAAAGAATGTGTAATCAAAATGAAAGGAAAACTCCAATCACAAATCTTTCAAAAATACATTATTTTCTATCATAAAAAATCTTACAAATACTACTCTGAAGGTGCTGAACCGCACATTAGAAATTCTTAGATCTACCTGAAAGCACCTCCTAAATCGTTATCCAAGTAGTCCAGCATAACTCTCTGCAAAATAATTTGAACCACAAATTAAATCGTTGTATAGATAAACTTAAAAGAGAGAGAAAATTTGAAGAAACTGACGCACAAAAAATCTGGATGGTGGATGATAGAACCTCCCATGCAATATTGTGATGAATTTTCCAATCTGCACATCCGTACATGTTAGAATTTGTACATGACCATGAGGCACATACTAATGAGTAAAACAAAAAGCAATGAAAAATGTAGTAATTAAGGTACATTTACATTACATACCAGACCCATACAATAGAGATCTGGACAAATATATTGTTGGCGGGGAGATTAAAGGAACAACAGACCAAGAGGCAAGGGCAGGAATTAGTGCGACAGGGAAAATCATACGCTTCATTTGGTTGTAAAAAAACCGAATTGCTGAGGTGGCAGATTAGCTTAGGTGGAAGGCTGCATGTTGGTTGATGATGTGGATATGCTGCATGTTGAGAGAAATCATGTAGTGAGGAGCTCCTATTTAGATATAGTAGATAGGTTAGTTCCCAAAAATGATATAAAATTTCATATAAAGCATACAAGATTGATCATATAATAGCATTAAACAATCAAAGATTATAGATACGTTTGAGACATTGAGGCCTCCTATACAAAGGGGGGACAGTGCACCCAAAGAGGTATACCAATCCCCTCGAGGCCGCAGCTCCCTTTTCCATACGCCTCTCTCTCCATCCGTCTAAATTTATTCGAGGTGGACGCCGGTAGAATGCTGCTCTCTCGAGTTTTCTCGGCCATAATTTTTTGCTAGACCACGAAGTGCCACCGTACCTCTTGGTCGATATGCATGGATACCTCGGAGGAGTTGTCTACTTTGACTCTAGATTGATGGATCGTCTTGGAGAAATTCTTACGGCTAAGATGTATAACCTTGTTGCGGGAATTGTCGTGCTTTATCAACCCTTCTTCCTCCACATCCGTTGTGCAAAATTGTGGGTGAGATGTTCATTACCCGTAACCACATAGTGATCTTAGGCATGATCGTGTGAGATATTTTTTTGTTGCGTAGCATCTTCCCCTATGAATTGGAGGTGGAATCTACAATTATCAATTTAATTAGAAGTGAGGTAGAGAATTATGGACTCAAGATATTTTTTAGACATGTACATTTGTAGATCTCTCTACATAGATGCTAATGGACAGGCAAACACAAATAAATATTTGTATTGCACCTGAATGGTAAAAGTAGTATATGAGGGAAAAAATGAAGGTATTTTTAATTTAAAATTACATTATTAGAAACATCTCAAAAAAATCTGGATAAAAACATAGCTTTTGCAGCTAAATAATTTCCAATCCATTGCAAGTGTCATACTCCCTCCGATCCATATTACTTTTTTCTCAAATGGATGTATATAGCATTCAAAACGTCTAGATACATCCGTTTCTTTGACAAGTAATATAGATAGGAGGAAGTATAATAATATGCACTATAATTTTATAACAAGAATATTGCTAGTATGCTTATTGGTTAATGCTTTTGTGTATAATAGAATAAATATCTTAATTAAGATCATCCATCAAAAAGTTAAAAAAGTTTAGTATAATCAAGTGATATAGTGATCCATAGCCTATGTCGAGCTCAACTCTGAAAACATAGCCATGGCATAGGTGATGCCGTCCAGCAATGTGTTCAGCCCATAGCTCTTCTAGTACGGGCAACTTCAGTGGGCTAGAGGAGGATGACGAGTAAACAGGGATAGAGAAATGAAAGAGTTGAAATTAGTGAAAGTTACCAGACCAGCTGTCTGTAGAGATTACCTGATAAATAAAATTATCCCAGCAATACAAGACAAGTGGCCCGACGATGACGAGGGGACAACAATCTTCATCCAACAGGATAATGCTAGTCCACATGTCCTCACTCATGATGCAGGTTTTCTAGAAGCTTTGGAACAAACAGATCTCGACATTCGATTGTTACAACAACCACTAAACAGCCTCGAGTTCAATGTTTTAGACCTCTGCTTCCCCAACTCTCACCAATCCCTAACCGACTATAGATCACCTACAAATATTCATGAATTATTATAGGGTGTGGAAGAGGAATTTGAGAACTATGATGCCCGCAAGCTGTTCAAAAGCTTTATCACATTGCAAGCAGCCATGGTTGAAGTTATGAAAGACCAAGGAGGAAATAAGTACAAGATTCCACATCTGCACAAGGATCGTCAACAGAATGATGGAAGGGAACTAATCAGTGTATCTTGCATTATGGAGCTAATTGCTGAAACCAAGGCCATTATTGAACAATGGCATTAGACAAAGGAAAAGGAAATGAGTGGATAGAGAAAAGAAAAGGAAGGGAGTCATGTGTATGTGTTGTGTATTAGATTATTGGAATATTTTGGCAATAATTGGATTAATGGTTTATTGAAATGTCATGTGAATTATTTGGATTATTGGATTTATTTGAATTAATTTGCACTTACACCAATTAAGCATCTTGATAAACATTAGCAAGACAATACACTAACAGACAAGTTGCACTTGATAATGAGTATCTTGATAATCTTTAGCAAGACAATACACTAACACACAATTTGTTGGGAAATGAAACACTATATTTGCACAAATGATAATTTCCAGGTGCCGAAAATGGAATTCCAAGGAATAGAAAAGCTCTGCTCTGTCAAGCAAGCACTTCAAAACTGTTTGTAGCAAACAAAAACACTAACAAACATTGCACACATCAGTTGGAAGGAAACAAACAATGGGAGATTTGTGCTAGGTGTACCTGCCAGCATGCTGGAGATTCCAAGGCTAGAACAAGGTAGCGCCATAGAGGTGTTGGAGCCAGTTTAAACGACTGGCTGGTATCAGCATGAATTGTACGTGTACAGTACATCATCTTGGTTGTTAAAACAACAAGACAAACATAGATTAATTATGAATGCAGAAACTAGCAATTAGCACCTCATTTGCTGTCGACTAGTATTGGACGAGAGACAAATTAGGTGATCTATTTATGCTCTCTGTCGGCATCATCATTCTTCGGAGCACAATCTTATCCAGTAACAAGTGTCATCATTCTTCAGTTATGATTCTGTACAAAATATAGAATAGCATCATACAAACAGATTACTCCATTTGTATCTTCCTCTTTTCCAACAAGCCCAGCTGAATCTAAATGCTTGTATAGAGAACTAAGGAAGCCTTGACACAAAATTTGGTCAATCTGAATGCATATTCAGTCTGTTCAGTGGAGTAAACTATAGAAGCAGAAATTTAAGTTATTTATTATGTTCAGTAGAGTACATAGCAGGCTAGTGAGAAATAAAATCATGAAACAACATTCAGGTTTGAAAAGTGTCCACGGAAATTCTTTCGGAGAGGCATGTCCTTTTCAAAAACATCATGAATCCAAAAATCTAGGAGACAGATTTTGAGTAAAACATTCTGATGAATATTGACTTGTTTGCTAACATTATATGTAAAATATCCCGTAACAATGTCTAAACATTGTGTGTATAATATTGTCATGAAACATTCTAAAATTTGATGAATGAATTCAGACTACAGTAAACTGAATGAATGTCAGTACTCCGCACTTAATTTAGTCAGAGCAAAACCTGTTTGCTAACTGAATTTAGTCGGTACTCCTCTCTTAATACTTTGAGAGTATATATAGATAGCCTAAGCATGGATTTATCTAACTAAGAACAGTAACAATGTCTGGGGAAGTGGCAATTTGCTAAAGCAATTGGTCATACTCTAAGAAAGCAGAGTTCATAATCTAGAAGCAAAAGTGCTCTGCTCTGACTCGTTCAATTGCCTAAACAATGGCAGCTTGCAGGTAGCAATTCATGGTGGATGAGGCAACAACTTACAGGAACATGAGCTGGCTGAGCTGTCCGACGCTGTCGCTGAGCGTGCCCTGCAAGTTGACGTAGGATAGCCTGCTGCAAACAAAGAGGAAAGGACGATGCTTTGTCACAAAAGAGTGGTTGAAGCTACTAACGAACCACACACATGTGTTTACGGTGTCCTCGATTGGGGGGTGCACACCACGTCACCTGGCATTCTTGGGCCGGGCCGAGGACCCGTCTACAACTGGAGAATGGGACCTGCATGGCCTGGCGCTTGGCGTACACAAGATGGAATCCTCCGATGACTTGGCATACACTTCAAGGCGTACTAGAATGATCGGCATGTTTATCCTAAGATTAAAACTTACCATGCGTAAACCCTAGATACCCCCGGTGCCTATATAAGCCAAGGGGTTTAGTCTGTAGAGGCACACATTCAAGGCTTAGAAGTTAGAACTCATTTATAGGATCTCGCGGTAGATCATCTGTACTTTGTACCTCACCCACAATCAATACAATACAATCAGGACATAGGGTTATACCTCTTAGAGAGGGCCCGAACCTGGGTAAAAATGTGTCCCCTTTACTTCATGTTCACCATCGTGCCAAGATCACTAGCTCGGGAGCCCCTACCTGAGATCCACCGGTATTAGCACCGACATTGGTGGCCCATACATGTCCTGCTGCGTGATCACGAAGGAACGATGGAACTATCGATCAACAATCAGATCCATATTTGCGTGACTCCCATGCCAGAAATCCAAGACCTCGAGCCAACCGAGGCTCGGGAGCACTTCGGAACTCCTGTTCATCATCACAACTTAACATCTGATGAAATAGATCAGGCGATCACGCCCCTCACCGCATCTTTGGATGCAGCCGAGGACTCGCAGGTGATCGCCACCCAAAAGCCGGTTCCCAACCCTTCAGGGGTCCCCAGTTGCAACATATCGAATCAAGCCTGGAGCTCAGATCTGTGTTCGCATGAAGACGGCTCAGTCAACGTAGTTGCACGTTTTGTCCCCGGGGCTAGCCTAAACCAACCTTAGGAAGACTATCTCGGGAGATCGATGTTAGATCGGACCAGAATCAAAATTTTCTCCCACCCCCACGCTGCATACTGCCCGAGTAACTTTGGACCAACCGATGTCTGGGATTTAGCTTATGTTACACAAAAACCTAAAGAAACACAAAGACAATTCTGCATGAGGTTCTTGTTTGTCAAATATAGGATCCCAGATTGTTGTAATGTTGAAGCCCTCGCGGCATTCCGCTTTAACTGCCGCCATGAAGGCAACTCCAATGTCTTGGCACGGAGACGCGTTAGAACGTTCTCCACATTATCGGACATCATATCAAGGTACTGTGTCATGAATACACCTGGCTAGCAGAAAAAGAGCAAAGGGATTCGATCCAGGGTCTATTAGATTTAGCCGATAACACATGCACAAGTCGAAGACAAAAGCGATCTAGAGACGACGAACAGGTCAAAAGAAGTAACCAGAGAAAGGGCCAAATTATATAATTGACGCAATCTTACATGAACCATGCGACATACACTCTGTCTCACTGAATACAAAACCAACTCATAGACCTCGAGCATGCTGGGTCGTCAGGCATATGGCAAAAGGAGAGATCAATCTCATAGAAAACCTCAGACCTCAGAAAAGAAGAGGAAGATCTCCAAGCTAGGAGGAATAGTCGTTCGACGACAATGAGACTCTAATGGTATATGAGACGCACCCATCGAGGAACAAGCGGAAGAGAGCTCTCCAAGAAGTTAACCACATGCACGACGCGGTAAGCTTAGACCGCAGATGGCTAGACACACCAAATCACCTTCGGACAAGAGGATCAACTGACGCCCAACCCCAACCGAGGAGTCAAAGCCCAAGTCCTCGACCCCATCATTGACAGCTATGGACTAACAAAGGTCTTGATGGACGGCGGCAACAACTTAAACCTCATTTATAAGGACACTCTGCGAAATATGCAGTTCGACAAATCACACATCGAGCCAAGCCGAACAACATTTAAAGGGAATATCCCAGGAAAAGAGGTACGATACAGTAGTAGGGTCACACTAGACCTGGTATTCGGAACACCCGATAACTACCGCATTGAGGATTTAACCTTAAACATCATACCCTTCCGAAGAGGTTATCACGCCATAGTCAGGCGAGAAGCATTTGCTAAATTTCATGCCATCCCTCACCACGATTATATGAAGCTTAAAATGCTGGGACCTAACGGAGTGATCACAGCTACAAGCAACACAGAGAGATCACTTAACAATTCTGTGCACAACCGTGGATACTGACGATGTCATCCTTGACAAAAGGCCCAAATCTACATTGTTTAAACCACCTACTGTGATCATTAAATTTCAGGTGCACCCAGAGGACCCTTCTAAAACGGCCTCCATCAGAGCTCGGCTGGACCCAACACTGGACGAGGCATTGCGCACCTTCCTTCAAGAATATTGGGACATTCTGTCCAAGCACCCATCCGACATGCCAGGAATCCCAAGAAATCTGGCCGAGCACAGCCTCAACATAATTGAGGGATTCAAACCCGTTAGACAGCCGCTCCGGAGGTTTTCTGAACCAAAAAGGCGGGCAATGGGAGAATAATTGGCCAAACTATTGGAGGCTGGATTCATCCGCAAAATCAAACATCCCCAATGGCTTGCAAACTTAGTCATGGTGCCAAATAAAGACAAATCATGGTGTCATTACGTCGATTTTAAAGACGTCAATAAGTCATGCCCAAAGGATCCCTTCCCTTTACCTCAGATCGACCAGATAGTAGATGCCAGAGCAGGTCATGATTTACTCTACTTCCTTGACGCCTACTTAGGATATCATCAAATAACAATGAAGGAATCCGACCAAGCGGTTACGACCTTTATAACTCCTTATGATCCATTATGTTTTAATACAATGTCTTTTGGTCTAAAAATGCCGACGCAACATACCAGCGCATGATTCAGACATGCCTACAACTGTAGATCGGCAAAAAAGTTGAAGCATATGCGGACGATGTGGTTATCAAAACGATACAGCCGAACAAGCTCATCGAGGATCTTTGGCAGACATTCAAAAACCTCAAGGCATATAACATCAAGTTAAACCCGGAAAAGTTTTTCTTCGGCATACCATCCGGTAAACTGCTCGGCTTCATCATATCCCATAGAGGAATAGATGCAAATCCTGATAAGATCAAAGCGTTGGCACGGCTAGAGGTGCCAACGGAGATTAAGCACATCCAAAGACTAGCAGGGTGCACTGCCTCCCTTAGTCGCTTTATCTCACAACTAGGCGAAAAAGCCCTACCATTATACAGACGACTCAAACAAACAAAGAATTTCAAATGGACCGACGAGGCGAGCGCCACAATGGAAGAAATTAAGATGCTCCTCGCCACTAATCTAGTCTTGGCCGCCCCAAGCATGGGTGAGCCAATGTTATTATATATCGACAACAAACCAAGTTGTCAGCGCAGTCCTCGTTATCGAGCGCGAGATGGATGGGCATAAACTCAAATTTCAGCGTCTGGTATACTATGTTTCTGAGGTACTTACTCCATGCAAAACGAGGTACCCTCATTACGAAAAGGTCACTTATGCAGTCTTCATGGCTTCTAATAAACTGTGACACTACTTTCAAGAGTGTTCAATCACTGTGGCCTCGGAGGTGCTAGTAAATGACATCGTCAATAACCGTGATGCTACCAGCCGGATCGCAAAATGGGCCATCGAGCTTTTGCCTTTTGAAATTGCATATTGGCCGCGCCGAGCTATTAAATGGGCCATTGGGGCGGCCGTCCTCGCTGTACTTGGTGCCTTCGTCGCCCATTTCGAACGGCCGGTCCGCAACGGAACCAACGCCCAATCAATCAAAGAATCAATCCACGTTCCAGATCTTCGACCGAAATGAATCGAATATGTGGCGTCGCATTACAGGCCACAGCGCGCGCGGCGATGCCCTGTGGAAAGCGCAACACCGACGGCGAGAGAGGATGTGTAGGACATGCGAGGTGGAGCAGAGATTCAAGTGGAGAGAACTCGGGGCGTACTTACCAGATTACTTGGCCTGCCTGTAGTGAGCGAAGGAGAAGACAGTCGGCGGAGATGAGGCGGGGATGGGAACATCTCGTGGAGGATGAAAAATGGCGGGTTGGAGAGAGGATTGGGGATGGTGAGGCCGCGGGTATATGTAGACCGGACCGACCAGAGGAGGCGCGTCGGCGGCGGCGGTGTTGGGAAGATGGAAAGAGGGTGACGTTTGGAGTAGAAAAGTGGAACCGTCCCCTCCCGTTAAGCGCGGTACTAGTAGTAATACAAAACTGACACAACAAAATGTAAAAAATCTCAAATCAAAACAGAAAAAATTTAGAGTACCTACTCCATTAGTATTGTTATTTGAAGGTAATTACTCCATTGTCTCGTGATATTCCGGAATCTACTCGTAGCACTAGAGGAAAAAAATGTCACTTATGACTCATGACTTGTCATTATTAATATCTTGTGGTCCATGTGAGTGGGTGCAGTTAGCTGTCCTAAGCAACCAGACGCCATGACTTATGGCATTATCAACCAACGAACTCCAAATTGCCACAAAAAATAATAGTGCTACTCCTTTCTTCCAATTCAAATTAATCAAACTAGTTGTCTGAGCTTTAGTATAAATTTGGAACAGAGGGAGTAACTTGGGTGTGAAGCCAAGGCAGACCATCATCTTGGACATTGTCAAACACGTGGTGCCGCCACGTACGTGCGCCATTCTCCATCACAGCAACAGAGTATGGCACCCATTAGAAAATGTGATGCAAAGAGGAGGGGGAAGCCGTCCAGATTCCAGAAGGCCGACCTGTTTCCTTGGCCAGGAAGGGTCCATTCAATACTTCAACAGTGGTGTCTCACAGAACGGAACAGAACAACAGCGTAACTTGCAACTTTGGCTTCCACCTTCCATTACCACACACTCCACTCGCTGAAGTTAGTATGCATGCAGTGATTACCAGACAAACCGTTTGTTTCTGTCTGTCTGTCTGTCTGTATGTTTTTTCTCCCAAATACTATGACCACAAGAAGCCAATGCAGATAGGCAGAAAAATAATACTCCCTCTATCCGAAATTACTTGTAGGAGAAAAAGATAAAGATAGATGTAGTTAGAAACGATATGTATGTAGAACTAAGGTCATGGATGGTCGACTCATGACCATGCAGTTAAGTCATGGCCTGCTGCTGTCCTGTAATGGGAGAACATCAGCTGCTATGACCGTAGGTGCTCCAAAAGCTTCTAAGACGTTGATCGAGATATAAAAAAAAAAGAGATTTCAGCTGTCAATCTTTATACTTAACACAGAAGGTTCCTCCCGTTAATATTAGGTATAGAATCCGTGAATCACATTATATGGGCTCATGGCGGACGCGGACTTGGTGTTCTCGGGCACCCGCGCACCCTATATGCGGAAAAATTGTACTCGTATAAAAAATTTGGACAAGAAATGATTCATATTGACTTCACAGCAAAGAAGACAAGTTTATGACGACAATATTAGCGTGTGTAGTACTTGTATATAGCGTTTTTTTTTGTTGAATCTTCGACCCATGATGCAACATAAGTCATTCTCTGACAAATTTTTTATACAACTACAATACTTGATCATGTTTAATACCAAAAAAGATTTGGAATTTTTTAACTTTTTTGAATTACTAGTTTTTTTGCATATAGGGTGCGCTGGTACCCAGGTTCTCCTTCATATTTTCCGGCTCATGGCTAACTATAATAGAATATTTGTACTCCATTTCAAGACACGAGCAATTATCAAG
Organism: Aegilops bicornis; assembly: GCA_021605145.1. Classification (NCBI taxonomy): domain Eukaryota; kingdom Viridiplantae; phylum Streptophyta; class Magnoliopsida; order Poales; family Poaceae; genus Aegilops; species Aegilops bicornis. The sequence goes on from JAHIAL010000030.1 coordinate 2,242,382, forward strand.
TATAACATAAAAGAAACACAAGGACTAGCGCACCAGATCATCAATTGTCGCCGGTGAAGAGTATATTGACCGGAAGTGTCCAACATATAAACACAGGATGCTGACGAATGAAGACTCGATTGAAATAGATCCATCGAAGACCAGCACCGACTAAATATCGCGGCATCCATCGGAGATACATCTCGACTCCCTCCGACGATACTCGACGCTTCACCGGGGCAGGGTAGGCGAGGAGAGCCGCCTTGCCTTCTTAAACAGGACACAAATCCAAACACACCTCAAAAAACATCTAAAAATGAAGCAGGACCCCTCCCGTCGGTAAGGGTCAGGGCCACCATGCCTCTATGGCCCTAAGAAAAGATGAGACGAGGAGGACCGGCGGCATCATCGATAGGCACGGAACCACTAACTTGTCGCCTGTCTCACCATTAGTTTCGGTCTTCCTATGTTTTCAGTACCAATGTACGTGCACCGTAGCATGATACAAAAAAAAGGCAAATGAGTTGGCTGTCATACTCCGAATGAGGCGCCAGTGCCATCTGTACACCGATGGTTTTATTTTAGCTCTTTCTTCTTTTTTGTAAAAGAGGAGAAAAAGTGTGAAGCCAGATGCAGCACCATCAGCTTCTGCATTCAGCTGTAAGAGCATCTGCTCCGGCGAAGAGGAGACAGAGGAGGAGGAGGACGACGACGAGGAGGAGGAGGAGAAGTTGGCGCCTGCTTCGGCGAGGAAACGGAAGAAGAAGAAGCGGGCGGCCAGGAACGGCGAGCCGTCCTCAAGTGGGCGTCCAAGGAGGACGAGTGCATCGCCGAAACGTGGAAAGTCGTCTGCCTCGACTCGATCACCGGCACGAACCAGAGCGTCGACACGTATTGGGACCGCATCAAGGCCGAGTTCGACGAGCGCAAGCTCGTCGACCCCTACTTCAAAGGCGTCTACATACAGAGCGGGTCGAAGACAATGGCGAACCATTAGGGGCTCATCCAAACGGCATGCAAAAAATTGCGTGGGATCGTAGTGGAGATCGCGGCTCGCCTGGAGAGCGGCACCAGCATGGAGGATCAGGTATGGCACGCCGGTCTCCCCCTTTCTTTCGCCGTGTGCGCGCCCGCCAACTATTTGTTCCTCGGCGCAGCAGCTGCGGATGTTTGCCATGTTTCGCCAAGACAACAACGATCAAGAGTTTAAATACCTCCACGCCTTCAAGCGTATCGACAAGTGCGAGAAGTGGGCGGATACCCGGCGCACCCTCGCCAAAGCCAAGAAGACCTAAAAGCCGGACGCGCCGACACCGGGCTCAGCCGACGGGCGCCCGGACGGCAACAAGGGGGCCAAGAAGGCGAAACACACCGACTCGGCTACCGCACGGGTGCAAGAGTCCATCGAGCATTGCCTCGCTGACGCACAGACCCGGGCTGCCCTGCGCGAAGAGAAGACCGAGGTGCGATGGTCGGCGTTGATGACGAACAACGCCGTCAAGCTCGACCTACTCCGGACAAACGTCGCCGCGAAGAAGAGGAACACCGACCTGACTTTCCTGATGGGCGGGGCAGACATGCTCCAGAGCAACTACGAGCAGCTCAAGGCGTGGTACCTGGCGGAGCGCGGCCTCATCCTGAACCAGCTGCCGACGACGGCGCCGCCAACTCCCACGCCGACGCTGCCAAGGCCGAGCGATGATGCCTCAACGACGCCCAGCAGCACAGAAGCCGCGCCGATTTCGCCAACTCCCACGCCCACGCCGACGACGCCGCCAAGCCCGAGCGATAATGCCTCAACGACGCCCAGCAGCACATAAGCCGCACCGACGCCGCCGAGCACAGAAGTAGCTCCGACGCCGCCGAGCCCATGCACGCCGACTTCGCCGACACAAGAGGCCGACCCCGCTGTTTTCAGTTGCACAGGCAGCAGCAGCAAGCAGCCTCAACGACTTTGTTGCATCGGCTTTGCCACCACCGTCCACCACGCTGCTCCGCCCTTTTCGTCGGCCGGCCGGCCCGAGATTCCACCATCACCATCCTACTCTTCGTTCTTCTTTTTTTTATTTCTCGAGGACCAGAAGCACTCAAGCAGCGACATCACACAGAATCTGATACCGTGGCTCACTCATCCACAGAAAAGCCCTAGCGTAGAATCTCGCCGATAGTTAGTAATTACATATGTTCACTAAGGCGTAAACGATATGAATAACGTGCATGCGCCGGCATTTTTATCCGGAAAAACAAACATCAGACGAACATGGCCTCCCCGAAAGCCTGATTCTTAACCTTCACACGTCTGAATACAACTAAACACGTACGGCGCCTGCTCGATCTGATAGCAGCGGAGAGAAGACGGAAGTCATGCTGCACCATTTGCCGACGTCCTCCATGCTTACGAGGGTGCTAGCTAGAATCGGGTCAATATCATAAATTCACAACTTCTTTTTTTGAAGGAACATAAATTCACAAGTTAGGTGATCATATCACACGGTAGTTACTACAAGCTTCTAATTACCAAGGAGCAACATGCATGCACATGTACATAGTACAAGTTAAGAATCAGCAAACGAAATCACGCACCTTTTTCTAAAAAGTATGTTGACACCCTTGCCTATGTATATGTTGTTTGGAAGGGCCCAGAGGCGGAGCCGAGTTTCATCTTCCGCATCGACGACGGGGGATCTCGGCGGCATAGCGTAGTGGAGGCTCAATGTCCGATGCAGGTTGACGGACTCGTGCAGGAGGGCGGCGCTGTCTGGCGTTGTGGTGGCGTCGATGGCAGAGAGACCTGACAAGGTCGGTGCAGCAGTTCTGCTCTGAGGATGGATCGATGGAAGATGGAGGTGACGGCCCTTGCAGTGGGCGGTGCTCACTGAGAGTGTGTCGGACCAGTGTGTGACATAGTCCAGGTAGTGGCTTGGATGGGGCATCCGGTTTTAGATGTTAGGCTTTGGTGTGATGTCTGTTTGGTATTAGGCCCAAACATTCGGCACCCCTTCATTAAGAGGATGTGAGTAGCAACAGGCGTTGCCAAGATGGTGGCTTCAGGCTTATTGATGTATCACCTTGTATGGTCTTTGTGAATAATTAATAAAGTGAATGATGCATCGTCCAGATGCAGAGGCCGGGGGTACATCATCCTTTTCTAAAAAAAATGTGACACACGCATATAAATTTATTTATTGAAGTATGAATAATATCACCAGTTACCCTAAAACACATGAAGGAGATAAAAAGCCACAACAGGTGTATAACATGAGTACACGACTACACATATATAACAAAGTTTTAAATAGCCGACTATAGCTTAGCTATAGTAAGGCTATAGCGGTTTGAGCAGGTGCCGCTATGTAGCATAGCCCGCTAAACTTACAAAATAGCCAGTAATAGCGGGCTATAGCCTCACCTCACTATAACTTATTTGGAGGGTCGCTGCTATTTAGCATAGCCTGCTATTAAAAAAAACCAATATATAGCCTACTAGATCATGATGGCATGCGCCCGTCTATCTTTTCAGTAAAATAGTAGGGATATTGCCAGGTTAAATATGAACCAAGTAGTTTGCAACTCAAGGATAATACCAAATTGAAGTTTTGGTTTAACAAAGCAACCATTTGTTCTTAGGAGAATAATATGAAAAAAATTATATAATTGTAGTGGTAAGTAGCCATCCATTCTGGTAAAATAACGAAAGGAATATCCGAGAAAAATAAAAATGGCGCAAGTAGTTAGTCATGTAATTGTTCAAAATTGTAGGTATACAATAGTTGTTCCAAATATAAATTACAAGCGAATTTGCAAGTACATCATCAATCTAAGTTGGCGCTATACATAGAAGACCATATCAGATAATATCATCAGAAATAGCCCACAAAAAGTAATCGATAACTCAACCAATCCATACTTTATTTCATAAGCAAACAAGTCTGCATATACAACACGTCATTTATTTGCACACCATAGAAAATAAATCTACACACATAAATAGGCAAAACCAGAACCCAGAGTAGTCATAAGGCTCACCAAACCTCCTTCAGCACATAATCACAGTCTTATTCATAACTATATCATTTCTTTTACCATGCCTTGCTGTCTTCTAGTGTGCCTTTTCAATTCCATTGCGCCAGCAAAGATGACAGGATGTTTTAACCGTCCGTTATGCACAACCAGAGAAAAAAGAAATGCATGTTACAGCAAAACACATGAATCAGAATGTGATACATGTTATCCATCGATGTCAAAATCGTGTTGTTCCATCTGAACAAGAAGGTCAATCAGTAGCTGCAGGGTTTCAAATGGATGGGAAAATAGCAGCTCATAGTACTATGGGATTACTCAGTCTACGTAGAAAATAGCAGCGCTTGCATTATTCATATATGCTCACAAATTCTTTTTTCTCCTTTCCGTTTAAATTTTTTTTTTGTGAGCTACACATCTGATCACAAACTATCACGAGTATGTACATCAATCACAGGAAATCACCTTTCTACTATGGTGTATGTACAATATAAGTTGGGCACACGGAAGGTAATTTGGTGTGGTAGAATAGCTGAAGTAATGGCATAATTCGTATTCATCTAAGGTTCGTTCAAGCACTAGTAACCCTGTGTGAATAGGAAGGGACTTTGGTATATGGTACAATAGCTGAAATAGTAGCTATGTTGCTTCACCTACGGTTTAAGCACTAAAACCCTTGTGTGTGGCACTCCAGGGGTTGGTTGGGATGCTGGTGCATGCCTGAGCAGCGACCTTTACCGTCGCTTCAGGAGGGATGCCAGCATTGCATATGTTTGCGAAAGATCGCATGTGTTTCATTCCATACTGCGCCAACGAGCCACATTGTGATTCGAAAGCACGCACCTGAAGAAAGGGAAAACACAATATTAGTCATGCAAAGCAGGGGCAGAAGAAATTACATGATGTAACTGCATTGATTATATCCCATATGACACATGTACGTATGTATACAGTCGAGGAGAGATCGCAATATGTTGAAGTGAAGAAACTAGTTAGAGCATCCAAAGTTTCAATCCAGGAAATATCGACCCTGAATAATATTAGGTTATATTCAGTACAATATTAGTCCTTAATTTATATCACATTCTTCCAGTACTATTGGGATATTTTCTATTTACCAGTCAACCAATAACAACAATTTTATCTACAGAATTTTGTCCCACTAGTTTCAGACAATTAACACATGACCAATAGGCAACAAACACAACAGAAGCATAAGTAAGTTAAGAGATGCTGATAGATGACCAACCAAAGCAATGCCAAATAGTTGTGCAAAAAAAGAAAGATGTCAAATAGAGCCTTACCGTAGACTTGAGACAACTCCAGTCATCAGCAAGAGGCTCGCCAGCTGGGCGAACAGTCTTTAGAACCATTGGACCATCCGCAAAACCAAACAGAAGGTTTCCAATCAGCTCGACGCTGTTGTCAATATGAGATCTATGACCCATCATCTCGAGCAATTGCTTCCGAGCATTGTTTTTCTCAGGGGAGCTCTCAGCCAATTTCTGGTACTACATGCAGAACAAAAGAAAGAAATAAATCAGTTAGTTTATCCATCTTTTTTTACTGAGTTTATTATGAATACTCTATTGTTGTGGGTAAAGTAGCATGAGATATTTCTCATGATATAATTACGAACCTTGTGCCAGAAATAGACAAGATCAGCATCCCTCTGATTAACAGCTCTTGAGAAGGACGACAGTGAGTTATCTTCAACAAATGTAGTGTTGTCGTTAGCAGGATTTGACCCAATGTACAAGAAGAGATGTTGATCATTCAGATCCAAAGAACCGTATTGCATCACATGGGAACCATAGCTGTATGAGTCCTGAGCTGATGTTCTCTTCTTGACCTGCTCAACCATTAATTAGTGTTGTTGGAAAGGAACTGCTCCAAGATTAATAAGCTTTTTTTTTTAGATTTAAGCACTTACCAAGTCATATTGCTGCTTGAGAGATTCAGTTCTCAGATTGTGTACATCACTGTCAACATTGAAAGTTGCACGTTATTTGAGCACATAAGAACCATAACAAAAAACCTAGTTCCTTTCAAACAAATGACCCAAGGATTTTGACTCAGGGTTCAACCATAAAGTGGTGAATGCAACAGTTACTACCATGGCAGCCAACATGATAACATATAGGTGACATTTTATTCTAGTGCAGTTTGATAAGTGCCGTACTAGTTACTAGTTAATCATTTTGTAACAACACACATGTATAGTACCAGAAAGTACTAACAGATATGAGTCATGTGTGTTCGAACTGACCGTATTAAAAGCATGATTTTAGCATGTGAATGAATGGAAAACATGGTACAACAAAGGGGAATACCTGTCTTCCATCCAAGAAATGCTGTACAGGTCGCCCAAGCAGGTGTCATATTCCGACGCAGGGCTGGGGTACTCGCCGGGGCAATACGTTCCCCAACTGCTCTCCTCCGCATTCGACGCGGTGGTCGCATAGACACCGATGTCATTTGGCAGAAGCCCCTCAAAGACGCTCCCAGCTTCACAGGCTTCAAGATAAAATACCTACAAAATAAGAGTTAGGCCATTGTTTTAACCAGCAAACAGTGCGGAGCAAAAATAACCAAAGGACGATGGGTTACCAGGCTTTTGTAGGTTCCAGCAGCATGCTTTTTCTTCAGCACATCTACAAGATCGTCACCGTAAACGTATGGATAGGTAGGCATCCCTGAAAGTTTTACCAGAACAGAAACACCATGACACTAATAAGGTAATTGTGCATGTCTAGATTTGTATGTACGTCTGCATTTATATGAAATATCTGTTCTGACTGGTTTTAGATACTAAATTCTCGAAAGAAGACAATAAAAGAATGGCAGGTTCTGAATACTGACCAATGACCCCAGGACCCCCATGGTCACTGTAAAATACAAAAATGTGATCATTAGGGCCACTATCCACGACTTTGCCGCTCCCACCACTCACAGCGGTTTTATTACCGAGCAGGACAGCAAACAAGTTCTTGACATTAACCTCCTTCCCAGTGTAGTCCTACAGTGGAGATTCAGTCAAACAGACAGGAAATTGTGGATACTGGATAGGGATGCTGAATGATCACTGGAATATATTGGTTATATCCATCAACATGTTGACATTATCACATAGAAATTTAACATCCAAGACCAACTGGAAAATGGCAAAAAGACTGGTCACACTTTAGGCATTTAACTATTTTCAATGAGGTACAACCTGCCATTGAAATTTCTGTTCGAGTAATTTCTAGAGTAATACCATATTCACATTTTTCTGCAACCATCAAACAGTTTGTATCATCCAGTAATGTAATCTATACCACTCTTAGATTTTTACTACATCAACAAATACTGGAAAGTTTTCCTTGAAGACGCATGCATGATTACCTTAGGGACCCCAGCATAGACATCTCCACCCTATGGGTGGTTGATGATGACGCCCGGCCTCGGGTTCTCCAGGTTGTGCGCAATGTCGTCGTACATGAAGACGATGATATTCTCATCCTTGAGACCACCCTTCTTCAATATCTGGTAGGCATGGCAAATATCCGCCTGCAAAGTGCAAAGTTTCGGTACACAAATTAAAACACACTATTCATTGTCGTCAACAAAACGAACTAGGAGGGGAAAAAATATCTGAGATAGACAGCTATGCACACATCAAACGAACACGGAACACTTTTTTTGACCTATTCATACAGCTATGCACACAAAAGAATTAGAATTTCGAGTGTGGATTTTCTAAACCTAGGTGCATTGTAACCTTTATTTGGACCATTTGCATGTGTGTTGGTTGCATTGAGATTTGTGCCAGGGCTGTAGGCCTATGTAACAGTAATTTAGGGACTTACCCTGACTCGGCTCATGGGCCCACAGTAATGATGTCGGAGAAAGCATGGTTACACGGCGGGTTGATTGTCTCCAGAGATATGATTTGTGCAAATTCTCTCCGAGATTGATGCAAAATAAAATAAAATAAAATATGCACAATTATTTGGGACTTGGGCACACCTTACTTCCATTCAATTCTTAACCTATAATTACTCATAACTAGCACATATGCCCATCCGTTGCAACGGAAAATAAAATATGCATCTAAAGTCAGTGAGAATTATATGTGCAAGTAAAACCCTGTGTGCACAAAAAAAGTAACATTTAGCTTTTCGGTTTCGCCGCGCGCGAAGGGATCAATCCACTATTTTTTCATTCATTGATCGAGGGCATTTAAGAGTTTTGTTACATCATCGTACGCCAGAGAAGGCCTATGAGTTATTCAATCTACTTTTCCTTTCAATCCTTACAGTTGAGGGGATTTTAAGGTATGAAGTTTCCGAATATTTTAGGAAACATGAACAATTTTTTAAAATCCTAAACTGTGTTTTTTTAAATTATGTACATTTTTGGAAAAACACAAGCAAAATATGAAAGGTAACATCTTTTAAAATTCAAAACATTTTCCGAGAACACCAACTTTTTTCATAAAAACATGAACATTACTTGAATTTGTGAACATTTTTTTAAAACGGGAACATGTGTTGAAAATTCAAAAGATTTTTTTAAATGTGTATCTTTTATACATGAACACTATTTTTAATGGTAAAATAATCACTAAAAATAAGAATATTTTTTGAATTTGGAGCATTTTTGGAAATGCATTTTATTTTTAGAAATCTCGAACAATATGTTTTTTGAAAAAATAGGAAACTCTTTGCAAGCTCCGACTATTTTTCAAAATAGCAACAAAATTTTGGAGTTCTGAACATTTTCCAAAACTTGATTTTTTTAATTCCGAACGTTGAGAATTTTTAATTTACAGAATAAATTCGAAAAGGAAAATAATCTTGGAAGGAAAAAAAGAGATAGGGAAAGGAGAATAAAACTAAAACTAAAACACAGAAACAAAGAAAAATGGGCCAACCTATTATTGGTTGTTCTGTGCGAAACTCGAACTATTTGTCGCCTTGTGCGGAAAGTAGAATTTGCCAGCTGCATGGGTAGAAAAATAAGTGTGCTGGCTTCGTTGGGCCATAGCGCGTGGCCCACATACGAAAATTCCTTTTTAGCAAACAAACGCATAAGAATTTAGTACCACCTCGGATAGAAAAAAAATCATTTTCGACGATGAACGGATGAAAAAAATTGAAGATACACTTGGCCATTGCCATATAACTCAGTAACAAAATGATCCCGGATTCTTTTGCACCATTTATCTATTTCTTCTGCCATTGACAGACGGGCCCCGCATGGATAGAGAGAGCTGCCAGCTGACAGGACAGCACTTTTTTGCTATGTGGAATGTTTGATCGGTCAACATGGTGCCACGTACACAACAATCGGGGCTCTATGATGAACCGGTGATCCTATAATCACCACCAGCATAGACTGCTAGACGGCGCCGATCCTATTATAGTTCAAGTTCAGTGACGACAACTTGGTGGCTACCTAGACTGCTAGACGGAGACGATCGTGCATAGCTCCAAATTTGGCTCATGCATCGATCTCATAGCTCTTGAACAGCATAGATGAGCCACTACTTTCCCAGGTTTACTTACTCTTAACCGACATGAAGAAAAAACTTGAGCGGGCGGGATGAGACGCGAAGGAGCAAAGAGTAGAATCCATGCATGATAGAGCGCGCGCACCTGGTGACGGTAGTTGTAGTAGCCGTTGGAGCCGGCGACGAGGACGGCCCACCTGGTCCCGACGGAGCCGTCGTCCGACGGCAGCCGGATGGCGGGCTGCAGCCGCGCGTGCGCCATGGCGAGCGGGAGCAGGAGCAGCAGCGCGAGGCAAAAGAGGCGGAAGGACGCCATCGCCGCCATGGATGGATGGTGTGCTTGGGGGTTGGGATTCCAGAAGAAGCGAAACGAACGTCTCCTTCCTTTTATTATGCGCCGGCGCCACAGGGGAGATATCTTTTCTTATTGGTGAAATTTCGGCAAAGCGAAAGCCTACCACCCGCTACTGACGAAGTGATGATTCATTCAGCTGTCCGCGTCGGACGCAGCAGCGCCGTCCGTGGCCGATTGGTTGCGATTCTCGCCGACCTGCTACGGGTGTCTTCTTAATATCAGCCGTCAATTGGAAGCTCCACGGAGCGTGCCAGCAGCATTTGGTTTTGGTTTGTTGTGCGCGTGTTAGCAGCCTAGACCAATCAACTCAGATTAGGTGGCGCATCCGGCCCTACGGCTGGCTAGGATTCTCTCTCTCGTCCGTTCACGTCACAGTCACCAGCGTACAGATTGCCTACAGCCAACTGCTGAGTGGTGTCGCGTCCAGATTGTTGAACTTTGCTTTAGGACTCCTTTAAAGAACTAGACTAGATTCGGGTGGCGGCCTGAACCAACCTATTATTAGACCGTTATAGAAGAATAGTGGTATCCCCGATCTATTAGGGTTCAAGTCCTAGACTTGGCGCTGATTCTCTTATTTTTCTTAATTTATTTCAGGCTTTTCGATGATATTCGTTTAATGGGAGGAGGTGTTTCCGTTGACTACAAAGTGTCTTTGATGACTTTGTCAATCTTAAAATGATCGTATGATGCAGCTTATGTACACTTTGTGAGCATGCATTTGTATTGTGTTTAAAAAAAGAATCTTTTCATGCCTCGCGCGACTCAACATTCACATCTATAATCTTTTTACAAATCGTTTAATAAGTCCATCGCTATAAGCTACGATGAGAAAATTAATAAGAATGCAACAAAACTAAACAGACTTTATTAGATCAATATTGAGCAGTGGGTCCTAAAGCAAATGGCGGAGAAAAATTAACCACGAATCAGCCGCAATAATCAAATGATAGATCATATATAAACATAGCTTAAATTGTCGGTCCAGATAAGAACATACAAATCACCCCTATGAAAAAAAATACACACCCCCTGCTCCTATGAGCATCTTTGAGGAGATTGTTATATTTATGTCGAATATTATGTAAGCAAGGGATTACGTGGACTTGAAGTTGTAATTGGCGTGGTTAGGTACGAGTCGTGTAGGAGTCGGTCACGTTTTATCCTAGGCCTCTTATATATCGAGGGGCACCACACGTTGTAACCCATGACGACTTGATAGCTGCAGGTACGCGGGGGAGCCGACGGCTTGTGCCAGCGCCCGGACGGCTGGTGTTGCGGTATCTTGGGGAGGAGCGCCCGTAGTCATGCCCTGGGGATGTAGCCATATCGGTGAACCTCGTTAACAAATATCGTGCCTCCGTGTGTCATCTATGATCTTGCATTAGTGTTTTATTCTAACAAGTGATATCATGAGCAAGGTTCACTACTAGGAAAAGGCCTACTAATGGCGCACTGGTTTTGCCTACTAATGGCGCATTACCAGTGCGCCATTAGTAGCACGCCACTAGTATATTTTACTAATGGCGCACCACTGGTGCGCCATTAGTATCTGGTATACTAATGGCGCATCAAGCAGTGCGCCATTAGTACGTAACACAATGCGCCATTAGTGTGCCTTCCGGGGGGCCATACCTAAGCATGTGCTTCGTCATACTAATGGCGCATGCTATGTTCATGCGCCTTTAGTATCCTTTGGCATACTAATGACGCATCTGGTGATGATGCGTCATTAGTATGAAAAAATCGCCTGAGGAGGCCTTCCTGGGGCGCGGCTAGAGATGCCCTCACTGGCCGCTATGGCAAGGCGTTGATCAGGTGGTGCGGATGCGGCAGGACGCCTCCTCGATTGCAGTGGGGGGGCTGGGGCCATGACCATGAAATCAGATGGGGAGAGAGGGAGAGGTTACCTGGAAGGGCCGCGACGCGCACCCGCCCTCTAGCCACCGCGACCAGCGGGACGCCGCACTCTCCTCGTCTGGCTCCAGCCTCTTCTCGCCATCGCCAGACCCTCTCGCCTTCGGCAGCACGCCCAAATACCACGGGCTTGCTCCTTCGAGGCCAATTCCTCTTTCATGAGCCCTGCTCCTCCTCTACCTCCCCTCCGCCGTGGTCTTTCATCCGTAAGCGTGGGGTGGGAGCATGGATCGTGGCGGCGTCGCACCGGCAGGTGTCGAAGTTGCATGGGAGAGGCAAAGGCCATACGCAAGCCACCTTACAGGCGGGACCCAAACATCTGCGCGAGTTGACCCAATAGCCTCTTCAACTTACAGGCGGGACCCAAACACCTTTCACCAGCCACGTTGCACCAGGAGGCCGTATTTCCTAGGAGCTTAGTAACTAGATAGATCTAGCTTTTTTTTTTTTTTGAGATTTAGATAGATCTAGCTTAATGTGCCGGTTTAGATAAGAACATTTCTTTTCTTTAGTTGTTGTATAACGCACACGCCCACACGCACATACAATCACCACTATGAGCACACACAACCACCCCTATGAGAACCTTTGAGATATTCATTAGTGCCATGTCTAGGTCTCTAGGACTTGAACCCATTTTGTTGCCGATGTATTAATTACATGATAGGTTCCAATGAAATTACGGTATACTAGTTAATGATGGGAAGCATCATCACAAACTATAGACTATAGACTATACACACATGAGAGCTGCAAACGCGTCGATGCACATGTTGCTCAAACATGACCAAAGTAAGTTTCAACGATCAAAAAATGAGTTTCCCCACGATTTTTTGGCATGAGAAAAAGAAGTTCCGATACACGTTGCCCAAACATTATAAAAAGAAGCTAGTCTTGTTTTTTTTAAGAAATGGGTTTCCCCGGCTCCATCGCACTTTATTGAATGAAAACCACGCGAACAAAGCCAAGTATGAGTAGCTGACCAGATAAACCAAAGCAGGGTTCAACCAAGACCAGATCATTACATGTTTTTGGTCACAACAAACACAAACTACATAGAACAAGCACAACATCACCGAGCAGCACCTTTGCACACATCCATCAACTAGAGTATGACGCCCGTTCTCCATCCATTGCATTCACTGACATGATCAAGCACATGCGATGTGAAGAAGCTCCCCTAGATGGTGGTCCAGCAGTCTGATGCCTTTCTGTTGGAAATATGCCCTAGAGGCAATAATAAAAGGATTATTATTATATTTCCTTGTTCGTGATAATTGTCTTTATTCATGCTATAATTGTATTATCCGGAAATCGTAATACACGTGTGAATACATAGACCACAATATGTCCCTAGTGAGCCTCTAGTTGACTAGCTCGTTGATCAATAGATAGTCATGGTTTCCTGACTATGGACATTCGATGTCATTGATAACGGGATCACATCATTAGGAGAATGATGTGATGGACAAGACCCAATCCTAAGCATAGCACAAGATCGTGTAGTTCGTTTTGCTAGAGCTTTTCCAATGTCAAGTATCTCTTCCTTAGACCATGAGATCGTGTAACTCCGGATACCGTAAGAGTGCTTTGGTGTACCAAACGTCACAACGTGAATCGGATGACTATAAAGGTGCACTACAGATATCTCCGAAAGTGTCTGTTGGGTTGACACGGATCGAGACTGTGATTTGTCACTCCGTATGACGGAGAGGTATCTCTAGGCCCACTCGGTAATGCATCATCATAATGAGCTCAAAGTGACCAAGTGATTGGTTACAGGATCATGCATTACGGTACGAGTAAAGTGACTTGCCGGTAACGAGACTGAACGAGGTATTGGGATACCGACGATCGAGTCTCGGGCAAGTAACGTACCGATTGACAAAGGGAATTTAATACAGGATTAATTGAATCCTCGACATCGTGGTTCATCCGATGAGATCATTGAGGAGTATGTGGGAGCCAACATGGGTATCCAGATCCCGCTGTTGGTTATTGACCGGAGAGCCGTCTCTGTCATGTCTCAAGATGTCTCCCGAACCCGTAGGGTCTACACACTTAAGGTTCGGTGACCCTAGGGTTGTATGAATATGAGTATGCAGCAAACCGAATGTTGTTCGAAGTCCCGGATGAGATCCCGGACATCACGAGGAGTTCCGGAATGGTCCGGAGGTACAGAATTATATATAGGAAGTGCTATTTCGGCCATCGGGAGAATTTCGGGTTACGCAGTATTGTACCGGGACCATCGGAAGGGTCCCGGAGTCCACCGGTGGGGCCACCTATCCCGGAGGGCCCCGTGGGCTGAAGTGGGAGGAACCAGCCCCTGGTGGGCTGGTGCGCTTCACTTGGGCCCCTGCGCCTAGGGTTGGAAACCCTAGCGGGGCGCCCACTTGCCTTTGGGGCAAGCATCCTCCCTTGGTCAGCCGCTTGGGAGATCAGATCTCCAGGCTGGCGCTTCTGTGGGGCCTATATAAGGGGAGAGGGAGGGGCAGCCGCACTTTGCATCTTGGCGCCCTCCCCTCGCTACACCTCTCCTCCTCCGCCACGCGTGCTTGGCGGCCCCTGCCGAGTGTCGCTTCTCCACCAACACCACGCCGTCAGGTCTTTGCTGCTGGAGCCATCTTCTCAACCTCTCCTTCCCCTTGCTGGATCAAGAAGGAGGAGACGCCATCCGCCTCCGTGACGTGTGTTGAACGCGGAGGTGCCGTCTGCTCGCACTTTCGGTCATCGGTGATTTGGATCACGGCGAGTACGACTCCATCATCCACGTTCTAGTGAACGCTCCGCACGTGATCTACAAGTGGTATGTAGATGCAATCTCTCTCCCATGACTCGTTGCTTAGATGAACTCATAGATGGATCTTGGTGAAACCGTAGGAAAAATTTTAATTTTCTGCAACGTTCCCCAGCACTTTCCGCCAAGTGCGGCCTTGTAAACAAAATACATTCCGCAAACGCCGTAAGCTCCATAAGGAAGCAGAGCAAACCAAATAAAAATCTTATTCTTTTCATCTTGAGACCACAATTGAATGGTATCCATGTGAGATCTTGGCATGTCACAAAGAAAAAACTCAGCTAACACTGACAAAATATAATTTGACACACAAAAATAGGGAAAAATATACCGGCGGCCCTTTCCCCCACAACAACAACTACATCGCTGACTGAATGGACGAAGCACACCACAAGCTAGCTATCCGGCAGTGAGATGAAACAATGGAGCTCCCGGGTACAATTAGCCTGGTGGTCTACATGGAACGAACGAGAAACCAGCCGTCCACTGCGTGCTACGACCCTGGTGGAAAAGATAACCGAGGAAGCGGGTGTCTGGCTGACTGCAGGACGGCGCAAGGCAAGCTCATTGCTGTTAAAACCCAGAGAACCTGACTAGGACCCTGTCGACAGCATTTCGTAAAGAAAAAAAAGCAAGCACCCAGCGGAAATCGCGACGTACGGAGCACGACATGCAAGAAGCAACAACACGGGATGAGGAAATAAGTTAATTTGCTGGCCATAGGCGGTGGTGGTGACTACAGGCGGCAGCGAATCGATTCCAGACAGTGGCAGTGGCAACGCGCTCGGGTGATCGCTCGATTCAATCTTGTGCCTACTCAATCTGCTGTATTGGTGTACAGAACTTGGCCGATACGCCTGATACGCGCCCGACACGTCAGGGCCTCAGGGGGATACGTACGGGAGGGGCACCCAACCCAGTAGAAGACTTGAAGCCCACCTCCTAACCTAGCTCTCTCTCTCTCTCTCTCTCTCTCTCTCTCTCTCTCTCTCTCTCTCTATTGAGCAGGCACAAGATTGGATCCCTACTTCCTCTACATCCCGCTCAATCCCCCTCGCAAATTAACATATTTCCCCAGTCCCTGCTCTCCTCCACTCATCGCGTGGTATTCAAACGGAAAAAGTCCAAAATAAACCTTGAAGTTGTAGACGGAAGCTAAATTAAACCCTGAACTTTGAATCCCGAAAATTGACACTCCAAACTTGTAACCCCGGTCTATTTTGAACCATACACATGTTTGGCACACCGGGAATACTACAATCCCGGCCGGGATAACCAGCTACTCTCACGGGCAAGAATTTGGGACGGTCGAAAATTGACACTCCAAACTTGTCATCCCGGCCGGGATAACCAGCTACACAACAAGAATTCGTGAAGTTTAAAAAATGTTCGCACATTTCTAAAATTGTTCAGAAGTTAAAAATGTTCCTATTTTATATTTTTGGCACGAATTCAATTCATTTTGTGTTTTTAAAAATTATTTGGAATTCTGACATTCTATTCGCATTTAAAAAAAATTGTTCGCGATTTCAAAAAAATCACATTTGTCAAAACATATTCAGAATTCCAACAGTTTTTCACATGCTATGAAAGATGTTTTGGATTTTCAGAATTGTGTCACATTTTTGAATAATGTTTTGGAATTTCATAAATTATTTCATAAATAATGTTTTTGAAAATATTTTGGATTGTTGGTCATGGACTCGACTGGGTCGGCACACCGGAATACCACAATCCCGGTTGGGATAACCAGCTACTCTCACGGCCAAGAATTTGGGACGGTCCATTATAACACAACAAGAATTCGTGAAGTTTAAAATTTGTTCGCACATTTCTAAAATTGTTCAGAAGTTAAAAATGTTCCTATTTTATATTTTTGGCACGAATTCAATTCATTTTGTGTTTTAAAAATTATTTGGAATTCTGAAATTCTATTCGCATTAAAAAAATTGTTCGTGATTTCAAAAAAATCACATTTGTCAAAACATGTTCAGAATTCCAACAGTTTTTCACATGCTATGAAAGATGTTTTTGATTTTCAGAATTGTGTCACATTTTTTGAATAATGTTTTTGGAATTTCATAAATTATTTCATAAATAATGTTTTTTGAAAATATTTTGGATTGTTGGCTGCGGACTCGACTGGGTCGGCACACCGGGAATACTACAATCCCGGTTGGGATAACCAGCTACTCTCACGGCCAAGAATTTGGGACGGTCCATTATAACACAACAAGAATTCGTGAAGTTTAAATTTTTTTCGCACATTTCTAAAATTGTTCAGAAGTTAAAAATGTTCCTATTTTATATTTTTTGCACGAATTCAATTCATTTTTTGTTTTTAAAAATTATTTGGAATTCTGAAATTCTATTCGCATTAAAAAAAATTGTTCGCGATTTCAAAAAAATCACATTTGTCAAAACATGTTCAGAATTCCAATAGTTTTTCACATGCTATGAAAGATGTTTTGGATTTTCAGAATTGTGTCACATTTTTGGAATAATGTTTTTGGAATTTCATAAATTATTTCATAAATAATGTTTTTTGAAAGTATTTTGGATTGTTGGCTGCGGACTCGACTGGAGTCGGGCACATCGAATACTACAATCCCGGTTGGGATAACCAGCTACTCTCACGGCCAAGAATTTGGGACGGTCCACTATAACACAACAAGAATTCGTGAAGTTTAAAAAATGTTCGCACATTTCTAAAATTGTTCAGAAGTTAAAAATGTTCCTGTTTTATATTTTTGGCACGAATTCAATTCATTTTGTGTTTTTAAAAATTATTTTGAATTCTGAAATTCTATTCGCATTAAAAAAATTGTTCGCGATTTAAAAAAAATCACATTTGTCAAAACATGTTCAGAATTCCAACAGTTTTTCACATGCTATGAAAGATGTTTTGGATTTTCAGAATTGTGTCACATTTTTTGAATAATGTTTTTGGAATTTCATAAATTATTTCATAAATAATGTTTTTGAAAATATTTTGGATTGTTGGCTGCGGACTCGACTGGGTCGGCACACCGGGAATACTACAATCCCGGTTGGGATAACCAGCTACTCTCACGGCCAAGAATTTGGGACGGTCCTCTATAACACAACAAGAATTCGTGAAGTTTAAATTTTTTTCGCACATTTCTAAAATTGTTCAGAAGTTAAAAATGTTCCTATTTTATATTTTTGGGACGAATTCAATTCATTTTGTGTTTTAAAACAATTTTTGGAATTCTGAAATTGTATTCGCATTTAAAAAAATTGTTCGCGATTTCAAAAAAATCACATTTGTCAAAACATGTTCAGAATTCCAACAGTTTTTCTCATGCTATGAAAAAATGTTTTGGATTTTCTGAATTGTGTCACATTTTTTGAATAATGTTTTTGGAATTTCATAAATAATGTTTTTGGAAAATGTTTCGGATTGTTGGCTGCGGACTCGACTGGGCCGGCACACCAGACATAAAGCGAGTTTTTTTTCTTATCACACGTCGTAAACAATCTTTCTTTCTTTTTCTAAACGCGCGACGTAATAATTCCAAATGAGAAAAACATTCTGTGGAGTCAAACTTGGGACCTAGAAGGTTTGTCCTGATTTCGCTAGCCACTACACCAGACAACTATGACTGACAAAATAAGAGGCAGAGAGTGTTTAATCAGAAACCTAAGTGTCGACTGTGAAAACTTTTTTAGGGCAAACAAGTATTGAAAACATATTTATTTCTTAAATCTTCGAACATTATATAAATTGCGTTTTTGAAAATTTTGAATACTTTTAAAAAATCAACAACTTTCAAAAAGAGAACACCTTTCGAAACATAAACATTTTTTTAAAGCCAGAACAAAAATTTTAAAGTGCAAAAAAAATTTGAAACATAATTTTTTTCTGAAACCTGAACAAAAGTATAAAGTGCAAACACTTTTTGTATAATGTAAGAAAATGTTTGCGTGTTGTAAGAAAATGTGTCATAACCTTAACAGAATATGTGTGACATGTGTTTGAAAAAAGTATATGCAAATTGAAAAATGTTGAACCATGTAAAAAAGTGTTCGTGTAGTTTTAGAAAATGTTTATTGTCATTAAGAAAATGTAAAACATGTATTTGAAAAAATATTACCATGTATTCAAATACCGGTGAAGTCCTCTCAAGGTTTAAAATAGACTGGGATTAGAGAGTTTGGTGTGTTGTTTTAGGGATTGAGAGTTCGGGGTTTGGTTTAGCTTTTGCCTACAAATTTAAGGTTTGTTTTGGACTTTTTCCTATTCAGACCTGTGTTAAGCGTAACAAGCGAGAAAGACTTTGCTCAGCTGCCAGGAGCGCTACTTCCTCTACATCACCAACTACAAGCAATGGGTCGAATCCCAGGCCCAAGAGGGAGACGTGATGGCCGTGTTGGCTTGCAAGCCAGGATGGGCTACTTTCCTTGTAATCGCATTAGCGTTGCTAGTAGACATGCCCGTGTGTTGCACCAGGAGAAAATAAATCATCCCTCATACACACACCCGGCGACATGAGAAAATCCCTTGAAATCTTTTATGATGCCGCACGACAAACAACATGATAAGTGATGTTGCGCAAAAACATAAATGTGGAATGATTTTTGAAGTGTACTCAAGGTGTTTCCAATTGATTAGACAACAAAAATATCTACCTAGTTGACGATATATCTATACGCCTTTGTTGTGGTTAATCCTTAGTGATGCCCAACAAATATTGCGTTAGAATGAAAATAGAGAAGTACATTTTAGTACTCAACAATAGTTTGTGCATAAGAGCATTATTTTTGTCTTGCTAATATATGTGTGTGCAACTGTATTACAAGTCTGGATTTAATTTGGTTGCAAAACATGTTAGACAACACCACCAAAAACAAGCAATTTATATGGACATGCATACCGAATATTCAAGGTTGGATATCAACATCAATATTGTTTTAAAAGACTTTATGGGCACAATTTCAAACAATATGGAAATCAATGTTAAGGCACTCGTTTACATAAAGCTCGTATTAGTAGTTTTGTGTACATCAGCATATAGGGGTCGGCTATTGTGCAATGTGCGAGGAATTTTCATATATAACATGTTAGATTTCGAGTCAGGACTTGTAAGATATGAGTATTTTGGAAATTAAACAAGGGGGGGGGGGTATAAGTTGGGATCAAACTCGGGTCTCTCTGGTGAGGGTGAGGCTATAACCATTGGGGTGCCTCCATGCTTGTTGTGCATTAGTAGATCTCTGCTTAATAAACCAAAGGTTGATGCAGTGACTTGTGAAGAAAAAATGAATCATTTTTCTCCACATACCGATGGCATGGGGTTAATTATTGACAACTCCAGAGGTAATCTAATGATGGACGGACAGAAACACTAATCCCTTTATTAGTAGGTATAAATATAAATAGCAACACTGGCGGTAGCTATGGACTTGGCAAGGAAGAAATGGCTGATCGGCAAAATTGTAGTGAACACAAACAGAGGTGAGAGAGGGATGGATGGATAGCCTCTGAACCAGTTTCTCTATGAAATCGGGTTAAATCGAGCAAATTACACAAGAGAGATCGAATAGGATAGGTCGTGCCGCTAACAATCCGGTATTCAGAGCCTAAATCCTGGAGCTGCCAGGGCATAGCCATTTCATGAGATACAAATCAAGGCGGTGTGCGACAGCGATGGATTTGTTGGTGGAAGGGAGAAAGATCTACTATCTTCTCAAAGGAGGGATCAAGGAGGATCTTGACCGCAAGCTTTGGGAGCAGCGCACCGAGAGGCTCAAGCTTGTCCGCAAGATGTTCGATGAAAGCTCCGCCAAGCTCGACAACCTCTTCACCAACCTCGATGGCGTGCAGGACGGTCTCAACATCGACATTGGGCAGATCTGTATCGACAACGACAATGGTGGCAAGGGAGATCCATTGTCCAAGGGAACAATCTCCGCATCGCTGAGATATCCAATCGGTGCTTCGATGGATGATGCAGCTCACCATCAAACCACGGAGAAGGAAATTCATGTGAGGGTCTAAGCCGACATTCCACCACCAGCGCGAGGTGCACGTGAACCAAATTCTTTCGGAAATTCGAGCAGCCGGAGCGTGAGGCAGAGGCAGAAGCGAAATCCGCTCGGCTGGCGATGGAGCAGACGTGCAGTCCGTTAGAGGCCGGCATCATCTGCTCCAACGGCGGCTCCTACAACGACACCCCTCCCACCACCGACGCCTACACAGAGGGCTATAGCCGCACCGACAACCGCAATGGCAAGGGACTGACACGGGAGTGGTGATTTCTGGTTAGCCTTCTCCATTTTATATGTCTTTCTAGCAGTTGCCAGGCGATGAACTTGATCTTTTGGTCCGTTTGTACAAAGTTGATGCTATGTCCGGTGACGAACTATGTTGCTATGTCCATTCGTATTGCCATATGTTGTATGTACGATGATCTACATAGTTTCTATATGTTGATCTAGTTTTATGTCCGGGTGGTCTACGCAGTTTCTCTACATTCCACATAACATGATTTTAAGGGGCCGGATATGAGGGGATGATTGCGAAGGCAATAAAATAAGGGATGGCCGGTAACTATCCACGGAAGTGCCCATACGCTGACAAGTCCGGTAGATGATCTTAGTTAGCCGTCACACTCTTTTTTTATTTGAACACAGTACAGATGCAAGTGCTCATACATACGAGTATACACTCACCCTATAAACGCACACACACACCCTACCCCTATGAGCACCTTTGAGAGACTGAGCCGGCATATCATCTTGAGATTTACGAAGTCACCGCGGGCGTCTCGTCGTCGACGTGAATGTCTCCTCCCACTTAAAGCACATCGCCGAAAATCCTGAAATAAATTCAGAAATATTGCGAGCATCAGGGCTTGAACCTGGTGGGCTAGAGATACCACTGTTTCTCTTTCATGTCATGGTTTTTCTCGTGTTAGGTTTCGTCTCGTTTTATTTGTTTTTCTGGTCCTTTTTTTCTAGTTGTGTTTCTTTTTACAATTTTCCATTTTTGCTATTACTATATTTTATTTTTCTTTTTTTTCCATTCCTTTCCCTTCTCATTCATCTAAATTTTCACTTTCATTTATTTTTTCTTTTATTCGCTTGGATAAAGTACAATATGTTTTCCTAACTTATATCTACACCCTGTTTAGACATGTGAACAGTTATCTAAGAGATCAGGACTATTTTTATGTAAAATGTGAACATTTTTTTAAAATGGTGTGAATATATTTTTTTGTTTAATCGATATAGAAATTTCAAAGAAATGTTATGCAAAAACTTTTGAAAAATTCACAAACCTTTATTATAATTATGCAAACTCTTGGCGCACATCCACCTAACCTCATGGGACGGCCCAACAACTAGATAAAAATCGCTGACCACTGATTTCCATGGTTCCATCGAACGTGTTTCCTGGTCCGGTCCATCGCGGTGACTGGTCGTGGTTGACCAGTTGACCATTGACTTAGAAAAACCAAAAAAATTGAACAATTGAAAAAGATCGTGAATTATTAAAAGGACATGAATTCAAAAAAGTGATGAAAATTGAAAACAAGTTCATCGAATTTGGAAAAGTTCATCGCATTTGAAAAAAGTTCATCGGGTTTGAAAAAAGTTAATCACATTTGAAAAAATTTCATCGCATAAGCTCATCGAATTCAAAAAAAAGTTTATCACATCCGAAAAAATTTCATCGCATTTGAAAAGGTTTCATCGGATTTGACAAAAGGTTCGTCGAATTTGAAAAAAGTTCATCAAATTTGAAAAAATGCATTGAATTAAAAAAAAGGTTCATCAAATTTCAAAAAAAGTTCACGAATTTGAAACACAAAATCATGTATTATAAAAAAACGTTTAGTAAAAATAATGGAAAATGGAAAATGAAAAAAAAATGAAAAAGAGGAACAAAACCGTGCCAGCAAAAAAAAGGGAACAAAAGAAGTAAAAAGGAATAACAAGACACGTCAAAGGCTGGTAGCGAGCGTTTAACCTGGCGATCCCCTTTTCGAACCACGGCATGTACATGTGTTGTTTTCTGTTTCCGCTAAGCCTATAACGGGCGTAGCGGGCGCCATTTAGGAACAGTGGCTCCTAATTGGCGCTTCAGGCGCCAGTTCCCTAAGGTGGCGCCCAAGCACCATCGCCCATGGGCCGGCCCACATAGGAGACGGCTCGGTCTTTCCATTGATAGCTGGTTCGTTCCATCAATCACATTTAGCGGTTGCTATCCGTAAAAAAACCAGTCAACCATTGATTAATATAGAAAAAAATTGAAAAAACGATTTTTTATGTATTACAAAATGTTCATGGTTTTTTCAACAAAACTTAACGAATTTAAAAAAAAAGTTTATTGAATTTGAAAAAAATATCATTGAATTCGAAAAAAAGATCATCTAATTTAAAAAAAGTTCATCATTTTTGAAAAAAGTTAAATGATTTTCAAAAGTTCATCGAATTTGAGAAAACTTCGCAAATTTTAAAAAAGTTCATAGATTTGAAGAAAAGTTCGTCAAATTTAAAAAAATCATCTAATTTTAAAAAATTCAGCGATTTAAATAAAATTTGACGTATTTTCAAACAATTCATCAAACCAGGAAGAAGAAGAAACATAAAAAGATAAGGAAAGGGAAAATGAAAAATGAAAAAGGGAAAAAGGAAAAGGGGAAAAGTAAGAATAAAAGAAGGGAAAAGTTCCATCTTACTGGATCACGCTGGGTGGCGGGGTGGTTACACCAGCATTACTAGATGAGGGAGGTCGCTGGTTCGAATCCCGATCAGCCTGCTTGCTTTTGCGGCTGCCCGTTTGCAAAAACACTAGTAACAAGCGGTTCAGGCGCCAAATAGGGGAGCAACTAACGAAGGCGTACTCCTTCGGGAGCCCCCGCAAAGATCACCTAGGGTGGGCTAAGAGCGTGATTCGGCTTTTTAGATGGTTTTTTGTTTGGGTTTTTTTAGCTTTCTCAGTTTTTCATCGGTCTTTCTTAGCTTTTGTACAAAAAATATCGAGAAAACATTGCGCGAAAAAACTTGTTTCTTTTACTGCCGCGAGAGGCATTGTCGTGCCTCTGGTGAACGGGAAAACACATTTTTTTTCTCTTTCTCGAGAGGCACGGACTTGCTTCCGTGAGAGGCACATATTTGCTTCCATGAGAGGCACAGTCGTGCCTCCCGGAAACAGGAAAAAACGCCTTTTTCTAATTTTTTTGATCTTTTGCGAGAGGCACAATCGTGCCTCTCGGAAACGAAAAAACATTTTTTTTCTTTTGCGAGAGACACAGGTTTACTTCTTATGGACGGACGGATTTGCTTCCGTGTGAGGCACAGTCGTGCCTCTTTCAAAAAGGAAAAAAAGTGCTCCTGATTTGATTTTTTCATTAGGTTTTTCTGTGCAAAAGAGTTCGTCAAAACTTATCAACACGTGATCTAATTTTCAAGATCTCAATGAGAGGAATACAACGATGAAATCGGTTCAAAATTTGGACGCAAGGTTTAAAAGATATAACATTTTGAATAAACGAAAAAAAAAGAAAAAAAAACTCCCAGATTGCGACGAGTGGCGCCACTTGTCACAACCTGATAAGATGGGAGTTATCTTTGCAATGAGTGCTCCTTAAATAATGATTTTGCTGAAATAGGGTCTGCCAGCGCGAGACGCTATCCAGGGTGGCCGCGCTCCTTACCCCAACCCAAGGTCAGGCCTGCTTCTAGAGACAATCTTGAATTATCTATTTACTTACACCCCCTCAAAAAAAATATTTACTTACACGTGAGGCAGACCCTTTTTTTCTGGGGGGTGAGGCAGACCTTTATATATGCCTTAAACTGTATATACTTTGTAGACATGTACATTTGTAGATCTCTCTACAAAGATACAACACAAATAAATACACTATGATGCATCCAAATAGTAAAATTAGTTTATAAAAAACATGCTTTGTCTTAATGAAATATATATTATTAGAAACAACTCTATCAAAACAACGATAAAACCGTAACTATTGCAGCTAAATATATTTCCAATCCATTACAAGTGTCTTACAATAATGAAAGCTAAAATTGTGTAATAATAATATCATAAGTATGGTTTTCTAGCTAAATATTTCAATTAAGGTCGTGTGTACAAAATACGTATAAAAGAGTATAAAAGTTTATTACACAAATTCTTATGTTAAATAATGAGTGACACTGTGATTTAATGAATAATGATTTTAGTTTATGTGATTGTATAAATGAGTTTGTTTATATGACTAAATAAACAATTTGTCAAAGTTAGCACTGATGTTAATGAAATTTTAATGAGACCGTTGTTGCAAAAATAGATAACTAATGTTTTCTTTAAAATTGCTAAAAGTACTCGGGGCCGAGGCTTCCATGTGAGATTTCTCCAGATAAAATGAGTACGTTGAACGAGGATGTTTGTCGTGTTATACTTGATTCTTTTAAGAATGTAATTATACTTAATAATATAATGGTAATTCTTAACCCTAAAGGTAATAGCCCTCAAAGCCTGAAAAATTATCGACCTATCAGTCTTTGTAACGTCATATATAAAGTGATATCAAAGTGTATTTAATTATCTTTGGCTGATTCTTGAGGATTTCATATCTGAAACCAAAATTGTATTTGTGGTAGATTCATGTCGGACAATGCGATTATTTATTTCGAATATTTTCATATGATCAAGCATATTAAGAGCCAATTTAATACGCATTGTGCCTAAAAGTTAGAATTTGGGTAAGCATATGACAGGGTGGACTGGCGATTACTTGGGGCTGCCATTCATAATTTTGGTTTCAACCTACGTGAGTTGATTGGGTTATGAGGTGTGTTTGCTCGGGGAGATACTCAATTAGGTGCAATGGCGAGCTGCTGGATTGTTTTGTCAAGACTAGTTGCGACAAAGAGAACTATTAAGTGAGTACTTATTATTCATTGTTAATGACGTTGTTAGGATCTAAACAAGGTGGCCTCGGTTGGGAGATTGGCATCATTAAGTTGACTCAAATAGTCCAGGTATCTCTAATATTATTTTTGCCAATGATAGTTTGGTGTTTTCAAAGCTTCGGTGGACGAAGTTACAATTATTCAACAATCTTTCACCTTGTTTCAAAGGTGCTCAGTTCAATATATGAGTAATGCTAAATGCTCACCTTTATTCAATGAGATGTGTCGTGTCATACTAGGGAAGCGATTATGGAATTGGTGAAGGTAAACTCTAATGCATCTTTTATTCCAGAAACTGGCAGTAGCGCAATTAGCATTGTAGCTCGCAACCATTTGGGTCATGTCTTTGTTTCTACATGCAAGCGAATTGGAAATTGTCGGTCTATAGAGGAAGCAGAAGTTTGCGCTGCTCTGGTCGGCCTATCTTTGATGGGTCGTTTCTACAAAGGAAGACCAATGATGTCGGAGCTAGACAGTTCGCTGGTTGCAAAAGAGTTAAAGTCTCGGGGACTAGCTCTGTCAACCTCTTTTCCTCTCATGTGAGACACCAAGATGGTCCTTATCGACTTCTCATCATATAAGATCAGCATTATCAACGTGTTTTTGTGTGTGTTAGTGTTGGCTGTATGCATGCTATCTACAGAGAGCTCATGTGTGTGCTCATGTTGTTTGTATCCTCTTGATGCTCCGTGTGAGCCAATAGAATCCATACTTTGTCAAAAAATCAGATCGGTATTGTAGCTATAGACTGAAATAAGTTCACCCACGGGCTGGCGCCCTTAGCCAGGAGAGATGTTGACCAGGAGGTGATTGTTGATGTGCCGAGTGACGATCGAGACCTGAGAACTGAATGTAACAGGCTGTCGTGAGTAATTGTGTTTACTCCTAAAGAAAAAAATCTCACAGTTCTTCAAATGTCACAAAACATCCAGGTTTGATCATTAACTCAGTTTGTCAAAGTTAGAAAATCCTCACGGGATGATTATTTGGTTGTTCGTTTCCCTTGAGTGAGGATCTATGCGAAAATTTCTCTAGGTACCATGCTATGCTTAACAGTTCTCCACTTCACGAGTGTACAGATTTGTGAAACATTTTCGCAAAAAAAAAACGAAAAGATTTATGAAACATTAAAAAGATATGTTCACACATACGTGTAACAGTCGGTGCAACACTCTTCTGTGTGTGAATCAGCCCACATCCGACAGCGATAGCAGCATGCATTAATAACACTATAACAACATGCATTAATAATAGTTGTGCCATACTCCCTACTTCACAACAAGAAAATAATAAATGCATGTTACAGCAAAACACATGAATCAGAATGTGATGCATGCTATCCATGGATGTCAAAATGATGTTGTTCCATCTAAACAAGAAGGTCAAGCAGTAGTTGCATGATTTAAAATAGGCGGGAAAATAGCATCTCATAGTATGAGATTACTCAGTTAGTAAAAATATGAGCGCATGCATTCTTCATATATGGAATCGCGAGCTACATATCTGATCACAAACTATCATGAGTATGTACAACAATTACAGAAATCACCTTTCCACTATCGTATATGTACATTATAAGCTGGCACGGCGAAGGTAATTTGGTGTGGTGGAATAGCTGAAATAACGACATAATTCTTCTTCATCTAAGTAAGGTTCATTCAAGCACTACAAAGTACTAGCCATATGTGAATAGGAAGAAACTTTGGTGTATGGTGCAATAGCTGAAATTGTGACTAGGTTGCTTCACCTATGGTTTAAGCACTAAAACCCTTGTGTGTGGCACTCCAGGGATTGGTTGGGATGCTCGTGCATGCCTGAGCAGCGACCTTCACCATCGCTTCAGGAAGGACGCCGGCATTGCAGATGTTTGCAAAGGACCGCATGTGCTTCATACCATACTGCGCCAACGAGCCACATTGTGATTCGAAAGCACGCACCTGAAGAAAGGGAGGACACAATATTAGTCATGCACAACAGGGGCAAAATAAATTACTTGCTGTAACTGCATTAATTATATCCCGTATGACACCTGTATAATTGTCCTCAACACATCATGTGCATAGACCAATACAAAACTATATTTAACAAAGAGTTGATGAGAAATGACACCGTGTTCCTATAGTAAAGTGACATGATACAACCAGTTGACCTATTCAAAAACATAAAGTGTGGGTGGAGTGCCAAAGCATGCATTAATAACTACACTACCTATTCTCTTAATGGACATGCCGTAACTGGCACAAACACTAAGGCCTCCTTTGCTTCATAAGATAGGAATATCATAGGAATAGGAAAATCATAAGTTGTGGACAGCTGTAGTGAAGCGCAGGGAGATGATAAGCACAATTCTATTTGTAGGCAACCAATAACAATAATTTCATCTGCAAGAGTATACTATTGTAGTACTGGAAGCAAATCTACAGAACTTTGTCCCAGTAGTTCCAGACAATTAACACATGACCAATAGGCAATAGCAAAACACAAAAAGTGCACAAGATAAGAGATGCTGGTAGATGACCAAGCAAAGTCAAATAGAGCCTTACCATAGATTTGAGACAACTCCAGTCATCAACAAGAGGCTCACCAGCTGGGCGGATAGCCTTTAGAACCATTGGACCATCCGCAGAACCAAACAGAAGGTTTCCAATCAATTCGACGCTGTTGTCAACATGAGATCTATGACCCATCATCTCGAGCAATTGCTTCCGAGCATTGTTTTTCTCAGGGGACCTCTCAGCCAATTTCCGGTACTACATGCAGAACAAAGAAATCAATCAATCAGTTAGTTTATCCATCCTTTTTACTGAGTTTATTTATGCATATTCTACTTTTGTGGGTAAAAGCATGGCAATGATCAACAGATCGCGTGGCAATAAATCAACATGACAGATTTCTCATGATATAATTAGAAACCATACCTTGTGCCAGAAATAAACAAGATCAGCATCCCTCTGATTAACAGCTCTTGAGAAGGACGGCAGTGAGTTCTCTTCAACAAATGTACTATTGTCGTTAGCAGGATTTGACCCGATGTACAAGAAGAGATGTTGATCATTCAGGTCCAAAGAACCATATTGCATCACATGGGAACCGTAGCTGTATGAGTTCTGAGCTGACGTTCTCTTTTTCACCTGCTCAACCATTATATTAGTTATGTTCGGAATGGACTGCTCCGATTTTTTTTGAAGCGTATGTTCTACGGTAATTTTCATTAATTTCCAAAGTTGAATATTTACAGGAAAAAAAAACAAAAAAACAGACAATAAAAAAAAGATATTGGAGTTTTAAGCACTGACCAGGTTATATTGCTCCTTGAGAGATTCGGTTCTCAGGTTGTGGACATCACTGTCAAGATTGAAAGTAGCACATTAATTTTTATTTTAATTTTTTGAGAATTGAAAGTTGCACGTAATTTGGGCACAACTAAAATGCCTGAGAGCCATACCAAAAAAAAACCTAGTTCCTTCCAAACAAATGACTTGGGGCTTTTGACTCAGGATTCAACAATAAAATGATGAATGCAACAATTTCATAAGCAATATGGTTGTGTGCAACAGCTAGCTACAGGTATTGCATTGACAGCAAAAGTAGAGCCAAAGCTCCATGGCCATCAGACTTGCCCTGCAATCGCTGTTTGCTAGATACAGGCTGTAGCTTACAGGTTACAGCCAGCAGAAGAACAAACTCAGGGCGTATCACCAGCGTCTTATCTTACTTGAATAGAGAAAGATAGCAGCTAGGTAGTGCCGCACTAGTTACGAGTTAAACCATTTTGATATAACACACCTGTATGATACCGTACCACAAAGTACTAACTGACAAGAGTGCCGCATGTGTGTTCAAACTGACCGTATCAAAACATGATTTTAGCATGTGAATGAATGGACAATAAAATACCTGTCTTCCATCCAAGAAATGCTGTACAGGTCCCCCAAGCAGGTGTCATATTCTGGCGGAGGGCTCGGGTACTCGCCGGGGCAATACGTTCCCCAACTGCTCTCCTCCGCGTTCGACGCGGTGGTCGCGTAGACATCGATGTCATTCGGCAGGAGCCCCTCAAAGACGCTCCCGGCTTCGCAGGCTTCAAGGTAAAATACCTACAAAATAAGAGTCGAGCCGTTGCCTCAAGCAGCGAGCAAACCATGCAAAGAGAGCAAAAATAACCAAAGGACGATGCGTGGGTACTAGGCTTTTGTAGGTTCCAGCAGCGTGCTTTTTCTTCAGGACATCTACAAGATCGTCACCGTAGACATATGGATTGGTAGGCATCCCTGAAAGTTTTACCAGAACAGAAAAACCATGGCACTAATAAGTTAATTGTGCATGTCTAGATTTGTATGTATGTATGCATGTTCTGTATACTGACCAATGACCCCAGGACCCCCATGGTCACTGTAAAACACAAAAATGTGATCATTAGGGCCACTGTCCAAGACCTTGCCGCTCCCACCACTCACAGCTGTTTTATTACCGAGCAAGACAGCAAACAAGTTCTTAACATTAACCTCCTTTCCAGTGTAGTCCTACAAGTCAGACTCAGTCAAACAAACAGAAAATTGTGGATACTGGATAAGGGTACATGATCATAGGAATATATTAATCTTAGATTTTTACTACATCAACAATAATTACTGGAAAATTTTCCTCGAAGACCCATGCATGATTACCTTAGGGACCCCAGCATAGACATCTCCACCTTGGGGGTGGTTGATGATGACGCCTGGCCTTGGGTTCTCCAGGTTGTGGGCAATATCGTCGTACATGAAGACGACGATGTTCTCATCCTTGAGACCACCCTTCTTTAAGATCTGATAGGCGTGGCAAATATCTGCCTGCAAAATGCAAAGTTTCGGTCCACAAATTAAACACAATACTTCATTGCCATCAACCCAATGAACTACGAGGGAAAAAATCTTAAACATGCAGCAACACCAAATGGAACTTTTTTTCTGACATATTCTTATGGCCATGCATTGTACCTTCTATCTAGACCGTCTATCTGTGTGCCAGGTCGCCCGCGACTGCAGGTCTACGATTCGAAGAGCATAAAACGAAACCAAGAACGGGCCAACAACTTACTTAGTGGGCCATCTTTTGTTATTGAGCTGAATCCAGATCAAATTCTCAAAGAAAGTCCAGAAAAAAGGACGGGCCATGGCCTTGTTTGGTCCCCAAAAGGGTCCGCCCCTGGGCCTATGTGAATAGTAATCGAGGCTCGCACTCTTATTTGGCTCATGGGCACACAGTACTAATGTCGGAGAAAGCACCGACACATGGTGGACTGATTCTCCAGTGTTGTAATTTGTGCAAATTGTATGTACGCAAGATTGATGTTAAACAAAATGCACGATTATTTGGGACTTGGGCACACTTTCCTTCCATTCAATGATTAACCCGTAATGATATGTTTGAACACTTGGCCATTTATGTACAGCTGAATTACAAAATGATCACAGTTTCTTAAGCTCCAGATATCTATTTATACTACCCACCGACAGGCGGGTCCTGCATGAGTTGAGACTAGCGAGAGAGCTGCCAGCTGAGAGGGATATTGTTTGACATGTGGACTGTTTGGTCGGTCAACAGAGTGGCACAACAGAGTGCCACGTAGGCGAAACACGACGCTCTCTATAATGGACTGGTGACCGTACAATCGTCACGAGTCATATTGAGTGACCTTAACGAGCGTATTTCATAGTAGCAGGACAAAACGGTGCACTAACTCTAACCCTCCGTAGCTCATCTATCTCCTAGCTAGCTCTTGAACAGCATGGATAGACAAGCGGCCGGGTGCAGCGCCCCCTGGTCCAGCCACTATTTTCTCGTGAGGGAATACTCTTGACCGACAGGAAGTCATGAAGAAAAAGGTTGGAGGATCGCGGGAAGAGACGCGGACAAGCAAAGAGTAGAATCCCTGACACAGCGTGCGCACCTGGTGGCGGTAGTTGTAGTAGCCGTTGGAGCCAGCGACGAGGACGGCCCACCTGGTCCCGACGGAGCCATCGTCTCCCTTCCCGGCCGCCACGCGCTGCGACGGCAGCCGGAGGCTGGGCTCCAGCCGTGGGGTGCCGGCGTGCGCCACGGCGAGCAGGAGCAGCAGCAGCGCGAGCGGAAGGAGGCGGATGGACGCCATCGCCATTGATGGTGCTTTGGTGTTTGGATTCCAGAGTAAGCGAAAGAAAATTCTCCTTTTATCATGCGCCGGCAAAGGGAAAGCGTACCACCCGCTAATGAGGCAGTCAGCTGTGCATGGCCGATTGGCTGCGCTTTCTGCCGACCTACTACGTGTGGGGTGTCTGTCCTCTTCTCCTCGGAGAAATATCGGCCGTCAATTCGAAGCTGGTTTGTCGATAGCTGGCGCGTCCGGCCCTACGCCTGGCTTGGAATCTCTCTCTCGGCCGTTCACGTCACCGTCACCGGCGTACTGTGTAATTTAACTGGGACCCGCTCGCCTACTCCTACTGCTTAGTCGTGTCGCGTCCAGATTGTTGCACTTTTTTTGCGTGACAGAAATTTTCAATCTTTTTTTTTGAGGGGACAGAACTTTCCAATCTATTCATTAACCATGGCAGTACAGAGAGCACTAGAGCTAATAAAAATTACAACCAGATCCATGAACTATCTAATGACGATTACAAAGACTCTGGAAATGAAGCCAAAATACGCCGCCATCGTCCCTCCTTCATGGGAGCCGGGCAAACTTTGTTATAATAAACAGTTGGGAAGTCTTCATGCTAGGGCCTCAAAGGTCCTTCTTTAAAGAATTGGAATCGGGCGATTTAACCAACCCCAAGGTTAGATGGCTATGGGACAGTAAGCTCGCATTTTTCTGAATTTATTATTTCAGACTTTTCGGCGATGTTCGTTTAGTAGGAGGAGTCTTCCCATCAACTACGAGATGTCTATGATGACTTCGTAAATCTCAAGATGTTCGTAAAAGTGAGTGTATGTACGAGTCCATGATCATCTGCGTCTATATCGTGTTCAGAAAAGAAGAACTAAATTCGTGCCTCACGCCACTCGACATTCACATGGATAATCGTTTTACGTATCGTCTAATAAGTCCATTGCTATAAGATAAGTTGAAAAATCAATAAGAATGCAGCAAAACTTACCAAAAACTTTATTGGACCAATTATGAGGAGTGGGCTCTAAAGCAAATGGCGGAGAAAAAAGCAACCTGGACGTAATAATTTGACAGGCAAGTAGGAAGGCACGTCAGCCACAACAATCAAAAGAGAGATCAGAACAAACATAGCTTAAAGTACCGGTCCAAATAAGAACATTTCTTCTTTTAGTTGTTGTAAAGCGCAGATGGTTATATATATGCACATATAATCATTTCTATGAACATACACCTTATCCCTATGAGAATCCTCAAGATACTGAGCCGACACCATTCCAAGTTTAGGACTTAAATCCTGGTGGGCTGGTTTCACCACAAAAAACCTAACCATTTGAAGATTTCACCAGATAATAACATTTTGTCCTCGAGGTGCTAATTACATGATAAGCTCCAACAAAATTTTAATATACTAATTAACCATGAGAAGCATCACTACTAGGGAAAACCTTATACACAGAATGTTAGCAATAGCGCGGGGTAAAGCAACGTGCTACTGGTATTTAGCAGTAGCGCGTGTCCACATAAGGCGGCAAGGACAAAGTGCGTTGCCACACCGTTGCCACCAGGCTAAGTGTAGTAGTAGCGCTTTCTCCTAAAACGCGCTATTACTAGGTAAATTTAGCAGAGCGCCTTTAAGCCTAACACGAAGCTCTTGCTAAACCCATCCTATCTTCTCCACCGACCGCCCCTCACTCTCCCCTTCTCCACTCCCACTCTCACACTCTCCCTCGCACGTCGTCCGCCACCGCCGATGTTCGGCCCTCCCCCGCCGCCGCATTGCTGCCGTCGTCCTCGCTCCTCCTTCCTCGGTATGCATGACCCTCCTCCCACCGCCCTCCTCCCTCCTCCTCCGGCCGCGCCCTCGTCCCTCCTTATGTTCATCAGTGAATTATTAGCAAATTCCCAATGTCAGGGGGGCCTGTCTCCGCCACTGGACTCCAGCATATATGAGAGAAGAAGAATGCCGACTGTTGTCGTGGGGGTCGTTCGTCCTCTTGCTTCTCGTGATAGACCTTTTGGTAATGCATGGGAAGGAAGAGAAGAACGACCATCACCGACGGTCGCAAATGTCTGAGAGGAATCAGTGAGGGAGAGTCTCCACCATATATGAGAGGACGAAGAATCCCGACTGTTGTCGCGGGGGTAGCTTCTCCTTCGTTCCCGTGTGCTAGACAATTTGGTGTAATGCACTTTCGGGACGGGGAGGAGCTACCATCACCACCGGTCGAATATATACACCACGGTAGCTGAGAGTTTGCAAGAAAATACTCGACGGACCGATAGTCAACCCGTGATGAATAATAATGATCTATTTAGTTTTTGTAGTACATATATTTAATTTTAGAAATTTAATCTTTGAATTATGAACACGGGAAATGTCGTCCGACGACGATAGGCACCCGGAGTGCGATCAAAAGCGGTGATTTACCGTGGTCTCGTGCGACAGTTCACCGGTAGAAGGTCAGCGCTTAAATATTAAGCTCCACGAGACCTTCTATGGTGAAACGGTACGCAACGACGACAAGTGTTTTTTCGTAATTAAGCACGACTTCTGCTTATTCAACGTGTAATTTCCGTCTTTTACAATTCGACTAGTTTATCTCATGCCATGCAAGACGCTATGTCTTGGAGAAGCTGAATTTTGAAGATCATGAAAATATGAAGACAAAGATAGTCCACCTAAGGACCCATCATGGTTATGATTTTGCTGTAAATCTATACAATTCTGAGAGCGTATCCCATTTTGGTTGCCCAAATTGGGAAGCACTTTGCAAGACGTATGATTTTCATGAGGGCATGCTTGGCACCTTGGATCTTGGTGATTCTGACATCGACAAAGAGAATATGGACATTTGGGTCCTTGTTGATACGCTTCCAATTCTATCGAATATATGGAAGATGGTAGAATTAACTTACTACACCGATGGCGCAGAATTAACTTATGAGGAAAAAATCATCTTATCTCATTTTTTATTGATGTTGAGAATTACCATATCAATTATCAAACTCCTGCACATTATGGTCAATACGTGCCACTAGTGCACGTGTTGACCTATGGTAACATCCATGCAGATGGCATGGGAAGATTTTTTTACTATTATGACATCTGTGAATCTTCTGCATAAATTCTTCTAAAGCTAAACTACATTGCTAACTATGACGTTATTACTATGTTTTTCAACAGAAAATCCCGAAGCATTGTGTGCCTCATCTGATGTTTCCGAAAGGTCGCCTTGATGTTATTAGCTTACTGCCAGGTCATCCCAGGCTTCACTGCTATTCATATCAGATTTCTAAAACCGATAAAGACATGACAATCAAAGCATGGAAAAAAATGTATGAACAATCGTAGGGAGCTACTTGGAAGTAACATTGTGCGAAGCACAAAAATTGGAGACAGGATAGTTTCCATTCTCCATAATGGAGAGTTAGGGCATATCTTGTTTTATATTATTTTACCTTAGAGAGGGTAGTAGGTCCTATGAGAGAGGAGTA
Source organism: Aegilops bicornis (assembly GCA_021605145.1). Classification (NCBI taxonomy): domain Eukaryota; kingdom Viridiplantae; phylum Streptophyta; class Magnoliopsida; order Poales; family Poaceae; genus Aegilops; species Aegilops bicornis. Next base: position 2,277,522 of record JAHIAL010000030.1, read on the forward strand.
GGTCCTAGGTACAATGTATTATTATGTGCTACAATGTGTTAGAGTTGATGATGATGATGAGGAGGAGTTGTGATTATGACTAGTGGCCAAGTTGTTATATGGAGTCTCATGGACGAAAATGATGATCATGAGGAGTTGTTATATGACAATGATGTATTATGATGATAAGTTAATGATATGATGATGATCATCATCATGATGATGATGAGTTATTATATTATTGCGTGAAAGAACCGCGGATTAGTTTCAAGTGGATGGATCCTAAGTGGCCAAGTCATAACAACCTCTAAATTGCTACTGTATAAAAACTTGTATAATGGTGTATGAATACGACATAAAATAAAAATGAAATAAAATACGTAATAATAGTAGTAGCGCGGGCAGAGAGACGCGCTGCTAGTAATTACCAGTAGCGCCTTCTGCAAGAAGCGCTACTACTAAGTAGGTATAGCAGTAGCGCGGGTAAACCAACGCTACTGCTAACCTTTAGACCATGCACACATGAGAGCCGCAAACACATGCACACATGCTCAAACATGATCAAAATAAATTCCAATGGTTGAAAAAGGGGTTTCCCCATGATTATTTTGGCATGATCAAAAGAAGTTCCGATACACGTAGCTCGGGAGCATGATAAAAACAGACTTGTTTTTTTTATAAAGAAAGGGTTCCCCACCAAAATCTGCTTCGAGCCCGAGCCCAGCTGCTCTCGAAATCCAGACCGATGGCTCGCATGTGGATTCAGTGCTCCCCGTTGTATTTCCCATCCGTATATGCCCTTTTTGTGACTGTTGCAGCGACGCATTCATTGCGACAGAGTGTCGAGCTGCCGTTGCGGGACAGACATGTAGAGATGGCTCGGCACTGTTTCTATCATGGTGACACCGTCAGACAAGCAGAGAGCCGATTCTATTGCTCACCTCTCTGTTACCAGTGTCAACTATCGCCGGCAGCTGCGTTGTACTCCAGGCGCTTGACGCTGAATCCATGCTTGTGGATGAAGATGATTGCGAGCAGCAGATTCGCCTACCACCACGCCGCCGCTTCAACCTCTTCTAGAAATCAGTCCAGAGCGATGGGTTAAGCGGGAGGAACTAACCCGATCTTCCGAGACGGCGAATTGGTCACGCCCTCCGCATCTGCATGTTGTGCAGCTCGTCGCCGATTGAACAAACGATCGCCCCATCCCAAGCTGTCGCTAGTTTCAAACTCTTTTGAGCCAGTGGCAAGAGGGGGAAGCGACGCAAAGCAGGCTAGCCATTGCGCCTTATCTTATATTGCATTTTGGGTCAGCCAAAGCACCGTATGCATTTACTCTGCCTACCAGTTCATTTGAATTTTGAAACGAGAGTGCCACACAAAACCTACCTCGGCACGCTGGTGATGCATGATGGACATGTGTCAACGCAGCACATCTTGAGGAAACACACCAAATGACATGCAATTGTCGCCTACAGACCTAAACAGCGAGACTGATCAAATGCTCCATCCTTCAGAAATTTGCAGTTATACATATTCAAAAGGGTCTATGCAAAACAGCATGTAGGCAACTAATTTATTTCATCAGGTTTCATACAACAACGATCACCCTTCATCATAGTACAATCATGGTCCTCTTTTCCTCATAGCTTCCGTCACACTTCAAGGTCATACAGCAACCTCATGTGCTGCCTAACAAAAACATGCATTGGGCTTGCGGGGGATATAAGTTTTCAGCATGTGGTTTGCGCTCTCACTTCTCTGTGTGCTTGTCATTTTCGAGCAAAACACACCTCTTAAGTACGGCTTCGCTCATTTTCTCCTAGTTTCATATATTTGTGTCATGTATGTGTGACTCCTCAGATTGTATTTATCCAAAAGCACCCCCAAGCTGCTTCGAGCTCATCTTCAGTCAACATGTGGTTCACAACCTTGTGAAATTCATCCTGAAAATCACTCTTGTTCGTGTAAGGTGGACCCAATGTTTCCTTCGCTTTCTTCAGGACATGCCACTTGCACCATTGGTGTAAAGTGCCAGGATACGTCTTCCCAATCGCCACTTCCATACCTCTGCATTCAAATGGCACTTCTTACTGTCAAAATCGGTAATTGTTTCAAAGGAAAAACATCTTTCTCCAAAATACATGCGTTCTACATAGGTCTAACTGGTTTACAATGCAACTGACCTGTCAGTATTGTCTTCGGGGCAGGACTGCTCATCATACACACAAATTCTGCGAACACCCACTCGAAGCTCTCTTCTTGCTCATCACGCATCAACACCCCTGCTAGAATAATACTTTGATAGTGATTGTTAACTCCCACGAATAAACCGAATGGCATGTCATACAGGTTTGCCTTGTATGTCGTGTCGAAGGTGACCACATCGCCAAAGAAGTTATACTGCATTCTACTGCTCCCATTAGCCCACATAAGATTTTTTACTTTGTTGGTCTTGTTTGCCAGTGCCACATAGGTGAACCCAGTGTCACTAGAGCGGATGTAAGCAAACACTTCCAGCGTCTTGCGCACATCATCATCAGCTTGTTCATGACTAATTTTGCCACATATATTCCTGAGTCCTTTTTGTTGAAGGGCACCTTCTCAACCGAGCCAAAGAAGCTACCAATTATGCTGTACACCTTCCCCAGGTTCCCATTATTTTCCCTCAATTGCCTTATCGAATCCTTCGTGTACACATCGATATGCTTGTGTGAAGGCCAGTGTACTCCATGATTGTGGTTCTCGCAGTGCTCCGTGATGTACCAGCTATTGTCCGATGCATGCAGAAGTCTGATCAGGGCTGGACACTCGCATCTGCATGACCTGCTGTTCTCAGCTTCAGGTTTTCCCTGCATGGCAATCAGCAGCAAAGTTATCGGATCTGCGAAAGCTTTTACAGAAGATTATGGTTTCTGACTATGTCTCATGACTTACTAAGCAACCACAGACGATTTCTTGCATGCTTTTTGTCCTCTCAGCATTTAATGACTCTTGCCATATCATATCCCAAACCCGATCTCTCAGGAATACAGATTATAGAAATCATAGGCCTCACCCAAAGAAACGAAGCTTAGCCCTAGCTCTGGTCGTATTACGCTTTTGTCGGGTTGCTTTGCATACTTGCGCATAGAAAGATGAGTGCACTCATCCTGGATGGGCATGGGGCCGTGTCCGGCGGCGCACTGCCTAGGCGAAGCCTGCATTCTGTAAATGTACACATTTTTCAGGACTAAAACTCTGGCCACTGTCTATTTAATTTTAAAAGAAAAATATTGTGCAATTTCGGAAGCCTTTCTTCATCAGTTTCTTGTTTTTCCAAACCATATTGTCCACCATGCATATCAGCAATTTACACATGCACGCACGCACAACAGTAAAAAAAAAAGAAATACTGTATTTTTGCCTCATACCGCTTTGTCTAGAGAGGTGCTTGCTTGAGCCCGTAGAGAGACCGGGACAGCAAACACACATGCCTAGGAAGAGATACGTCGACGAAACCGGTCGGCTGCTCACAGTAAACCTACTCCTCAAGATGGCCATGAAGAAAGGCATTGGAGACATCCATCTGATGAACCGGCCAGCCTCGGGAAACTGCCAGCTGGAGAACTGTGCGGATCGTGCCCGGTTTGACAACCGGGGCAAACATCTCGGTGAAGTCGACTCCAGCGCGCTGCCGAAAACCACGGACCACCCAGCGAGCCTTGTAGCACTCAAGTGTACCATCCAAGCGGGTGTTATGGGAAAAGACCCACTTGCCGCTGATGACATTGGCGCGAGAAGGCCGAGGAACCAGTGTCCAGGTACGGTTCCGCTGAAGAGCGTCGAACTCTTCCTGCATCGCAGCAAGCCAGTGAGGATCATGAAGGGTTGCGCGAGCGGACGCAGGGACCGGTGACGGCTCAGTGGTGGAGGCGGCGAGAAGATACTCGTCGCTGGAGTACCGTAGACTCGGGCGATGGACGCCGGCTCGAGCCCGAGTGACGGGGCGAGATGGCAACTCGGCGACTGGCGAGGCGGTCGGTGAAGCAGCCGGCGAGGTAGCTGGCGAGGCCGCCGGCGAGATGGCCGGTGAAGAAGCGTCGCCCGAGGCCGTCGAAGCGCCCGTGCCCGAGGCGTAGGGGGCGGGCGAAGCGGGGGTGGCGGGTGTGGTGGGGGTGCCGCCCGAGGCACCCGAGGCGGCGGGGCCGACCAAGACAGCCGGCGACGGGCGGCGCTCGAGGTGGCTGGTGAAGATACCGACGACGGGACAGCCGACGAAGATGCCGGCGAAGAGGCCGCGAAGATGCCGCAAGGTGGGCGGCGTCGAGGCCCTTGACGGAGTCGGTGAGGACGCTATGGGGCGCGAAGTCGTAGCTCGTCCCACGACGGGAGGACCGCCCGGGCTTGAGGCGGTCCAAGAATCGAGCGGGTCGCCCACTGACGGGTCACCGGAGGGCAGCCTGGTGGCCGGCGGCGACGGGGCGGCGGGAGGTACCTGATGAAATGGAAACACCGTCTCATCAAAGTAAACATGTCGGGAGGTGAATACACGATGTGAGACGGGATCGTAGCAGCGGTATCCATTGGTATTAGGTGGGCAGCCGAGGAAGATGCAAGCGACTGAACGAGGTGCAAGCTTATGAGGCGCAGTGGCGGCGAGGCTAGGATAGCAGAGACAACCAAAGATGCGAAGGCCATCATAAGATGGGGGCGCTGTTGGGGAACGTAGTAATTTCAAAAAATTTCCTACGCACACGCAAGATCATGGTGATGCATAGCAACGAGAGGGGGAGTGTTGTCTACGCACTCGTGAGACCGAAAGCGGAAGCGTTATGACAACGCGGTTGATGTAGTCGTCGCCTTCACGATCCGACCGATCCAGGCACCGAACGTACGGCACCTCCGTGTTCTGCACACATTCAGCTCGATGACGATCCCCGGACTCCGATCCAGCAGGGTGTCGGGGATGAGTTCCGTCAGCACGACGGTGTGGTGACGATGATGATGTTCTACCGATGCAGGGCTTCGCCTAAACTCCGCGACGATATGACCGAGGTGGAATATGGTGGAGGGGGGCACCTCACACGGCTGATGAACTATCACGAAGATCAACTTGTGTGTCTATGGGGTGCCCCTGCCCCGTGATATAAAGGAGTGGAGGAGGGAGGGCCGGCCCTCTCTATCTTGGCGCCCTAGGGGAGTCCTACTCCCACCGGGAGTAGGATTCCCCTTTTCCTAGTAGAACTAGGAGCCCTTCCAAGTAGTAGGAGTAAGAGGGAAGGAAAGGGAAGAGAAAAGGAGAAGGAAGGAAGGGGGCGCCCCCCCTCCCTACTCCAATTCGGACTAGCCAATGGGGAGGGGTGCGGCCACCCTTTGAGGCCTTTCTCTCCTTTCCCGTATGGCCCATTAAGGCACAATACGAATTCCCGTAACTCCCCGGTACTCCCGAAAATACCCGAATCACTCAAAACCTTTCCGATGTCCGAATATAGTCGTCCAATATATCGATCTTTATGTCTCGACCATTTCGAGACTCCTCGTCATGTCCCCGATCTCATCCGGGTCTCCGAACTCCTTCGGTACATCAAAACTCATAAACTCATAATATAACTGTCATCGAAACCTTAAGCGTGCAGACCCTACGGGTTCGAGAATTATGTAGACATGACCGAGACACGTCTCCGGTCAATAACCAATAGCGGAACCTGGATGCTCATATTGGCTCCACATATTCTCACGAAGATCTTTATCGGTCAGACCGCATAACAACATGCGTTGTTCCATTTGTCATCGGTATGTTACTTGCCCGAGATTCGATCGTCGGTATCTCAATACCTAGTTCAATCTCGTTACCGGCAAGTCTCTTTACTCGTTCCGTAATACATCATCCCGCAACTAACTCATTAGTTTCAATGCTTGCAAGGCTTAAGTGATGTGCATTACCGAGAGGGCCCAGAGATACCTCTCCGACAATCGGAGTGACAAATCCTAATCTCGAAATACGCCAACTCAACAAGTACCTTCAGAGACACCTGTAGAGCAGCTTTATAATCACCCAGTTTCGTTGTGACGTTTGGTAGCACACAAAGTGTTCCTCCGGTAAACGGGAGTTGCATAATCTCATAGTCATAGGAACATGTATAAGTCATGAAGAAAGCAATAGCAACATACTTAAACGATCGAGTGCTAAGCTAACGGAATGGGTCATGTCAATCACATCATTCTCCTAATGATGTGATCCCATTTAATCAAATGACAACTCATGTCTATGGCTAGGAAACTTAACCATCTTTGATCAACGAGCTAGTCAAGTAGAGGCATACTAGTGACACTCTGTTTGTCTATGTATTCACACATGTATTATATTTCCGGTTAATACAATTCTAGCATGAATAATAAACATTTATCATGAAATAAGGAAATAAATAATAACTTTATTATTGCCTCTAGGGCATATTTCCTTCAGTCTCCCACTTGCACTAGAGTCAATAATTTAGTTCACATCGCCATGTGATTTAACACCAATAGTTCACATCACCATGTGATTAACACCCATAGTTCACATCATCATGTGACCAACACCCAAAGGGTTTACTAGAGTCAATAATCTAGTTCACATCGCTATGTGATTAACACCCAAAGAGCACTAAGGTGTGATCATGTTTTGTTTGTGAGAGAAGTTTAGTCAACGGGTCTGCCACATTCAGATCCGTATGTATTTTGCAAATTTCTATGTCAACAATGCTCTGCACGGAGCTACTCTAGCTAATTGTTCCCACTTTCAATATGTATCCAGATTGAGACTTAGAGTAATCTAGATCAGTGTCAAAAATTGCATCGACGTAACCCTTTACGACCTAACCTTTGTCACCTCCATAATCGAGAAACATATCCTTATTCCACTAAGGATAATTTTGACCGCTGTCCGATGATCTACTCCTAGATCACTATTGTACTCCTTGCCAAAATCAGTGTAGGGTATACAATAGATCTGGTACACAGCATGTCATACTTTATAGAACCTATGGCCAAGGCATAGGGAATGACTTTCATTCTCTTTCTATCTTCTGCCGTGGTCGAAGTTTTGAGTCTTACTCAATTTCACACCTTGTAACACAGGCAAGAACTCTTTCTTTTGACTGCTCCATTTTGAACTACTTCAAAATCTTGTCAAGGTATGTACTCATTGAAAAAACTTATCAAGCGTCTTGATCTATCTCTATAGATCTTGATGCTCAATATGTAAGGAGCTTCATCAAGGTTTTTCTTTGAAAAACTCCTTTCGAACACTCCTTTATGCTTTGCAGAATAATTCTACATTATTTCCGATCAACAATATGTCATTCACATATACTTATCGAAATGTCAGTAGTGCTCCCACTCACTTTCTTGTAAATACAGCTTCACCGCAAGTCTCAGATAAAACGATATGCTTTGATCAACTTATCAAAGCGTATATTCCAACTCCGAGATGCTTGCACCAGTCCATAGATGGATCGCTGGAGCTTGCATATTTTGTTAGCACATTTAGGATTTACAAAACCATCTGGTTGCATCATATACAACTCTTCTTTAATAAATCCATTAAGGAATGCAGTTTTGTTTATCCATTTGCCAGATTTCATAAAATGCGGCAATTGCTAACATGATTCGGACAGACTTAAGCATAGATACGAGTGAGAAACTCTCATCCTAGTCAACACCTTGAACTTGTCGAAAACCTTTTGCGACAATTCTAGCTTTGTAGATAGTAACACTACTATCGTCAGTCCGCCTTCCTCTTGAAGACCCATTTATTTTCTATGGCTTGCCGATCATCGCAAGTCAACCAAAGTCCATACTTTGTTCTCATATATGGATCCCATCTCAGATTTCATGGCCTCAAACCATTTCGCGGAATCTGGGCTCATCATTGCTTCCTCATAGTTCGCAATTTCATCATGGTCCAGTAACATGACTTCCAGAACAGGATTACCGTACCACTCTGGTGCGGATCTCACTCTGGTTTACCTACGAGATTCGGTAGTAACTTGATCTGAAGTTACATGATCATCATCATTAGCTTCCTCACTAATTGGTGTAGTAGTCACATGAACAGATTTCTGTGATGAACTACTTTCCAATAAGGGAGCAGGTACAGTTACCTCATCAGGTTCTACTTTCCTCCCACTCACTTCTTTCGAGAGAAACTCCTTCTCTAGAAAGGATCCATTCTTAGAAACAAATGTCTTGCCTTCGGATCTGTGATAGAAGGTGTACCCAACAGTCTCCTTTGGGTATCCTATGAAGACATATTTCTCCGATTTGGGTTTGAGCTTATCAGGATGAAACCTTTTCATATAAGCATCACAACCCCAAACTTTAAGAAACGACAACTTTGGTTTCTTGCCAAACCACGATTCAGATTGTGTCGCCTCAACGGACTTAGATGGTGCCCTTTTTAACGTGAATGCAGCTGTCTTTAATGCATAGCCCCAAAAGCGATAGTGGTAAATCGGTAAGAAACATCATAGATTGCACTATATCCAATAAAGTACGGTTATGACGTTCGGACACACCATTATGCTGTGGTGTTCGGTGGCGTGAGTAGTGAAACTATTCCACATTGTTTTAACTGAAGACCAAACTCGTAACTCAAATACTCTTCTCCACGATCAGATCGTAGAAACTTTATTTTCTTGTTACGATGATTTTCTACTTCTCTCTGAAATTCTTTGAACTTTTCAAATGTTTCAGACTTATGCTTCATTAAGTAGATATACCCATATCTGCTCAAATCATCTGTGAAGGTCGAAAATAATGATACTTGTCATGAGCCTTAATATTCATCGGACCACATACATCAAGATTATGATTTCCAACAAATCTGTTGCTCGCTCCATTGTTCCGGAGAACGGAGTCTTAGTCATCTTGCCCATGAGGCATGGTTCGCAAGCATCAAGTGATTCATAATCAAGTGATTCCAAAAGTCCATTAGCATGGAGTTTCTTCATGCCCTTTACACCAATATGACCCAAGCGGCAGTGCCACAAACAAGTTGCACTATCATTATTAACTTTGCATCTTTGGGTTTTAATATTATGAATATGTGTATCACTATGGTCGAGATCCAACGAACCATTTTCATTGGGTGTGTAACCATATAAGGTTTTATTCATGTAAATAGAACAACAATCTATTCTCTTACTTAAATGAATAACCGTATTGCAATAAACATGATCAAATCATATTCATGCTCAACGCAAACACCAAATAACACTTATTTAGGTTCAAAGTTAATCCCGAAAGTATAGGGAGTGTGCGATGATAATCATATCAATCCTGGAACCACTTCCAACACACATCGTTACTTCACCCTTAACTAGTCTCTGTTCATTCCAACTCCCGTTTCGAGTTACTACTCTTAGCAACTGAACCAGTATCAAATACCGAGGGGTTCCTATGAACACTAGTAAAATACACATCAATAATCTGTATATCAAATATACCTTTGTTCACTTTGCCATCCTTCTTATCCGCCAAATACTTGGGGCAGTTTCGCTTCTAGTGACTAGTCCCTTTGCAGTAGAAGCACTCGGGCCTCGTGCTTAGGTCCAGACTTGGGCTTCTTCACTTGAGCAAAGAACTTGCTTGCCGCTCTTCTTGAAGTTCCCCTTCTTCCCTTTGCCCTTTTCTTGAAACTAGTGGTCTTGTCAACTATCAACACTTGATGTTTTCTTGATTTCTACCTTCGTTGATTTCAAAGATCACGTAAGAGCTTGGGAATCGTTTCTGTTATCCCTTTCATATTATAGTTCATCACGAAGATCTACTAACATGGTTATGGTGACTAGAGAATTTTGTCAATCACTATCTTATCTTGAAGATTAACTCCCAATTGATTCAAGCGATTGTAGTACCCAGAAAATATGAGCACATGCTCACTGCTTGAGCTATTCTCCTCTATCTTTTAGCTATAGAACTTGTTGGAGACTTCATATCTCTCAACTCGGGTATTTGCTTGAAATATTAACTTCAACTCCTGGAACATCTCATATGGTCCATGACGTTCAAAACGACTTTGAAGTCCCGATTCTAAGCCGTTAAGCATGGTGCACTAAACTATCAAGTAGACAACATATTGAGCTAGCCAAACGTTCATAACGCCTACATCTGCTCCTGCAATAGGTCCGCTACCTAGCGGTGCATTAAGGACATAATTTTTCCGTGCAAGAATGAGGATAAACCTCGGATCACGGATCCAATCCGCATCATTGCTACTAACATTTTTCAACTTAGTTTTCTAGGAACATATCAAAAATAAAACAGGAGCTAAACGCGAGCTATTGATCTACAACATAGATATGCTAATACTACTGTGACTAAGTTCATGATAAATTTAAGTTCAATTAATCATATTACTTAAGAACTCCCACTTAGATAGACATCCCTCTAATCCGCTAAGTGATCACGTGATCCATATCAACTAAACCATGTCCGGTCATCACGTGAGATGGAGTAGTTTCAATGGTGAACATCACTATGTTGATCATATCTACTATATGATTCACGCTTTCGACCTTTTCGGTCTCCGTGTTCCGTGCCATATCTGTTATATGCTAGGCTCGTCAAGTTTAACCTGAGTATTCGCGTGTGCAACTATTTTGCACCCGTTGTATTTGAACGTAGAGCCTATCACACCCGATCATCACGTGGTGTCTCAAAGACGAAGAACTTTCGCAACGGTGCATACTCAGGAGAACACTTATACCTTGATAATTTAGTGAGAGATCATCCTATAAAGCTACCGCCGAACTAAGCAAAATAAGATGTATAAAAGATAAACATCACATGCAATCAAAATATGTGACATGATATGGCCATCATCATCTTGTGCCTTTGATCTCGATCTCCAAAGCATCGTCATGATTTCCATCGTCACCGGCATGACACCATGATCTCCATCATCTTGATCTATATCAATGTGTCGTCACATGGTCGTCTCGCCAACTATTGCTCTTGCAACTATTGCTATCGCATAGCGATAAAGTAAATCAATTATTTGGCGCTTGCATCTTATGCAATAAAGAGACAACCATAAGGCTTCTGCCAGTTGCCGATAACTTCAACAAAACATGATCATCTCATACAACAACTTATATCTCATCACGTCTTGACCATATCACATCATAACATGCCCTGCAAAAACAAGTTAGATGTCCTCTACTTTGTTGTTGCAAGTTTTACGTGGCTGCTACGGGCTTAGCAAGAACCGTTCTTACCTACGCATCAAAACCACAACGATAGTTTGTCAACTTGGTGCTGTTTTAACCTTCGCAAGGACCGGCGAAGCCACACTCGGTTCAACTAAAGTTGGAGAAACTGACACCCGCTAGTCACCTGTGTGCAAAGCACGGCGGTAAAACCAGTTTCGCGTAAGCGTACACGTAATGTCGGTCCGGGACGCTTCGTCCAACAATACCGCCGAACCAAAGTATGACATGCTGGTAAGCAGTATGACTTATATCGCCCACAACTCACTTGTGTTCTACTTGTGCATATAACATCAACGCATAAAACCTAGGCTCGGATGCCACTGTTGGGGAACGTAGTAATTTCAAAAAATTTCCTACGCACACGCAAGATCATGGTGATGCATAGCAACGAGAGGGGAGAGTGTTGTCTACGCACTCGTGAGACCGAAAGCGAAGCGTTATGACAACGCGGTTGATGTAGTCTTAAGACTTCATGATCCGACCCATCCAAGCACCGAAAGTACGCCACCACCCTGTTCTGCACACGATCAGCTTGATGACGATCCCCGCACTCCGATCCAGCAGGGTGTCGGGATGAGTTCCACAAGACGACGCGTGGCAGGACGATGATGGTGTTCTACCGACGCAGGGCTTTGCCTAAACTCCGCGATGATATGACCGAGGTGGAATATGGTGGAGGGGGGCACCGCACACGGCTAAGGAACGATCACGAAGATCAACTTGTGTGTCTATGGGGTGCCCCCTGCCCCCGTATATAAAGGAGTGGAGGAGGGAGGCCGGCTGTCGGTGTCAAACCGGCGGATCTCGGGTAGGGGGTCCCGAACTGTGCGTCTAGGCGGATGGTAACAGGAGACAAGGGACACGATGTTTTACCCAGGTTCAGGCCCTCTTGATGGAGGTAATACCCTACGTCCTGCTAGATTAATATTGATGACGTGTGTTACAAGAGTGGATCTACCACGAGATCAAAGAGGCTAAACCCTAGAAGCTAGCCTATGGTATGATTGTTGTTCGTCCTACGGACTAAAACCCTCCGGTTTATATAGACACCGGATAGGGTTAGGGTTACACAGAGTCGGTTACAATGGTAGGATATCTACATATCCGTATCGCCAAGCTTGCCTTCCACACCAAGGAAAGTCCCATCCGAACACGGGACGAAGTCTTCAATCTTGTATCTTCATAGTCTTGGAATCCGGCCGATGATGACAGTTCAAGCTATCCCGACACCCCCAGCCCGAACTCCCTCAGAGCTCCCCTCGAACCAGCTTCACTGATGATGGGTCCGGCGCGCATATTGTCTTCGGCATTGCAAGGCGGGTTCTTCCTCTGAATAATTTATAGAAGATTGTGAACACCAGGATAGTGTCCGGCTCTACAAAACAAGTTCCACATAACACCGCGTAGAGAATAGTTTTTGCACAGATCTGCTAACGTATTCCGCGGCGTGACATCACACCACGGCCAGGCCTTCATATGAATCGTTTTTTATTGTTCCACCTCAGCGTGATTAGCGAGGCGGTTTCCTGGCACGCCTTATCAAAGCGTAGATCGTGCCCCCTTATTCCGGATTCTCATCAATACGGACGCAGTAACTCCAACTGCGTTCGTTGGCTCGCCTTTTCTATCAAAGGCGAGTCCTAATCGACCACGGGGTGGGCTCTTGGTATTCAACCTCTTTATAACGAGACCAAGGCCCTCTCCTTTTACACCCTCTATCGAAGTTCGCTTGCCGCCGAGTTCCAACACCCCAAAGCTTCAGATTCGGGCGCTTCGGACTTTCGACGATGTCCGCTCCGACCAAAGCATGGCCGATGGGTGTCTTCCTCCATGTAAGAAGACGTGCTAAAGCTGCGAGACGCCTGGTATCTAACGGCGAGATCTCGCATAGGCTGCCTGCTCCAGGGCAGGTCATTCCCACTCCTGAGCCCGGCGAGAACGTGGTGTTCGTGTCTCACTTCCGTCGGGGTTTAGGCTTCCCGACGGACCCCTTTGTGCGGGGGCTCATGTTGTATTGTGGGCTTGATTTCCATGACTGGAATCCGGAGTCCATCCTCCATATCTCGTCATTCATGGTGGTATGTGAGGCCTTCCTCAATATTACCCCGCACTTTGGATTGTGGCTCAAGACCTTCAAGGTGGAGCCAAAAGAGATCAAGGGGCAACAAAGCGAGTGCGGAGGGGCAGTCATAAGCAAATGTGCTGATGCTCCGTGGCCCGAGGGCTCTTTTCAAGAGGAGCTTGGTTTGTGGCAACGGGAGTGGTTTTATATCACCGCTCGGGGGGCACCAAATGGGCGGCTCCCGCCTTCCGCCAGGTCCACCACGCAGTAAGGCGCCATGGGTCAACAAGGGGCTCGATGGGGTCGTCAAGGACATTCCCTCATTGCGGGGCCATATTCGAGATCTCCGTAAAAGAGGGATCAATCTGGTTGCGATGGGCGCAGGTTATGGTGATCCGGCGCCTTCAGCCTCAAGAACGTCGCCCCCTCCGCCTGTGGGAATTCAATCCGAGGGACCACGAGCTCTCCAAAATTTTATGGGCACGACGCCTGTGGAGATGTATAAACTGTTCTTGGATCACAAGAGAAGTGTCCGGACTTGACCGAGGATGCAGGACTAAGCTGCAATCGCCCAGATGCTGGACAAGCTGTTCATTCATTTATTATGTATATATGCCCTTTAAAGGAGCCGTTTCTTGAACAGGAGTGGATAGCCAAGGCAAAGTTGATAAGGTGTCCGGCTCCCCTCCCAGAGACCACGCCGGATCCCATGTTGACCAAGATGTTGAAGGTCGCGCCTTTTGAAGAAGGCGAAGGGGGGAGCGGGGGAGCAACTGCCTCTGCGAAGGAGGCTATCAAGGAAGGAGGGATTAAGAGTCCCACCTTCCGAGGAGAGAAGAGGACCGCTTGTAAGATCCGGAGGTCAAGGCCTCAAAGAAAAGAAGGGAATCTTCGTCGGAGAGTCCGCGCCGGGAAGTAACCCAACCGCACTATTTCCCCAAGGGATCAGCCCTCCAAATGAGCCATAAGTAAAACGAAGGGGTCTTGTAAATAAGGAACATCCCTGTATTTATTTATGAAGATAACCGAAATTGTACCTTGTAGTTCGGACCTCGGCCCTTTTCAGCAGAGCTCGTCTTCGGGGGATCTTCTTCCGGAGATGATGGAGAGCGACACGACTCCACCTGTCGCACCCTCATGTGAAGCGGATGACCCGGAGGTGTCGTCGCCGCAGAGGGTTCCCCAAGTCCGCGGGCGGAAGGTCCGGCGCCAAGTGGTGCGCCGATCGGAGGAGCTGAAGGATTTGCTTTCGGCGAAGCGGTTATCTCGAAGATCACCGTGCTCTAATGGGTACGGTGATTGAAAGAATTGCATCCGCAGAGAGCGGATTACACAAACCGTAAGCTTACCGACGGGGTTTGAGGTACGCAAAAAATAATGTACCGCCGATGATTATGCATATAAAATGTGCCATGTATAGATAGTAGCCCCGAGACTCGGTATGTTGTCAAAATTGACGACGTGTCGAGGATCAAATTTCGCTTAACATATCGCCGCTCCTAAACAGGTGGCGGGCGTCCGAGGCCAGCCGACTGATGAATATGCCGAACTAAAGCGGCAGCTTGTTGTGGCGGCTGGGGACATAGCGCTTGTCAATAAACGGTTTGACGAGTCACAAGGTATGCGACTTCTATGCGGACACCTGGTAAGGGAGCTTGACGCCCATGTCTTACTAATCATATGCTTAATGCAGATGGTGCCGCTGTCGTGGAAGAGCTGCGGGCAGAACTCGCCCGAGCGAAAGAGCAAGCCAGAATTAGTAATGCGGCTACTTTAAAGGCGTCAAGAGCTAGAAGCTGAACGGGCTGCTCACGCCGGGTTAAAGAGGAGATGGCCGATATGGCCAAAAGTTAAGGAGTACTACCGATCGCTGCGAGGTTCTTGAAAAAGAGCGTCAAGCGGAACAAGAGGGCCTGAAGAAGGCCGCCGCCGAATCGAAGAATGCCCAATCGGCTTTGAGAGCTGCCAAGGAGGAGCTGAGTCAGGCCAGGGCAATTGCAGCTGGAAAACTGTTTCTGCTGCGGAGGAAATATACGGATCCAAAGTATGCTCGCTAGATAAGTTGTGGAGTTCAGAGGATGCTTATCTGGACTTGGCGGCGAAAGCGCCGTGGACGCGGTTGAGCACTTCCGGGGCGTAAGGGCACGTAAGGAAGAGCTATATTGGTCGCAATTCCATAGTCCGGAGCGTCCTCTGCCGCTGACCGATCGGTTGGCCGAATGGGCCGAGCTGAATCGATTGTCCGGATTTGCCATGAAGCATGTCTTGACTCACTTGTGGCCGGACGGACCCCAGCCGAAGAGCTATTTTGGTTTAGTGCAGCAGTTTCTTGGAGCGGTGCCGCGTATCGACGCGATGAAGCGATCGGCATGTATTGAGGGAGCGCGGATGGCTCTTGCCCGTGCAAGACATATCGGGCGAAGATGAAGGCCATCGACGTTGCATCCTAGGATTCGGACAAAGGCCGAGTACCTGCCGAGCACTACTTTGAAGAAGTCCTGCCGGGCGCTCGTTTAATAGAGACGCAGTGCTCGAAGGATATTATGTTTAAATGACATGTATGATTTGTGAAAACGGTGTTTCAATGTAATATAAGTGCTTTTTATACTTGTGCGTTCAAGTAGTAAACTACTCCCTGTGCGGCCGTTTATGTATATGTGTATATAACCTGAAAGATGGCAGTCCTTGGCTTCAGCCCCCACGCACATAGTGCGGGGGTGTTTGCAAAAAGCGCTTTTTCACACTTAATCCAACGCCTTAGTCCCGTTAAGGAGGTGATAGCGTAGCAAACCAGGCAACCGGACTATAATGCTTTATCACTTTCACTTAGCCATAGGAGTTCGAGGGTGGGGCTACTATATAGCCCCTGGGGGCACCGCACTCTCCCGAATTCGGGGTGCGTATGTGCCTGACCGAAAATCGGTCCTTCGTTAATGCGGAGGAATTCTAAACATTCCTGTGAGTCATCGAGTGGTTGACCAGTCTCTCGCTATATCATGACAGTCAGTTTTCGGCTTTCTCTACTGAGGTGCTCGCCCGGCCGAACCGGGGCACAATCGCAGAGGTTCTCCTGGTGCCGCGTTAGCCGTGAAAACGGAACGTAAGGCAGCAAAACACAGGAGCCGGGCAACCCAACATTTGACCAAAATCATGATTCGGAGCTGATGCATATAAGGCCTAACTCGAGACGCCGAATACTCCCTAAGGTATTCGGTCTTTATGAAAGTGGGCAGAATAATGCCCTAAGCCCCTGGTGTCCAGGTACGCGCAAAAATTCTGGTGCGGCCAATGCCAAAGCACCAGCCTCCTCCTCGGTTATATTAAGGAACCGGGGGGATGTATATCAACAAGAGACAGTGAAAAAAGGTTTACGCATGGTCTTAATCAAAAGAATCCTTGCAACGGTCCTCATCGCACGTCTGCGCTACCGTGTCTCCGCGCAGCCGTATCCTCGACGGGTGTAGCACGTTGTTCATCCGTAAAAGAGAGGAACTTAGTTTGAAAAGAAAAGGATCGTATGAAAAATGTACTTAATATTAAATAAATGAAGTACGGTTCAAGAAGTGAATAAGATGGAGCTTTATTGTCTCTTGTTATACATGCATGCGGCCCCTCGTATGGGGGTATGCATAGTAGGCGCCCGACTCGACTAGCCGTGTCCGGGGTTTGAATGACCAATTCAGGTTCTTTGCCTAGCAGAGCCGGATAGCTGCGGGGCTGTCAAGGCAGTCTCCCGTTTTCCCGTGCTCGAGTAACACTTAATACTTCCTTTTAAGGAGATGATGTCGCGTGGACCGGGCATTTTAAGTGTTAGAGACGCATAATACGGTATTGCGTTAAAGCAGGCAAAAGCTTCGCGTCCCAATAGTGCTTGATGGCTACTTTTAAACGGGGCGACATGGAAGAGTAACCTTTCGCGGCGGACGTTGTCGGATGAACCAAACACAACTTCTAGCAGTATGGAGCCCGTGCAAAGGGCGTATGGGCCTGGCAGTACTCCTTTAAAGGAGGTGTTGCTATGGCGAATTTTGGTTGGGTTTATCCCCACCCTGCGGATTGTGTCCTCATATATCAGGTTTATGTCATCGCCATTCATGAGGACACGTGTAAATTGGAATCCGTCGATTATAGGATTCAATATCAAGGCAGTCCATCCTGCGTTCTGGATATTATCGGAATAGTCCTGATGGTCGAAGGTGATTGGTTTTGACAACCAGTGTGCGGCGCGCCTTTTAGGGGGCGCCGCTTTGTTTTTCCCTTTGATCACGTGAAGTGAGTTTACTGTTTTAACCTCCTGTGGGGAAGTTTTTCGCCTTCCGGAGTTCTGCTTTTGGTTTCGCCACTGCATTTGGTGTGTCGAGCCCCTTGTGTTCGGGCGTTAAGTCGGCCGGACTGTTTGAAGACCCAACAATCTCTGTGGTTCTATGGTTTGCGTGCTTCCGAGGTACCATGTATTTGACATACGATCTATCCGTAATCTTGTTTAGGTTGGATAGCTCGTCACCGTTATCCTTTAGGGGCAGTGTTTTGTTGTTCGCCGAGAGTTTTTGAATCCGGCGTTGACCGCCGCATTATTTGGGCCATTTTCCTTATTCCGGCGCTTGATCTTTTCTGCGTCGTGATTTCCCATTTCCATCCTCGATCTCGGATGTACTCGGGTCACTGGTGCTGCATCTATCCAGCCAGCTGTCCTCTCCCGCGCAAAAGCGGGTCATGAGGCTTGTCAATGCGGCCATTGTTCTTGGCTTTTCTTGGCCGAGGTGTCTGGCGAGCCATTCGTCTCTGACGTTGTGTTTGAAAGCTGCTAAGGCTTCGGCGTCCGGACAATCGACTATTTGGTTCTTTTAGTAAGGAACCTGTTCCAGATTTCCGGCTGACTCTCCGGGCTGTTGAGTTATGTGACTTAGATCGTTCGCATCCGGAGGGCGGACATAAGTCCCCCCGAAAATTTGCCCGAAATGCATCCTCGAGCTCTCCCCATCTTCCAATGGTATTTTCGGGGAGGCTTTTAAGCCAATGCCGAGCTGGCCCTTTGAGTTTAAGGGGTAAGTATTTTATGGCATGGAGATCGTCTCCTCTAGCCATGTGTATGTGGAGGATGTAATCCTCGATCCGCATCTGTGGTCTGTTGTTCCGTCAGATGCCTCTATGTTTACGGGTTTGAATCCGCTGAAATTCATGATCCAAAGACCTCATCGGTGAAACATAGGGGGTGTGCGGCGCCCCTATATGTGGGTGTGCCATGATCTTCGGAATTTTGGCGTATTGTATTGCTTTGACGAGCCTGCTTTCTTGGCCCATAGATGGACCTAACTGGGCCATCCTCTTGATATGAATCCTTATGCGGATCGCATACTGGCTTGTGTGCGGCGCCATTCGCCGCTCTCTTTTTGCCATGAGGTCGTCCATCTGACCAGGTGGCCTTCTTGCTTTTTAATTGTGGGGGCTCTAAGGCCTCCTCGTCAATTCGGCAGTAGCTTTCTTTTCGGTAGTCTTTGTTCGCGATCGCCGCTGCATTTCATTCATGTGCTGAATACTTTGCTCCATCTAACTCCTGAGTGCATCTTCCGCTGTTTTGAGCTTCCGCTTCGCTTTTTCAGGCTGCTGTAGCGATGGCGACGAGCCTTTTCTGGAGGTCATTTTGCTCCAATGGTTTGTCCGCGTGAGGTCGTCCGGACTGTTGTCTTCGCCGGGACAGATTGTTTATCCAAGTTGTCTTGTTCGGACGATTGCTCGATAGCTTGTTCGTTGTCCACCGTTCGCCCTGCTCTATGGCTGGGTCTTTGTTGAGGCGGGACTTTGTTCGGCGTTTACGTTGCCGCTTTTGACTGCTTTTCGAGGTATTTATCCTTCGTGGCGCCCCGTTGCTCCTCGTCTTCATTTGCTTTAGGTGTATCCACCATGTATACATCATGGGGTGAGGTTGTCCAGCATCCTATAGGTGCTGGTTCATTGTTGTCTCGTACATCGTCGTCCATACCGTCGATGTCTTCGGAGTCGAAATTGAGCACGTCGTGTAGGCTATCGACAGTGGCTATGAAATGGGTGGTGGGTGGGCATTGAATTTCTTCGTCGTCCGTATCCCAACCTTCCTGACCATAGTCCGGCCAGGGCTCTCCGGATAAAGAGGGAGACTTTAGTGAATTCAGGATGTCGCCAAAGGGCGAGTGTTGAAAGATGTCCGCGGCCGTGAACTCCATAACGGGCGCCCAATCGGATTCGATTGGCAAGGGCGCGGAGGGTTCGGAGTCCGGAGAAGAGTCCGGTACCCTGGAGTCGAGGTCTTCGCAGCGACAGGATGGAGTTCGCTCGATCGCCGTAGAGATTAAAGCCCCGAGGCGGTGTCCAACCACTCGCCCCCGATCGGGCGTCCGGCCCGGATTAAGGGTTGGAGCGGATTCAGTGCGGCCTCGTGGCAGCTCTTCGTTAACTGCGAGCTAGATCATGCCCATCGAGACAGTGCGGCGCGCTTGGCTGTGGCTCGAATCCGTCTAAGATCAAGTCTCCGCGGATATCGGCCGTATAGTTTAAACTTCCGAATCTGACCTGACGGTCAGAGGCGTAGCTTTCGATCTGCTCCAGATGGCCAGGCGAATTGGCCCGCAGTGCAAAGCCGCCGAACACGAAGATCTGCTCGGGAGAGAAGTCTCACCGGATCGCTGCGTCGTTGTTGATGATCAAGGAGCCATCGGGCCTATCGGTGACGCATACGTAGGAACTCTCAATGAAAGCACCAATGTCGGTGTCAAAACCGCGGATCTCGGGTAGGGGGTCCCGAATCTGTGCGTCACGCGGATGGTAACAGGAGACAAGGGACACGATGTTTTACCCAGGTTCAGGCCCTCTTGATGGAGGTAAAACCCTACGCCCCGCTAGATTAATATTGATGATGTGTGTTACAAGAGTGGATCTACCACGAGATCAAAGAGGCTAAACCCTAGAAGCTAGCCTATGGTATGATTGTTGTTCGTCCCACGGACTAAAACCCTCCGGTTTATATAGACACCGGATAGGGTTAGGGTTACACAGAGTCGGTTACAATGGTAGGAGATCTACATATCCAGATCGCCAAGCTTGCCTTCCACGTCAAGGAAAGTCCCATCCGGACACGGGACGAAGTCTTCAATCTTGTATCTTCATAGTCTTGGAATCCGGCCGATGATGATAGTTCGGCTATCCGGACACCCCCTAGTCCGGAACTCCCTCACCGGCCCTCTCTATGGCGCGCCCTAGAGGAGTCCTACTCCCACCGGGAGTAGGATTCCCCTTTTCCTAGTAGAACTAGGAGCCCTTCCAAGTAGTAGGAGTAAGAGGGAAGGAAAGGGAAGGGAAAAGGAGAAGGAAGGAAGGGCGCCTCCCTAGTCCAATTCGGACTAGCCAATGGGGAGGGGTGCCGCCACCCTTTGAGGCCTTTCTCTCCTTTCCCGTATGGCCCATTAAGGCCCAATACGAATTCCCGTAACTCACCGGTACTCCGGAAAATACCCGAATCACTCGGAACCTTTCTGATGTCCGAATATAGTCGTCTAATATATCGATCTTTACGTCTCGACAATTTCGAGACTCCTCGTCATGTCCCCGATCTCATCCGGGACTCCAAACTCCTTCGGTACATCAAAACTCATAAACTCATAATATAACTGTCATCGAAACCTTAAGCGTGCAAACCCTACGGGTTCGAGAACTATGTAGACATGACCGAGACACGTCTCCGGTCAATAACCAATAGCGGAACCTGGATGCTCATATTGGCTCCCACATATTCTACGAAGATCTTTATCGGTCAGACCGCGATAACAACATACGTTGTTCCCTTTGTCATCGGTATGTTACTTGCCCGAGATTCGATCGTCGGTATCTCAATACCTAGTTCAATCTCAAGCACTGCAAGTCTCTTTACTCGTTCCGTAATACATCATCCCGCAACTAACTCATTAGTTGCAATGCGTGCAAGGCTTAAGTGATGTGCATTACCGAAAGGGCCCAGAGATACCTCTCCGACAATCGGAGTGACAAATCCTAATATCGAAATACGCCAACTCAACAAGTACCTTCGGAGACACCTATAAAACACCTTTATAATCACCCAGTTACGTTGTGACGTTTGGTAGCACACAAAGTGTTCCTCCGGTACACGGGAGTTGCATAATCTCATAGTCATAGGAACATGTATAAGTCATTAAGAAAGCAATAGCAACATACTTAAACGATCGAGTGCTAAGCTAACGGAAAGGGTTCATGTCAATCACATCATTCTCCTAATGATGTGATCCCGCTTAATCAAATGACAACACATGTCTATGATTAGGAAACATAACCATCTTTGATAAATGAGCTAGTCAAGTAGAGGCATACTAGTGACACTCTGTCTATGTATTCACACATGT
The DNA here is from genome assembly GCA_021605145.1 of Aegilops bicornis. Classification (NCBI taxonomy): domain Eukaryota; kingdom Viridiplantae; phylum Streptophyta; class Magnoliopsida; order Poales; family Poaceae; genus Aegilops; species Aegilops bicornis. The sequence continues at coordinate 2,299,187 of JAHIAL010000030.1, forward strand.
ATTATATTTCCGGTTAATACAATTCTAGCATGAATAATAAACATTTATCATGAAATAAGGAAATAAATAATAACTTTATTATTGCCTCTAGGGCATATTATCTTCAGGCGCACCGAAGAGGAGATGGTGAGGGGCATAGTTCCAGCGTGGGCGACACGGGCGGATGTTAATGAGGAGGGTGGCGGTGGCGAGAGCGTCCGGCCAAAACCGGGGAGGCACGTTAGAGTGAAAGAGTAACGTCTTGGGCGCCATCATTAAGAGTGCGAAGGATACGCCGGCACGACCATTTTGTTGGGACGTAGGGCAAGTGAGGCGGAAGATAGTGCCGTGGGAGGCTAGAAGGTTACGAACAGCGGCATTGTCAAACTCTTTTCCGTTGTCAGTTTGTAAAGCAAGGATACGACGACCGAACTGTGTGGTGACGTAGGAATAAAATGCAGTGAGTGTGGCAAGAGCGTCGGACTTTCGACGAAGAGGAAGCGTCCACACATAATGAGATAAATCATCTAGGATCACCAAATAGTATAGGTAGCCCGTGTTGCTTGCAATCGGGGATGTCCAAACATCACTATGCAATAACTGAAACGGAAAAGTGGAAATAGTGGTAGATGCGTTAAAGGGAAGACGAACGTGCTTGCCAAGACGACAAGCCTCACTAGTATGGTCGTCGATCTTATTGCATGAGAATGAAAAGCTCTTAAGTGTTTGACGCAAAGTGGTGGAGTTCGGGTGTCCCAAACGAGCATGTCAAAGGTCGACACACCGGCGAGTAGGGCGACTGGTGGTGGAGGCGGTGGTGGAGGAGTGCACGGATAGAGCTCGTCGGGACTATCACAACGGTGAAGGACCATCCGAGTACGGGCGTCCTTCACGTAAAACCGACATCATCAAATTCAATGGTATTGGGATTACGACGGGCAAGACGCATTTAATGCGAGATACAAGGTTCAGAACTAAATCAGGAGACACAAGAACATCAGACATAGTGATAGGTGTAGATGTGGAAGGAAACGAAGCACAACCAACATGTGTGATAGGTAAAGAGGAACCGTTGCCAACAGTGATGCAAGTAGGAGTATGAACCGGAGTGGAGGAGGTGAGAGTACCGGGATGAGATGTCCCATGTTTATTTTGTGTTGCACAACCTATTCTTTCGCAGCTCGCCCGCGTCGCCCGCACTCTAGCTTCCCGCGTCGCCCGCCAAGTCCTGCCTCGCTAGCACCGCTCAGTAGGAGCTCACGTACGTCCGACTGGCAACGGTGGCTTCCCGATCACCCGTACTCCAGCTTCTACTTCGCATGCTAGCCTGCAAGGGACGAATCCTCGTTTCCTTCTACTTCTATACCAGTTCTCATTATTCACTTGCTAATCACTCCGCCGCCGTCGCCGCCGCAGATCACCATTAGCATAATCCATCCATCTAGTTTAGCTCTGATACCATGTAGAAGGGAAAGAATAGGCTGTGCAACACAATGCATTGATCGATGCACCAGGCACGAATATATGAGTACAGAAGGGGCCACAACCTCAACTATACAGAGGAACTAGGAGGTGAGCCCAAGACACAATATACACGTACACAATATATTCAACACGTTTCATTACAAAATAAACACGGGGCATCAACAGTAGTCCTATGCTTGGCCAAATTGTTTGTTATTGACCAACAACCAAAGACACACATGATTATTGGCGATTGGGGGGGGTGGGGGGGGGGGGCACCGCACTTTCCAAAAGGCACCCTTAGAGCATGCTTAATAATTTAACCAGCTACTGGCTATAAGCCAGTGCCATGTCATCTACATCTCATCTTATAGTCAACATGTACAATAGTAGATTAAAAGAGTGTACTATTTTTTTTTATTATGTGCCCACCTTTCATTCTCACAAAGTGCCTAGGAGCACGTGATTGAGCTGGCTCTTCACGAAGAGCCCGCTTACCTTCTCTTTCCTCTTCTCTTTCGTCCGACTAAGCAGAAATATACTAGTTTAATCCTTATAGCCCACTGACTCAGCTCTATTGTACTTGCTCTTAACCTGCGAAATCATACCACCATAGTAGACCACCTCGCAAAATGTTTTTGATTGAGTACAAACCACTAGCATGTAGCATTAATTTAAGAGTGTCAGGGGCAGATGTGAGGACAACAGGTTTAACCAAATCAACCAGTTCATGCCACAATGCAATGCCATTTTGATCCACACACCTCTTGAAGGTTAATTTCAATTGGTGACGATCCCAAACTTGGGGTAAAGTGCTCTGTTGCTGAATACAAATGATAAACATATCCCAAAATGCTTTAACAGAGAAATCTCTCAGCCACAAATCATGCCAATAGCTGACACTATTACGACCAGCAACCGCCCACGTACAAAATTGTTTAGTTCCATCAAGTGCCCATGTGACCGCTCTTCCAAAAGGAAGATCCAGAACCAGGTTTAGCCCACAAAATTTTATTCTTTCCAATTTCTCTTTTTGGTTTTCTCTCCTTTTGCCTGTTTTTCTTTCTTTTTTCCCAATTTTCGTTTTCTTTTTTTCCTTTTCCAATTGTTTTTTTATATGTTTGTGTTTTCCCAAAAAAATTGCAAATGTTTAAATACGTTCGTGTTACGAAAAATCATTCATGTTTTCAATTTTGTTTGTCAGTTTCAAAAACTGTTTATGTTTGAAAAAAAGGTACTTGTTTTTAAAAATTGTTCGTATTTTCCAAAAAATGTTCGCGTTTTTCAGAAAGTGTGCATGTTTTCGAAAAATGTTGAGAAATTGAAAACAATTGTGTTTCTTTAAAATGTACAATAATTTAAAAATGATAATGTTTTTCAATATTGTTTGTAAATACAAAAAAGTGCAGGATTTTCAAATTTTGTTCTGGTTTTTGAAAAATTGTTGCGAATGTTTTGGTTCTAAATTTCAAAAAAATTCGAAAAATGTTCCGAATTTCAAAAAATGTCCCCATTTTCCAAAAATGGTGACAAATTTTTAATATGTCACGTTTAATTTTTTTGCGGGAGTTTCAAAATGTTCCAGAATCAAAAATTGTTCGCAAATTTCAAAACATGCTGAAAATGTTTCCGTTCAAAATTATCACAACATTTCAAAAATGGTTCCTGTTTTGAAAACTTGTTCAGAATATTTTAAAAAGGTCCATATTTCCATTTTTCAGGATTTTCAAATAATGTTCCTTTTTCAAAAAATGTTTGCAGTTTAAAAAAATGAAATGTTTAATTTTTGTTCAGGAGTTTAATTTTTTCACCTTTTCTAATTTTGTTCTGGAATTACAGAATGTCCCTGTTTCAAAAAATTGTTCATGATTTTCGAAATTGTGGCAATTTTATAAAAAGATTTTCATGGTTTTCAAAATTAATTGCATATCACGAAACATTCAGGTTTAAAAAAATGCATTTGAAATTCCAGAAAAAAACATCAGATCTGTGCTTGATAATTGTTTCGTATCGAACTAAAATAAGATCTAAGCTGACTGTGCATATGAAGAACCCCAGTGGTAAACGAAACTTTTGTTCATTGACTACATTGCCTGGTTTTGATAATGCGCAGGACCCGTGCAGCGGCGGCTGCTTCCGTCCGTTCCTCTGCTTTGGCGCAGCCAAACTCCTGACTCTTCCTCGTCAATTTCATTGCCTTAATGGCAGCAGTCTATCCCTTTCTTTGATAAATGGAGCCGTGTGACAGCGCAGGTAGTCGCATAGTTTCATTCCCTGGATGGCTAATGCTTCACACTGGTCAGATACCATAAGTTATGGTAGTGCTCGCTCGGAAAATTCTATCGGTTCAGCAGTGTCCTTAGTAGGAGCGGAAGGGGTGTAGCGAGGAGCCGAAACCTACCGTTTCGGAACCGTGGAAAAAGCCGAAACCTAGGGTCTTTCGAAGTGCGTAGTCAATATTATGTTATATTCAAAGAAACAAGTCAAAGAGTAAAGGCTTCGCCCTTCAATACCACTCTTCCAATCGAAATTCCTACGAGATTGACGTTCGAAGAAAAAGTCATGGTTTGATAGAAACTTTAAATGGGTATCAAATAAACTGGAATGAATGGTATCAATTTCTTCTTTTCTATAGAGGGCCTTTCGAAGGCGACAAACATGACCATCAGGAACTTCAATGCTCAGAGGTGGCTGCATATAGAAAAAACTCATGTTGATCACCATGAAGGAAAGCATTTTTGAGATCCATTTGAGAGATTTGCCAAGATCGAGCTGCAGCCACAGTAATCAGAGTACGAACAGAAATTGAAACAACGCAACCGTACTATCTATTTACGATAATTTGATTGCTGACAACACGACAACATCACGCTTCTCTTTCTTATTCTTATTTATATAACTGTCACTTTACCGGGCCGGAAAAGTGACACCGTCACGTCTCAGGGTCGTATGCCTGGAACAAGAAGGGTCGTCGTACAATTTCGGTGATTACAAAAAAGAAGGAGGCGAGCTCCCTATCCATCTTTATCTTTCCACTTCCCTCGGAACAAACACTTCGCCAAATTCTTTTGAGTCCCAGCCCGGTTTTTCCCCACTAACCAATTACGTTACGACCACTGAACAAACTTGGTTGACGAACATGGTTTATGCGCCGCTAATCTAGCGGCTTGTCGAGCATTTGACAAACTCACACCATCAATTTCAAATGGGGTTTGCGCTGAATGGCGACCGTTAAAGCTTGCTAGCTCTATTGGTAGTAGCGCAATGTCCCCAGGACGAGATCCTCGGTTCGATCCCGCTGGGCGGTTTACTTTTTAGCCCGGCTCGTAGTGCGTGCGAGTACAACCTGCAGCAGAGAGTGGTAGCTAGGGGCTCCCGCTTAATAGCATCTCGAGCCGCGCTCCCAACACGTCCCCTTTGCCAGTCGATTTTTTCGCGCCGGCGTTCAGAAAATGGCCCAGTCGCGCCCACAGGAGCCCGTTTTTCGTCGGTTTTGCCCGAAATTGGCGTCGGCAGACCTAGGCCGAACCCGGCGCGTTGGGGGCGCCGGGGGACGCGATTTTGGCATAAACAAGGATTGGCCTCGCCGAGTCAGCGAGACCCCGCTTCGTCGTCCTCATCGCCTCGGTTCCCGCGGGAATCAATGCCAAGGCTGGCCAAGGCTGCCGCGCTGCCGCGCCGGTCAGCCTCCATTGATGCCTCACGGGCGGCGCAGTGAAGGCGCCACCGACGCGCGTCCCGCCCGCTCCCGCCACGTGTCGCCCGCCATGCAGCCTCTCGCCGCCCCGCTGCGGCTATAGAAGTCGACCTCCCCGCCTGTGAACGCCACACATGTTGGGGAACGTTGCAGAAAATAAAATTTTTCCTACGGTTTCACCAAGATCCATCTATGAGTTCATCTAAGCAATGAGTAATAGGAGATAGATGCATCTACATACCACTTGTAGATCACAGGCGGAAGCCGCTCAAGAGAACGTGGGATGATGGAGTCGTACTCGCCGTGATTCAAATCACCGATGACCAAGTGCCGAACGGGCAGCACCTCCGCGTTCAACACACGTACGGAGCGGATGACGTCTCCTCCTTCTTGATCCAGCAAGGGGGAAGGAGAGGTTGAGGAAGAAGGCTCCAGCAGCAAGACGACGGGCGTGGTGATGGTGGAGAGGCAAGATCTGGCGAGCTTCGCCAAGCACTTAACGGAGGAGGAGAGGTGTTGGGAGGGAGGGCTGCGCCTTGGATGTCTGTTGCAGCCCTCCCTCGCCTCTATTTATAGGGGAAGGGGCAGACGGCCCCCTCTAGATGAGATCTAGAGGGGGCGGCCAAGGAGGGGCTTGCCCCTCAAGGCGTGGGCGCCCCCACTCAGGGTTTCCCCAGCCCTAGGCGCATGGGCCCAAAGGCGCCCAGCTCTCCAGGCTGGTTCCCTGCCCCTTACGGCCCATGAGGCCCTCCGAGAGGTGGCCCCTCGGTGGACCCCGGAACCCCTCCGGTGGCCCCGGTACAATACTGATATGCCCCCGAAACTTTCCGGTGACCGTATGACAGCTTCCGATATATAATTCTTCACCTCGGACCATTACGGAGCTCCTCGTGACGTCCGGGATCTCATCCGGGACTCCGAACAACATTCGGTAATCACATACAAGTCTTCCTAATAACCCTAGCGCCACCGAACCTTATGTGTAGACCCCTACGGTTCGGGAGACATGCAGACATGACCGAGACGGCTCTCCGGTCAATAACCAACAGCGGGATCTGGATACCCATGTTGATTCCCACATACTCCTCGATGATCTCATCGGATGAACCACGATGTCGAGGATTCAAGCAACCCCGTATACTATTCCCTTTGTCAGACGGTATGTTACTTGCCCGAGATTCGATAGTCGGTATCCCAATACCTCGTTCAATCTCGTTACCGGCAAGTCACTTTACTCGTACCGTAATGCATGCTCCGTGACCAGACACTTGGTCACTTTGAGCTCATTATGATGATGCACTACCGAGTGGGCCCAGTGATACCTCTCCGTAATATGGAGTGACAAATCCCAGTCTTGATCCGTGTCAACCCAATGTACACTTTCGGAGATACCGTAGTGCACCTTTATAGTCACCCAGTTACGTTGTGACGTTTGGTACACCCAAAGCACTCCTACGGTATCTGGAAGAGTTACTTGACATTGGAAAAACTCTAGCAAAACGAACTACACGATCTTGTGCTATGCTTAGGATTGGGTCTTGTCCATCACATCATTCTCCTAATGATGTGATCCCGTTATCAATGACATCCAATGTCCATAGTCGAAACCATGACTATCTATTGATCAACGAGCTAGTCAACTAGAGGCTCACTAGGGACATGTTGTGGTCTATCTATTCACACGTGTTTTACGATTTCCGGATAATACAATTATAGCATGAATAAAAGACAATTATCACGAACAAGGAAATATAATAATAATCCTTTTATTATTGCCTCTAGGCATATTTCCAACAGTCTCCCACTTGCACTAGAGTCAATAATCTAGTTACATTGTGATGAATCGAACACCCATAGAGTTGTGGTGTTGTTCATGTTTTGCTCATGGAAGAGGTTTAGTCAACGGATCTGTGTCATTCAGGTCTGTATGCACTTTGCAAATTTCTATGTCTCCATCTTGAACATTTTCAAGAATGGAGTTGAAGCGACGCTTGATGTGCTCGGGTCTTCTTGTGAAACCCGGCTCCTTGGCAAGTGCAATAGCTCCGGTGTTGTCACAGAAGAGTTTGATCGCCCCGACGCATTGGGTATGACTCCTAGGTCGTTGATGAACTCCTTCACCCAAATTGCTTCATGCGCTGCCTCCGAGGCTGCCATGTACTCCGCTTCACACGTAGATCCCGCCACGACGCTTTCACGCTTGCAAATGCACCAGCTTACGCTCCACCATTCAACATATACATGTATCCGGTTTGTGACTTAGAGTCATCCAGATCTGTGTCGAAGCTAAGCGTCGACGTAACCCTTTACGACGAGCTCTTCGTCACCTCCATAAACGAGAAACATGTCCTTAGTCCTTTTCGTACTTCAGGATATTCTTGACCGTTGTCTAGTGTTCCTTGCGGGATTACTTTTGGTACCTACCTACCAAACTTACGGCAAGGTTTACATCAAGTCTCGTACACAACATGGCATACATAATAGAACCTATGGCTGATGCATAGGGGATGACACTCATCTCTTCTATATCTTCTGTCGTGGTCGGACATTGAGCCGAGCTCAATTTCACACCTTGTAATACAGGCAAGAACCCTTTCTTGGACTGATCCATTTTGAACTTCTTCAATATCTTTTCAAGGTATGTGCTTTGTGAAAGACCTATGAGGCGTCTCGATCTATCTCTATAGATCTTGATGCCTAATATATAAGCAGCTTCTCCAAGGTCCTTCATTGAAAAACTCTTATTCAAGTAGGCGTTAATGCTGTCCAAAAGTTCTATATCATTTCCCATCAAAAGTATGTCATCTACATATAATATGAGAAATGCCATGAGCTCCCACTCACTTTCTTGTAAACGCAGGCTTCTCCATAAGTCTCAAGATAAACCCAAACGCTTTGATCATCTCATCAAAGCGAATGTTCCAACTCCGAGATGCTTGCACCAGCCCATAAATGGATCATTTGGAGCTTGCATACCTTGTTAGCATTCTTAGGGTCGACAAAACCTTCCGCTGCATCATATACAATTCTTCCTTAAGATATCCGTTAAGGAATGCCGCTTTGACGCCCATTTGCCATATCTCATAATCATAGTATGCGGCAATTGCTAACATGATTCGGACGGACTTCAGCTTCGCTACGGAGAGAAAGTCTCATCGTAGTCAATCCCTTGAACTTGCCGATAACCTTTAGCGACAAGTCGAGCTTTATAGATGGTAACATTACCATCCGCGTCCGTCTTCTTCATAAAGATCCATTTGTTTTCTATCGCTCACGATCATCGGCAAGTCTGTCAAGTCCATACTTTGTTTTCATACATGGATCCTATCTCGGATTGCATGGCTTCAAGCCATTTGTTGGAATCTGGGCCCACCATCGCTTCTTCATAGTTTGAAGGTTCACCGTTGTCTAACAACATGATTTCCGGGACTGGGTTGCCATACCACTGTGTGGAACGTGTCCTTGTGGACCCTCTGGTTCATTAGCAACTTGATTTGAAGTACCTTGATCATCATCATTAATTTCCTCTTCGCCGGTGTAGGCACCACAGAACATTTTCCTGAGCTGCACTACTTTCCGGTTCAAGAGGTAGTACTTCATCAAGTTCTACTTTCCTCCCACTTACTCCTTTCGAGAGAAACTCTTTTTCAAGAAAGGATCCGTTCTTGGCAACAAAGATCTTGCCTTCGGATCTAAGGTAGAAGGTATACCCAATGGTTTCCTTAGGGTATCCTATGAAGACGCATTCTTCCGACTTGGGTTCGAGCTTTTCAGGTTGAAGTTTCTTGACATAAGCATCGCATCCCCAAACTTTTAGAAACGACAGCTTAGGTTTCTTCCCAAACCATAATTCATACGGTGTCGTCTCAACGGATTTAGACGGTGCCCTATTTAAAGTGAATGTAGCTGTCTCCAGAGCGTATCCCCAAAATGATAGCGGTGGTAAGAGACATCATAGATCGCACCATATCCAATAGAGTGCGATTACGACGTTCGGACACACCGTTCTACCGAGGTGTTCCGGTGCGGCGTGAGTTGTGAAACGATTCCACATTTCCTTAAGTGTGTACCGAATTCGTGACTCAAATATTCTCCTCCACGATCTGATCGTAAGAACTTTATTTTTCGGTCACGTTGATTCTCTACCTCATTCTGAAATTTCCTTGAACTTTTCAAAGGTCTCAGACTTGTGTTTCATCAAGTAGACATACCCATATCTACTCAAGTCGTCTGTGAGAGTGAGAACATAACGATATCCTCCATGAGCCTCAACGCCATTGGACCGCACACATCAAGATGTATGATTTCCAATAAGTTGGTTGCTCGCTCCATTGTTCCGGAGAACGGAGTCTTGGTCATTTTGCCCATGAGGCATGGTTCGCATGTGTCAAATGATTCATAATCGAGAGACTCTAAAAGTCCATCGAATGGAGCTTCTTCATGTGCTTGACACCAATGTGACCAAGGCAGCGAGCCACAAGTATGTGGGACTATCGTTATCAACTTTACATCTTTTGGTATTCACACTATGAATATGTGTAATATTACGCTCGAGATTCATTAAGAATAAACCATTGACCATCGGAGCATGACCATAAAACATATCTCTCATATAAATAGAACAACCATTATTCTCGGATTTAAATGAGTAGTCATCTCGCATTAAACGAGATCCAGATACAATGTTCATGCTCAAACTTGGCACTAAATAACAATTATTGAGGTTTAAAACTAATCCCGTAGGTAAATGTAGAGGTAGCGTGCGACGGCGATCACATCGACCTTGGAACCATTCCCGACGCCAAGATCGTCACCTCTCGCCCTTCGCCAGCCTCCGTTTATTCCGCAGCTCCTGCTGTGAGTTACAAATATGAGCAACGGCACCGGTATCAAATACCCGGGAGTTACTACGAGTAATCGGTAAGGTACACATCAATTACATGTATATCAAATATACCTTTAGTGTTGCCGGCCTTCTTATCTGCTAAGTATTTGGGGCAGTTACGCTTCAGGACCTTCCCTTTGCAATAAAAGCACTCGATTCGAGGCTTGGGTCCATTCTTCGACTTCTTCCCAAAGAATCGGCTTATCGGGCGCCGCAACATCCTTGCCGCCCTTCTTGAAGTTCTTCTTACCCTTGCCCTTCTTGAACTTAGTAGTTTTATTGACCATCAACACTTGATGTTCTTTCTTGATTTCAACCTCTGCTGACTTCAGCATTGAAAATACTTCAGAATAGTTTTCACCATCCCCCGCATATTGTAGTTCATCACAAAGCTCTTGTAGCTCGGTGGGAGCGACTAAAGGATTCTGTCAATGACCGCCTCGTCCCGGGAGGTTAATGTCCGGTGGGACAAGCGGTTGTGCAACCTGCACATTTTGAGTATGTGCTCACCGATGTAACTATTTTCCTCCATCTTACAACTGTAGAACTTGTCGGAGACTTCATATCTCTCGACCGGGCATGAGCTTGGAAAACCATTTTCAGCTCCTCGAACATCTCATATGCTCCGTGTTGCTCAAAACGCTTTTGGAGCCCGGTTCTAAGTCAGTAAAGCATGCCGCACTGAACGAGGGAGTAATCATCAAGACGAGACTGCCAAGCATTCATAATGTCTTGGTTCTTCCGATGGGTGCTTCACCTAGCGGTGCTTCTAGGACATATTGTTTCTAGGCTGCTATGAGGATGATCCTCGTGTTCGGACCCAATCCGAATAGTTGCTGCCATCATCTTTCAGCTTGGTTTTCTAGGAACGCGTTGAAGTTCATGGTGACATGAGCGTTGGCCATTTGATCTACAAGACATTTTGCAAAGATTTTAGACTAATGTTCATGATAATTAAGTTCATCTAATCAAATTATTTAATGAACTCCCACTCAGATTTGACATCCCTCTAGTCATCTAAGTGTTACATGATCCAAGTCGACTAGGCCGTGTCCGATCATCAAGTGAGACGGACTAGTCATCGTCGGTGAACATCTCCATGTTGATCGTATCTTCCATACGACTCATGTTTGACCTTTCGGTCTCTTGTGTTCCGAGGCCATGTCTGTACATGCTAGGCTCGTCAAGTTAACCCTAAGTGTTTTGCATGTGTAAAACTGTCTTACACCCATTGTATGTGAACGTAAGGATCTATCACACCCGATCATCACGTGGTGCTTCAAACGCATTTAACTTTAGCAACGGTGCACAGTTAGGGGAACACTTTCTTGAAATTATTATAAGGGATCATCTTATTTACTACCGCCGTTCTAAGTAAACAAGATGCATAAAACATAATAAACATCACATGCAATTATATAAAGTAGTGACATGATATGGCCAATATCATATAGCTCCTTTGATCTTCATCTTGAGGCTCCATGATCATCTTGTCATCGGCATGACACCATGATCTCCATCATCGTGTCTCCATGAAGTTGCTCGCCAACTATTACTTCTACTACTATGGCTAACACGCTTAGCAATAAAGTAAAAGTAATTTACATGGCGTTGAATCAATGACACGCAGGTCATACAATAATTAAGACAACTCCTATGGCTCCTGCCGTTGTCATACTCATCGACATGCAAGTCGTGATTCCTATTACAAGAACATGATCTCATACATCACAATATATCATTCATCATTCATCACAACTTCTGGCCATATCACATCACATGACAATTGCTGCAAAAACAAGTTAGACGTCCTCTAATTGTTGTTGCATCTTTTACGTGGCTGCAATTGGGTTCTAGCAAGAACGCTTTTCTTACCTACGAATAACCACAACGTGATTTGTCAACTTATATTTACCCTTCATAAGGACCCTTTTCGTCGAATCCGCTCCAACTAAAGTGGGAGAGACAGACACCCGCTAGCCACCTTATGCAACTAGTGCATGTCAGTCGGTGGAACATGTCTCACGTAAGCGTACGTGTAAGGTCGGTCCGGGCCGCTTCATCCCACAATACCGCTGAAGCAAAATAATACTAGTAGCGGCAAGAAAGTTGACAACATCTACGCCCATAACAAATTGTGTTCTACTCGTGCAAAGGGAGAACTACGCATAGACCTAGCTCATGATGCCACTGTTGGGGAACATTGCAGAAAATAAATTTTTTCCTATGGTTTCACCAAGATCCATCTATGAGTTCATCTAAGCAACGAGTAATAGGAGAGAGATGCATCTACATACCACTTGTAGATCGCGTGCGGAAGCGTTCAAGAGAACGGGATGATGGAGTCGCACTGGCCGTGGTTCAAATCACCGATGACCAAGTGCCGAACGGACAGCACCTCCGCGTTCAACACACGTCTGAGCGGATGACGTCTCCTCCTTCTTGATCCAGCAAGGGGAAGGAGAGGTTGAGGAAGAAGGCTCCAGCAGCAGACGACGACGGCAGTGATGGTGGAGAGGCGGTACTCCGGCAGGCTTCGCCAAGCACTTAACGGAGGAGGAGAGGTGTTGGGAGGAGGGGCTGCGCCTTGGATGTCTGTTGCAGCCTCCCTCGCCCCTCTATTTATAGGGAAGGGGCAGGGCGGCCCCTCTAGATGAGATCTAGAGGGGGGTGGCGGCCAAGGGAGGGGGCTTGCCCCCCAAGCAAGGGGGGCCCCCACTAGGGTTTCCCCCAAACCCTAGGCGCATGGGCCCAAAGGGGGGGCGCCCAGCTCTCCACGGGCTGGTTCCCTGCCCCTTACGGCCCATGAGGCCCTCCGAGAGAGGTGGCCCCTCCCGGTGGACCCCCGGAACCCCTCCGTGGCCCTGCACACACCGATATGCCCCCGAAACTTTCCGTGACCGTATGACAGCTTCCCATATATAAATCTTCACCTCCGGACCATTCCGGAGCTCCTCGTGACGTCCGGGATCTCATCCGGGACTCCGAACAACATTCGGTAATCACATACAAGTCTTCCTAATAACCCTAGCATCACCGAACCTTAAGTGTGTAGATCCTACGGGTTGGGAGATATGCAGACATGACCGAGACGGCTCTCCGGTCAATAACCAACAGCGGGATCTGGATACCCATGTTGGCTCCCACATACTCCTCGATGATCTCATCGGATGAACCACGATGTCGAGATTCAAGCAACCCCGTATGCTATTCCCTTTGTCGACGGTATGTTACTTGCCCGAGATTCGATCGTCGGTATCCCAATACCTCGCTCAATCTCGTTACCGGCAAGTCACTTTACTCGCATCAGAATGCATGATCCCGTGATCGACACTTGGTCACTTTGAGCTCATTATGATGATGCACCACCGAAAGTGGGCCCAGTGATACCTCTCCGTAATACGGAGTGACAAATCCCGATCTCGATCCGTGTCAACCCAACAGACACTTTCAAGATACCTGTAGTGCACCTTTATAGTCACCCGATTACGTTGTGATGTTTGGTACACCCAAAGCACTCCTACGGTATCCGGGAGTTACACGATCTCATGGTCTAAGGAAGAGATACTTGACATTGGAAAAGCTCTAGCAAAACGAACTACACGATCTTGTGCTATGCTTAGGATTGGGTCTTGTCCATCACATCATTCTCCTAATGATGTGATCCCGTTATCAATGACATCCAATGTCCATAGTCGAAACCATGACTATCTATTAATCAACGAGCTAGTCAACTAGAGGCTCACTAGGGACATGTTGTGGTCTATCTATTCACACGTGTATTACGATTTCCGGATAATACAATTATAGCATGAATAAAAGACAATTATCACGAACAAGGAAATATAATAATAATCCTTTTATTATTGCCTCTAGGGCATATTTCCAACAACACAGTCTCACATCCCCCTTGCATCCGCCGCACAAAAAGCACCACTCTCCCCCCTTCCCCGCCGACGAGCAAATGGCCGAGAGGTTTCTAGGCGACGGCGCAGCGGCGAACGGCTTCGGCCGCCGCCATCTCCAAGAGCCGGAGGCGCGCCTCCTCTACGAGGCCGAGTATCCGGCGCCCCCGGACATGCGTGTGCCGGGGGCATGGAGGCTGAGCGCCGCCGGCGTCCCGGTGCCACCGGTGCCGGAAAGGGCGCCGCGGCAGGGTGAGATCGCCTGCATTAGCTCGTCCCTGACGCAAGAGCAGTGGAACGAGCCGAGGTACGCCGCTGACAGCGAAACACTGTGGACGATGTACTTCGAGTGCCGCCGCCAAGAGCAGATCACCTCCGCCAACGGCATCATCCCTCGCGGCCGCCTCAACACCGACGAGCGGCGCGAGTGGTGGGGCGTGCCGGGCCGTACCCTCGACGCCGTCCTCGAGCACATCGAGACCGGCAACATGCCGCGCCTCGAGTACCCGCCGCGCTCCGGCTCGCTCTCCTCCGGCTCGCCGACGCTCCGCCCCGCCAAGCCAGATCCGGAGGAGACGTCGCACCCGCAGCGGCGCCCTCGTCATCAACGAGGGTGCCCAGCCCTCCCCGCGCTCCATCCGCCTGGTCCAGCCGAAGCCCGAGTCGGGCCTGCTCCCCGTGAAGCCGGAGCACGTCAACATGGTGGCCCCCGACAACGAGGCCGCCCAAAAATGGGCGAAGGAGGACTACGTCCATGAGCAGGTGCGCCGCCGATTACCGCATACGCGGAGCTCGGGTCTGGCCCATGGCGCAAGTAGGGCGGCGTCATCGTACTCGACAGCGACGAGGAGGACGGGGTCGGGCCGTCCAGCGCCCCACCGCACGTCGGCGACCTTGGCCATGGGTGCAGCAGGGACGGCGGGGCGCGCGGCGACGACGACGACGGCGGCGACTACACCCGTTTCTACAGGCTTCTCGGCATGTAGATGGCGGGTGGTGGACGCGGCGCACTGGCTAAGCGTAGTTTGGCGTAGTAGTAGGGCGTAGTTTGCATGTTTTATCTTTTTTGTACAAATTTTAATGAAATTTTGCTAAGTACGTGCTAGATTGCCGAGTTTGCACAGATTTGTACGAAATGTCGCCGAGCCGCGCGATATTGGTGGCGACTTGGGGGCCAACGACTGAGAACGGAGTCGCCCCCACGCGCCAAGCTAGCGCTGGTTCGTCCCCATGTGGCTCTTTTTCAGCGCCCTGGGCCGAACGACTGGAGATGCTCTAAGAAAGAAGTCAATTTTTCACCCTCAAATGTGGCCAGAGAGACAAATAACCCCCTGAACTTCAATTTGGTGTGATTTTGACCCCAAAATCCTTAAAACCGGGTAAATCTTTCCCCTAAATCTTTCAATCTGTTAAATAAAAGACGAACGTGAAATGGACCGCAGCCCACCAGCGTGCTGGTGTTAAACTATAATAGTTTAGTTGGGCCCGGCCCCAGCTGAACCCAATACGTCGTCAACAAGGCCCATCCTTCTCCTCATTCTCGACTTGGATCGGATCCCTAGGGCAAATTCCCTTGCGTCTCCTCGGGGACTCATGGCGGCGGCGCAGCCACCAGCAGCAGACTAATTGCCGAACCCGGCCGCCATCGCCCCATCCTCCCTGCCGCAGCCATCCAAACCAACTGAAATGCTCGGGCCAGGGCGTTCCACCTCCACTGACGCCTCCGCCAAGCCGAAGCGTCCGCGCCTTGCAGATGGCGACGGCGGCGGCGGCGGAGAGGCGGACAACGACCGTCTGAGCGCCCTGCCGGACGACCTCCTCCACGAAATCCTGTCGCGCCTCAATGCCCTGGAGACGGTCGGTACGTGCGTGCTGTCCGCGAGGTGGCGGCACCTCTGGCGCGCCGCGCCGTGCCTCGACATCGACGAGCGTGAGTTCACCGCCAAGCAGCCTTTTTTCGTCAACTTTACCGGCAACCTTCTCCGCGGGCATGAGGTCGCTCTCCTGGAGGACCTGAGGGTGTACCTGCGCTGCGGCATCCTCGGGTGGTCCGCCTCTTGGGTCCGCCGCGCCATAGGTCTGGGCGAGGCATCGCCTTGCCGGCTCAAAAGGTTGCATCTTTCCCACGTGTCATCTCTGCAGCCGACGGAGCTCGCGAGCCATGTCAGCTCCCGCTGCCCTGCTCTCGAGGACTTGAAACTGCAAGAGTGCGGCTTCTTGGCCACCGGCTACATCAGGATCGTCTCCTCCTCGCTCAAGAAATTGGTCCTCGACGGCAACTATGATGAGGACGGTGCCGATGAGTTTTTCGTCTTCATTATAGATGCTCCTGCTCTTGTCTCTCTTCTCTTGGGCACCTCCTATGATGTTGATACCATTGTTGCTCCTAACGAACCACATACCATGCCGTCTCTTGTTGATGCATCCATTCAGCTATCCATTGGAGACGGCCTCGCCACAACCGCGTACCAATCCGGTCTTCTTGCCGCTCTCTACAATGTCACAAGCCTGCACTTGTTACATTTTGGGGTCACTGTATGTTCCACCTCTTCTTGGCATCCATTTTATCCTGTGGTTTTGAATGATATAAACTGATTTCTTGGGTTATAGTTGTTGTGCCGTCAGGATTATTTGGAGTTCCCTGTATTGAAGAACCTGAGGACCTTGTCTCTCGACGAGTGTCATATTTCGGACGACTTTATGGGTCTGGAGCCTTACCTGCACAAGTCGCGAAACCTGGAGAAGCTCACTTTGCGTCGCTGCAAGGTGCACCGCTGCTTCTCTCAACAAATATTAGCATAGCACAATTTAGTCAGTCTGTAATATTAATTCTTATATGCTGTCAATAGGTGTTGGATTCTAGATCTAAGAAGAAGATGGGGGGACACCTTCAAGACCCTTCCGATGACCTGGTGGATTTCAAGTGCGAGAACCTTAAGCTTAGTGAAATCATATACCAAGATGGTGATGCCTCTATCCACCTATTGGTCAAGTTTCTGGAGGGCATGTGGAGGAATCTGCCAAACAACAAGATCGAACTCACTAAAGTCAATTAGCCGAACCGCGTGAGAATACACTATCGTGGTGAGGATAATTCATTTTGGAAACACATAACAAAGATTTGTCTCTTCTAATTTATTAATTAAGAATGCTGCCCTGGGACCATCTGGGCATGTGTGGCTCCACGAAATTCATACTCATATTTGTTTCTACCTAGGGTAGGGAGTGATCATACTCATGTTATTTGGGACTCTTGTGTAGATCGAAAATTAAGCAAGAGTAACTTCAAGTTTGACAAATAGTAGCTTACTAGGCCTTATGTTAAAGAGATAGTATTTAAGGATTGGTCTAATAGACCCAACAACTCTAATGGATATCTGGCAAAACAAGGTGATATTGTTTAGGAAGCTTGCTAAAGGGTGGAGTGCCAACCTGGAGGCTTCCCTTGGGAAACATAATAAGTTTTTAACGGAGGAGTATGACATGTTTGATATCCAAATTGTGTCTGGCAATATATCTTTTGATGAGAGGAATAGGATGGATATTATTCTAGTAGAACTTAATAAGGTTTGGAATAACAAAGAGATTACAGCTAGGCAGAGATCCTTGGATAGGGACATCATGGAAAGCGATAGGAACACTGCCTACTTTAGTATTATAACTAATCAGAGGAGAAGGAAAACGATGATTAATGTGTTATATGGTCCTAATAAACCAGGTAATGCGGAGATGAAGAAAGTTGTTGCAGATTACTACAAAGATGTAATTAGATATGAACCTATACCTGAGATTCCTCTTAGAGATGATTTTTATGGCCCTGAGGAGAAATTCACCAAGAGGAGAAAGTTAGGTTAAAAGTCTAGGTTTTCTAAGGAGGAAACCAAACATGTTATCTTTCATACACACTCTGATTGTGCCCCTGGGTCTAATGGATGCCCTTTTTATCTTCTAAAAATTTCTCGGACATCATGAAAGTAGATCTTGTAGCCATGTTCGAGGCCTGGTTTGAGCTTGATTTAGACATCTTTAAGGTTAATTTCACTATGATTGCTCTGATCCCAAAAGAGAATTATGCTAGAAACATGTAGAAATTTAGACCTATTCGTCTCCAAATTGTTGTTTTAAATTTTTTGCTACAGTTCTTAAAAATAGACTAGCCGCTCTAATTGGTAGAATAATTTTTGAGCATCAATTTGCTTTTGTTAGAGGCATGTTTATTTTGGAAAGTGTGGTTACTGCAAAGTAGTTCATGTCGTGCATTTCACTAGCCAAAAAGGTTTGATCTTTAAAATTGATTATGAGAATGCTTAAGATAAGGTCAACCTACACTTTCCGTATGAAATACCCGCCTTAGGGGTTTTGGCAATAGATGGATAAATTGGATTAGGAAAGTCACTCAACAACAATATGTGGGTTTTAAAGTCAATGGTGAGGAGAGTGGTTTTTTTCATCAATGGCAGGGGGCTTAGGGAGGGAGATCCTTTGTCCCTGTTGCTTTTTAATTTAGTCATTGATGTTTTTGCTAGGATGTCGGATAAAGGTTGATATGTTAGGTTAGTTAGGTTTATGCCCAATTTTTTTGTCATGGCGGGGTGGTTTGTTTGGAATATGAAGATGACACTTTGCTGTTTTTGGATACTGATAAGAGAGTTGCTCTTAATCTCAAATGGGCATTGACCTGTTATTGGGTAGTACCTGGTATGTGTGTTAATTATCATGAAAGTGAGTTAGTTCCCATTAATCTAAAGCCTAAGGAGGTTAAACCTTTTTTTCGATATTTTGAAATGCATCCAAGGAAGTTTTAATACTTTGGATTGCCTTTACATTTTGATAAGTTGAAAGGAGAGGGATTGCAACCCCTCATAGATAGAATGCTTGCTGGGATGGCATGTTGGAGGGATAAATTTCTTCCATTACTAGTAGAGTTACTCTAGTTTAATCTTGTTTGTCTACTATCCCCTTTTACATGCTTTCTTTCTTAAATGTCCCAAGTGTGCTATTTTTTAGATAAATATTGGTTAGTTAAATGCATGTGGAGTGAAAGTGATGGGGAGCAGAAGATCCATCTAGCTAACAAGCCTCTATCTGTATGAAAAGTGAAGATGGGGGAGTGGGCATCCCTAATATCCAAGACCTTGACATTTGCTTGATTGGCTCATGGATCAATAGATACACATTAGGCCATAGGTACTAAATATAATACTAGAAGCCCAAATGTGCTTTTGTTGCATCATCCCATCCCTTCCAGTTTTGGAAGTGAGTTATGTGGGCTAGGAAAGCTGTCAAATTTGGTTAAAAATGGCACCTAGGGGATGGTAAATCTATCTTATTTTTGGAAGATATATGGTTTTATAATTCTCCTCTAGCTACACAGTATTGGGATTTCTACTGCAAGAAAAATAAGATAATCATGACCTCTGGGATGAAGACTATTAAGTACTATTTCTGTAGAGCATTCTTGAATGAGCTTATCCGCCAATGGTTTGAGCTTGAAGGTATAGTTAGATTATTGTCTTCTCTGAACCAAGAGATAGTCTAACAGGACTGAATGAGTCTAAACGGGTGTACTCCTCTAAATCATTATATGCTATTGTGAATTTTAGGGGAGTACAACCAAATTGTTTGCCTGTTGTTTGGCATCCCAACTAGCCACCCAAAGTTCGGGGGTTTCTCTAGCACTTTTGTCAGAATAAAATCATGACCTATGAAAATCTATGAGGGGGCTAGCCAAGCCTTTGGAGTGTGTACGTTGTTTTGAGATAGAATCTATATACCATCTTTCCTTTGAATGCCTTATGTCTAAAGTAGTTTGCGCTTAATGTTATTGAAATTTTTAGTGTTGATATTATACGTTTTACTTCTTTATCTTCTTCTTGGCTATGCAACAAGAATTTTTGCATTTGATTGTAGCTTCTTCAGTTGTCCCGTGGGGACTATGAAATACTAGGAATGCTATTTTTCAATAGGTCTAAATGATCTTCTATAAACAGGTCTGTCAACAAATAATGATGTATTGGAGGATCGCCGGGACAAATGAAAATCTTAGGATGGAACTGCCATGGTGTGCTTTCGAACACGACAGATTTTTGAGTTCATGGAGCTCCAAGGTCGGATTGTTGCGGATTTGATTTTCCTTTCAGTGTCTCATTTGACTTGTCAGGACGATGAGCTATGTTGTACTTTATCTTTTGATTCCATGTTTGTAGTGAAGAGTGATGGTCAGGCCGGTGGCCTCATTTTATTTTAGTTGAACTATTCGTCAGCTAATTTTAGTGATATTTTGTTTATGGTTAAGAACATTGTACGATGGCACTTTATGAGTTTGTATTGTCATCCGACTTGGTTTCCTCTTCATATGTTTTGGCATGATATCCATAATTTGCATAAAAGGGAGCTCAACTTTGCGTGGTTCTAGGAGATTTAAGTAAAATTGTATACTTGTCGGAAAAAGAGTGAGGCAATGCGAGTCCCGATGCAATGATGAAATATTTATGTGAGTGTCTCATGTATTGTGGCTTTGAATATTTGATTCTGTTGGCGATCCTTTTACTTGGAGAAGAGGCGATGTCAGGGAAAGACTTGATCAGGGCAGTTTGTAATGTGAAATGGGCAAATAAATTCCCACACGTCACGGCTATCAATGTAAACATGTGCATTTGACCATCAGACCTTTGATTTTGTACATTCACAAAATAGTAACTTATTTATCGAACCTTAGTATTGTGTAAAGCACTTTGAAGCTAGATGGCTTAAAGAAGAGACTGTTGAGGAAATTGTGAAGACAACATGGGGTAAGGCAAAAATGGCAGGTGTTGGTCCGTCTCTTGCGGCGCATACTGGTGGTGCGGATTTGCATTCTTGGGATTGTGATATTCTAAGAATTAACAAATTAGGAAAATGAGTTGGAGAAGCTGAGCCGTGGTTCTATGAATGTCAATTCCCACTCTAGGTAAAAGAAAATTCTTGTTCTCATTGAGAATCTTTTGGACCAAGAAAAAAAACTGGTTACAGAGAGGGCGAGCAAAATGGCTGATGCATGGGATCACAATAGTTCTTTTTTTCATAATGCTGCTATGACCAGAAAAAAGAGGAATATTATTAAGAAACTTCTGGAAAACTCGGGGGTTTGGAGGCACGTTACAGAATTGAAAGGTCACATCACCAGCTATTTTACTAATCTTTTCACTTCAGAACTTTTGTAACCGAGCTACGAAGTTTTAAACCTTGTTTGAAGAAGAGTGTCTGTTGACATGAAAAATGCTCTCCTTGCCCCTTACATTGTTGAAGATTTTTTGGTAAGGCCCTTTTTGTTTTTGTTGATCTGAAAGCTCCAGGGCCAGATGGACTCCATGCTATTATTTATAAGAGATTTGGCGGGACAATATGTTTGAAGATGTTCTACAAGCGGTAAATATGTCACTATTCCGTTTGGTTGGAATGATACTGTGATTGTTATGATCCCAAAAATTAATTCTACTCAGAAGATTACGCAATTTAGGCAAGTAGTTTGTGTAATGTGGTGCACAAGATTACTGCAAAAAGGTGGTAACTCGTCTGAAGGTTTTTCTGCAAGAGATTATCAGTCCGTACTAAAGAGCATTTGTGCCTGGTAGAATGACAGCATGCATTGTATTAGTGGCTTATGGGTTCTTCCATAAAATATAAAAGAGCAGAGATGTCAAAGAGAGTCTGTGTGCTATCAAACTCGATATGCAAAAAGCTTATGATTGGGTAGAGTGGCATTTCTTAAGGAGATTATGTTGAAACTTGGATTCAGGGAGAATTGCGTCAATTTCATTATGCATTGTGTTTCAAGCCTTCAAGGGGTTTACAGCAAGGAGATCCTTTATCTACTCATCTAGTTTAGTATGCAATATGTTTCAAGCCTTGGAGGACAACCGGAGGCCCCCGCGCCCTTAGGGAACAATGTCTGCCGCCACCGGCAAAGAAGCTGACGAAACTAGCGGCACGGGACATGACGAAGATTCCAAAGGCGGCTAGGTTTAAGCCTCCCGGGTCATGAGAGCAAGGTGACATGGGAGTCAATTTACCGAAGGGAAAAACCCGCTTGGGTTAGAGTTGATGTGTCGTAAGGACTATTGGAAGTTTCTTGTATTCGAGAAACCTGAGGACCTTGTCCCTGGACGAGTGGTATATTATCGATGACTTCATGGGGCTGGAACCTTACCCGCGAAACCCGCGTAAACTGGAGAAGCTCACTTGCACTGCTGCAAGGTGCTACTGCTGCTTCTTTCATCAACTATAACCATATCACAATTTAGTCTCTAATTAATTCTTATATGTTGTTCATCAGGTCTCAGATTTTATATTTAAAAAGATGGGGAAACACATTCACACATCTTCTCAGGACCTCATGGATTTCAAGTGCAAAAACCTCAGGCTGTAACGAAATCATATACAAAGATGGTGATGCTTCTATCCACCTACTAGTCAAGTTTTTTATGGGCATGGGGAGGACTCTGCCGAACAACAAGATCAAACTCACTAAAAGTCGATTAGCCAAACCGTATGTCAATACACTATATTTGTTTGCTATGTCAATACAGTACGGTGGTGCAGATAATTCATTTTTGAAATGGACAAAAGATTTTTGTCATCTTATTAGTTAGTTAGTAAGAATGAGAGTTCGCACAAACCAAACAAGGGCAAGGAGACCGACGTACTCACCGCATGATCGCACCTAATATTCCATGTTGGCAGTCGCCCTTGGACCGTCTGAGTATGCGTGGGTGTGGCTCCATGAAGTTCATCAGATTAAGATGACAAATTCCCAACTAAGCGATGATACAGGTGACAGTGTCACGTACACTTTCGATAAGGTGCCTCATTACACTTACTTCACTAACTAACATGTAGATTAACATGCACACCTACGTAACAGATGAACATTACAAGACGGAGTAGCAAGCAAGCAACAAGTAAGCATTTAATGTTGTTTGAGTCTGATGATCAGTAGTAGAACGCCGGGAGCCAATCCTTGCCGTTGATGAAGTCGACGGTGAGGAACTTGGCCGCCTCCGCCTGGTCCAACCGTCGCGACCATGGCACACGCTGCGACGAGTCGGCCCCTGGCCCCGTGCAGTTGAACTCCCCGAGCATCACATGTCTGCAAAATCAAAGCAAGCACATACATATTATTGATCATTTCAAGATTTGCAATTAATTCATCGGTCAGATGGTTGATCATTGTTCGAATTTGTTTGTGCGTACGCAACGTACTCGGTGCTGCCAGAGAAGTTGTAGTTGGTCCACCCGGCAGGGTTGACAGTCTTGGAGAGGTAGGTGTCGGCGTAGACGACGCGCGAGTAGGCCTCGTTGGCGCGACCTAGGTACACCTCCCCGACACCGTACACCTTCCCCTTGAGGAAGACGAAGCCGCTGCTGCCGCTCTCCTCCTTGCGGTCTTGCGCGGTGATGGACCCCAGGATCGGCGTCCGCCGGTCGGGCTTCACGAAGATCTCCGCGCACTGGAATATGGACTGGCCGCCGCCAAAGATGAAGTCGATGTTTCCCTGGATGTAGCAGCTCTCGTAGTAGTGGCGGCCAGTACTGTCGAAGAGGGTGTGGTGGGGACTGTAGAAGGCGCAATGGTAGAAGGCCACCTTGTCGCCACTGACCATGGTGGCCACCGTGCGGATCTCCGGGTTGTTCGGCAGCCCCGCGCGCGCCGCGTTCTGTGCACACACATGAAAGTAAGTTCTTCGGACGAAGTTTTACACACGATGGCAATTCGAGAATAGGAATAGAAAGAAGAGGAAAGCAACTAGGAGCGCACCCTGAAGCTAATGCCAAAGACGATGACATTGTCTGCGTGCACGGCGAACGTGGCAGACTCGGTGTTGTGCGGGGAGGCGGACTCGTAGGAGATGGACGTCCGGCCCTTGCCGTTCCCCCTCACGAAGATGAACGGCTTCGTCTCCGGAATCACGACTTTCTCCCTGCATCCATACGATAACACGCGCATTAGTGAAAACCCACCCACACCCAACAAACACACGCCTTCTAGTTGCGCTGCTGCGTCCACATGAACGAATAATTGTGCGTGCATGCATACGTACGCGTAGACGCCGGCGCGGAGGTGGACGACAACCCACTCGGAGTTGCCGTCCGGCACCGCATCGATGGCGGACTGGATGGTCTTGAACTCGTCGTTGGGGCCGACGATCAGCGTGCGCTTGGCGTTGAGCTTAGAGGTGAGGAGGGGCCCGTTGACAACATCGTCGCTCTTCTTGGCGAGCTTGTTGTGTGCGTCGCAGAGTGACAGCAAGAGGGCCACCGCTGCGGCGAGGAGGAGGAGGAGGCTAGGCTGGGCCATCATGGGCGGCGCGCGTGCGTGGGTGTGTTCTGCAAGAATAGCTCGCTCGCTGCGCCCCAGGACATTGCCGGAGGAGTGGGGTGGCTAAGAACACGGTGCTCGTTTCTGTCCACTCGCTACTGGTGAACATGCGAAGGCTAGGAGGGCAAGGCGGGGGCATCTTCATGGTTTACCATGCATGGTTAAAGCTGCCAATGAAAATTGCTCTTCACTCGATGGATTGTCTGGTGTGGTCTAATTTTGTAACGTGTGGCATTGCGGTATTCTGGTTTAACTTACCCGTGACCAACACACAGTATGTCAAAGAGGTGTGAGGGTAATTTTTTTGTTTTTGAAACCAGGCAAAAAACTTGCCATTTTCATTAATTAAGAGCGGAGGTTTAGACATACGCCGCAACGCGGCCAAAAAAAAAGACTACTCTCGCAACATAAGACTACTCAAATGCTTGGCCCCAGCCAAATCCAAAGATGGGCCTCCTCTTTAATTCTCGTGACGACAACTGTGGCCGGAGCCGCAGCGTTGCGAAAAATTCTGGCATTTCATTCCTTCCATATCTCCCATGAGACAAGTAGGGATGTCAACCGGGTCCCGTTTAATCCCGTTTAAAGTCCATTTATGATATGATAGTTCAAAAAGGTTTTTTGTTTGTTTGAGAAAAATGAACTATCAAACTAGCAAAAACTAACTAAACGGGATTGTGTACGACATTTATTTGTCACTTACATCCCTAGAGACAAGCATCATAACGGAGGCAAGAGCCTTTCTATTATGATCCGCGTTGCTCACCGCCTTTTGCCACCAAGTTCGAACTGAAACTTCATTTCGCCAAGTCATTGGTGAGCAATTGTGGATTCCCAGCCAAACGGTAATCTCATTCCAAACTCTATTCATGAATCTACACTGAAATAGCAGGTGGGCAGTAGACTCTTGAACTTGCTTGCAAAGGGGGCAAAGGTTGCAATTGGACCATCCCCGTCGAGACAAACGATCGGCCGTTCAAACTTGGTTCTGGAGAACTAACCAAGCAAAGAACTTGCATTTTGGAGGAGCCCACATCTTCCAGATCATGGAAGTATTGGAACTGATGGTGAGTCCCACAAATTGCGCCGAGTTATTTACCAAAAACCAGCACAGTTGGGGCTAGAGTAACAACTTAATACCACATTTGAGCCAGGGCACAAAAAACCACCAACTCTGCGCCTAACCAATAACACAAAGCACTAATGGTCGACTGAGCTCACATAAACAGTGAACCTGACAGGTTGGGTCCACCAGTCAGGCTGAATTGGCATGCATACGTGGACACATATGCCAAGTTGGACATGGGTCCAACCTGTTAGCCTGCCATCTTTTTTCTTCTTCCTCCTAATCTCTCTCTTTCACCGTACGCCGCCGCTGGGTAGTGGAGGCCGGAGGGCTAACTTCCGCTTGCTCTCCGCCCCGTCGCCTGACCCAGCGAGGGAGCCATCGCGGCGCGTCCCCACTACTGCCTCCAGTCTCCAGATCTCGTTGGCCCCCTCCTTCCCCTCTTAATCGACCACCAGATCCCCGCCTCCCTTCGCCAGACCCGTTCCCGAGCAGTCGTCGACTGTGCCGTTCTTCCTCGGCTCTGGCATCCATGTGCAGCGGCTCGGGCCATCATGGGGAGCAGCAAGCTTGTCCCCGGCGACCAGGTGTGACGTAGGAAGGAAGGCCCCGACGTCCACAGACAAGCACGCGCTGGCGGCGCCGGAATTGCTATGCACGGCGGCCGGCGACGCCTCGGCGGTGCGCAGGGAGGCCCTGGCCACGTCCGTCCGGGCGTGTGCCATGGACGACATGTCCAACCGCGGCCACGAGTGCGCCATCGGCGTCCTGGCGGCCATCTACGACGGGGAGGCCATGGACGCATGGTGGGTGCGATGCAGGGTGAGTACTACGCGCGTGGTCGGCTCAAGGTTACTGTCGGTGTCAAAACCGGCAGATCTCGGGTAGGGGGCCCAACCTGTGCGCCTAAGGATCGATGGTAACAATGGACAAAGGACACAGTGTTTACCCAGTTTCAGGACCTCTTAATGGAGGTAAAACCCTACTCCTGCTTGATTATATTCGAAGGGTATAGGGGTTACAAGAGTTGATCTACCACGAGATGTAATGGCTAAACCCTAGCTCAGCTAGCCTAGTAATGTTATGATCCTGCCTCCTGTCTAAGCCCTCCGGTTTATATAGACACCTGAGGGGTTTAGGGTTGTACAAAGTCGGTTTAACAGAAAGGAAATAGTATATCCGGACACCTAAACTTGCCATCCACGTATACGGGAGTCCCCACCTGACACGGGAGGTGGTCTTCTTCCTTGTATCTTGACGCCCCATTAGTCCGGCCCATGTCCAATGGACCGGACGCCTGAGGGCCCCTTAATCCAGGACTCCCTCAGTAGCCCTTAAACCAGTCCTCAATGACGATATGTTCGGCGCGTAGATTATCTTCGGCATTCCGAGGCGGGTTTCCTTAACAATATACATCAGCTTTCCTATATAAAAAAATTGTATTCGGCTTTGCATAATTAACACAACCCTTAGCCGCGAAGGCAGGATATATAAAAAAATAGGAACAGTGTCTTTACTAACAACTTTTTCCGGTGAAGCGTCAGACTTGACCCTTCAGCGTTTTGAACCTTTTTCACACCCTGCGTTCTGTATTTCGAGGTCAAGCCCTCTTTGCCCGTCTCGTGAAAACAGAGAATGTGCCCAGTTATTACGGGATTGCTCATCCATAAGATTTGGGTAATCCAACCGTTTACGGCGCATGCCCATGTTGGGAACAAGCGAGTTTCAAGGCATAAGTGGGGGCACTGTTGGCATTTTTACTGCCTATAAGAGGGTAATGGATTTCTCCTCTCTTCCCCATGAATTCCAATCTCCCAATCTCTCAGTGCCCGAAAGAAAGTTTTCATCCTCCTCACCACCACCACCTCTTCCGACCATGGCCGGATCCGGTTCCAAGGGCAAGTGGGAGGCCTCCTCCGTCACAGAGAAGGAGATAAAGGATCTCCGGAGTGGGGGATACCTAGCCGCAACCATTGCACATAGGCTCCCCAGCAATGGTCAGATCATCCCCACTCCGGAGCCCAGGGAAGGGTCGTCTTCCTCCCCCATTTCCTTAGAGGGCTAGGTTTTCCACTCCATCCCTTCGTCCGGGGGCTCATGTTCTATTACGGGCTAGATTTCTATGATCTAGCCCCGAACTCTTTCCTCCATATCTCAGAGTTTATTGTCGTGTGTGAGGCTTTACTCCGCACCCCCCCCCCCCCCCACACTTCGGCTTATGGCTGAAGATATTCAATGTGAAGCCAAAGGTGGTTGACGGGCAGCACATGGACTGTGGCGGGTCCAAGATAAGCAAGCTGCCCAACGCCACATGGCCCAAGGGGGCCTTTGTCGAGTCCGTCAAGGTCTGGCAACAAGAATGGTTCTACATCACCGAGCCTCGCCGCAGCAAGTGGGCGGCGATTCCGGAGTTCAGATCTGGACCCCCCATGAGGCTCATTTCATGGACCGCTAATGGCCTCGACTGGGGGTCTCAGACGGAGGTGCAGATGCTGCAAACACGCATCACCAACGTGCTGAGCAAGAACGACGGTCTCACCAATGTGGTGCAGATCATGCTCTTCCGCCGCATTCTCCCCTGCCAACGCCAGACTTCCCCCATGTGGGAGTTTGATCTGGAGGAGCAGCGGACTCTGCAACACTTCCTCGGCAAGACACACGAGGGAATGTGGAAACTGCTTTTCAAGTCCCAAAAGAGCTGGCCCATGGAGACCGAAGACGTGTTCTTGATGCCAAGAATCCAGCCAATCCGGTAATTGTTAATTTTCCCTGTTCAGCCTCCATTTACCTGTTCAGCCTCCGTTTACCCGCCTCTGTTTATATAAATTGTATTTTTCTTCCATTGCAGCCCTCCGCATGATATCCCAAACCCCTCGTCTTCGTCGGGGAACTCTCTGGCGCCTGAAGAGGCGGAGAGCGACGAACCATCGCGAGCCCTCTCCCCCCTGCCAGGGAGGACACCGAGGAGTCGTCCCAAAGGACTTCTCTTGAACGAGGAGGGGCAGACGAGGCCGCCCAGAAGGTGCCTGAGGGTAATACCTCAGATGTCGCAGACCAGGGCACATCGACCCCCATGACCACCGAGGGTGGAGGGTCTCAACAGTTCGGGCCCTCGCCGAACACCGTCCCGGAGACCAATGTGGCTCCGGGTTCGGACCAACACCCCCCTTCGACAGAGGGGGGAGGAGCAACAACTCCATCGGCGGCCTCCGTTAATCCAGAGGCTGCTCATAGCCTGGAGGAAGCGTTGCAACACGCTTCCATCATGGAGGAGCACCGCACCCTGATGGGTGCGGTTATTGAGAAAGTTCGGTCTGCAAAAAGCGGACTGAACGAAGCCTTCAACAGCCTACTGACAGGCTTTGATGTATGCGATGTAATTCTCTTACAAGTCTTTTCATATGAAAGGTTGGACCTATGTATAGACAGTAGCCACTGAGACTTTGTCCGGATTAGAACAATCCGGACAGAGGATCCTAGGATATGTTATTAACATACTGTACCAATGTGTGAGACAAGCATCCATGCTTGCGGCTGCTTCCCGGGCCGCAGAGGTTTCCGAGCTCTCGGAAGCTTTGATTGGATGATGAGGAGCTCAACCGCGTCAACAAGCAGTTTGATGAAACGCAAGGTATGCGGCACTTGTATATACCCGAAGTCATATGTGTACTAACTCTTTTAAACTTATTGAGTTTTGTGACGTTACCCATAGTTGGCGCAGCCGAGGTCGAGTCCCTCAAGAGCGCGCTTGCCCAAGCCAAGAAGGAGGCAGAGGTGAGCAGGGCGGCCGCTGATAAAGCGGCAAAGGAGTTGAAGGCGGGGCAAACAACCCGCCGAAAACATGAGGCACGGGTGGGCGAGGTCGAGCAAGAGCTCAAGGATGCCATAGTTAAGTGCGAATCCATGGAGCGGAAGACTTCGGAGCAAGCCTCCGAACTCGCCAAAGCTCTCGAGAGCATGAAGGAGGCCCAGGTTGAAGCCCAGGGCGCTCGCCAGGAGATCTAGGAAGCGAGGCAGATAGCGGCTGGTAAGGCCTTTCTTCTGCAGAGTAAATTTACAAGTAAGAGATACATCTTGCTGAACCAAGTTTGGAGTTCTCCAGTGTATTTACTGGATCTGCCGAGGTGTGTCGGCATACGAATTCTTCCGAGCCGAATAGGGAAGCTCAACAGAGAAGTTGTTCTGGTCGTAGTACCTTGCGCCAGAGCATTTGGTGCCCCTCAGTGACCAGCTGAAGCAGCTGACCGGGCTGCATCGGGTGGCTGGATTGGCCATGAAGGATGTAATAGTCCGGATATGGCCAGCCGAGCCCATGCCCATCAGCTAATTCGGCCTCGTGAAGTGGCTTGTTAGTGCTCTTCCGCGGATCGACGCCATAAAGCGGTCGGCCTGCATAGAAGGTGCTCGGATGGCCTTCGCCCGCGTCAAGGTGCAATGGGCGAAGATGAAGGCCACCGAAAGTGCTACCACAAGGCCGCTCAGAGGCAAAGACCATCGGAGGCCGGAGAGGTACTTTGACGACGTCCTCGAGGGAGCCCGAATTGTAGAGGGACAATGCTCAAAGGATACCATCTTTGAATAATGTAGTCCGGTTTGTGAGAACCCTGTAATGAACTCATTATGTGAAATATTGTATGCTTGCGCTTTATGATTTTGTTAGTTTATCCTCCTGTTCGGCCGTTATTTTTTATTAGTCTGAAAGTTTACCAGTCGTCGGCTTCTGCCCCCATGTAAATATTACAGGGTTGTTCGGAGGCGGTTTGCAAAGTGAACTAGGCAATTAGACTATGCGGATTTATCACTTTCACTTAGCCATAAGAGTCCATTGTTGGGGCTAAGGACTAGCCCCTGTTGCGTGAACGACGATTCGGAGTACGGTGCCTTTGCAACACGGCTGGTCAAAGCCCAGCCCCTCGTATAATACGGCATAAATCACGAACGATTTATAGTATAACACAAAGTCACTGGATCGCTGACCCGCTCTCTCATACCATGACAGTCAGTTTTCGGCTTTCTCTACTGAGGTACTTAACCGGACGAACCAGAAATGCAATTGCAGTAGTTCTCCCTTTGCTACCTTAGCCTAATGGGCGGAACGTAAGGTAGCAAGCACAGGAGCCGGGCAACCCAACTATAGACCAAAAACATGATTCGGAGCCAATGCATATAATGCAATATCCGGGACGCCAAAAAGTTCCTTATAGGTGTTTGGACTTAAAGAATTTGCGGGGCCGAAGACATCCCTTGGTATAAAGGCCATGCCGAAGCACGTATGTCAGTCGAAAGCAAGGAGGAATATAGATGATGAGATAATACAAGAATCCAACAAGAAGGTGGTAATCACGTCCTTTATATCCTTATCAAGACGTGGAGGCATGTTTTGACAGACAATGCCATTGAATATTAAGGTCATGTTACATGCCTAAAGAAAAATTTACATAAGGGAAAGTCTAACACAGGGCATAAAGGTGATGGTTCAGAGACTCTGTTGATGCCCTGCCGCACGTCTGCGCCATTTCTCCTTAGTAACAAGTCCTTTGATAGGAGTATTTGATGGTTGGTCATGAAGATGGGAAACGCTAGCCTTGAAAGGATCCCTGGTGCAACCTATACAACGGAATAGGGTTCTTAATGACCCTGTAGTGAAAAAAGATGTATGAAGTCCCAATAGGGTCAAGCCGTACTATGGACTTTTTCCATAGTGTGCCTTCGGTGCTGCCCAAGGTATTTTCAGTGCGTAGTGATGTACGCGTGGTACGTAAGCCACAACCTTATGGGGCGGTCGGCGGAGGCCGAACTGCTAATCGAGGTTCGGATCCGTCAAGTTATCGCAATGGTGCGCGGACCGGACTCGTTTAGAGATGTTGTTGGCTTTAATGTCCAACAAATTATGCGGCTTGATAAGGCCGCCATACACCTCGGCTGCAAGGGCCGCGGTGTGCTCTTCAGTAAGGAGGGAGTGCTCCATATTTCCATTGACTGTAATGATGCCGCGAGTTCCATGCATCTTAAGCTTCAAATAAGCATAGTGCGGGACTACATTAAAGCGGGAAAAAGCAGTTCATCCAAGCAATGCATGATAGCCACTGCGGAAAGGGACGATGTTGAAGATCAATTCTTCGCTGCGGAAGTTGTCTGGGGAGCCGAATACCACCTCCAGTGTCAGTGAGCCCGTACAACGGGCCTCCACGCCAGGTATCACACCTTTAAAGGTGGTGTTACTAGGCTTGATTCTTGATGCGTCAATGCCTATTTTGCGGACAGTGTCTTGATAAATCAAGTTGACACTGCTGCCCCGTCCATAAGGAATCTAGTGAGATGGTATCCTTGAATAAATGGATTGAGTACCAGGGCAGCCGAACCACCGTGACGGATACTGGTTGGGTGATCCCTGCGATCAAAAGTGATCGGACAGGCTGACCGTGGGTTGAACTTTGAGGAGACAGGCTCTACGGCGTAGACGTCCCTTAGTGCGCGCTTGCGCTCCCTTTTGGGAATGTGAGTGACATAGATCATGTTCACTATTTTCACCTCGGGGGAAACTGTTTTTGGCCCCCGGTGTTCGGCTGACGGGGTTCATCATCACCCTCACTTGGAGGTCCTTTCCCCTTGTGATCGGTATTTATCTTGCCAGCCTGTTTGAAAACCCAACAGTTCCTGTTGGTGTGGTTAAAAGGCTTGTCGGGTGTGCCATGAATCTCACAGGGCCTCTCAAGGATTCTATCCAAACTGGATGGACCGTCCCTGTTGCCTTTGAAAGGTTTCTCGCGCTGACCAGATTTAGAACCACTAAATCTGGCGTTGACTACCATATCATCTATGTTGTCATTGTTGCTCCGACGTTTGTTTTTATTGCGGCGTGGTCTACCGTTTCCATCCCTGGCCTCGGAAGTGTCGGGTCGCTTTGAGCTGTTGCTTCTCTGAGCTAACCAGTTGTCTTCACCCGCACAAAAGCGGGTCATGAGTGCGGTTAAAGCCGCCATGGTCATCGGCTTTTCTTTCCCAAGGTGTCGGGCGAGCCACTCGTTCCGGACGCTGTGTTTAAAGGCCGCTAAGGCTTCAATGTCCAGATAGTACATGATTTGGTTCTTCTTAATTAGGAACCGATTCCAAAGCTTGCGGGCTGATTCGCCAGGTTGCTGGATTATGTGACTCAAGTTATCCGCATCCGGTGGCCGGACATAAGTGCCCTGAAAGTTGGCCCGAAAAGCATCTTCTAAGTCTTCCCAAGTTCCAATAGAGTTTTCTGGGAGGTTGTTCAACCAGTGCCGTGCTGGTCCCCTCAGCTTTACGGGAAGGTATTTAATAGCACGGTGATCATCTCCACGATCCATATGAATGTGAAGAAGAAATTCTTCAATCCAGACGGACGGATCAGTCGTTCCATAGTACTGTTCGATGTTTACGGGTTTAAACCCTTCCGGAAATTGGTGCTGCATTACCTCATCGGTGAAGCACAAAGGATGTGCAACCCCTCATATCGCGCAATATCGTGGCGAGAGGTTGGATGACATCTGAGTTCGGTGTTGATCCCGAATATAGTAATGGTCGTCGCGTCGGGCATCATAGCCGTTATCTCGGCGCGGGGCACGGCCTCTTGATCCGTGGAATTGATCTAGTCTGGCTAGTTTTATTGCCTAGCTCCGTTGCAAGTCATATGTGTAGCCCGCAGCTGCTGTCTCCTTGCCTCTTGGCGAGAGGTGCGGGCTGGTG
The DNA here is from genome assembly GCA_021605145.1 of Aegilops bicornis. Classification (NCBI taxonomy): domain Eukaryota; kingdom Viridiplantae; phylum Streptophyta; class Magnoliopsida; order Poales; family Poaceae; genus Aegilops; species Aegilops bicornis. The sequence continues at coordinate 2,332,253 of JAHIAL010000030.1, forward strand.
TTAAACTTGATATGCCGCTTTATCCCGTCCGCGTGGTGGTCGGTCAGATTGATCTGCCTGATTGTATTTCTACGGTATTGGCTCTAGGGCTTCGTCGTTGAATTGTGGCAATAGCTTACGCTTGGGGTAACTTTTTACTGGTCGCTCGGGGCCGTACTCTTCGGCCGCAAGGACGTTGGTCCATCTATCATTGAGCCTGTCATGTTCAGCGTTGAGCTGCTGTTGTTTCTTTTTCAGGCTCCGCGCTGATGAGCTGTCGCTTGAAGCGTTCTTGCTCGAGGGGTTCCTCTAGGACGATAAAGTCTTTGTCACCAAGGCTCACATCCTCCTCGGAGACTGGCATATAGTTGTTGTCTTTCGAATCTTCATGATCAGCGTGTTCGGGGCTATACTGACCCTCCTCCCTCTCATCCCGCTCGGATGTGGGCTCGACGGGGTGGTCGGGGTCTTCGGCAATGTCCGGAGTCTCGTTTTCTCCGGTGTCGGTATTGCTATCCTTTGCCCAATGACATCGTGATCGGCGCCGCTGACGCCGGCGCTTTGGTGGTTCATCAACGGGTTTGTCTTCATCGGGATTCTGATTATCTTCGTCGTCCTTTTTATCAGGAGCATCCACCATGTACACATCATAGGTTGAAGTGGTCGTCCAACGGCCTGTGATGGTTGGGGCCGGACTTACTTCGGCGTCGGCATCGTCGTCCATACCATCGATGTCTTCGAACGCGTAGTCTAGCATTTCGGTTAAATCCTCGACAGTGGCTATTAAGTGGGTGGTGGGTGGGGCATAAAAATCCCCGCTCTCAGCCCCCCAGTCCGAGCTGAGTATAGTTCGGAGGCAAAGCCTCCGTAATGGCGACAGACTGCATTAATCCCAATGCTTCGTCTAAGAGCAAAAGCTGGGTAGGAAACTACGAATCTGCAGGGCTGTGTCCGGCATGAGACACCTGATCGGACACGAGGAGTGCAGACCTTGGCAGTTCGGACTTATCATCCAGAGGCAAGTCCAAGACTGCATCTGGGTCTCCGGTCGGGAGCTCCATGAGAGGAGAGAGTCCGACGGGGCTGATGCTCCCATCTTCGGATGATACTGATCCACCCGGATCTAAGGCCGAGGAAGGTGTGGGTGTTGACCCCTGAGCAGGATCTAACAGGGGATCCGAAGAGCCCTCTTCATGGGGGCACCGAGCAGCAGCCGAGGCTGCAAACCCCTCGAAGATTAGATCTCCTCGGATGTCAGTGACGTAGTTCAGGTTTCCAAACCTGATCTGGTGGTCGGGGGCGTAACTGTCGACCTGCTCGAGGTGGCCGGTAGAGTTGGCATGAAGCACAAAGCCGCCAAACACAAAAACTTATCCTGGAAGCAAGGTTTCCCTGGATGCAGCGTCATCGTTGATGAAGAGGCGAGCCATCAATCCTGTTGTCGATGATACATCGGAGCTCTCAATGAAAGCACCAATGTCGGTGTCAAAACAGGTAGATCTTGGGTAGGGGGGGCCCAAGCTGTGCGTCTAAGGATCGATGATAATAATGGACAAAGTACACAGTGTTTACCCAGGTTCGGGCTGTCTTAATGGCGCTAAAACCCTACTCCTGCTTGATTATATTCGAAGGGTATAGGGGTTACTAGAGTTGATCTACCACGAGATCGTAATGGCTAAATCCTAGCTCGGCTAGCCTAGTAATGTTATGATCCTGCCTCCGGTCTAAGCCCTCCGGTTTATATAGACACCGGAGGGGTTTAGGAGAGTAATTACAAAGTCGGTTTAACAGAAAGGAAATAGTATATCCGGACACCTAAACTTGCCATCCACGTATACGGGAGTCCCCACCGGATACGGGAGGTGGTCTTCTTCCTTGTATCTCGACGGCCCATTAGTGCGGCCCATGTCCAATAGATCGGATGCCCGAGGACCCCTTAATCCAGGACTCCCTCAGTCACCTAGCTCCTCTGTGCGTCCTTCCCTGATCATCGCTCGCTGCCTTGTGCTCCGGCTGCCGTCGCCTCACTGATGCGTGCATCCGTGGGCGGGAGGTGGACACGCTGGCTGTGCTTAGTGCATGAACAGGTTGGCTGGCACATAGCCCGGGAGCGAGCGCTGCCTGCTCGTGGGCGGGCTCGCCACGTTGGAGTGGTCCATTTGCTTCAAGCTCATGGGCAAGAATGAGCTCCCCGCTGGCCGCCCGGAAGCTGTATGATGAAATGCCCCATAGAAATAGAGATGTGAAAAGATGACCATTTTACTCATTGACAAGCGGGGCCCGCATCTCATTTTCCACATCAGTTGGTCAAAGTTTTGGTCTTCGTCACGTCAGCCCGACATGTGGGCCCAAGAGGTCAGAACAACTGTTTTCGTGAGCTTATGAGACCATCAGTGTTCCGCGTTACTGGTTAGGCACAAAGTTGGTGGTTTTTTATGCCCTGGCTCACATGTGATATCAAGTTGTTACCCTAGTCCCAAGTATGGTGGTTTTCAGTAAATAACTCAATTGCGCCAAATAAGCCGAGGATGCCATGTACTCTCTGCTGGTTGTGAATTTCCAAGAAATAGTGTCTTGTCTATCTTGGCTTAGAGTGACACCGGCAACCATCTTCCAGAGGTTGGTGAACTCTTACATGTGCGTCAAGGTGAGGCCCTGTGAGATGTTAATCTGGTGGATCCAAAAATTGTTGTCCAATGCCTTGTTAACCAGACAGTTCTTCCTTTTTGAAATCTCAAAGATATGTCTTTGGGCCGAAAACCATTCAGCCAAGAGGATTCCCAGAAATTAGCCTTGTTGCCATCACCAATAGTCACCATCATGGCCGCCGCAAAGAGTTTTTTTTCATCGGAACATCAGGTGCTCTGCCTTTTCATTGTAGTAGGGGGAAAACTGTACATACTGAGAGTTTCAGTAAGAGAAAACAAAAAATTACAAGTCCGGTGCTGCACCCAGCAACCCGGCTGTACAAGTCTGACAGAACTACTCCCTCGCCTCCATAAGGAGGCCTAAATCATCTCTAATCAGCATACAAACCCCCTCAACTGATTTGTGCTCGTTCCTAAAGATACGCCTATTTCTCTCATTCCAAATGTTCCACGCCACATATGTTGCAGCCATGCATTCATCGATCACTTCTCCTTTCCGCGTAAGCAAGCAGGATTTGTCCCAACAAACATCAATTGAAGTGGCATGGAGTGCAACATCAGCAGCCTTTGGTACTTTGTTTGTAGCCATGTGATGCCAGACCTCCTTTGCAAAGGGGCATTTCAATTCAAGATCATGTGGTCACCCGATTCGAGAACCTGAGCGCAAGCACAACACAAATCCTGATGTTCCCAACCTCTTCTAAGCAACCTGTCAGCCGTCTGGAGTCTGTTTTGGATCAAGGTCCACACAAAGAATTTTATTCTTGACTCGCTTCTGATCCTCCATACATTTAGCAGGCGGGGCAGTGTTAGTCGTGTGATGAATTGTTCTATATACGCCGACTTGGCAGAGTAAACCCCATTAGCAGACAGGGTCCATCTAAGCTCATCCGTGGCATTGCCGAGTTGGACTTGCTGGACCTGGTGCCAAGCCAAAGGAGGACGAAGGAGCGAAGCATCTCGGCTGAGTTCGATCGCTGCAGTCCTATCATCCATTTTCCTTCCTCAAGAGCATCAACAACTGTGGTCTGCTTATGACGGGCGAGGGAAAACAGCTGGGGCGCGCGCCACCTCCCTCGGAGCTACTCCATCCATCCATCGATCAGTCCAAAAAAAGGCTCGTGAGCCGGCCGTCGCTGATGGATATTTTTGTGCAAGATTTAAAGAGTTGCATATCAGAACTATCGCATGGAGTCGGTGTCCCTTTCCATGGTCTATCATGGTTATCCCACTCAAACCAAGCCCATCTCAGTCTTAGTGCTCTGCTGAAAGCGGCAAGGTCTTTGATGCCAAGTCCACCAACAGACTTTGGCGCACAAATGCGTCTCCAGTTTACCAGGCACTTCCCACCGTGAGCCTTCCACAAGAAGTTTCTTCTCATCTTGTCAAACTTTTTAAGAAATTACCACTTGCACGGCGCAAAAATCGTCAAGAAATAGGTCACCAAATTAGTAAGGACAGAGTTGATCAGTGATAAACGGACGGTCCTATGCAGTAGCTTTCCCTTCCATGCCCTCAATCTGGCAGCCCCTTTGTCCAGCAGAGGTTGCCGCTCAATGCGTCTCAGCTTGCCGATAGATAGAGGTAGCCCCAAGTAATTGCAAGGGAAGACTCCATTCACCCCTCCAAAACCTTGCACTAGCCCCTGAACATCCACGTGTTGGCACTGTATTGGGTATATGACACTTTTTGCCTCGTTCACTTTCAACCCCGATATTTCCCCAAAAAGGCTCATCAGAATACACCTTAGGGCCCCTAGTTCAATTGAACACGGGTTCACAAATAGGGCAGCATCATCCGCATAAAAACTCGTTCTCAGCCGGGCAACACGCAAGGGAACGTTTAATACAGCAAAAAATACGTTTACTACGGTGAATAACTCAATGCATTTTAGCCTTATTACAATACAGCAAAACCTGACCAAATCTGTCAATTTGGTCCTGAAGTTCAGTCTCGTGAATCACGAGTCATGATACAACCAAAACCGAAGGGGTGAAGTAATCTGTTGGAGAGTAAAGCTGATACTAGGCGCACAAGCACTTCTGCTAGGACAGTTCTTTAGGAGCAACTTTACCTCCACTTTTAGCCTACTTCACATTAATTGCATGCTAGTTATATTGTTCTCCTTTTGCATGGTATGTTTGTGTTATCGCTTAGTTCCCTTCGGACCAGTAGTTATACTCGTCTTGAGGCCTAGACTGCGTGCTAGCTTCTGCACCACTGTCCTGCAGCGAGTCGTGGTGGATACTGAATTTGTGAAGGAACAAATCAGCTTTGCGTGAACTTTGTGCTAACTAATGTTGAGATGACCCACAAACAGAGGAGGCTCATGTGTCAAATTGTTTATTAGTGATAAAGGTGGTAAGTACATTGTTGGGAGACCTTGTCTAAAGAGCCAACTCCAGAGACTTCGTTTTCAATGCCTTTCCAAACAACCCACTACCAAAATATGTTAGTCAGAGAACACACAGGTATTGATCTTTCCATATTCCACCTTGTAAAGTCTCCTGCATGAAGTATCCTAGAGACATGATCCTCTTCACTTCATCACGGGTGACGTCGTTCTTCTAGTCGTCTTCCTTGTAGCACATCATGTCGCTGTTGTCGGTAGAGATTTTCAAGAATACCTTGTCACTAGGATGATGGCATTCCCACCTAACCAACAATGATGCAAGTAATAGATGCGGGTTTCTGTTCGCACAACCGCACATGTTCACTGGCGCATGCACCGCCTTAAAGAATGACTTCCCTAGAAACAATGCTTGGTCACCCAAGCTTGTGACCTCCGGCCACTTTTTTTCGACGAAACTCCCGATCTATTCATCATGTCATTGCAGTACAAAGAACAAAGAAATAACAAAAAATATTCCCATGTCCGTAGACCACCGAGCAATGACAACAAGCAATGGACTAAGCCGAAGGCGCGTCGCCGTCATCATCCCTCCCTCATTGGAGCAAGGCCAAACTTTTTGCAGTAGACCAGGAAGTCGTTGTGCTAAGGCCCCCAAACAATTGTTGCTAGTGAGAGAAGTATAGATCGAAAGAATCCAACTTGTAGACACACGAATGAAGACAACCAAAGACGGGATCAAAATAGATCCATCGAAGACCAACGCCGACTGAATCCCAAGAGATCCACTGGTAACACACGTCTACATGCCCTTCGATGATGCCTGACGCATCACGGGAATGAAGGCTAGGCAGGAAAACCTTATTCCATCTTCAGGGAGCCGCCACCACCTCGTCCTCCTGAGTAGGACACAACCCCTAAATGAACTAACAAAAACACCAAAACGAAGCAAGATTCCTCCCTCCGTCCTCAAAAGGGCATCATTTTGGTTAATAGCTACCAATTAGTTCACCATTTGGTCTGAAACAGTACCTCTCAAGAACATGATCCATGTGAATTCAGTTCATAACTGAGCACATTATTCATTGATTCGGTTCCTCATACACTTTAATTAACTATGGATAGTCCATCCATTATTACTAGAAAGAGAAAACATCATAAAAATTTGTAGAGGTAACCACGGTACTTGGCACTCACAAAACCGATTTATTAACAAAGGTGGTAGAAACTAGTCGGTTAAGTGATTGACCATGCAACTAAAGTATAAACAAGGGTGGCTTGGACTAGCAACACAGTCCCTCCATTTCACAATTATTGTCATGGTTTTAGTTTAAATTTTAGCTAAAACTACGACAACAATTTTGAAAACGGAGGGAGTAGAAGACAACATAAATGTACGTACTACTGCGTCACTCGCTGAGCTGCTTGCCGAGATTATCCACTCCCAAGAACATGACACATGTGAATTCAATTGGTAACTGAGCACGTTATTTATAGATTAGGTGCTTCTCACACTTTAACTATAGATAAACCATCGATTATCGCCAGAAAAAGAAAACATCATAATATTTGGTAGAGGTAACCACGATGCAGCACTCGAGACAGACGAGATATAAAGAAGGTGCTACATACTAGTAGTAGTTAAGTGATTGACCACGCAACTAAAATGTAAACAAGGGCGGCTTGGACTAGCAACATGCTGGCAACATAAATGTAGTACATACTAGTGCGTCATTCCCCGAGCTGCTTTCCAAGACTATCCATATCCAACAGAAACTGGGCAAACGCCACCCGGGACGGGCCACCTTCCTCCAGGGCCGCCTCGGCCTCCTCCCTGCGAGCAGCTACCCGGGCCCTGAGCTGCTTCCCTTCCTCGCCCTCAATTACCAGCCGCACCTTGGCCTCCACCTCATCTGCCTTGACAAAACCTGTCATGTATCCTTCCAGCTCCACAGCGACTCCCATGTCCTCTGTCATAGACACCTTGTTCATCTTCTGCTCCGCTTCCAGTGGCAGGCACAACATCGGCACCCCAGCCACAATGGCCTCCAGCACCGAGTTCCAACGCGGTGCGTCACGAGCAGCCGGTTGCCCTATGGCGAAACACGTCCATCTGTTGTGCCCGACTTGTGACCGAGGCCCACGCCCTTGGTCCGCTCTAAGAACCCTTGTGGCGAGTCGCCAAGGTCGGCTCGAGGCCCACTTTCAAGTATTTCTCCGGTACATGTCGCTTCCGGCAGGTTTGCGCCTGAGACCATAGGAACGTGCCTGACCTCTCCAAGCCAAGCGGCTATCTCCTTCGATTGCTCTTCCGAGAAGCGCGCCCTTGCTCCCCAAGCGAAGAACATGACACTTTGCGGTTGGGCTGCATGTCGAGCCACTTGAGGGCATTCGTTCCTCTCTACTTTGTCCTCATCCTTGGCACCCTTGCCGACCAATGGACCAACCACAGTAGATCGGGCGAGGATCCTTCGGGGATCACAGTGGGCCCCTGAGAGCGCACGGCGGTTCTCCAACAACTTCGAGCGTGTTATTGAGAATGCCCATGGTCTACGTGTTGCGCTTCCGGATGTTCATCATGGCCTTGCACATCTCATCTTCCGGGTGCTCCAATAGTTCCTTGATGAGATGAGGCCAGCGCATCGGTGGAACACCGGCCAAATCGAGGTGTGTCCCGAGTTCCTTCAAGCACAATACGCCTACCGCAATCAATCTTGGGGAGGCTGGGTTAAGGATGAACATGTCAGGCGCGCAACCACGAGACCATAGGGCATTTGAAACGAACAGCGCATTGAGAAGCAACGCTGATGCGAAGGATATGAGCTCGGGGAAGGTGAGTGACAAGAGACCTGAAACAAGCTGGCCTGGAAGGCATGAAGGTAAGTGGCTCCGTGTCTTGGGAAGATGGATAGTCTTGGAAAATAACTCGGCGAACCAGATACATTATATCTTGACTGATACAGCATAGTCGATACTACCTCCATCCTCTCAAGAATATGACCTATATCGATATAATTCAATTCATAACTAGGCACATCATTCATAGTTTTGATATTCCGTACATTTTAACTATGGATAGTCCATCCATTATTACCAGAAAACGAAAACATAAAAAAAGGACACGATAACACCCACACGTGTGGGCGTTAAGGGGACTGGCCACATGTTTCATGTGGTATCTAAAGAACGAGTCCACAAGTCTATATGTGGGAAAAACAAGTAATGCCCACACACCCGGTCTTTTGCCTCGATGTCCCTCTCACACGCTTACGTGTGGGCAAAATAGATAACACCCATACGCTCGTACTCACGGTCCTGCACGCTCCGCGTGACAGTCATCACGCGTCCCCGCAGTTGCCATGGTCCGGACCCTCTTCCATGTTCGTTTAACTGCAGTTGCCATGTTGCTGAACTACAGTTGCCATGTCTGACAACTACAGTTGCCATGGTTGCTCAACTGCAGTTGCCATCTCAGGTCAAGTGTCAGATGACATTTTTGGACAACTGCAGCTGTTGTCATGTATGGTCTGGTCTACTACAGTTGCCATGATTTGAAAACTTTAGGAGTTGCCACCTACTAACACTAGGCAGTTGCCATGTAGCACTACAAAAAAAAGACAAGGCCAAAAAACATGTTCGGATAAAGAGAGAGTTGCTATCTGCTTACAAGCACGCTAGGGCAGTTGCCATGTACCCTGCAAAAACACATGGCAACTCGGGTAAAAAAGAGTTGTCATCTGCTTACAAGCACGCTAGGGCAGTTGCCATTTACCCTGCAGAACACATGGCAACTGACAGCTTTGGGTGTGTGAGAGGAGACCGACGTGTGGGCGAACTAATAAACGCCCACACACTAACCCCTCTGCGTGCGTGAAAACTGGCGTGTGGGCGAACTGCTAGACGCCCCACACAGCAGCCCCTTCGCATGGTGAAACAGACGTGTGGGCGACCGGAAGAATGCCCACACACCAGTCCTACGTGGCATAAAAAATATGGCAAAACATGACAAGATTCGTGTAAACACAAATGGACGTTGATCCATGCGTGTGAGTGAGATGCAAACGCCCACACGTGTGGGCCCTAGTATTTTTGAAAAAAATATTAGAGGTAACCTCCAGCAACATGAGCGAAGTCTGCGTTATTTATGTGAGGTGGATGGAACTGGAACCTCCAATGTATGGAAAATCCCACACATATTCTTTTTGCCGGGTAATTTCAGTAGCTTTATTCAAATAAAGGCATTTGCCCTACAGTCAGCCAACAGGTTATTGATCAGGAAGCTAGGAGTTTTGTCCCACAAGCTTTCGGTCACGTCAATCGTGCTAGAAAGCTTGGCACAGATATGAGCCAGCCTGTTAATTAATCCTAATACATGTTCAATAACATAGTGGAAACTACTAGAAAGCTCTCCAATTTCCCTAAAAATTGGTGCCACGACTGAGCAAGAGTCATGGCGAGTGGTCAAGAGGTTCACCAACTCTAGGTAATCCATCTAAGGAATGACATTTGTAGACCCCCTAAGCTTGGCGAACATGACCCATCAGCTCCGCAATAAGAGGGTCAGTTACTCCTGGGCATAGCTTACTCCATGCCCATATAGATGAACTGGATGATCGAGCAACACGCCCAGCCCTTCCTCTCCCATCTTCTCGCTTGATAGCAGTGCAGGTGTCACTAGTAGAAAACAGGGCTATCGTTCGGGCCTGGCCAGCCCATTAGTCCCGGTTCATCAAGAACCGGGACCCATGGGGGTATTAGTCCCGGTTCATGAGCCTAGGGGCGGCGGGGCCTCGTGGGCATTGGTCCCGGTTAAATGCAGACCCATTGTCCCGGTTCATGCCACGAGCAGGGACCAATGGACCTTGCTCTGGCCCATATCCATTGGTACCGGTTCATGCCTTGAACCGGTATAGAAGGAGAGCTTTAGTCGGTTCATGCCACGAACCGGGACAAATAATTTGCCTATATATACCCATCGCCACGGCAGAGCACTCCACAGTGCTCTGTTTTTTCAATCCGGCGAGGAGAGGTCATTTGGGTGCTCTAGTTCACCTCCTATGCAATGAGGTGTTCGATGAAATGCCCGAGCCACACTAGTTAAGCTTTCTCCTCTCGAAGCTCGACCTCGGAGCTCCATTTTGTCTAGATTTAGCAGTCCTTCATGCCCCGTCCCCGTTTTCACCGCTGTTGATCGCCCGCGCCGAGCTCGTCGCCGGCACCACCGTGGTGAGCCTCTTGTTCTTATCTTCTTTCTGATACTTGTCTGATTTTCTTACTTTAGATAGATATTTGTCTGATTTTCTTACTTTTGACACACATAATTATATATAATGCACGCAGATGAACCGGCAATGGATGTATGGTGACAGACACACCTCCGAGTACATTAAGAGCGTGCATAATTTTCTCGAAGTGGCTGAGGCAAAGAAGCAGAATGGTTTTATGTGTTGTCAATGCACTAAATGTGAGAATACGAAGTCTTACTCTGACCGGAAAATCCTTCGCACCCACCTGCTTTACAAGGGTTTCATGCCACACTATAATGTTTGGACGAGGCACGAAGAAATAGGGGTTATGATGGAACACGGCGAAGAAGAAGAGGACGATGACAACTATGTGCCCCCTGAATACGGTGATGCTGCAGCAGGAGCTGCTGAAGATCAAGAGGAACAGACGATGTGCCCGATGATGCTGCAACGGGGAAGCTTTGAAGATCAAGAGGAACCAGACGATGTGCCCGATGATGATCTCCGCGGGTCATTGTCGATGCAAGGACGCAATCACGAAAGTCAAAAGGAGAAGCTGAAGTTCGATCGCATGTTAGAGGATCACAAAAAGGTTGTACCCCAATTGCGAAGATGGCAACACAAAGCTGGGTACCGTCTTTGGAATTGCTGCGGTGGAAGGCGAGAGAATGTTGTGCACGACAAAGGATTTGAGAAGCTACCGAAAAATATTGAAGAAGAAGCTTCCAAAGGATAATGAATTACTGACGATGCGTGCAAGAAAGAAGGTCGTATGCCCTCTAGGATTGGAGGTGCAGAAGATACATGCATGCCCTAATGACTGCATCCTCTACCGTGGTGCGTACGAGGATTTGAACGCATGCCATGTATGTGGTGCATTGCGGTATAAGATCAGACGAGATGACCCTGGTGGTGTTGACGGCGAGCCCCGTAGGAAGAGAGTTCCTGCGAAGGTGATGTGGTATGCTCATATAATACCACGGTTGAAACGACTGTTCAGAAACAAAGAGCATGCCAAGTTGATGCGATGGCACAGTGAGGACCGTAAGAAAGACGGGAAGTTGAGAGCACCGACGGCGAATTCGCAGTGGAGAAAAATCTAGAGAGAGTATCGGGCTGAGTTTGCACGTGACCCAAGGAACGTATGGTTTGGTTTAAGCGCGGATGGCATTAATCCTTTCGGGGAGCAGAGCAGCAATCACAACACCTGGCCCGTGACTCTATGTATGTATAACCTTCCTCCTTGGATGTGCATGAAGCGAAAGTTCATTATGATGCCAGTTCTCATCCAAGGCCCTAAGCAACCCGGCAACGACATTGATGTGTACCTAAAGTCATTAGTTGAAGAACTTTTACAGCTATGGAATGGAAACGGTGTACGTGCGTGGGATGAGCACGAGCAGGGAGGAATTTAACACTGCAGCGTTGCTGTTTGTAACCATCAACGATTGGCCTGCTCTCGAGAACCTTCGGGACGGACAAATAAGGAATACCACGCATGCACGCACTGTTTAGCTGACACCGAAAGTATATACCTGGGAAGCTGAAGGAAGAATGTGTACCTGGGCCATCGTTGATTTCTTCCGACCAACCATCAATGTCGAAAGAAAGGCAAGCATTTCAAAGTCGAGGCAGATCACCGGAAGAAGCCAGCCATGCGTACCGGTGATCAAGTACTTGCTATGGTAAATGATTTACACGTAATCTTTGGAAAGGGTCCCGGTGGACTAGCTGTTCCGAGTGACGCTGAGGGACACGCACCCATGTGGAAGAAGAAATCTATATTTTGGGACCTACCCTCTTTGGAAAGACCTAGAGGTCCGCTCTTGATCGATGTGATGCACGTGACGAAGAACCTTTGCGTGAACCTGCTAGGCTTCTTGGGCGTGTATGGGAAGACAAAAGATACAATCGAGGCACGGAGGACCTGCAACGTTTGCGCAAAAAAGACGGCATGCCTCGAAAGCAGTATGAAGGTCCTGCCAGCTACGCTCTTACCAAAGAAGAGAAGGAAATCTTCTTTGAATGCCTTCTTAGTATGAAGGTCCCGACTGGCTTCTCGTCGAATATAAAGGGAATAATAAATATGGCAGAGAAAAAATAATTTAGAACCTAAAGTCTCATGACTGGCTTCCGGTTGCATTGAGGGGGCTTCTACCGGAAAACGTCCTATTAGCCATTGTGAAGCTATGTGCATTCCTCAATGCAATCTCTCAGAAGGTGATCAATGTAGAAATCATACCAAGGCTAAGGAGTGATGCGGTGTAATGTCTTGTCAGTTTCGAGCTGGTGTTCCCACCATCCTTCTTCAATATCATGACGCACGTCCTAGTTCATCTAGTTGACGAGATTGTCGTTCTGAGCCCCGTATTTCTACACAATATGTACCCCTTTCAGAGGTTCATGGTAGTCCTAAAGAAATATGTCTGTAACCGTGATAGGCCAGAAGGAAGCATCTCCATGGGCCATCAAACAGAGGATGTCATTGGGTTTTGTGTTGACTTCATTCCTGGCCTTAAGAAGATAGGTCTCCCTAAATCGCGGTATGAGGGGAGACTGACTGGAAAAGGCACGCTTGGAGGGGAGAGAATAATATGCAGGGACGAATATTCTTGGTCTCAAAAAGCACACTCCACAGTTCTACAGAACTCTACCTTGATGACCCCTTATGTCGATGAACACAAGAGTAGTCTGCGCTCCAAACACCCGGAGCAGTGCGACGACTGGATTACATGTGAACACATCAGGACTTTCAGCGGTTGGTTGGAAAAACGTCTCAGAGGTGAAAACACTGTTTGTGAGGAGTTGTACTCGTTGTCATCTTCGACTGTAATGATTTGGAAAGGATATGAGATAAATGGGAATACATTTTACACGATCGCCCAAGATCAAAAGAGCACCAACCAAAACAGCGATGTCCGCTTTGATGCAGCCACCGAGAGGGGAAAGGACACATATTATGGTTACATAGTGGACATATGGGAACTTGACTACAGAGTAGATTTTAAGGTCCCTTTGTTTATGTGCAAATGGGTCAATCTGTCGAGAGGCGGGTGCAGGTAGACCCACATGATTGGAATGACAACAGTGGATCTGAACAATCTTGGGTACAGCAGACGAACCGTTCGTCCTAGCCAATGATGTGGCACAGGTTATCTATGTGAAGGACATGTCTACCAACCCGATAAAAAGAAAAAATAAAGAAGCGAATACCTCATACGATGAGCCAAAGCGCCACATAGTTCTTTCAGGAAAAAGGGACATCGTGGGAGTGGAGGGCAAGACAGACATGTCCGAAGATTATGAAAAGTTTCATGAAATTCCTCCCTTCAAAGTCAAGGCTGACCCAAGCATCCTGATAAATGATGAAGATTATCCATGGTTACGGCGAAATAAGGGAAGGACACAAGCGAAGAAAAAGTGAAGACTTTGTCCACAACTATTATGATGATACCATGTCAACTTTCAACCTTTTCGTAGTTCATTTGAAATGCCTATTGTAACAGATAAGTTTCCGTATGAAATCCTAATATACGTCGAAAAAGATTGTCCGTTTTGTACATGAAGTGCATCCAGTTTTTGCCGTAACTCACTCAACTTTCTTGCACATGCTATGTGGATGAAATGATGATACCATGCCAACTTCCAACCTTTTCAGAGTTCATTTGAAATACTTTTCAATTTCAGGGTCTTATAGCTCAAAATAATCAGTAAATGCATGAAAAATAACCCTCTCAACTTTTTAGCAGATGCTATGTGGGTGAAAGGGTTGAAAATTGATGATGTAAGTAGAAACCAAATAAAATAAAATAAACTCTAATAAAATATATAAGTAGAAACATAATAAACTTTCATAAATAAGTAGAAAGAATTATCAAAGTATTTTCTGTGAAAAACATTTAAAGAAAAAATAATTTTCATAAAATAAATACAAACAGCAAAAAAGAAAATAAAATAAATAAGTATAAACAAAATAAACTTTTATAAGTAAGTAGAAACAAAATAAAATAAAATAAAATAAATAAGTAGAAACAAAATAAAATAAAATAAAATAAAATAAACTTTTATAAAATAAATATGTAGAAACAAAATAAAAAAATTAACTATAAAAAATAAAGCAACAAAGAATAAAACTGGAAAAAATGAAAAAAATGAAACCCAAATAGTTGGGCAGGATTCAGCCCCTTGAAGGCCCAGCAGGCCTTGCCAGAGATCTGATGTGTTTAGGCCCGAAAGCCTGCATTTGAGAGGAGCTCGATAGGGCGGCAGGAGTGGAGTTTATAAACCACTCTCGAGCTCCCTCAACTAGCGAGGTGGGACGAAACTTCGTGTCGCGACGCGGGTAGCACAAGGCCTTTAGTTCCGGTTGGTGCCACCAACCGAGACTAAAGGCATGCATTGGTACCGGTTCATGCCACCAACCGGTACCAATGCCCCCCCCCCCCTTTAGTCCCGGTTGGTGCCACTAACCTGGACCAAAGACCTCTGCTTCCCGCCCTTTGGGCTGCTGAAAAGAGGCCTTTGGTCCCGGTTGGTGCCACCAACCGGGACTAAATACGATAAATCCCAGTTTTTCTCACGAACCGGGATCAATGCTTTGTCTATATAACTGGTACTCATCAAAATTTCATTCAGTTCTTCCCGACGCCGGCTTGACTGCCCTCTCCGCCTGCATGGTGCCCGTCGTCGCCCGCGCCGACGCCGTCTCGCGCCACCCGATGCCGTCGCGCCTCAGCGCCCGTGCCCACGCCACCGGCCCTGCCTCGCTTATGCGCCCGTCGCCGCGCCGCCCCTCACCGTCGCCCGTCGCCGCACCACCCCTCACGCACCGTCGCCGTCGCCGTCCCCTGCCCCTCGCCCTCGCCGCGCCGCTCACGCTGTCGCCATCCGGTGAGCTAGATTTTGTTCATCGATTTTTTTGTTAGATTTTTTTCATAGGTTTGATTAGATGTGTAGTTAATTTAGGCGTGTAGTTAATTGAGTTAGATTTTGTTCATAGTTTTTTGTTAGATTTCTTTCATAGGTTTAATTAGATGTGTAGTTAATTTAGATGCGTAGTTAATTGAGTTAGATTTTGTTCATAGATTTTTTTTTGTTAGATTTTTTTTCATATTGTGTAATTTGTTCATATTGTGTTAGATTTTTTGGTGATATTATTGTTCAATATGCATGTTTGTATGTTCATATATATGCAAAGATCAAATATGTCAATTTTTTATGATTTTTTCTGTTCATAGAATTTTTATGATTTTTTCTGTTGTAATTTTGTTCATAGAATTTTAATGATTTTTTTGTTCATAGAATTTTCTTTGTCAATTTATGTATATGTTCATATTTAGAAGAAAAAGCAGGAGAGGAAAAAGGAAAATAAGAAGAGAAAGTGTTTAATATAATTAGTTAGAAAAATAATATACCTAGTTAAACTAGTTTATTTTTAGTATAGTACTACTTTAATTTATTTATAGTAAGTGCTTAATATATAGTTGAACTAATTGATTTAATAAACTACTTTACTTTACTATGGAAGTAGTTTACTTTTAGTAAGTACCACTTTATTTATTTATAGTAAGTGCTTACTAGTTGATTTAATAAAACTACTTTATTTTATTATATATAGAAGTAGTTCCCGCATCGACGTCGACGATGCCTATCCCGCATCCTCGTCGCCGACTCGGTGGTGGAGGCCTGCTTGATCAGGGCCATGTCCGGGACTGGGCTCCGCCGGGTTGGTATTGGAAGGTGCTACCTTCCGGGGGGCGTAGGTTGGTGAGGAGCCAGCCTGTTGTTGACCCGATCCTTGTTTGGTGGCGGTCGTGTGGGCCAGTGATGGTGCCGAGGCTTTCGGATACCGCGGAGGTGGTACTGAAGGAAATATGCCCTAGAGGCAATAATAAAGTTATTATTTATTTCCTCATGTAATGATAAATTTTTATTATTCATGCTATAATTGTATTAACCGGAAACATAATACATGTGTGATATACATGTTATTGATGTGTACCTGACTAATGCTTTCATGATAGCACACAGGTATTCGATCTTGGTTACATTGCTAATATTTGCAACTCGAAACAGGGACTACGGATTAAGCGAAGATTGGCTAAGGACGAGGTGACGATGCGCGTGGGAAATGGTTCCAAATTAAGTCGACGTGATCGCAGTCGGCACGCTACCTCTACATCTATCTTCGGGATTAGTTTTAGACCTGAATAATTGTTATTTGGTGCCAGCGTTGAGCATGAACATTATATCTGGATCTTGTTTGATGCGAGACGGTTATTCATTTAAATCAGAGAATAATGGTTGTTCTATTTATATGAGTAATATCATTTATGGTCATGCACCCTTGAAGAGTGGTCTATTTTTATTGAATCTCGATAGTAGTGATACACATATTCATAATGTTGAAGCCAAAAGATGCAGAGTTGATAATGATAGTGCAACTTATTTGTGGCACTGCCGATTGGGTCATATTGGTGTAAAGCGCATGAAGAAACTCCATACTGATGGACTTCTGGAATCACTTGATTATGAATCACTTGGTACCTGCGAACCGCGCCTCATGGGCAAGATGACTAAAACTCCGTTCTCCGGAACTATAGAGCGAGCAACTGATTTACTGGAAATCATACATACCGGTGTGTGTGGTCCAACGAATATTGAGGCTCGCTGCAGGTATCGTTATTTCTCACCTTCACAGATGATTTGAGTAGATATGGGTATATCTACTTGATGAAACACAAGTCTGAAACATTTGAAAAGTTCAAAGAATTTTAGAGTGAAGTGGAAAATCATCGTAACAAGAAAATAAAGTTTCTACGATCTGATCGTGGAGGAGAATATTTGAGTTACGAGTTTGGTTTACATTTGAAGCAATGCGGAATAGTTTCGCAACTCATGCCACCTGGAACACACCACAACGAAATGGTGTGTCCGAACGTCGTAATCGTACTTTACTAGATATGGTTCGATCTATGATGTCTCTTACTGATTTACCGCTATCATTTTGGGGTTATGCTTTAGATACGGCCGCATTCACGTTAAATAGGGCACCATCAAAATTCGTTGAGACGATGCCTTATGAACTGTGGTTTGGCAAGAAACCAAAGTTGTCGTTTCTTAAAGTTTGGGGCTGCGATGCTTATGTGAAGAAACTTCAACCAGATAAGCTCGAACCCAAATCGGAGAAATGTTTCTTCATAGGATACCCAAAAGAGACTAGTGGGTACACCTTCTATCACAGATCTGAGGGCAAGATTTTTGTTGCTAAATTCGGATCCTTTCTAGAGAAGGAGTTTCTCTCGAAAGAAGTGAGTGGGAGGAAAGTAGAACTTGATGAAGTAACTGTACCTGCTCCATTATTGGAAAGTAGTTCATCACAAGAAACCGTTCCTGTGACAACTACACCAATCAGTGAGGAAGCTAATGATATTGATCATGAAACTTCAGATCAAGTTACTACCGAACCTCGTAGGTCAACCAGAGAAAGATCCGCACCAGAGTGGTACGGTAATCCTATTCTGGAAGTCATGTTACTTGACCATGACGAACCTACGAACTATGAGGAAGCGATGATGAGCCCAGATTCCGCAAAATGGTTTGAGGCCATGAAATCTGAGATGGGATCCATGTATGAGAACAAAGTATGGACTTTGGTTGACTTGCCCAATGATCGGCACGCCATCGAGAATAAATGGATTTTCAAGAAGAAGACTGACGCTGATGGTAATGTAACTGTCTACAAAGCTCGACTTGTTGCAAAAGGTTTTCGACAAGTTCAAGGGGTTGACTACGATGAGACTTTCTCACCCGTAGAGATGCTTAAGTCTGTCTGAATCATGTTAGTGATTGCCGCATTTTATGATTATTAAATATGGCAAATGGATGTCAAAACTGCATTCCCGAATGGATTTCTGGAAGAAGAGTTGTATATGATGCAACCAGAAGGTTTTGTTGATCCAAAAGATGCTAACAAAATGCATAGCTCAGCGATCCATTTATGGACTAGTGCAAGCCTCTCGGAGTTGGAATAAATGCTTTGATAGTGTGGTCAAAGCATATGGTTTTATACAGACTTTTGGAGAAGCCTGTATTTACAAGAAAGTGAGTGAGTGCTCTGTAGCATTTCTGATATTATATGTAGACGACATATTGTTGATTGGAAATGATATAGAATTTCTGGATAGCATAAAGGGATATTTGAATAAAAGTTTTTCAATGAAAGACCTCGGTGAAGCTGCTTACATATTAGGCATCAAGATCTATAGAGATAGATCAAGATGCTTAATTGGACTTTCACAAAGCACATACCTTGATAAAGTTTTGAAAAAGTTCAAAATGGATCGTGCAAAGAAAGGGTTCTTGCACAGACATAAGGTGTGAAGTTGAGTCGGACTCAATGCCCGACCACGGCGGAAGATACAGAAAAAATGAAAGATGTTCCTATGCTTCAGCCATAGGCTCTATCATGTATGCAATGCTGTGTACCAGACCTGACGTATGCTTAGCAATAAGTTTGGCAGGAAGGTACCAAAGTAATCCAGGAGTGGATCATTGGACAGCGGTCAAGAACATCCTGAAGTACCTGAAAAGGACTAAGGATATGTTCTCGTTTATGGAGGTGAAAAGAGCTAGTCGTAAATGGTTACGTCGATGCAAGCCGACACTGATCCAGACGATTCTAATTCGCAAACCGGATACGTGTTTATATTGAACGGTGGAGCTGTCAGTTGGTGCAGTTCTAAACAAAGCGTCGTGGCGGGATCTACATGCGAAGCGGAGTACATAGCTGCTTCGGAAGCAGAAAATGAAGGAGTCCGGATGAAGGAGTTCATTTCTGATCTAGGTGTCATACCTAGTGCATGGGGACCAATGAAGATCTTCTGGGACAATACTGGTGCAATTGCCTTGGCAAAGGAATCCAGATTTCACAAGAGGACCAAGCACATCAAGAGACGCTTCAATTCCATCCGGGACCAAGTCCAGGTGGGAGACATAGAGATTTGCAAGATACATACAGATCTGAATGTTGCAGACCCGTTGACTAAGCCTCTTCCACGAGCAAAACATGATCAGCACCAAGACTCCATGTGTGTTAGAATCATTACTGTGTAATCTATATTATAGACTCAAGTGCAATTGGGAGAATTAAGCAAATATTCACTAGATGAAATAATAAATTAATTATTTATTTCATCATATAATGTTAAATGTTTATTAATAATTATATAATTGTATTAACCGAAACATAATACATGTGTGAATACATAGTCAAACTTAAAGTCACTAGTATGCCTCTACTTGACTAGCTCATTAATCAAAGATGGTTATGTTTCCTAACCATAGACAAGAGTTGTCATTTGATAACGGGATCACATCATTAGGAGAATGATGTGATTGACTCGACCCATTCCGTTAGCTTAGCACATGATCGTTTAGTATGTTGCTATTGATTTCTTCGTGACTTATACATGTTCCTACAACTATGAGATTATGCAACTCCCGTTTACTGGAGGAACACTTTGTGTGCTACCAAACGTCACAGCATAACTGGGTGATTATAAAGGAGCTCTACAGGTGTCTCCAAAGTGTGTCTCCAAAGTGTGGCACTGGGTGATTATTAATTAGCGATGCTATATGTATGATAGTATTCGAGGAGTATTCGATGATGTACGGACACAAGAGATGATGTACTTTTGGTTATAATTGAATGCATGCTAATTTGAATACTACTTTATTTTACGATTTGGTTTTGCTTATCGAATGCTCATATTGGAAAAAGTACTCCTACTTTAAATGCTAAAATTGAAGAGCACTCTATGCAGAAATCTAGGAGCCCCCTCCATCATCCACGCCGTCGTGGGGGTAGCTTCTCCTTCATTCCCGTGTGCTAGACAATTTGTTGTAATAATGAAGTCGCGAATGAAAGGAGGAGCTACGTACCATCACCGATAGTCAACCCGTGATTAATAATAATGATCTAATTTAGGTTTTTTAGTACATATATTTAATTGTACAAGTTTAATATTTGAATAATGAACTTAGGCCGGAAATGTCGTACTTTCGGACGGCGAAACCGCCCGGGAGTCGACTGGTGCCACGACGACCGAGGTATGTGTGACAGGTTCATTGAGCTGGACGAAGATCGACGCTTCAGCATTAAGCTCGAGGAGACCTACGATGTTCATACGGTACGCAACGACGACAATAGTTTTTTTCGTAATTAAGCACGACTTCAACTATTTTAACGTGTATTTTTCATCTTTTCCAATTCGACTAGCTTATCCCATGTTATGCAAGACGCTATGTCTTGGAGAGGATGGGTTTTGAAGACCATGAAAGTATGGAAACCAAAAAAATTCTCCTAAGGACCCATCATGGTGTGGATTTTAAAGTAAAGTTGTACAATGCTGAGAGTGTAACCCATTTTGGTTCCAAAATTGGGAAGCACTTTGCAAGATGTATGGTTTTGATGAGGGTATGCTTGTCACCATGGATCTTGGTGATCCTACAATCCAGCAAGACAATATGGGCATTTGGGTCCTTGTGGATACACCTCAATTCTTCCCCATGTGAGCTTAACATAGTTATTAAGTAATTTATATTGTTTATTTCAAAATAGCTGACAGTTTGTTTCCATTGACAGCTTATTTTCATTCTTCAAAGAAACTGCGGAAAATGGTAGACAAAACCCACTACACCGATGGCTCCGAATTAACTTATAAGGAGAAAAATCATCTGATCGCATTTTGTACTGATCTTGAGAATTACAATGTCTACAATCGAACTCCTCAACATTATGGTCAATACGTGCCACTAGTGCACGTGTTGAACTCTGATAACTACCATGGAGATACCTGGTAAGATTTTTTACTATTACGACATCCCTGCATCTTTTTAAATACTTCTAAAACTAGTACATCATTGCTAACTCACGAAGTTATTACTATGTTTTTCAACAGATAATCCCGAATGATTGTGTGCCTCATCTGATGTATACGATGCAGTCGCCTTGATGTTTTGAACATACAACCAGGTCGTCCTACGAATCTCAACTGTCCATACCGGATTTCTAAAAGAAGTGGAGACATGACAATCAAAGAATGGAAAAAGTGTATGGACAGTCGTAAGGAGCTTCTTGCAAGCAAAAGGAGGCGAAGCGCAAGAATTGGAGACATGATGATCTCCATTCTTCATAATGGAGTCAGGGTCTATATTATTTTATGCTATTTTATCTTAAGGGTGTTTAGGTCCTACCTGATACTGATGATCATGTGCTAAGAACAATTATGTAGGGTTGGGTTCGATGACTATGAGGATGATGATCGTATGACTTGTTATTAATAACGAGTAGAAGTTGTATGATGATGCATGATTAGTAGGACTTGTTATTATATATGATGATGTATGATGCGAGCATGCATGAGTTATTATATATCAGCGGGTGAAATGAACATAGCAGTAGCGTTGGTAAACCAAGGACGAAGATATAAGAGAGGACACTTCTCTCTATTAGCTAGCTAAGAACAACCTAAAATTAACCCCAAAACCCCTAAACCAGCCACTTTTTTTTAAAAAAGAAAGAAAAACCTCAGCTCCAGCCAGCTGCTGACACGTGGAAGCCTTTTGGTCCCGGTTCATGTCATCAATGACCAAAGGCCCTATGGGCTGCTTTCATGATGTTACGTGGAGGCAATCTGTCCGGTTAGGTGTTAGAATCGGACTAAAACCTCACCAACCGGGACAAATGCCTTGTTTTCTACTAATGACGGTTAACCATAAAATGAATTACAAGCTGTCCTTTAGCTACCCATCTACTTTAGGCACAAGCTAGTGCATAAAGTAGTCATTTGATTATGCATAAAGATAACAACAAAGAGTATATATCAGCCGGAATTAACATTTTAATAGTGAAAGTTGGTGCGCTGTAGTTCTCATATTTAGGTAGACATACCATACAGCCAAAAGTGTTTTGGATGAACACACGCGCCAGGTTCACACAATGACGTGTTTTGTGTCGTTTGCACTGACGGATGCAAAAGAAGTTTATGTCCGTCGTCGATGAGATCAGCCCACTTAACTTCTAACTACCAGTCATTAAGATGATTATTAGGTCGTTTACAGATATATATAGTTCGACCGATTTGCCATGTGATGAAACGCCCTTGATTAATTCAGTGCTGTTGCGCACCTTGCTAGCTGTTGCCAAACTAATACTCTATTCAGACTCGGAGCTGAGTCAATAAAAACACTTGGCACACACGGCTGGCTTAATTTGGCCCTTTTCAACTTTTATTTTCGAGTGGGTTTGGCCGATTTCATCTAAAATATAATAACCCAACCTGCTCCATAGTCCTGATCCTAGTTTAAATACTCCCTCCGTCCTAAAATTCTTGTGTTAGATTCGTGTAGATACGGATGTATCTAATACTACAACATGACTTGATATATTCGTATTTAAACAAATGTAAGACAAGAATTTTGGGACGGAAGGAAAGAGTATGATCTAACTATAAACAATAACCCTTCTAGATCCTACCGAAACCACGGGCAAACAACAACTGGTTTTGCCCATTGTTTTAAATAGCAGGCTATAGCGGAGCAGGGTGCCGCCAAATGGTCGCCTTCACAAATAGCCCGCTATAGCCTGCTATAGCTGATTTGAAGACCGCCGCTATTTTTCATAGCCCGTTATTTAAAACATTGGTTTTGCCGGATGGTTAATATATACACTTTAGCATGTTTACCTTACCAAGCCGACTACAGTAGGAAATAAGAATAGATTCGTTTTTTACATCAGCTTTTTCAATTTGCAAACCATCTCTGCACCGGCCGTTGCCAAATGAGAATGGTTGGTGGCAAGTAGGCAGTTTTCTATGTATAATTACGCAGGTGGTCTCAAATCAATTATTTTAGCTCAGTCCTCACACAGAATTAATTAATTAATTCACCGAGGATGGGGCTATGCTAGAGTAGTTCGGGATCTGGCCAAGGATTATATCTGACTAAAAAACTTTATCAATTTTGAAAATAGTTCATCCAATTTGAAAAAAGTTCATTGAATTTGAAAAGAGTTCATCGATTTTGAAACAAAATAATCAATTTCAAAAAATAGTTCACAAAAATTATAAAAAGTTCATAGATTTGAAAAGAAAAGTTCATCAAAATTCAAAAACAAATCATCGAGTTTGAAAAAGTTCACGTATTTAAGAAAAAAAAGAAATCAGTGAGGGAAAGAAACCAGGAAGAAGAAGAAAAGAAAAACGCAAAAAAGAAAAAGAAAAAAGGAAAACAGACAAACAGAAAAAGAAAAAGGAAAAGGAAAAAAGGAAAAAGGAAAAGAAACGAATAAAGGAAAGAAAGAGTTCAATATTACAAGAGCGTACTGTGTGTCGTGGTGGTTGTACCACCGTACTTCAATCCGGCAGGTATGTGGTCTTTTTTTTTGCGGAATAAAGTATGTAATAATGGGCCAGCCCAGTACGGGGTGCTGCACGCGCCCGTTTGCAGAATACACGTTAACGGGCGCCTGCAGCGCCAAATAGGATTTGCCAGGTTTCTCCGCTCAGCTCTTCCTACTCCGCGGAGTCGTAGCGTTCGGGACCGCTCCGCCCGCTCCCGGAGCAGAGTTGGGGAGCGGAGTGGATACGAACAGGCCCTTAACAAAGTACTAGCGCGAGTTCTTTAGAACTAAAGGTAACGGCAAATCTGAAACTTCTTAAAATTCGAATGTGCATACTTTTCAAAAATAAAACTTTTTATAAACTCAAACATTTCTCAAATCTGTGAACCAAATTGAGAAAACTCAACTTGTTATCATAAAAAGGAAATTTATTTAATCTGTGAAAAGGTTTCAAATTTTGAACAAGATTTCAAACATGAACAAGTTTTTGAAACAATAACATTTTTCAAAAATACGAATGTTTTTTTCAAACTGATAAACAAATTTTGAAGATGCGAATAATTTTTTGAATTTTTGCATAAATTTTGAAAACATGAACATTTTTGTATTGGCAAAAAAGGGAAAGAAATTGCAAACAAGAATATTTTTCGAAATTACGAATAATTTTGTAGAAATAGGAACAAAAATTGAAAAACAAGAACAATTCTCACAATTACGAAACATTATTTCAAAACTCACATTTTTCTAAATCCCCCGTACCTTTTCCGAATATGGGAACAAAATTTGAAAAGCTAGAACATTATTTGAAATTCCCAAACATTTTTTAATTTGTGAAAAAATAAAATTCCCACAGCTTTTTCTGAATTTCGGACAAATTTTCTAACACATGACCATTTTATAATTCGTGAACAAAATTAGAAATTGGGAACATTTTCTGAAGTTCCTGAATATTTTTTGAATTAGCGAACAATTTTTTTTAAAATGAACAGTTTGAAATTCGTGAACAAAATTAGAAATTGGGGGCATTTTCTGAACTTCACAAACATTTTTTAAATTTGCAAACAAATTTTCAAAACATGAGCAGTTTTATAATTTGTGAACAAAATTTTGAAAATAGAAACATTTTTTGAAATTACCTAAAATTGTGCAATTTGTCAACAAAAAATTAAAACGCGACCTTTTTTCAATTTCTGAAAATTTGTTGAAAACAAAAGGTAAACTTCAAATAGGAAATAAAAAAGAAAGAAAGGAATAAGAGAAACAGAAAAAGAAAAAAGATGAAAAATGTAAAAGAAAAACGATGGAAAAGAAAAATAAAATATAAATAGAAAAAACCAGTTCAGGAACCTGCTAGAAGGTTCCCAAAACAGGAAAAACCGGCTGAAACCTTCCAGAAGGTTCCCAAAACCAGAATCATGGAACACGCGAATCGCTTCTAAATTGGTCAGCCGGTCTTGATCGAAAGTGTGTGGTACGCCGACATTTTGACGCACCGAGCGACAAATAGGATATTCCCATTTGGCTGCCAAACCCTATTCGGTGGACGCTGCGCCAGTTAAAGGAGAGCAAATAATTAGCGTGTATTCCTTGGCGAGCCCTGCAAGGGTGGCTTTCGATGGGCTGGGAGCACGCTACTTGGCATGCTCTCAGTCATCGCCACGTGTCATGTTAGGGGCGCTTCGTTCAGTTTTTTTTTTCGTTACGCGCTTTTGCCTCCGGGAGACGCCATGGCAATGGTGAATAGGAACACACCTTATTTGTGCATGACGGCGGAATTTTCCCACCAAAACCATGAAAAAGTGACAACAACCGCGAGTGTCTCGAAGCGGCCCGCGATGTGTAAAAAAGGGTATGGGAACGCATCATGGAGTTTGGTGGCCCCCATTTCGTCGAACGCCCGAAGCTTCGTCCCGCGCCCGTTCTACGATTTTGGATCCATCCCTTTTAATTCATTTTATTTTGTTTTGTCTTGTTTTGTTGGCGAGACATCGTGGCAATGATGCAGAATAACACACCCTGTTTTGGCACCAACCCATGACATTTTCCCGCCCAAAATGGCGAAAAAGTGACAATGACAGCGAGTGTCTCAAAGCGCCCTGGGGGGGGGGGGGGTAAAAACGGGTGTAGGCACACCGAACGTAGTTTGGTGGCCCCAAATAAGGGCCTTTCGTATTTTTCCCGAGCAACGTAGGATGGACTCGGTGGGGACTACGCAACCGGTCCATATGGGCTCATTCATCGTACGGGCTCCGTGAGAGTACAGTGATCGAAGATCCGTCCCTCTTCCCAAGTTTGGCTCTTGCTCTTAGGGCGGGACCGGTGCACTGGTGATATATAGCATGCACAATGACAATGTCAACTCCAGCCGCCCTACGTGGTTGTGGTCCAGGCGGCGTAGCCCTCTCTCTCCCTCGCTCTCCCTTCATCAGTCTTGTTTGGTGCGTCTGCGGCCTAATTTTTCTCCCGCCAAAAATGACGTGAAAAATATTGCATGGTGTGGAGAGCCCCGGGACACGCCCGAACGTTTGAAAATGGGGTAGCCACGGAGTTAAATCGCGCCGATTCTAGAGGTGTCAGAATTTGTGGCTGTTTTGCCGTATTTTTTATCGGGGAACGTACGATGGCCTCGACGACGTGGGCTTTTATCTAGGCAGCTTCGGAAGCCTCACGGGGAGACGCCGTGGCAATGGTGAACAGGAACACACCTTATGTTGGCATGACGGTGGAATTTTCCCGCCCAAAATCATGAAAAAGTGACAACGACCGCAAGTGTCTCGAAGCGGCCCGCGATGTGTAAAAAAGGGTATGGGAACGCATCACGGAGTTTGGTAGCCCCCATTTCATCGGACGTCCGAAGCTTCATCCCGCGCCCGTTCTTTGATTTTGGATCCCTACCTTTTAATTCATTTTATTTTGTTTTGTCTTGGTTTGTTGGGGAGACGTCGTGGCAATGGTGCACAATAACACACCCTGTTTTGGCACCAACCCATGACATTTACCCGCCCAAAATGGCGAAAAAGTGACAACGACGGCGAGTGTCTCAAAGCGCCTCCGAGTCCCCGCCGCCGGCTGCTTTTCTATGCTGACGGCCGCCCTCCGATACCCCGATGTACGAGTTGCCGACGAGGTTCCCATGTAAAGCACTAAGTCAACATGCTTTACATTAGTCCATGCTTCGATCGATCTAGCCCTATTCATGAGTTTGTTTATTTCCTTGTAAGCATCTTTGCCTATGTAATTTTCTTTGGTGTAAAACTTAATGTAATAAAGTGTGTGTTGGCTGGTCATTGTTGTTTACCGATCACCATGCAACCCATGTTGTGCAATGTCTTTTGTCCAACCATCTGGATTGGTGGTGAATGATTGCAAGCCTAAATTGCTTGGGGTGTTTCCCCAATCCGAAGTTCTTTCTGCGATTACTAGATCTCTATGTTCGCGGTGAGTGGCTATTAGAGTCTTCAAAGCGTTGTATGGTGAGAGCATTTGCAAGTGTTCATTTCCCTTACTGCTTGTTGAGTGCATGTTTCATGCTTCCGACGGCGGACAATGGAAGGAAGAAAACTACCAATATGGTTTTCGGTGTAATTTTGCTTTTTACAGGTTGTTTTGTGTCAAGTTGTCCTTCCTTTGTACTAGGTATTATTGTTTTCCTTGATAAATCTCATATATATGACGCCCTTTGGATGCATTTTCTTAAAAAAGAATTTTCAACGTAATACGATAATGAAACACAAACGTTTTTATTTCCACGGCAAATTAACAATACAATATGAGTAATCAAATCATATTTATTAAGATTAATTGAATAGTACAACTGAGAAAGCATAAGTGCATAACCATGATACAAATTGATGAGGTCAAACCATGCCAAGAAAATCAGACTTGTAAGCTTTACCGAGTCGGGATCTGAGCCTCAAGACAGGCCAATCGCCTAGCAGCTTAGTCAGAGCTGGCAAGAAAGCTACTAGAACACAAATTGCAATGGCCAACCAGTAGAGACGCGGGGCTAACACTGTATATAAACCAGTCGAAAATGCCGTAGTTGTTGCCACGTATGAAAACCACATGAGCTTCTTAGTAATAGATCTATAATAAATCAAGAACTCATAATCCTCCCACCTTGCTATGATGCATATGAAGGCCACAGCGAAGGAAGAGCACATTGCTAAGACGTCAGAAATCAAGAATGCCTGAAATGCAAACTTCTTAGACATGATGGGAAGTCCCACGCTTCCGGCATCATTACTGTATCCTCCAGGCAGGGTGAAGGCAGCAGCGAAGGTGATTGTCGAAATGAGGATCGCCACTAACGAAGTGTTGCTTGTGTATGTTTGAGTTAGTGACTTCGCATCCTTCGTTGATGCATCAAGTGCCTCTCGCTTAGCTCTGACATGAAGATTTTGAAGAATGCCGGCATCTCGTGGATTAGCTTTTGACATAAGCATGTTCACTTCATTCTACACGAACCCAAAGGATTAAAGTACACATAAATTAAGCCCACAATATTAGTATAAAGCTGATATGTTCTAGTATATAAATAGTAATGTCATTCATAAAAGTTATTTAGTACTAAAACATGTTGCAGAAAACTAGTCGGTTTTATTTGAATTGGTCACGAAATAATTACCTTAATGTAATATTTTTGTGGGACCTATTGCATGTACATATCATGTAAATAGCCTTCTTTTAAATAAAAGAAAATATATTGTCAAATAAAAGGAATATTAATGTCAAGAAGATATCAATTATACCCGGTCTCTGCACCAACACAATATCAAGAGCTAGTCAAGGCATTGAGGATGTGCACAACCAATTTATTGTAAAAAGAAAAGAATAAGAGCAATCAACGGAACATCTACATCATCAGCATCAATCACCAACTTTGGCAACCCTAGGGCAATACGAGAGGTTCTCCAACAACGATGCTGCCAGAACGGGAACAAGGCACGAACACTGCAGTCGTTGGTTCTAACCACTGAGGCTAGATCATGGATTTTCACCCTGAAGAGAATTTTGAGCAAACTCTAGGTAGTGCCTTCAACATGGGAACGCCTTGCCATTGCCAGGTTTAACCAATGAGTTTTTACACCTAGAGTTTGAGACTCGATATTCAAAGAGCGCCACCTAACCGAAGTTTGTCATCACCACTCAATCAATCATCGCACAACCAAACACATGCACGGTCCTGACGTGGACCTACCATGCAATACATGCTGCCGATTGGCATCTAGGGATGCCCGACATTGACACTGAGACCATGACGCCCAGAGTCCAAACAGCCTACGAAGAGCCGATTTAATTTAGGCCAGTCACATAAGAGCATCTCTAGCAGACCCCCCATCCCGCCGGCACGCAAAACGCGATCATAGTCATTAAAAACGGCTTTACGTGGGCCGCAGACGGTCGCAGACGCAGACTTCGCGATAACGGATCCGTAAAAAAGAATATTCGTGTATATTTTTTCCGTGTCTTCTTCTTCCTCTCGCCTGTGTTCATAGTCAGCTCCCGTCGTTCATGGTAGTCGCCGAATCGATCCAGGAGCTTGCTAGCTATTCCATGGCCGGCTGGATCGAGGAGCTTGCTAGCTACTCCCTCAACGTTCGTGGCCGGGTGGATCGAGGACCTTGCTAGCTAGCGTTCGTGGCCGGATGGATCAGAAGCTTGCTAGCTAGCTCGTTTGTGGCCGGGTAGTTGCTCGAGTCTCCAGCCACTCCTCCTGCGATCTACTCCGCAAGCCGACGCCGCAGCAGCGGTAAACGGCGAGTTTCCGGCGAGTTCCGTGGCGGAAGGTCACCGGAGCACGTGTGCGCACGGCGGAATTTCCTTGTCGCGTAGCGTTGACCGGTTTGCAGTTCCCTTTATATTTTGCCTCCAAATCTGCAAAATTAAGGGTTGTGGGGATGGATTCTCGGGGGCCTGCAAAATTTTTACGGGTTTGACCGCTGTTGTGGGGTCTATTCGGGACATTTTTTGGCACCACGAAACTGCAAACGCGAATTTTTACTGGTTTGACCGCTTTTGCGGGGTCTGCTAGAGATGCTCTAACGCACATCGGACAAGGGCCGAACCCATGGGTCAAGAAGAAGTAGGGTCGCTAGATCTGCCATCGCGAACGCCCTCCTTGATCATGCCGAGCACTCGGAAAATATATTGTAGTGGTATCTTCTACCCTATCTCGACCAAAAACATGAAACAATCGAAATGACGGGACATATTGAAACTGACAGCACCACTGGAATAAATTAACATCTAAAAGTTTAAATAAAATAAAAAACTAAAACACCTAAAACCGAGACTTTTTCACCTATCTCCCTACAAGTCATTTGGTAAACCAGATTTTTTTAAAAGATATTATTATTATTATAACAAATTCCAAAAATGTATGACCTAATTTGTAAAATGGAAAAATATTAGCCCGTCGGCACAGTTGCTGTTGGGGAAGTCCTCCGTCTTGCACACGCTGGCACAGTTGTTGTTGTTGACGCGGGTGCCGTCTTCGGCTTGGTGTAGGCCGAAGACAGCTCTTTGGTCAGGGCGAGGCCGAAATTTTTTTTTTTGCTCATCGGTCAGGCCGCGGCTGAAGCTAGTTTCTTCGGCCCAGAACGGCCACTTCTCGGCCCAAGCGTTCGGTCTAAGCGCGGCCGAAAAAAATGGTAAACTCTCCCTAGCGGTTGTCTTATACCAAGCTATGATCGAAGTTATCTTGGACCATTGTATTAGGGATTGATCGGTGGTGCAGATGGCCTGTATAAACCGAAATCCTCATGTTTTTATGCAGCCAAGTGGGCGAAAAGTGCTTTTGGAGGACGGGCTCCAGGAGCCCTTTATTTCTTTCATTGAAAATATTTTTTCTACACGCCTCAAACAATTCTGAAAAAAAAGTATACACACACGCAATATGTATATACGTACGAAATTTCATTAACATCTATTGTCATATGTGGTGTACAAAGAAAGACAAATACGTAGATTAAAATGGGCTCTCTTTTGTTGTATTTAGGCCAGAATTTTATCCCTTCTTTCCGTAGCCTAGAAATTATCGTATTATTTAGTGAAACTTTACAGATACATTGAAAACATGTATATGCATTTACGGAAAATTATTGATTTTTCTGAGACTTTTAAATAGTATTTCGATCTTAAACAAAAATCCGGGCTCCATGGAGCCTGTCTCCCAAATCACTGCACTGGCCAAGTGAGCCCTAGCTAGATCATTTACCACAGCCGCTGCCCGGCGCCTTCCACTCTAGTCGCATCATTAGGGCATCCACAATGTATGCCAAATACTATTGCCAAATTGACTTTTGGCTTTTGGCACCCCCATGACACATTGTGGAGACTAATGCCATAGCCAAAAAGATGGGAACCGAAGCTCCTTTGAGCATCGATGCCAAACTACATTGGGCAATAAAATACTATGCAAATCTCACTGAACTAGTACAAGCAAGATACGGTGAGCATAGATGTAACCATTTTCTATTGCATTTTATTCCGTACTAGGGTCATGCACACAAATTGAGAGCCATGCACATTGTGGAGAAATGCTCCATTTGACATTGGTGCCAAAAGTCTGGCCATGTATGAATTTGGCATCACCACGCTGTGGATGCCCTTACTGTTGCTCCTCGCAGACCTAAATTTACCACACGTTGTGGCCGCCGCCACTCTTCCATCACGTGGGCACCAACCTTCACTGCTCTGTCCAGAAACGTGCTGATCGCCCATCTCCAATCGAGAATTTAGCCCCCAAGGCAAAGGCCGCCTTGATCGACTGGAGATCGTTCCAAAAAGGCGAGCCCCTTGCCCTACCTTCAAAGAAATTCCCATTCGGGAAGTACTTGGCCCTAAGGAGATCAACCCACAATCCGGACGCCCCCTGGACAATTTTCCAGATCCACTTACACATCATCGCGATGTTAAGCAATCTCGAGTTGGTGATCCCCAGGCCCCCCAATTCCTTGGGTCGGCACACCCATGTCCATTTAACCATATGGTATTTGCGGTTCGGGCTAGTTCCTTCCCAAAAGAATTTAGCGCGGGGTGTGTCGAACTTTGCATGCACTCCGTCTGCAAGCAAAAACAGGCCCATAGAAAACATAGGCAAGGAAGAGAGGCTTGAGTTCGTGAGAACTAGCCTGGCCGCTTTTGAAAGGAATTTACCCCTCCAAGGGCACACCCTACCCCTCACCTTTGCACACAGAGGTTCCCAATCCTCTATCGTAGGCCTTTTGGTGTCAACTGGGAGGCCGAGGTATGTCAGCGGGAATTTGCCCACCTTACAGTTGAGCAAATCTGCAATGCGCCTACCCTACTCCGGCTCAACCCCCATCGTGAGCACCTCGTGATTTAGGAAAATTTATTTTGAGCCCGACATGAGCTCAAAACAAATAAGAATCGCCTTGACCGGCCAATGCCGTGGTGGTCTGGCGTAAATGTACATGTTATCTCGTGATATTGTAGATGCGTCACTCCCCCTGGAATGAGGTGGCCTACCAACCCTTTGATATGGCTAGCTGCGGCTGCTTTCCGAAGCATCGCGGACAGAGCATCCACAACAAAATTGAACAGGAGTGGGGACATCGGGTCACCCTGCCTGAGACCGCATTTGTTCCGGAAGAAATGCCCTATTTCTCTGTTCACCGAAACTGCAGTTTGGCCTCCCGACACCAGTTGCATAATTCGGTATACCCAAACCCCGGAAAAACCTCTACCGATAAGCACCTGCCGCAAGAAATCCCGCACCTGCCGCAAGAAAAACCTCCCATAAGGGAAAAACCCCTTATGGGAGGAATTCCGCGATTTGTACGACATCGCTGTGGATCCAGGCATGTCGGTGGCTGATGCGCTGCGATCGACCCCTCCGGAGATTCAGTTCAAACGAGAACTCCAGGGGCAAGAGCAGGCCAGCCTAGAGAGCCTGCGGCAGCTGATTGCACGGGTGGATCTTTCGGACCAAACGGACTCGGTGAGCTGGGCGCTCACCAGCTCTGGGAAGTTCTCGGTCAACTCTCTATACCGTAAGCTGTGCCTAGGGTCGTCGCAGCTTGTGGTTGCAGGGTTATGGAAAGCGCGGTTGCCACTAAAGATCAAATTATTCTTTTGGCAAATGTTCCGCGATAAGTTACCCACCTCCCTGAACGTGGCCAAACGCAATGGTCCGGCCAATGGGCCATGTGCGCTGTGCGGGGACCCAGAGGACGCGAATCACATTTTCTTTCGGTGCCCTTTAGCGCGGTTTGCGTGGAGCGCAGTGAGGTCCGTGGCTAGGGTCCATTGGGACCCTCGCTCGGCAGTAGAGCTTATTCACATTTTAGACGCGTTGCAAGGCCCAACGAAACGGGTAGTCTGGAGTTGTGTTGGGGCACTTCTTTGGTCCATGTGGCTAACTAGGAATAAACTCAAGATTGAGGGGACTTTGCCAACGCATCCGGCTAATATTCTCCTCAAATGCAATCTCCTTTTGCAGTAGTGGAGTCCGTTGGGGAGGCGCAAGGATGCTGATTTGATCAAGATCGCTCAACAACGAATACTGCAAGTGTACGTGGCGGCTAGGGAGCCGTGACTACGGTGGTCTCCGTGGTCTATTTTGCGTGCTTGACGAGCCTGCGCACTCTGTACGGGCTAAGCCTTGTAATGCGTCAGTAGTTCCTTAAACTTCATCCGAACTCTGTGTGTGGTCCGGTGTGGCTTTTGGTGCTGTAAGGCTTATTGGTGTTACTCTGCCGTTGGGGCTTTATTAGTTTAAAGCCGGACGCATCTGGCGTCTTCGTTCTAAAAAAAAAAACCATCGCTGCTCCTTGCGGCTCAACTCGCCTCTCTAGTCAACACCATTGCCTAGGTGGAGCGCGAACCTCGGAAAAGAAATAGTACGCCCTCCTTTCCACGTTAATCAATGATTTTACCTTTGTTCTAACCCAAATTACTCTTGAGCAAGTCTAGAGAAATGTATGCTAGTATCTACAACATCAAATACAGAAATATATTTCGTGATGAATCTAATGAAACTAGTTTTGTGTTATAGATGTTGACATATTTTTCTAGTGATTTTTCTACAGGCTTGGTCAAACTTGAAGAAGTTTGACTTCAGAAAAAGCTAGAACTTCAGTTAATTTGGAACAAAGAAAGTAGTGCGGAAAAGCCGCCCAAGCTTTGGGAAAGACGATATTTAGTTACACATATCAAATATATGCATATCAATAAATTTAAGAGTATTGTGTAATATGAAGTGTTACATATAAAAATAACAGCCTGGGGATTCTATTTGAGATGTGGTTAGTAGATTTGAAAAAAGTAAACTTGATTCATGCGAGTTAAAAGCCTAAAATTGTTTCTTCTTGTTTGTTTGTGTGAGCCAATACTAGCAGGGAGTTGTGCACTTGTGCCACATTGACTAAAAAATGTTTTGTATGCTACATTATAGACGATTATATGATTAGTTTGGTCGCATGGTAGAGGGAAGAGTTACAACAGAGTTAAATTCATTTTCCCCCATATTTGAAACACTGTTTATATGCATAATGGATATTATTTGTAACATAAATACGTACCCAATTTAAAGTCTTGGCATTCTTCATGACGCTGGACAGTTCCCAGGCTGCTGGATAACCACGGTTGTCAAGTAGTGTTGCATCTATATCCTCGTGAGACAGTAACGCAACAACAATTCTAGGGTTGCACTTTCTGACTGCGTGATGCAGAGCGGTATTTCCCATCTTGTCTTGCACGTTAACAAGCTTGCGAAGTGTTGGCGTCCTCAGGACAAACTCAACGAACTCCAGTTGATTAAACCATACAGCTGTATGAAGCAATGTCGAACCATCTGGTTCAAGATAAGGAGCATCGGGACAGTGTTCCAGAAGCTTTCGAGCAGCAGTAACCACACCTTGAAATGCCGCAACATTAAGGAGAGGAAAATCTCTGTTGCCTAATAAGTACCCTAGAGTTGAATCATTTTGCAGCATTACTTGTAAAATGTCAATCTTGTCGTATTGTACAGCATGTGCTATTGGAGTATTTTGTTCTATGTCAGCTTCTCTAGCCAATTCAGGGCGTTTCTTCATAATTATTTTGACAAAATCTGAAAAAAAATACATGTTAGCAGCGTGAAATTATATTCTAACAAACTGTAATTTGCAATCTAAGTATTATATGTCACACCTTGATCCCCATTTATAACTGCAGCGTGTAGACAATTGCCACCGTGTTGTCCCCCGGAAGAAGCAGACAAAGGATTTTGCATCAGTTTCTCAAAAACCTGTTTAAAATTTCTCATGACCGCAAAGTACATCGGTGACTCATTATGCTTGCCCACAGCTTGCGACAGCGCAGGCTCTGCTGCTATCAACTCCAGTGCAAGATCCTTGTGGCCGTTGCGAATGGCGTTGTGCAGTGCATTAAATCCATACCTGTCTTGCTGCAGGATTGCCTGTCTCAATCCTAGCATGGAGCAGTGTTGACCGAGGAGAAATGAAGCCAAAGAGATGTGGCCATATCTCACTGCGGTGATAAGTGGTGTCTCCTTGTCCAAGTTTACACTGATGAGGAGAGACTCTTCCAGTTCCAGCACGTCCTTGGAGAATCCCTCGTGACCATAAATGCAGGAAATGTGAAGACAGGTGTTTCCTTGCGGAGTTTTTCCAAGAAGGATATTTCGGTCCTGTGAAGCCATGACTTGCATTGACATGGAATCACCAGATTTCGCTGCTTTCAGGAGCTCTTTGTCCACCTGTTGCTGCTCTTGTCCTCTAGGTGAGCTACATGCTGATGATATATCTGTTGTCATATATCTTTTGGTTCGATTTACTGCAAGAAAGAGAAGTATGCAATGCATGATGCAACACATGTGAAGAAATACAATGACGATGTGAGTAGGCACTAATAGTGTCATAATGAAGGGTAAACTGGTCCACCATTCTATGTAAGAAAAAGGATCAATGCAAGAAAATTACATAAAACTAATGAAAATTGATATCCGAAGAAACGAGATCACTCTTTTCATGATGAGTTGCTATTAGACTAACCGCCGATATATGTAGTATGAGTTAAACAAGAAAGTTCGTAGAAACAGAGACTAAGAATAATCCCTAAAAGTTTGCACGAATCTTAAAGTTAATTAAAAAGGTCATCATATCATATTTACCTGCAGATTAAATGCATTGAATAGATTGATTTATACAGAAACCTATATTATCTTAAATGACTCAAGGGGTACCTTCTAATCTCCATATTTAATCTGCATTGGAATCTGTTAACTTTTCTAGGGGATGTACCGAAGCAAAGTTTGAAAGGAAGAATGAGCCAACTATAGCCAAAACAGGAAAAAAAGATGCATAATCTTCTTGGTTCAAATAGTACCGACGTACCTCACACAATAGAAAAGATACAGATTCAGTCGTTTTTCAGTTAATTTGTGTATATATCATTTCACGGGACAAGCTCGCCGGAGAAGATAGGTAGGGTGCAGATCCGACGAGCCAAACTAACAAACACAGCCTTCTCAATAAAAAAAAAACTAACAAACACAGGGGCATGTAAAGCTAATACTAGCTAGAAGCAGGGAAGAACTGTAACGCAACCAGCCTGGAGTGTCCTACCTTTACCGATTTCCCATCCGCCTAAACAGTGTCAGGAAACAGAGAAGAAAAGGCGCGGCTCCGGCGAGACTGAAGCGCTACAGGTGGACTCAGGAGCATTCTAACTCGATGGAACCACCAGGATGGCAGCAAGATCCAAACAATCCTTTGGCTAGTTTCATAATATGGCAGAAGGAGATTCCATAAAAAAATAAAACTAACAATCTATACTTGTACCTAATCTGTATCTATACCTATACCTATATAACTAATAATAAATGACTATTGCTTCTGCCGGTATGTCACCGAAATTGCCCCCAAAGTTACAAAATATTACTCACCAATATCACTTATAAGTGATAAAAAAACGTTTCACACAGTGAATTCCCGCCTTGGCCAGCCCATATAGTAAGAACCTTCTACACTGCGCTCAAATCGCCGGGACAGGATACAACGCGTCTGCTTGGGCCGGCCCATGTTCGGGCGGCCTGTTACTTAAATTTTGTTTTTCTTTTGTATCTTCTTTTTTTCGAATTTAAATAATTTGAGACTTCCAAAAAGTTTCTAAAATTAAACAGTTAGAATTTTGAAATAAATTTTAAAATCGTTAAGAAATGCTTGTTGATTTAGTAAACTTTCATTGTTTTTGAAAAATGCTCGCATATTCTAAAAATATTCTCAACTTTGAAAACAAAATTTTGGGAAATCAAAAAAAGTTCATGTATTAAAAACATTAACAACATTGAACAAAATTTTGCCAATTCAAAAAATATTCATGAACTAAAAAATATTATAAAATTCAAAAACTGTTCGTGACTTACAAAATAGTCTATTGATTCTTAAAATATTCGCTGATTGAAAACATGATCATACAATTCAACAATTTATGTTAAATCAAAAAAATGTTCGTGAATTTCAAAAAATGTTGCACCAAACAATTTCCAAAAAATGTTTGTCGATTTTAGAAATGTTCGCCTATTCAAGAAAACTATTTTAAAAAATGTTCGTACTGTTTAATTTTTTACAATGAGTTTATATTTTCTTGAATTCAGAATATGTTCATGATTTTAGTATAATGTTCAAAAATCTTTAAAAATGTCCATGAATTGAAAAATATTCATGATTTCAGATATGTTCACGATTTTAATTTTTTTTATGATTTTTAAAAATTGTTCACGATTTCACAAACATGAGAGTGATAGTGTATCTGAAAGATGCAGCAAAATGTGGTCATGGCAATTAGAGATTATAAAAAAACAGTTCTCCCGTTGCAATGCATGGGCCATTTTGCTAGTAATAATAAAGGGGCTATTGCTTCTGTCGGTACATCACCAAAATTGGCCCAAAGTTGTAAAATATTACCCGTTGATGCCACCTATAAGTGACAAAAAAACATTTCACACAGGGAAATCCCTGTCTGGGCTGGCCCATACAGTAGGTCCATCTAAGCTGCGCTCTTCGTGCTGGGAGAAGACACAAGGTGCTTGTTTGGGCCAGCCCATACCGAGGCGGCCTGCTTTTTGAAATTTGTTTTCCGTTTTCCATTTTCTCTATCTTAAATAGTTTGGGAACTAAAATCGAAAATAAAAATAAAAAAGTGAATTTCTAAATAAAATGTTTAATAATTCATAAATGATTGTGGATTCAGAAAATGTTTGCAATATGAAAACAAATGTTCTGAAAATAAGAAAAAGTTCATGATTTTTAAAAAATGTTCGTGTGCTAAAAAATGTTAATGAAATTAAACAAGCTTTCGCCAATTCAAAGAATGTTCATGTATTAAACAATATATATAGAAAAATAAAAAAAAAGTTCGTGACGTACAAAAAACTTTATTGATTCATAAAATGTTTGCGGATTCTAAAAATGATCATGCATTTCAAAAATATTTGCTAATAAAACAAATGTTCGTGATTTTATAAAATTGTTCTACCAATTTCCAAAAAATATGCCTTTGATTCTGGAAATGTTCGCCTATTCAAGAAAAATGTTTTAAAATATGTTCCCAATTTGAAACAAAAAAATTAAAGCAGCATAAAATATTTATGAATTCAATATTTTGATTATTTTAGAAAATGTTCGAAAATCAGCAAGAATGTTCACGAATTTAATAAATGTTTGCGATTTCAGATATGTTCACAAGTTTAAAAAAATGTTCATGGTTTTCAAAAATTGTTCATGATTTCACAAAAATGATAGTGATAGTGTATCTTGGTGATGCAACCAACTGTGGTAATGGCCATTGAAAATTATGAAAAAATGTTCTCCCTTTGCACGCACGGGCCGTTTTGCTATTAGAAGAAAAACTCCACAAACACAACAAAGTAGCCAGCGATGAAAGAACTCGCAAATTATAGCAAAAAAAAGGAATCGACCCTTTGGCACAATTAATCTCGTCGGCATAGAAGTATGTATACCTGGTCACACAAGGTAGATAAACGAATGCAGTCGCACGATGAAGGGAGCAGCTAGCCAGCAAACTACTCCCTCCGTCTCATAATATAAGAGCGTTTTTTACACAAGTGTCAAAAACGCTCTTATACTACGAGGGGGAGGAGTAATTAATACTCCATGCGGATGGCAAGAATTAAAGAGTCGGTAGTCAACGCACCAATTCAGTTATTGAGTTAATTTGTGTAGGTAGCATTTTATTAGCCATGTGATGGGAACCTTCAATCAATGCTAAACTTGACCTTGATCCAGACTCCATATATAAAACGCGGTCGAGCAGTCCTAATTTGTTTCCTTTTATTTTGTTTATATATTATAATGTATACTAGACCCCTGCGTCGTCTCCCTGGCGGCTCGGGGGAAAGAAGTGCCGCCGTCGCAACTTCTCGTCCTCCTCGTCCCAGTATGCCTCAAGGAAGGTGGCGGCTGGGCACTCGTCTCTATAGCGCGCGCGGATGTGCAGGTGCTCGGTGCGATGCGGCTCCTCTAACGAGAATGTATCCTGTGCAACCGAGCAACTCGTGCACCAGGTGCTCCGATGGAACAACAGCCCTTCGATGAAAAAGAGAGGGACAGGATGAGGAGCAAGGGGAGCTGCTGGTACTTTTTGCAAAACGGACCTTGAAGTGCAGGTAAATCGAGCGATTCGGCCTCCGAAATTCGGTTCGTCTATCCCCTTTTTCCCCTGTTCTGTTGTACCACTGCTCGGGGTCGCCAGCTGATCTAGGGTTAACCGAAAATTGGGCGAATCGACTCTCTCCCTCTCCCTCTCCGCTTCCGGCGTTGAAACACCAGCGCCAAGATCCAAATCATGATGTCCGGCGGCGGCTAGCTGTCATTGCATCTCTGTAGCGACACCGGCCTGTAGCTCTGTGGATCGACGGTACAACTGCATACGAGCGGACCGTCGTACTTGACAGCTCAAGGATCCAAGGTATGTACACCGAATTTGGTTGTCATGTTATTCATGTGCGGTCATATTGGTACGATGAACAAAGGAAAAGGGGAATAGACGAGCTGAGTTTGAAACCAGAGTACTGTTAGTTTATGTGCGAGATGCCGAGATGCAGCCGTAATTGAGAAGTTCTACCACTACTACGACTAGTGGAAAATAGATTAGGGATGTGTGTACATACAGCAGCAACCACCATAGACTCTCTTTGACCATATCACATGGTAAGAATGTGTCTGGTTAGCTAAGCAGGTTCAACAAACAACGACAGTACCATTTCCTTTCATTGGTAGTTCAACAGTAGGATTGTACTGTGAGAATGGAAAAAGAACGCTAACAATACAATCTAGTTGTTGGCAAGCACTCAAATTCAAGAAAACCAAATTGAATCTATTAAAGAAAGACAGCGTGTACAATTGGTAAATGCTATGAAATGTTCTGTTCCATCTTAAAATCGACATAGGTTCTCAGAGTTGAATCACATCTTTACTCTGAACTAGTAATGTTCCTGTGGAATTACTAGTTGTTTCTGTAATTGGTCGAATCATATCTATACCTAGGAATTCATCCATATACGGCAAGAGTTTGTAAATTACTAGTTGTTCTTGTACATGAACTAGTACTGTTCTATATGCTCGCGATATAGAATAATTATTTGAAGTCTGCATATTGTGTAAACTTGATATAGTGGATGCCAATCCATTTAAGTTCATTGGTGCTTCTATGTCATTTACGCACTTTGATTGTTCGAGTGCAAAATGGCTCGTATGTAAGTGACATGCCAAATATATGCAGCAAGTTATGTAATCTGATTAAAGAACCATTCCAATGCTTTTTGTTATAAGTTTACAGTTTATCTATGGTGGTGTACTGGAAACCTGGAAAAGCTAACAGTGGGTATAGCTCTATGAAATAACTGGATATCTACCAGATGTAGTGTGCAAAAATATTGTAAGATTTCCTGTTCTGGCTTTGAACGCTTACTTTTCTCTGCTTTTCAAGTGCAGTCTTACTCTGCTGTAGACTGTATGGGATGGCATGTGTCATCTTCGTTTATATATTTGTTTGACCGAGCTTCTGTTTTAAGCCGTGCATAGCAGTTGAGAAAATTGGCAAGATGTGCTCTTGTATCAGTTTATGTAACTGTTGTGTGGTGGCTCATTGCTATCTTTGGCAAAAAATGCAGAATTTTCATGGAATTTATTCTTGGGATAGTTGGAAAACTCAACAGTTATAACTCTATAATACTCCCTCCGTCCCAAAATAAGCGTTTCAAGCTTAGTAAATTTTGTACTAAGCTTGAGACGCTTATTTTGGGACTAAGTATGAGAGAAAATAACTTTAGAAATAACTGTTGTGATGTTCTTTTGTAACTGAACCAAAGACCTCAGAACACATTTTTTATTTTTGTCATTTTCTGCATTTGATGATTCCCTGTAAAGCATGCCAGTGTATGTATGAAACAACTGAATTTTGTGCGCCAGTTGTTTGTCAAGTTATATATTCAATCAATTTGTGATGCAATTTCCACATCATCTAGATCATTGATGTTCTATTGCTGCCCGGTCTGTTGATACTAGTGCCATGTTTTTTTTTGTAACTGTATCTACAAAATGAAATGGAGCACCAATCTACAATAATGCATCCGGAGTGTTGTTGGAGCATTTCACTACAGTACGGATTCAGATTCAAAGTGGACATGGCTCAACTAATATAGCTACGTGAAATGAGCTTGTCTTCTAGTGGTAGCAGCTCATGTGACCCGTTGAAAGAAAATACAGAAAAGATGGGAAATGTACTGTGAAAGAGCTTGCATAGAAATACACTTGGTACCGCTTTGCTCTTTCTTACGAAAACGAGGACCAATATACAAAAGTACCAGCAGCCCACCTTGGGGCAGAATCTTGCCCCCTTGTTCTTCATCCAACGGCCCACAAGTCCCTGGTGCATTAGTAGCACGAGTTCGGCCGTTGCACAGGATACTTTCCCTAGGCTGCTCCCTTGCGATGCATGCGTGTGTGCATGTCGCGCAGGTGGCGTTCTCGATGTCGGTCTGCTATGCACACGCATGTGCTGTGCGCGCAAGTCAAGGCCAGTTGTGGGTGCTGGGGTCGCATCTCTATGTGATGCTCCGGCTGTCGCCGTTGTCGACGGCTTCTGCCGCGCGGATGGAGTTCTCCGGTTGTCTCCTACGCTTATGAAAGTGAACATATGGAGTATGTATTTCATTAGCCATGTGGTGGGCTGGTGGCACATTAAATTGTAAATAAATTTGACCTGTTCCATCAAGCGCGGTTGTGGTCCTTGTATTTTTCGTATACATATTGCACAAATAATGTCCTAAACTATGTACCCATTTAGTAAGCTATAGTAAAACATACCGTTCTAGCATCAAAACTTGGCGGGCACCAGTTTATTAGTCGTCATGTGATGGAACCGTTAGTGCTACCAGAAAGCTATCGAGATCCACGATTAAAATCTTGACCTGCTGGATCAGACTTTGGCTCTCTCTTTTTTGCGGGAGAAACTTTTAATCTATTCATAATCAATCAAGGTGGTACAAAGAACACCAGAGGTAATGAAAATCACTACCAGGTACATGGATCACCTAGCGATGACTACCCCCAGGTCAGAGTCCTAGTTTATGTATGCTTCATTATAAAAACTTATCCCTCAAAGCTCAATGCGGCAATTAACTAGTTGGGTTTAGCCAGATCCAAATAATGAAATGGACAGCAACCCCTGGAATAAAGAAACTAGGTCCAGACAATGACTCGTTCATTAGCTGGATGGTAACATGCTCACACCAACTATTTTGGGTTTGCTGTTATATACACTACGCTTGACCTCAGGGGGATGTGTCTGTTTAACTCAGTAAACGCCTCATTCGCAAAGGAAAAAACGCTCAGTCAACGCCTCTTTCGCAAAGAAAGAAAGCTCAGTAAACCCAGGGACAGAGGAAAACAGAAGACAGGTTTCAAGCTTCAACTATCAATAATACAATTACTTTGATGGAAAAACTTGATAATGAACTTTCACCTAGTACTGCAGAGCTTGGCTCGATAATGAACTTTCAAGAGTAAGTGTTTTTTTGACTTGCTAATGAACTTTCAACCTGTACTGCAGAGCTTGGCTCAGGCAGTGCGGCGGTGGCAGGTTAGGTTTATGAATTGGGGGAAATGACTACGTATATAGCCACCAGATGTGGATTGGTGGGCAAGGAGCCGGTGGCGGGTTAGGTTTATGAATTGGGGGAAATGACTACGTATATAGCCACCAGATGTGGATCGGTGGGCAAGGAGCCGGTGGCTATGGGAGCAAGAACAGACGATGTGGTAGATATGAGTATGGGCAGAGCGGAGATGGATCTGATGTCTTCTTTTCTGAAGTCAGATGATCATTGCACATTGGCTGGATTGTAGTTTTTGTGGGTTTTTTTATGTGATTTATGTGTTCTTGTGCCTGATGCATGCAGCTTTGATGTTTGTTCATCCCTTTGTCTTGGATTTGGACGCATGCTTGCAGTGTTCAAGGTGTGAAGCCGAATTGCTGTGCACAATACTTCTCTAACCATGTTCTCTAAAAGACTAAAACCAAACATTGCAATTCCTACTTATTTACAGATCACATGTATAGACATATTACAAAGCAAGCAAAGAAAGTTCAGATCTTCTCATTCCATTTCCATTACCAGCGTAATTTGATTTCATTGACCTTTCAGCTGTAATTTTTTAACCTAACATCTAAAGTAGACTAGACCACTGTGTTGTAACATGAGACGGAAGAAAATACCGTAAAATCAAACTCACAATGGAAGAAACAAGCTAGCTGTGGCAAAACAAAGTGCATAAATATGGTGAAATAGTAGGTACTCACCTCACACAATAGCAGAGACGTAGTCGGAGGATGAAGAGAGAAGCAGCCCACTCACTAATGTTCCATACGTGAGCGATTCATTAATGCAATTGGCCAGCTGCTCCCGAGTCCAGGTCCTCGTTTTTGGTACTAATATATTGGGATGCCATGGAACTACTTGTACAAGTCCCTTGGCATCAGAAATAGACCTGTTCATGGCCAAATCAATAGTACACAGTGGAACTATATAGTAGGTTTGGAGCAGAAAAATCTACCATGCTTACATTACCAAGATTACACTAGTAGAAAAGGGGCCTATTGACCCGGTTGGTGAGGGCCTTTTTTTTAAAGGGGGGTTGGGGGGTTTTGGGGGTTAATTTAGGTGTTTCATATATTGTGTTAGCTAGCTAATTAATAGAGAGAAGTGTCCTCTCTTTTGTCCGTGCTTGGTCGACGCTACGTACTATACATACGTATAGAGATGACTAGCTAGACACGCTAGCTAGCTAGTAAGCAAACGAAGGAAACAGAAGATCGTCATGAACATATATGCATACGAGAGGAAGTGATATCGACCACCTCTCCTTCT
The DNA here is from genome assembly GCA_021605145.1 of Aegilops bicornis. Classification (NCBI taxonomy): domain Eukaryota; kingdom Viridiplantae; phylum Streptophyta; class Magnoliopsida; order Poales; family Poaceae; genus Aegilops; species Aegilops bicornis. The sequence continues at coordinate 2,376,297 of JAHIAL010000030.1, forward strand.
CCGAGAGATTGGTCGAACAACAAGTTCTCGTGATATCTATCCGACACTACCGGCTACATATATATAATAATTATCTTTTACAAAAATAATCTCCTAACATACGGATAGCGTGGTCCAAATAGTATTCTCCGTCTTCAGCGATCATGTGGTCAAGAAAGAATGCCGCCAATTCCTCTTGAATTGCTTGCATGCGATCTGGTGCTAGTAGTTCATCCCGCATCCGAAACATCTAATTTTAAGAATGGGGTCAATACATATATATATATATATATATATATATATATATATATATATATATATATATATATATATATATATATATATATATATATATATATATATATATAAATGAATGAAACTCAACACAAATGATGGTAATAAAATAAAATTGTGAATATTGTTATTTACGCACTTCATATTGTTTGTCAGAGTAGCCCCGATCACAGGTCGTGTGGCGGATGGACTCGCAAATGTAGTATCCACAGAAATCATTCCCTTGTTCCTGCCACAACCACTTTACAAGAAATAGAGGTCAATCAAACTGATAATTAGCAAGCATGTTAAATGGTATTGATGAAACTAGCGCTTGAATCACTAGGAGATGCGTGGAATATGCTACTATAGTACTTACTTTCGGGTGTCTAAATTGCAGCTTCTTCCGGCAGTCCCGAGCTTTTTGGTGAATTTTCTCCAAACCCTGCCATACAAAGAAAACAATTACTTGATATCAGAAATGAGCAAAGTTGCTGATATGGTGGATAATGATCGATTTAACTTACTTCTCGAGCATTTCAGTCATGTCCGCACACTCCTTGGGATCTTTTCGTCTCGAGTCTAAGACAGTTACTACTCCCTGCTCAAGCTTAATCTCTAGGAGAATATAGTGGTACCTGCATACGCATGCATAAATCATCAATATTACATCACTATAACCTGGACTAATAAGGGAAACCGAATATGCCACAAGACAGTAACACTCACTTGAAGTTGTAAGGAAAGACTATTATATCCTTGTGTTCATTTATTACCAACGATTGTAGCAAGTTGGCCTCGGTATTTTCGGCATGAAATTCAACCTCAGTTGCATCTATGAGATATGTGTTAATGAACCCAATGGAACCCACTTGTCTTTTCTTCAATTCGGCGATCTTCAATCTGCATAATATAGTGAGGATAATTATAAATACATGCAATGAGAGAGCTGAGTTATATAGAGAGACTTAATGACAGAAGTAGTACTACTTACAGACAGTAGCATGTGACCATTGCTTTATCGAGGGCCAATTGATTGAAAAACTGATAGAACTCCTCAAATGGAATAGGCAACAGTTCAATTCCAACGAGGACATGCTCCTTTTTAACTCTCACATACAAAGTACTCCTCCCCTCAGACTCTCTGCAGGTTTTCATGTACCAATCATGCAATCTTAGCATCATCGTTGATAGAGAGCTTTCATCTTTGTGAGAGGCTTCCCGTACTCGTATCTTTGTATCTGCACCTCCAAGAAATCATAATGTACATAGTCGGGCAGGTAATCTTCAGGATTGCCATAACCGGGCACCATCCTCGGATCGGCGATGTCGCTAGCAGGCACCTTGAGCGGGGGCACGATTGCCCGGCTTGTTCACCGAGCTGGGAAATTTGTTTCCCAGCTCGTCGTTCTTCATTCTTTGATCACTTTTAGTACTTCCCGACCTCTCCGCTTCGCAAATGCCTTTCCAATAATGCGCTCATAGTTGCCTTTCATGAGACTTGGGTGGTTTTGTCAGGCAGCGAGTGCGCCGCTTTCACCGGATCTACCTTCTCCTTCGGAGGTGGATGTCTCTTTGCTTTCAACCCTTCAAACCAGTCATGCACTTGATCTGCCGCGATCTTCGCGTTTTCCTCGTCGGTCCTCTCAGACGGTAACTTCTCTGTATTCTTGAGAAGGACCGAATCTGTATCTCCTCCCGCCTTTGGCTGTCTTGCTAGACGCCCGGCGAAAGCAGAGCAGGCGGATGTCTTCTTTCCTTGCTTACGAGGCGGAGGAGAAGGACTACGACGCGCCGGAGCAGCCGGAGCAGTGGTGGGTCTCTTCCGCCCTTGCTGACAAGGCGGAGAAGGAGGAGGCTGGCTGCTCAGGCGCGCCGGTGCAGGCGGAGAAGGAGGCGGAGTGCCGCCACGCGCCGGAGAAGGAGTCGGCCGAGTGCCCTGATCGTCACTCGCCGGAGGAGGAGGCGGTGGAGGAGGCGGAGTGCCCTGACTCGCCGGAGGAGGAGGAGGAGGCGGAGGCGTCCAGTTCGGAAGGTTGATGAGATCCTTCCGCCATAGGCATGGAGTCTTGAGCGAGAACCCACCGATACTCCCCTTCACCGTAGGGTGGTCAAGCCGGAGGTCCTCAAATCCCTCTGTTATTTCATCCACCATCACCTTAGCATATTCTTTTTCCGAATCGGCCGGCGGTGAAAAGTTGAGTCGGGTTTAGTAGGATAAACAGAGCCAACAGCCGCCTTGACCTTCAAATTGCTCCATTGCGCCATAAGGTGGCAATTTTGAGACTCCGTGATAGCATCCACGGGATAGTCTGGCGAGAGCCATCAAGGCATGCCCATTTGAAGCAGCTCGGTGGAAGCCACGCCGCTTCTCGGCCCGAGATGGCGGGGTAACCGGGGAAGCTTCGCAGGTCGTTCTGCGATCTCGCTTCTCGTTCCTCTTCTCGTTCCTCTAGCCCCATTACCCTTTCGTGCAGCGCTGCATTTGGCTCTCGCTTCCGCTTTCTTCCTCCTCTTATGGGTTTTGTAACCCCCTGCGTCAAAATCCAGCCTTCCACAAAGGGAGCTGGCGTGCCTCGTGTCCGTCCGGGGTGCTCAGATTCCCGAGGGCCATTGTGAGCTCGTCCTTCTCCTATGCAGAACGAACTTCCCTTGTTGCGCTGCTTCGATATATTGCTTTAGCCTCTTGACTGGTATGTCCAATTGCTCGTCCGTCAAATGCACTTCCCGACATGTGGTCCAAGGTTCCGCCAGCCCGAAGAACCAAGTCCGCAACGTTCGCCGATTCATTGTCTCTGGTTCGATCCCTTTATCAAGCGAGATCATTCTCAGCCTTGGCCCACTTAGGCCGGGCTATGAGGTAGCCACCGACCCGCATGGCGATGGTGAAGCTTCTTCTTCGCAGCATTTTGCTTGTTTGTCGCCGACATCTTTTACTCTTTTCCGATGTCCTGTGGGCCACAAATGCGGGCTAGTCATCTCTGATCTTCTCATATTTGCCCTTGAATTCTGGTGTCTCTTTTTTATCGACAAACTTATTCAGGTCTTTCTTCCAATGCCTGAATAGCTCTGCCATCTTCTTAAGAGCAAAAGACTTGATTAATGGCTCTATAACTGGCTTCTCCGGATCATCCTCTGGCGGTAGGGTGAAATTTGACTTCAGCTCAGTCCAAAGATCATTTTTCTGCAGATCATTGACATAAGACACCTCGGGCTCTTCGTTCTTAGGCTTATACCATTGCTGGATGCTGATCGGGATCTTGTCCCTAACCGTAACCCCCTTGACCGAGCAACAAATGCCTTCTTTGTCCGGATGGGTTCAATCGGTTGGCCGTCGCTTGGCGATTTCTATGATCTCAAACCTTTCATCCGAGCTCAACTTTTTCTTCGGGCCTCGTCTCTTTACCGAAGTTGTGCTCGATCCGGAGGGCTAGAAAAAGGAAGAAAGACGAGAGTTAATTAATATATGTACATACCAACACAATGAATGCATCAATTAGCTAGTCAACACAGGCTTAACTAATATATATACCTGGCCGGACTCAGTTCGGTGATCACCGGAGCAGTCCTCACGGTCTACTTCTTCACCCTCTCCTTCTTCCACCGGCATTGGGTCATCGGAGCCATCATAAGCATAGCCAGCTGCTTCTTCACCCTCTCCTTCCGGACCATCGGTGTCGTTGAGAAACATCATCGAGTTGACGGCATCACTTCCTTCATGATTATGTGCCTCAACAACGCTTCTTGTGCTTCGTCTCGGGCGGGGTGTCCATAGTTTCTACAAATATTTACAACATGGCAATTATTATTCAAACATGATGGAATATGGATATATTAGTGGCAAACGTAGAACTAGCTAGCTAATCACAATAAGGAATCATATTAATTAGTGGCCTCGGTATTTTGCTTCTCTAGGGTTTCGGTGGCCTCGACAACGCTTCAAGGGTTAGGGGTGGCCTCGAGAACGCTTCAAGGAGGGGTAATATCGGCCCCCACGTGTTGAAGCTATCGGAGGTATATCAACAACAACAACGACGACACTACATCTATGTCCCACAAGTGACATGGGCATCGACGCCAGCGTCACTTGTGGACGTGGGATGTAGTGTCCGACACCGACGACCACATGTATCTCACACCGACGATACTTGCTATTTAATTAGGGTTTCCTCTACCGCCGGGCGACCCTCGGCGACCCTCTCGCTCCCGATAAAAAAGAGGAAGAAGAAGAAAAAAAAAGAGAAGAAAGAATAGAGGAGAAGAACTCCTCTATTCTTTCTTCTCCTCTTTTTTTCTTCTTCCTCTTCTTTTATCAAGGGTCGAGGATCGCCGAGGGTCGAGGGTCAAGGGTCGAGGATCGCCGGCGGTCGAGGTCAAGGGGTCGAGATCGCCGGCGGTCGGAGGTTGCCTAGTGTCAAGAATTCAACAAAACCATGTCTTCATCATTAGGCGAAAATGTAGTGCATGATGGTGCGAAGCTCTCCAAAGTTATTTTGGAGCGGAGTCCCGAGATAGGATAATTAGCTTTTTGGTACAAAGTTCAGCAAGAACCTTCCTAATATCGTTATTTGGAAGGCTTTTGCTGAAATTGCATACAAAAGGCAAATTATCCTATCTCGACTCCATTCCGTAATCAACTTTGAGGACTTCGTACCATCATGCCCTGGTTACTCCGGCTAATGATGAAGCCACGGATTTCTTCAATACTTTGACACTAGGAAACCTCTCTCGACCTCGAACCCTCGGCGACCACAGGAACCTCGACCCCTAGACGACCTGGAACCCTTGACCCCGATCCCTCGACCCTATAGAACCCTCGAACCTCGACCACAGAAACCCTCGACCCTTGACCCCTTAACGGCCCTCGACCCTCTACCCTAGTTCCCGACCCTCGACCCTGGGCGATCCTCGACACCCTCGTTCCCGATAAAAATTAAGAAGAAGAAGAAGAACAAGAAAAAAGAGGAGAATAATAAAGTAATAGCTAGAGGAGAATATCTAAGAACAAAAAAGAAAAAAAAGAGCAGAAGACGAAAGGAATAGTGGAGAGGAAGAGAAAATAGAATTTTCTATTTTATCTTCCTCTCCACTATTCCTTTCTTCTTCTCTTTTTCGTCTTTTTCTTCTTCTTACTTATTTCTCCTCTTCTTTTCCTCTCCTCTTCTTCTTTCTTTCCTCTTCTTATTTTCTTCTTTCCTATCCTTCTTTTTCTAAAATTGTAACTTTTGCATATATAAAACTTTTCTAAAATTGTAACTTTCTATATATGAACAAAAAACTTTCTATCAACCAAAAAAACATTTTTAACATATATATTTAGCAAATTCTAGCCACATACATCACATACACATATACATTATAGCCACATACACATATACATCACATATGAACAAAAAAAATAAACTAATAAAAATAAAAATACATATTGCAACATATGAACAAAATCATATAGCCACATACATACACATACATTATATATATATGAAAAAATTAAACTAAAAATAAAACAGGGCAGGGCAGGGGCGCAGGCGGGCGCCCGGCAAGGCAGGCGAGGCAGGGCAAGGCGCATGAGCATGGCAGGTGCTCTGTGGGGCGGGCGGGCACGGCGGCGTCGAGCGCTGGGAGCGGCGCCAGCTGGGCAGATGGCGAGGCGGGCGACGGCGCCGGGCGTCGAAGGCGTCGGGCGTGGCGCGGGCGACGACGTGGCTCGAGGCGGACGGCGTCGTCGTGGGCTTGGCGGCACGGGCGACGGCGACGGCGGGCGGGCAGCCCGGCGTCGAGGAGGTCCGCGGCATCATCGGTAACAATGGCGATGAAATCTGAAAAACGCTAAGTGCTGGCTTATAGAAAGGTTTTCACCCGGTTCGTGGCACAAACCGACTAATGCCTATTTAGTCCCGGTTGGTGCCACCAACCGACCAAAGGCCTCTTTCAAGAGCCCAAAGGGCGGGAAGCGGCGACCTTTGGTCGGTTAGTGGCACCAACCGACGTGAGGCATTAGTCCCGGATCGTAGCACCAACCGGGTCTAATCACCTTAGCCCGGGTTGGTGCCACCAACCGGGACCAAACGCTGTGCTGCCCGAACCCAAATATTTAGTCCCACCTCGCTAGTTGAGAGGGAGGCGCTTTTGTTTATAAGGTGCGGTGCGCCTTCCCTCTCGAGCTCCTCTTTAAGGTGCTTCGGGCCTAACACTGCAATCTGTGCCTGTGGGCCTATTGGGCCTCCTGCGGGCCTGAATCCTGGCCCATGATAGGGTTTCTAGTCGTATTCAGGCCGTGGGGGCCTAGTAGGCAGCACTTTTTTTTTTGTTTTTTTGTTTTATTTGTTGCTTTATTTAGTTTATTTTGTTTCTATTTACAACAAAATACTTATTGTTGCATTATTTATTTTTTTCCAGTTTTTTTTTTGTTTTCTGCATTATTTATTTTCTTTTGTTTTTTGCTTTATTTTTTAATTCTTTTTTGCTTTTAGTTTTAGAAAAATTATAAACTTTCTGTTAGTTCCATTAGTTTTCAAATTTGAAAACACTTTTTGTTTTCTTTGTTGCTTTATTCATTTTATTATGTTTCTACTTACAACAAAATACTTATTGTTGCTATTTTTATTTTTTTTCGAGTTTTTTGTTTTGTTTTCTGCATTATTTATTTTCTTTTGTTTTTTGCTTTATTTTTTAATTCTTTTTGCTTTTAGTTTTAGAAGATAAACTTTCTGTTAGTGCCATTAGTTTTCAAACTTGAAAACACTTTTTTTGTTTTCTTTGTTGCTTTATTCATTTTATTTTGTTTCTACTTACAATAAAATACTTATTGTTGCTATTTTTATTTTTTTTCCAGTTTTTTGTTTTGTTTTCTGCATTAATTATTTTCTTTTGGTTTTTGCTTTATTTTTAATTCTTTTTTGCTTTTAGGTCAAGCAAAATTATAAACTTTCTGTTAGTGCCATTAGTTTTAGACTTTCTGTTTGGGCCATTAGTTTTCAAATTTGAATAGTTAAAATTTAAATTCTTTGAAATTCATAGTTTTCAAATGAACTACGAAAAAGTTGGCATAGCATGTGCATGTACAAAGCGGACAATGGTATCATACTCGTCTGTTACAAAGTTGACATGGTATCATCATAATAGTTATGGAGAAAGTCTTCATTTTTCTTCACTTGTGTCATTTGCTTATTCTTGTAGTAACCATGGATAATCTTCATCATTTATCGGGATGCTTGGGTCAGCCTTGACTTTGAAGGGAGGAATTTCATGAAACTTTTCATACTCTTGAGACATGTCTCGTCTTGCCCTCCACTCCCGGGATGTCCCTTTTTCCTGAAAGAACTATGTGGGCGCTTTGGCTCATCGTATGATGTATTCGCTTTCTTATCTTTTCTTTTCCTCGATGCAGTAGACATGTCCTTCACAGAGATAACCTGTGCCACATCATTGGCTAGGATTTAACGGTTCGTCAGTGTACCTAAGATTTTTCAGATCCACTGTTGTCATTCCGTCTTGTGGGTCTACCTGCATCTCCCGCCTCTGACAGATTGACCCACTTGCACTTAAACAAAGGGACCTTAAAATCTACTCAGTAGTCAAGTTCCCATATGTCTACTATGTAACCATAATATGTGTCCTTTCACATCGGGTGCTGCATCAAAGCGGACACCGTTGTTTTGGTTGGTGCTATTTTGATCTTGGTCAATCGTGTAAAATGTATTCCTATTTATCTCGTATCCTTTCCAAATCATTACAGTCAAAGATGGTCCCCTGGACAACAAGTACAGCTCAGCACAAACAGTGTTGTCACCTCTGAGACGTGTTTCCAACCAACTGCTGAAAGTCCTGATGTGTTCACATGTAATCCGATCGTCGCCTTGCTCCGGTGTTTGGGCGCAGATCGTTCTTGTGTTCATCGACATACGGGGTCACCAAGGTAGAGTTACAGTAGAATTGTGTAGTGTGCTTGAGACCAAGAATATCCGTCCCTGCATATTATTGAGTCCCTTCCAAGCGTGCCTTTTCGGTCGATCTCCCCTCATACCGCGATTTAGGGAGACCTATCTTCTTAAGGCCAGGAATGAAGTCAACACAAAACCCGATGACATCCTCTGTTTGATGGCCCATGGAGATGCTTTCTTCTGGCCTAGCGTGGTTACCAACATATTTCTTTAGGACTCCCATGAACCTCTCAAAGGGGTACCTAGTGTGTAGAAATACGGGCCCCAGAATGACAATCTCGCCGACTAGATGAACTAGGGCGTGCGCCATGATATTGAAGAAGGATGGTGGGAACACCAGCTCGAAACCGACAAGACATTGCGCCCACATCACTCCTTAAGCGTTAGTACGATTTACGGATCGATCACCTTACGAGATATTGCATTGAGGAATGCACATAGCTTCACAATGGCTAATCGGACGTTTTTCGGTAGAAGCCCCTCGATGCAACCGGAAGCAGCTTGCGTCATAATCACGTGGCAGTCATGAGACTTTAGGTTCTGGAACTTTTCTCTGGCATATTTATTATTCCCTTTATATTCCACGAGAAGCCGGTCGGGACCTTCATCTTGAGCAGGCATTCAAAGAAGATTTCTTTCTCTTCTTCGTAAGAGCGTGGTAGCAGGACCTTCATCTTTGCTTGGAGGCATGCCCTCTTTTTCGTGCAAGCATTGCAGGTCCTCCGTGCCTCAGTTGTATCTTTTGTCTTCCCATACACGCCCAAGAAGCCTAGAAGGTTCACGCAAAGGTTCTTCGTCACGTGCATCACGTCGATCGAAGAGCGGACCTCTATGTCTTTCCGGTAGGGTAGGTCCCAAAATATAGATTTCTTCTTCCACATGGGTGCGTGATCTGCCGGCGTCATTCGAACAGCTAGTCCGCGGGACCCTTTCCAAAGATTACGTGTAAATCATTGACCATAGCAAATGCGTGATCACCGGCACGCATGGTGGGCTTCTTCGGTGATCTTCCTCGCCTTTGAAATGCTTGCCTTTCTTTGACATTGATGGTTGGTCGGAAGAAATCGATTTACGGCCTGTGTACACATTCTTCCTGCAGCTTCCGGTATATACTATCGGTGTCAAGTAAACAGTGCGTGCATGCGTGGTATCCCTTGTTTGTCTGTCACGAAGGTTATCGAGAGCGGGCCAATCGTTGATCGTCATGAACAGCAATGCCTTTAGGTGAAATTCCTCCTTTTGTGCTCATCCCACGTCGTACACCGTTTCCATTCCACAGCTGTAAAAAGTTCTTCAACTAATGGCCTTAGGTACACATCAATGTCGTTGCGGGGTTGCTTAGGGCCTTGGATGAGAACCGACATCATAATGAACTTCCGCTTCATGCACATCCAAGGAGGAAGGTTATACATACATAGAGTCACGGGCCAGTGCCGTGATTGCTGCTCTGCTCCCGAAAGGATTAATGCCATCCGCGCTTAAAGCAAACCATACGTTCCTTGGGTCCTTTGCAAACTCATCCCAGTACTTTCTCTCGATTTTTCTCCCACTGCGACCCGTGTTGGGTGCTCTCAACTTCCGTCTTTCTTACGGTCCTCACTATGCCATCGCATCAACTTGGCATGCTCTTCGTTTCGAGCAGACGTTTCAACCGTGGTATTATAGGAGCATACCACATCACCTTCGCAGAACCCTCTTCCGGTAGGCTCGCCGTCAACATCACCGAGGTCATCTCGTCGATCTTATATCAAGCAATGCACCGCGACATAAGGCATGCGTTAAGATCCTTGTACGCACCGTGGTAGAGGATGCAGTCATTAGGGCATGCATGTATCTTCTACACCTCCAATCTTAGAGGGCATACGACCTTCTTTGCTGCGTATGTACTGTCGGGCAATTCGTTATCCTTTGGAAGCTTCTTCTTCATTTTTGTCAGTAGCTTCTCAAATCCTTTGTCAGCACAGCATTATCTGCCTTCCACTGCAGCAAGTCCAGTACGGTACCGAGCTATGTGTTGTCATCTTCGCACATGGGGGACAACCCTTTAGTGAGATCCTCTAACATGCGATCGAACGTCAGCTTCTCCTTTTGACTTTTAGCATTGCGTCCTTGCATCGACAATGACCCGACGGAGATCATCATCATCGGGCACATCGTCTGGTTCCTCTTGATCTTCAGCAGCTTACGCCCGTTGCAGCACTATCGTGCACATCGCCCTGCTTCCTCTTGATGTTCAAGAGCATCACCGTATTCAGGGGCACATAGTTGTCATCGTACTCTTCTTCTTCGCCGTCTTCCATCATAACCCCTATTTCTCTGTGCCTCGTCCAAACATTATAGTGTGGCATGAAACCCTTGTAAAGTAGGTGGGTGTGAAGGATTTTCCGGTCAGAGTAAGACTTCGTATTCCCACATATAGGGCATGGACAACACATAAAACCATTCTGCTTGTTTGCCTCAGCCACTTGAGAAAATCATGCACGCCCTTAGTGTACTCGGAGGTGTGTCATCATCGTACATCCATTGCCGGTTCATTTATGCGTGCATTATATATAATTAAGTGTGTCAAAAATCATTACAGAACATCATGAATAGATAATTAAGTGACCAAATTAATAGAAGTTCATCATCACATAAAAACCAAAGTACATACATAGTTCTCATCTAACAACATAAAGCTCTGCAGAGCATCTAAATTAATTAAACCATACATTGAAACTATGTAAAATATTTCAATGCGAAAACAAATGCGATCATAATCGCAACTAAGGTAACAACTGATCCAACGGCATAATGATACCAAGCCTCGGTATGAATGGCATATTTTCTAATCTTTCTAATCTTCAAGCACATTGCATCCATCTTGATCTTGTGATCATCGACGACATCCGCAACATGCAACTCCAATATCATCTTCTCCTCCTCAAGTTTTTTTATTTTTTCTTCTTCAACTAAATTTAACCTCTCGACAATAGGGTCGGTTGGAATTTCCGGTTCAACAACCTCCTAGATAAATAAAATCTATGTCACGTTGGTCGGCATAATTTTCTTAAACAATAAATGAACCAATAGTTATGAAAGATAATATATACCACATCTGAATCATAGACAGGACGAGGGCCGATGGGGGCGGATACCAAAACCATCGGTAAGTAAATAATACAAGTATCTATCTAAACATACAAGTAAGAATATTTTTCCTTTCAGAAAGAAGATAAGAACAAGAGGCTCACCACGGTGGTGCCGGCGATGAGATCGGCGCGGGTGATCGACGGCGATGAAGATGGGGACGGGGCGTGACGGACCGCTAAACCTAGATAAATATTGAGGAAAATGGAGCTTGGCGGTCGAGCTTGGAGAGGAGAAAACTTAAGTAGTGTGGCTCGGGCATTCCATCGAACACCTTGTGTGCATAGGAGGTGAGCTAGAGCACCACCAAGCCCTCTCCCCCTCGGCCAGAAAAAGCAGGCAGTGTGCTCTACTCTTGCGTGAGGGGCTATATATAGGCATCATTAGCCCCGGTTGGTGGCATGAACCCGGGACTAAAGGGAAGCCTTTGGTCCCGTTCATGCCACCAACCAATAGTAATGGGCCAGGAGCCATATGCCCATTGGTCCCGGTTCGTCCACCAACCGGGACCAAAAGGTCCGGACGAACCGGGACCAATGGCCCACGTGGCCCGGCCGGCCCCTGGGCTCACGAATCGGCAAATAGCTCCATTGGTCCGGTTCTGGATTGAACCGGACTAATGGGCTGAACTGGCCTGGGTCATTGCCCCTTTTCTACTAGTGTTAATGGAAATGTTATTATCCAATAAAATTACAACATATTATACATCACCCACAATTGGCAATTTGGCATAGCAGGGACCAAATCCAAGCTACCTACAGCTGCAACGTTCGTCGAAGATTTATTAGATGCTTCACTTCACTGTACAGATTAATATGAACCACTAGGGTCAGGTTGAGGGAACATAAGCTACGGATGGATGAGGAGTTCGAGATGGAACTCTCAGTGTCTACCAAGTACACGACCCACTACTTATTTGTTCTTGTCCAGTTTGCCGAACTCAGAATTTACTCGATGAGGGCCGTCTAAACCGTGACGCAGCCAAACTGCATCAACCCAAGTGGTTTTTTTGTCTATTGCTTAATGCCTATTCCCTGCATCAGCAGCCTGTGAATGATAAAACCCGTGGTGATACATCAGCACGGATGCTATTTTGCTGTTCTCTACAGAGTACAAATGATAATAGTAAACAGCTATCAGTGTACCAGGGGGATGATATGGTGTACTTACCGCAAAGCATGGGGAGTGGCGGGTGCCAGATGCCGATGCAAGGGGAGATGTTGTTAATCGGGGAGGGGCACCTCACTTTGCACGCGGATCTTGATTCTTTGACCGGCTTCGGGAATAACTTTGATTGGTGGTGCCTTCACTTTGTGGTATCAAATGACGCGGCCGGTGGTGATGACATTCTTGTGGATGATGTGTCTATCTGTGCACAATGAAATTGCAGGATGAACCCCTGCATACAGTACAAGCAGAACTCTCTATAACTGGTATAAAAAAGGAATCTGCAGCAAAGAGTTTGCTCTTGAGGAAGCACACTAGGCAGGGTCATAATTTGCTACATCATATGTCATGAACTGCTCTGCAGTAGGCATTAGACATTCCTTTCGCTTAGTGGTCAGGTTATCTGTAGTTTAAAACTCCTTGAAGTTTGACAAATTTGTGAACCAAATCAGCAAAACAAAGTGTAGGTCCAACATCTTTAGAGCAGAAAACTAAATCATGAGTACATTACCAAGATTATTGGAAGGTTAGGCCATACAGGATATTACAATTCAAGTTCCCATGATATTATAGCTCGTAAAACCTGCTGCCAGCCTCCCATCATACAGACATAACAGTTCATCTCGACACTCAGTTGATTAAAACAAATTGGTGGAAATTTAGGTAAAATACTCGATACATACGGAGAACATTATTGCAGCAACATTAACAGAGTTACTCTTCACTACTGGAATTCTGTGCTACGCCGAGTGCCACGGACACTCGGCAAAGGGCCGAAAACCGCCGACAAAGCATTTGCCGAGTGTCACCCTCCGCAAAAGCCACCCGGCGTACACCTCTTCGGCAAACAGGAGTTTGCCGAGAGCCAGAACGCGGGCACTCGGCAAACACTTTACCAAGAGTCAAACAGTACCACTCGGCAAAATAAAGTAGCTAACGATAGCAGACGGTGACGGCAGTTCCTGACACGTAGGACCAGGGGGAGCAGGCCGAGGGCCATCTTTGCCGAGTGCCCCTCTTGGCAAAGCCAGCCAGTAGGTGGCTGACACGTGTCAGCTCCTGACACGTGGGACCAGGCGAACAGGCCGAGGGCCATCTTTGTCGAGTGCACCTCTCGGCAAAGACAGCCAGTAGGTGGCTGACACATGTCAGCTCCTGACACGTGGGACCAGGCGAACAGGCCGAGGGCCATCTTTGCCGAGTGCACCTCTCGGTAAAGACAGCCAGTAGGTGGCTGACACGTGTCAGCTCCTGACACATGGGACCAGGCGAACAGGCCGAGGGCCTTCTTTGCCAAGCGCCACTCGGCAAAGCCAGCCCGGTGGGTGGCGACGCGTGTCGACTCGACACGTGGGACCAGGCGAACAGGCCGAGGGCCATCTTTGCCGAGTGCACCTCTCGGCAAAGCCAGCCAGTAGGTGGCCGACACGTGTCAGCTCCTGACACGTGGGACCAGGCGAACAGGCCGAGGGCCATATTTGCCGAGTGCCACTCTCGGCAAAGAGTGCCAACTTTGCCGAGGGTGGCTCTCGGCAAACTCTATATTTGCCGAGTGCCACTCTCGGCAAACTCAGCCAATAGGGGAGGGCCACGTCACTTCTTCTAAAAGCCGTGAAAATAGTTTGCCGAGAGCCACCGTCGGCAATTCTTTTTCCTTACCCGAGAGTCCTCTCGGTAAAGTTGCCAGGAGGGCTACAGGTTATTATCCTTTACCAAGAGGCCTCTCGGTAAAGGTGCCGGAGGACTACAGTTATTATCCTTTACCGAGAGGCCTCTCGGTAAAGGGTGCTCTGGTCCAGTTTCACAGTCATTGCCTAGAGCAGCCCTCGGCAATGGTGTGCCCAGAGCCTTTTTCCCTGTTTACTTTCTTTCCTGCGTGAAACATATACAGCAGCTGACATATAGTTCATCACACATAGAACATGTCACATATAGGCATCATTTAACAAAAGAAGCAATGATTGATTCTGAAAACATTCCACATAAAAGCAATAGTGCATCAAAGCAATAGACCACAAGTTTACAAGTCTCAAGATGCAAGAGTTCTCAACATACAAGGAACAGTTTCAAACATAACATGAAGTTCATGCGATTTTGGAGATCGGAGTGATAACATCGATATTAGAAGGCATCATTCCGTTTGCTGCCCCAACTCCATCAACCGGAGTGATAACATCAACATTAGAAGGCATCATTCCCTTTGCTGCGCCAACTCCACCAACTTGAGGTGGAACTACCAGAACATTGTTCGACCCTTGTGATGGGTTGAGCTGTGATGGATTGACCCAATAGTGAGATGAATGCATATGGTAATGCCGAAAATGGTGATAGAAATAGTTTGAACAAAACTCACAATGTTCCACTCTGGCGTCAGTGGCATATCTGGCACTGGTTGGCCTTGCATGGAATAAAGATTGGCCACCATATGTTGTAAAGACTTCACTAGATCATCTTGTGCCTTCACTTGGCCGGTTTTCATCTCGTTCTTTCTCGGTGTCAATCAGTCGAGTCTACAATATGGCAATGCAAATGTCATTCATGTTGAAATGCAAATATCCTCAATAATGAAGAAGGATCAATGAAGAAGGACCATGAAGGATCAACGAAGAAGCACTGACCTGAATATCCTCAATAATGCTCACGGAATGTGGTATGTGACGCTCTACGGTAGGAGTAGAGCCAGTACTCATAGCACGGAGCGTGTTGACTCTCGGAAGGGAGGAGGTTATGACAGAATCGAGGTGAACCACCATCTGCCCATTCGGTCTACCGTCTGCCGCGGCAATGGCCACAAGAGGGTCAGACGGTAGCACGTGAGGATCAGCGTCAGGCCCGTACGTCTCCTTCAATTTTTTGGTGTAGTTCTCTCCATCTGACCGGGCTTTAGAGCTGATCCAGTCCCTCTCTGTGTGGAGAGGGTCCTTGTCCTTGTCGTCTTTGGTACGTTTGATGGTCCATGCCTCGAAGTAAGTGATATCCTTGCCAGTGTCTTCTTTCTGCAAAAGAAAACGATCCAAAAAATCAAGGGAATGCTCACAAATGAAAGAGAACATGATGAAAAGAAAAGGATGTGGTTGCCTACATGTTTTGAGGCGACACACAGGATGGTGAGGTTGCCTTGACGGTGTCCTCGACCCCCCATCAACTTGCGCCATTCAGATATTACTTTGTGTTCATCCTGCCACCCTGGATCTGTCCACCGTTCGACGATCTTCTCCCAGCACGGACGTTTGTTAGCGCACCATAGAGGAATCACCTGTAAATTAAACAAATACATCTTAGTAAGGATTCTAATTTTGCCGTAGTGTAGGAAATAGCAAGCATCCATCGTCACTTGCCTTGAAGTAATTGTCCCGTGAAAGATGCGTCCCTCGAGCCTCCGGTTTGGAAATCCTATGGTTGAGATTGTCCGTGTGATACTTGACCACTAACCCGACGCGCTCCTCATAGTGCATGTCGTGGACTAGTTTCTTGGCAATATTCTCAACCACCACATTTGCACGATCCTTCTGACCCTCAACGCATGTATAGAAATCCTACAAACATGCATACATGTGAAAAGGGTTAAATCATGACTATGGCAAATTTAAACCTTTTGGTATTGACATTTAGGTGTTTGAAAGGACTTACCCAGAAATCGTTGACCACTCGCATGGCTCTGTTATCAAAAACCCTCTGATGCATATCCAGGAAATCTGGTGCAAGTTTGTAGTGATCCCATGACCAAGCTGGCTCAATAATATCGTTCGGCAAAGTGACCAGTCCAGGATAATTTAACCTACAAAGACCCCCAATGATGCCACTCGGTGACCGTGGCAGACGCCTCTCACCACCTTTTACTAAGCTTATGTATTTCGAAGAGTGAAGTCATATTATATGCGAGGAAATGACAAAAGGTACAATTTATATGGGATGAGTCGAGATAACCACTTACTTCTCTCCCATTGGTTTAATCAACACGTCTCTATGCACATATGGACATCTTGGAAGCTTTGAAGGACCACACAGCCACACTTTCCCTCTGGAGGTAGTGCTGATAGTCGAACCGCTCACCTCGTGGTGCTCTGTCACCCGTGAGGGTCCATCCCCACCCTCAGAAACCTGACGAACAACCAGCCTCCTCTCGGCGGCGGCGTCCTCCACCACCTCCTCCTCCTCATCCTCCACCACCTCCTCCGCAAAATCCTCCTCGTCCTCCTCCTCACACGCCTCATCCCCATCCTCTGTTTCCTCCTCCTGAGCACGGTGAAGCACTGCATCAGAGGGTCGAGGAGAAGAAAGAGGTGCTCTACTCCGGGCTGCTTTACGTACTCCTTGTCCGCCTACTCCTCCTGCCTCACCTACTCCCCCTCCTCGTCCGCCTCCTCGTCCGCCTCCTCCTCCTGCCTCACCTACTCCCCCTCCTTGTCCGCCTCCTCCTTCTGCCTCACCTACTCCCCCTCCTCGTCCGCCTCCTCCTCCTGCCTCACCTACTCCCCCTCCTCGTCCACCTCCTACTCCTCCCCTGCGTGGTACTCAACCTTGTTTCACACGTTTTGCTGGACGGTGTCTAGACCCGCCAATCCTTTGGCCTTCTTGGCAGTTGTGGAAACCAATGAAGGAGCGGCCACCGCTTTCACCGGTCGAGCAGGTTGATCATTGTACAGATCATTCACTTTTTTCAAACTTTCCTTTGGAATCTTCTTGCTACTTGTCATGTTTCAATCACCTGATACGAAGAAGAACAAACCAGTTAGTACAGATGATACAACTTGATGTAAATACAATAAATATATCACATATGAAGAATAAATGGAATTGTCACAATAATACATATAGTTGTTACACACACAAATACATAGAGTTGTTGCACACACGAATACATAGAGTTGTTACACACACACGAATACATAGAGTTGTTACACAGACGAATACATAGACTTGTGACACACATACATAGAGTTCTCACACGATTACATGGAGTTGTTAGAAATAAGGGTCAATATTGGGTGCAACATTTGGATCAGGGCTTTCATCATTGTTATCACGCCCGTTCATACATTCATCCTCGAAGTCTTCAGGGGGGCCCTCATCCTCATCTAGCCCCATGTGCCATCGCATAAGTAATGCCAAATCTCGAGGGTCAGAAACATCCTCGTATTCGTCCTCTGCATTATCTACTTCCATGTCATCCATGGCCTCATGTTCCATAGCATCATGTTTGTGATGCACGCAATCATCTTCCTTTGCATCATCTTCGTCTTCGTCAGTGTCTGCTTCTTGAAAGAACTCTCCCTCGTATGTGTTAGGGTTTATATGGTAATCGTCCTTGTTTGGGGTAGGTACCTTGATACGCGGGGGTACCTTGTACACGACATCCCACTTCAAGAGATCGATATACTCCATAGATGTGCACGCGTATGGGAGAAAAAATACATGTATAGCTTGTTGAGCCATAATATAGACATCATTTCCTGCATATTTCGATGCTCGTTCAACTTTGACAAAGCCAATACTAGGGGTTCGTCTCACTTTCTCAGGATTGTGCCAGCTGCATCTAAATACGATGGGCTTCACTCCTTGTAAACCACAATACTTCAACTCATAAATTTCTTCGATGGTTCCATAGTAGTGACGTCCATCTGTCCCTAGACAATAGACCGCACTATTTATTGACCTTCGGTTGGGCCTCTCACGCGTGTGTTTATCAGTGTGGAAGCGATACCCATTCATGTCGTAAGCCTTAAATGACTTGGCCTCAGATTCAAAACCTTTGGCTACTTCTCTCACTTTGGCGTCCATATCAACCTCCCTCGACATGCCTACAAGATTAATAGGAAATTGTCTGGTTCATTAGTGGAAGCATTATAGGCAAGTAAGATCAACTTGAAGTAACATAAAGTTAGAAAAGTTACTTTTCTTGAGAACCAAGAAATGAAACCGCCATCAGCATTGGTATCTTCAAGAAGGTCTGTTGATTCTTCGTCGCTAGGAGGCCATGGTAGCTTCGTAATTAGATTACGGAATTCCCTAGCAATGGGAAGAATTCGAGTTAGAACTCAAGACTAGTGAGTAGTGTCGATAAAGGTGTTCTACACTTACTTTATGTATGGTTGCACTTCTTCCATGTTGGTCAAGACACAGATCATAATAGTCGACAACTCAGTAGGTGAAAAGTTCTTGGGCTTCGGTCCACTTGCTTTGCCACCTTGGCCCTCGAAGAGGCTAAGGTCGGAAACATTACTGGTGGGTTCTTCATTGTAACGAGGAGCTGGATTCAACCTAGTCGGAATACTGTCATGATAGTACTTTGTCGTGGTCGTGGCCACCTCCTCGTTCAGGTATGCCTCGGCTATGGAGGCTTCAATGCGGGCTTTATTCTTACATTTCCCACAAAGATGCTTGAACTCCCGTTCAGGTGGATACTGCCATCGGAACTGCACAGGTCCTCCCATTCTAGCCTCATACACGAGATGTAAGATCATATGTTGCATCGGATTAAAGAAACCTGGCAGAAATATCATCTCTAACTTTCATAGCAACTCAGGTGCTTGTTCCTCCAACTTTGCAACCACTTCATAATCTAGTTCTTTGGCACAAAGCTGACGGAAGAAGTAGCTCAACTCCGCCAAAGACTCGCCAAATATCCTCTCTGACATACCCTCGAATCATCACATGCATTATCCACTCAAGCCATACATGGTAGTCATGACTCTTGAGGCCTCCTATTCGCTTTGTAGCCATATTCACTCCCCTCATGATATTAGCTGCATATCCATCAGGGAAGTACAAGTTGTTCACAACCCATTGGAGAATTTCCTTCCTTTGGGGCATTGAAGGGGTGAAAGGGGCTGGTGGCTTCTTCCAAGAATTACCTTTTGCACGAGCCACCAAATTTAATTTTGGCATGTTGCATAGTTTGGCTTGATCGATCCTAGCCTGAATGTTATCCTTTGACTTCTCAGTGTCGAGGAGCGTGCCGAGTAAGGCCTCCTCAATATTCTTTTCAGTGTGCATTACATCAATGTTGTGGAGAAGTAGAAGATCATTAAAGTAAGGGAGCCTCCATAAGCTTGGAATGTGAGTCCACTGGTGTGTCTCTCCATATCCCACAAAACCTTTCCCATCGAGCTTTTCCTCGAGAGCATCTAACTCATTCTTAAGCTGGGCACCCTGTCATAATAGGTGGTGGCGGGTCATCAACAATAACACCTTTTTGGAAGTGCACAGCGTCTTGCCTGTATGGGTGATCAACACGAAGGAACTGCCGATGTTGGTCAAAGCATACATACTTGTGACCCTTAGCCAGCCAAATGAAAGTCACACGTCGACACATAATCGGGCAAGGCCACTTCCCTTTACACACCAACCACAAAATATCGCACGCGTCTTTGGTAGGTCATGTAGCGATGTGTGGTACCAGATATGCATATTGAAGTGCTTCTTTGAAGCGGCATCGTATGTCCGGACCCGTTCTTCCAAGCAACAAGTAAGTCGTCCACCAATGGCTCCATACACACACACTCATATGCTTCCCGGGATAGTTAGGACCTGGAATTATCAACGTCAGAACATGTGATGTCATTGCATGCAAATGCTGGGGCAGATTCAAGGATAACATATACTGGCCAACAACTGTATATGGCAGCCATCAAACCATATGGATTGAACCCGTCGGTTGTTATCCCAATAGCTACACTCTTCCAGTCATCTTTTTCTTATGAATTTCAACAAATTTCTTCCATGCTGCACCATCCCGTGGATGTTGCATTTTTTTGTATTGTACATCTCCCCTTCGGCGGCCCATCTCATATATTGGGCAGTTTCCTCGGTCATATAAAGCCTCTGGATCCTTTTACGTGAATGAAAGATATCGAAGGATATTGACGGCAATTGTGAGCTGCCTCTTGCTACCATCATCATCTATTACCTCAATATACATAGAGGATTTGCACTTGACACAATAATTCGTATCTTTATGTTCATTTCTAAATAGCATGCACCCGTTTGGACAAGCATGTATTTGCTCATACGACATCTTAAGTGAACCGAGGATTTTGTTCGACTCGTACATGTTCTTTGGCAATATATGTTCTTTAGGCAACAAGCTAGCAATAACTGACAATAACTCATTGAAGCAAATTATGCTCATGTTATGGTTTGCCTTCAGGGCCATTAGGCGTGCAATACCATCTAGTTGAGTAACTTCTGTATGGGCGTACAGGGGTTTTTGTGCAGCAAACAAAGCTGCATGATACTCTTCAGGGCTTTCCGGCGGCTCCTCGGAGTTCGGGTCCTCTCGAGGATCCACACGGCGGATGTCATCTAACAGGTTTTCAATCCGAGTATCATATTCGCCGGTGCGTTGTCGCACCACCTCCGCCCTAGAATGTTCTGTCTCACCGTGAAAGATCCACCGGTAATAGCCTGGCGTAAACCCATATTTGCCTAAGTGTTTACTCATAGTAATCTTATCTCTTTCATTCTGGTTATCACACTCCGTGCATGGGCACCAAATTCCACGAACCGGCGTTTCTCCAAAGAAATACTAATTCCAGGAAATCATTGGTCTTCGACCTCCACTCGTGGGTCATACCCTCCATGCCGGGATGTCCGTGTACATCCACTCACGTTCTTCCATCCTCCGATATAAAGTGAAACACACACATGATTTTTTATGTAACAAGTGGTTCCATCAAGTTTTATGACATGCAATCGAGCTATGTAATAGGTAAAGATAGGTCCTAATCCCACCCGAGAATGTGTAGGCTGGGTCCGCTTTCATGACGTACTCCGAGCCGAGACAAAATTTCGGCAACACCTCCCCGCTGTTCTCCAAATACACGTCTCAGCAATAAGCCAAGAGGATGTGTATATAGAGAACAACAAGGAGACACTGTCGAAATTCTGTCCCGGATCTTAGTACATCATGAAAACGACCCGCCTACACATCCTCGGGTTGTCCATGGAAAACATGGACAATTCGAAAGAGTTGAGGTTATAAATATGCAAAGACTTGCATATTTATAGATACAACCCTTCCGAAAGGGAGACACCTAGGTTACGCGACTATTTAGGTGATCTACAAATAATGAAAACCTACACATGAACGGGAAGAGATTACCCTTGAAGCGTGCAACGGAATTCACTCTCTTGTCAAAATAGATGCATGTCCTGCATGAAAGAATGAAGTTGTGTCAATCATATGTCAAACACACAAACATCAATAACACTCACTCACACACAAACACACTCACATATCCATACACACACACACCACACACTCACTCACACATGCACACACACAGTGGCCCGCGCCGGCTCTCCGGCGCCAACCGCACCTCCCGTGCAGCCCGCCGCTGCCCGGCCCGTCCACAACTGCGGCCGGTCGTGCCGGTGCAGCTAATCAAGCAAAGAAGCAATCATTATTTTCTCGGCTTCCCTTGGTGAGCCAGGAGACCTAACCCTAGTCGCATCTTGCGTCGCCGCCACCTCTCCCTCTCGCGCACGACGGCGCCTTGCCGCCAGCGATCAATGAAGCCATGACGTACAGCCCCCTCCTTCCCCTAAAACCTACGCCCTAGACCCGTTAGGGTCCCAGATCTTACCACTGACACACACACACATACAAAGCACACACTCACACACATTATTCACTATATATGCATATATATACACCTTTTGTTGTAGTGGAGAGGGGGGAAACCCCTTTTATTTCAAAAAAATGAGATTGAGTAGGGGGGCTCACCAACTGGGCAGGGGGGTGGCGGGGGAGGTGGATGCCGGACGAGGTAGAGCTCCATGGAGGGATGCCGCACCGGTGGTGCTCGCTGAAGCTTGGCCGAGATTGTGCGGTGGACGAGCTCGGTGGCGGGGGCGTTGGGGGGGCTCGGTGGAGGTGGAGAGGCGGGGGAGGCACTCCCGATGGCGGCGGCGGCGGAGGCGGCGGCGGCGGCAGAGCTCGCGGGATGGGGCGGCAACACTAGGGGGCGGCGGCGGACAGAGGGGGCGGGGGCGAGAGAAATAGAGAGAGAGAACAGAGGAGTGAGCGCGCGCGAGCACTACACCATGCACCAAAATTCCCTACCGGTGTGTGTTGGGAAAAAGTCACCATTGCCGACCGACAATATGTCAGAAAAATTTCTAACGGACTATGGGTCGGGAAACATCTGTTCAGTGACACACTATCGGTCGGGAATGCTGTAACATATATCATCAAATAGTCGGCCGGGAAATCTGTTATGGCCCACGGACCGTCGGTCGGTAAATAACGCCGACCGACATTCTCGCTTAATCGGGCCTCGCTACGTGAACCGCCAAATTTTAGCGCCAACAAATGGCCCAACCCATGAACATTTTCCCCAAAACCCAATCTCCCTAAAACCCAATCTCTCCTTCGTTCCCCTCGCATGTACGCATACAGGACAGCCAAATCCCTAGCGCTTATTCGCTCTCACGACGCCGCCAGGCTCCCCGCCGGTCGATCCCACGCCCCACCGCCGCCCCACGCCATCCCACCGCCGCCCACGCTGCCCTCCCTTCGCAGCGCTGCTCCACCGCCGCCCCATCGCCGCCTCCCTCTGTGGCACCGCTCCACCGCCGCCCTCCTCTGCAGCGCCGCCCCACGCCGTCTCCTGCCTCATTAACGCCGCCCAACGCCACCTGTCTCTCCACCGCCGGCCCCATGCCCTAGTGCTCTCTCTCTCCGGGGCGCCTCTCTTCAACCAGCAGGCGTGTGAGCATCTTGGGAAGCGGCAAGCCACCCTCCCTGGACTGACTTCCCCCATCTCCACCGTCCGGCTCTCGAAGACACACACAGCGGCAGCGGCAATGGTCGATCTTGGCTGAGGTACAACTCTTCCCTCTCTGTCTTTACCTCCCCTCCCCCCTCTCTCTAGGCTTTGTTGTGAGAGTGGGCTGGTGGGGAACAGGGAGCTCCGGCAGTGGGGAATGCCTACACATCTTGCTTTTCTTCTCCATTTGATGTGTCTTGCAGCTAGTCCTGATTGTGAGATACTATGCGTGCAGGCAGAAAATGTGCTAACCAATGTACAGAGTAGAAGCTTGGTGGTAGGAATATGAACTAATTCTAGAAGTTGAGTTGTTGTGTGCAAATTTTGTTTTTTCCCCATTGCAGTTCTGTCCTTTAATTTCACCGTCCCGAAGGAATTTGTAGTCATCGGTATCGAGTTTTCTTGTTTGGATGATCCGAAGACAAATGAAGAAGAGTTTGAACTTGAGTTTCTCTTTTGTTTACTGAATTAGATTTTGCAGTGAAAGAAAACATGGCAGAGAGCTGTAAATATATAAAGCACAGCATCTCAAAAGTTGTAGTCTACTTGTTCATCAATCTTGTTTTTTCTACAGGTAACATAGAGGAGCACTGCTGGTAACATTGAGCCGACAAAGAGAAGTTGTAGAATATTTGCTGCAACCACTTGGTGAGTTTCTCTTCCCCACTCAAGTCCGTAGGCCCTCCATATGTGTGGATGTCATGAATATGTAGAGATGCCTCCTCATGTTTGACACGACTTTTATATTGTCTAATTATTTTGGTTATTAGGATTCTTGCTGCCAACGACTCAGCTTCCAAAGAGCAGTGCAGCGATCCCCCTCCCGTGCTTCTCGTTGCATCCTCCACCAGTTGGTGAGTCAACCACATCTTTGATCCATTTTATTTATGGTGGTATCTGCCTTTACTATGTGTACTACCATTGAATTGGTTCTATGATTCTTCGTTTCTTTTCCGCTACCAATTTATTTACAGTACTTAAATTGATTCCTTGCATTCTCCGCTTTTGATATTATTCGTTCAGGATTTAGTGTTGACTTGGTAGTAACCAGTTGTGAAGCTAAGATACCATGGATAAAGGTTGGATGGATGCGCCTAGGTATAACGCCACATATATATTTTGTTTTGCTTATATGCTGAAACTATATATAACACACTACACTTGTACACTTGCATGTAGGCATACAGAAAAGTACTTACAAGGGCTCGCCAAATTCCTAGGCTATGCATTTAATAAATCATCGGTTGAGAACAAAATCTTATGTCCTTGCAAAAACTGTGTGAACTCGTACTGGAGAGAAGAGTCTGAAGTCCGTGAGCACCTAGTTTGCGAGGGATTTGTAGATGGCTACAAACTGTGGATGTTTCATGGAGAACGTGTCTCTTCTTCTTCCATTCCTCCAAATCTAGATGAGGGTGACGATAGGGATGAGGGCGATGATAGATCTTATTTGCTAAGAGACCTTGCTGCTGGTTTGGATAAAGGGGAGATCTTGAAGATGATTGTGGTTTAGATCAGATGATTCTTTTCTAGAATCTCTCCACAAACTTGAAGCTGATTCTAGACAAGAGCTATATCCAGGCTGTAAGAATTTCTCAAAGCTTTGTTTCCTAGTGAGACTTCTTCACACCAAACTGCTTGGAGGGTGGTCTGATAGAAGTTTTGATTTGCTGTTAGATCTACTAAAAGATGCTTACCCTCAGTCCGCAATACCCGAAAACTCCAATGAAGCTAAAAACCTAGTCAAATGCCTAGGACTTGGGTATGTTAATATCCATGCATGTGAAAATGACTGCATTCTATTTTGGAAGAACAATGCCAATGCCAATTCATGCCCGTAATGTAAGGCTTCAAGATGGAAATCACGAAAGGAAGAGTGCAGATGGGAAAGCGTGTCCACAAGGTTCCTAAGAAGGTTCTTCATTACTTCCCAATAAAGAAGAGGCTTCAAAGGTTGTTTGTGTGTTCGAGCTATGGCTCTCACAAGATGGCATGCGAGAAGAGAGCACACAAGATGGCTTGATTAGGCATCCTAAAGATTCCCTCCTTTGGAAAGATTTTGATGAAAAAATAAAGATTTTGCGAAGACAAGCAGAAATCTTAAGCTTGTAGTATGTGCCGATGGTTTTAATCCGTTTAGATCCATGAATCTCAGCTATAGCATTTGGCCAGATATTGATTCCTTATAACTTTCCACCTGGATGATTATGAAGCAATCAAATTTCATCCTATCACTGTTGATTCCTGGCAGAAATTCTCCTAGTAGTGATATTGATGTCTATCTTGAGCCACTAGTTGATGATATGGTAGATATGTTTCTTGATGGTGTTAGGACCTATGATGCTTCAACCAGAGAGCATTGTCGGTTGCATGCTTCCATAATATGCACAATTAAGGATAAACCGGTCTTGGGTCTTTGGTTGGCTGTGCTTCCTCTGGAGAAGGAGCTTGCCTGAATGCCACTCTCAATTATGTTCTCTTAGGCTAAAAAATGGTAGCAAGACTTGCTATATGGGGCATCGTAGGTTCTTACTTGCAGATCACCCCTTGAGGTATGATACACGCACATTTGGTGACATAGAACGTGGGACAACACCCATTCCACTTTCCTGTAGGCAAATCATAAAGCTGACAGAAAATATGCAAACCAAGTTTGGGAAGGATCCTATAATGAAGAAGCTTAGAACTAAGAAACGCAAGAAAGGGGATCCGCTGATCATTTGGAAAAGAAAGTCTATTTGGTTTAAACTACCATATTGGAAGGATTTGAAGATGCATCATAACTTTGATATCATGCACATAGAAAAAAATGTGTGTGAGAACATAGTTAACACTTTGTTGGCAGTCAATGGAAAAACCAAGGATAATATTAATTCTTGATATGACCTTCAAGCACTCAATATTAGAAAGGATCTTCAACCTATTGATCTTGATGATGATGAAGTTTTTTTCCTCCCAAGACCTTACACAATGAATTCTGATCAGCAGAGGACATTTTGCAAAGTATTTAAAAATGCCATGTTTCCTAATGGTTATGCATCCGACATACGCCTCGTAATGTGCACGTTAAGGAGAAAAAAGTTAATCGGGCTAAAGAGCCATGACAACCATGTCCTTTTGCAAGACTTGCTGCCACTTGCGGAGAAGAACATTACCAGAAAGAGTGAGTGCGGTACTGATTCATGTGAGTAGATTTTTCAAGCAAATGTACTCACAGGTTATTCGCATAAGTGACATGCAGAGGTTGTAGGATGAAATAGATGAGACCTTGAGCCTTCTTGAGGCCATATTCCTCCCATCATTTTTTGATATTATGGTGCATTTGATGGTTCATCTTCCAGCACAAGCAATGATAGCTGGTCCAGTACATTTTCGCAGCATGTGGGCTGTAGAGAGGTATATAGGAAAGCTCAAGGGACATTACCATACCAAAAGTCATGTGGAAGGATCAATTGCATAGGGCTATTTGTTTGATGAGAGCTTGACATTTTGCTCACACTATTTGGATGATGAGAGTCGGTTGAATCGAGCTACGAAGTGATGGAGGTTTGGATATGGAAGTTGATGATACAACTCCTTTCTTCCACAACATTGGTCGAGGGCTAGCTGGCAAGTGCATGGTGATGTTAGATAACAAAACTTGGCTGCAAGCCCACAGATACGTCTTGTTCAATTATAACAACATAGAACCATACCTAGAGTTAGATATCCCTACTATGTATTGCTATTAGGTTATTTCTCTCCTCCTTGTCAATTGATAAATATAACCTATATGCAGCAAACATATGGATTACCTTTCTTCTATTGGTGTTCGAAGTCATCGAGAAGTCAAGCTTCTCGCATTACGAGACCTTTCATGAGTGGTTTAAATTGCACGTAAGTGGGCATGTATTTGTCAACCTATAAGACATATAATTCCATCCCATTGTAGAGTAACAATAGCATTTCATAATCACAGGTGGCAAAATGGGTGATGAAGCACCTCATGAGATAAAAATATTAGCTAAAGAGCCAAACTTGGTTGCTATGAAGTATAGTAGCTACACTATAAATGGGATAGACTTTCATACACAATCATATGATGAGGGCCAGTCATTTCAGAGTAGTGGAGTAGCTCTTGTTGCACAAACCACATCCTTTGCAAAAGGAAAATGTGACAATATTAGTGTAAGAAACAAGACCTATTATGGCATTATAAAGGAAATTCTTGAGTTGAATTGCCAACATAAAGGGAAAGTAGTGTTGTTCAAATGTGACTGGGTTGATAATCGTGCAGAAGATGAATGGGTGCAAACTGATCAGTTTGGAATCACTTCTGTGAACTTCAAGCATTTGTTTAATACCGGTGAGAAAATATCGAACAGGCCCTTCATATTAGCCACACAAGCAACTCAAGTTTACTATGTTGAAGATCCCATTGATGCTGAGTGGTCTACTGTTGTTGTTCCATCATTATATGACATAGAAGAATCTAAAGATGATAACGGTAATGTTTTACGTGTGGCGTTGCACGATCCATGTACTTACATGCGTGTGAGTGTTATGGATGGATGCATTGGTTCTGCTAGGACAGATATAGACGGACTAGTTCTTAAAGCAAGTGATATTGAAAAAAAGTAAGTGTTGTGTATGATCCTCTAATGTTTTGTATTTTCAGCGATCTACTCACATAGTGTGTCTTTTGCAGGAGGAAAAATGGCAAGCGCAAACGGAAGAGCTAAAGATGGTGGGGTCACGAAGGAACAACTGAAAGCGGTAGAGTATGAACTACTGAGAAGCAAGACCATTGAACAGAATGATAAACGGCTAGCAGCGGTACGAGCAACAAGAGCTTCTATGCAGGAAGATATGGAAGCGAACCAAGCCCCCAAAAATAAAAGAATGGTATGTAGCTTCCATCACATTCATGTTCTACCTGAAGGAAGCAAATGTAGCTTGCAACACTAACATATATATCTATGCAGGCACCTCCAGCGTAAGCGAATGAAGGACGTGTTTTGAGGTCCGTATCAAAAGATCAAGATCATGTTGATCCTGAGCATCAGCCTTCCAAAGGTAGCCTAATGTCACTTGCTAGAATTCTTCATATTCTAACCTAATGTCACTTGCTAGAATTGTTGTATGACTATGTTAATTTTCTTGCATGAAGAGATTACTCGTGAGCTTGATGGTGATGGTAGTCAAAAGAAAGGTGGAAGAAAAATTACTCGAAAGGCTAACATATATGCAAGGCTGAATCAACCCAAAATCCATATCCCACTTAATGGGGATGGCCAGCCTATTGGGCCAAATGCAACTGAATTTGCCAATTTCATTGGTACTTTGGTGAGGAAGCATATACCACCTGCAGAGTTATATTGGCGAGATGTTGATGTAGAGAAAAAGTTGTTAGTGTGGGAGACCTTGAAGGTAGAAATGAGCATAATTTATAACTTACACACTCTTTTTTAATGCCATCTAACCGAGTGTCCAGTTTTCTCTCATTTTAATAGGCATTTTATGAGCTGGACTCAACTGCTTTGAGCTTTGTTATCAACACTTCACACATAAAATGGAAGGATTGGAAGTTATATTTAAAGAGGTACATGTTTGATGTTGCGCTCACTGATGCACAACTTATGAAAAGGACGTGATGTTAGAATTAGTGAAGCTGACTGGAAGACCCTTATTACTTATTGGAGATCTTCGACATTTGAAGTAAGTCATCCTGCTAATCAAAACTGTAGTATATCTTTGCAGCACACTCTGTCCTTTACTTTTTGTGTGATAAATCTCCTTTACTTTTTGCTTGTAGTCTCGTAGTGCTATCGCCAAAAAGAATCGTGCCAATGCAGTACCTCATACATCTGGCAGCAAGAGTCATGCCCATGTTGCCAATGAAATGGTAAAAACAATTACCCCAATTATAAATGATATGCCACTGTGATTCAGTGACTAATACATATTGAAATAAATAAATGATTGTAGGCTGTCAAACTTGGGCATGATCCTCGGAGAGATGAAGTTTGTATGAAACACATACATGCAAGAAAGGGGAAAGGAAAGGGAGTTATGTGCATGATAGCAAGCAACAATTGTAAGTCTCTTTTGCCATGTTTTTCAGTATTACTCAGAAATTGTACAAGTACAATTTATAGAGCAAGTAAATATCATTTTGCAGAAAGAACTCATAGAGAGTGCTGAAAAGCACCCTGAATGGAAGGACAAAAGCATTAAAGAAGGTGATCTGTTTGCACGTGTATGTGGACTGAAGGAGGCCAGGGGTCGTGTCCGTGTGTTAGGTCTAGGGCCAACACCTCAAGATTTGGGCACACCGGGTACACGGGGTAAACTGAGCACAAGAGTTCTAGTGGCAATGGAAGGGCGCCGAGAAGCTGAAAATCGCTTTAACATGCTCCAGGGGCATGTGCAACTAATGGAGGAACGAATGAACCAAATGGAATTGATGTTAGCTTCAGAAGGAAGGCATAATCTGGAAACTCCTAGCTCGCACAAAGGTTCCAATTCTCGACAAGTACTGAACTATTTTCAGCTCTTTTCATTGCATCATTAATCCATCTTGCATGCACTAACTCTATTTCCATATTGTTGTCTGGTAGAACTCCGGAGTTGAAGCTGAGGAAGATAACGATGCTGAAGAAGATGTTGAACATGATGATGAAGAGCAATTTGTTCATAGAAGAGTTGTTGCAAATCCCCCTGCAAGAAGCTCATCAGCCCATGAAGATGAAAGCCTTGTAATCTTCACATCCTTACCTATATGTTTAAATTCTGTTTCATTTTCATGTTTCTAAAATAATCATTGAGTCAAATTGGTATGGATGTGCTTCTATATGCATGGACTGGTCCTGAAACTCCTGTTGCCAAGGCAATGATTATCTCAGTTGACCCAGATACTATTGTGGGTGGAGAGCTCCTTGGACCAGCAACTTATGAGGTTCTTGTCAATGTTGCTATCAGAAGGGATGCCAATGTGCCTTATGAATATGATGGTTTACAAATTATCGCCGATGCTGTCACAAGGACCATTGCGTCGCCATCTAGCAAGGTAATCACCTACAATATGTGTTCTGTCCACTTATCTCAAATTGTTTGATTTGTGATACTGACTCATGATCACTTTGCTAGATGAAACCCTACAAACCAGGGGCATCTTCCTCATCCCGCCGCTAAGGTACTGTAAAAGAGATGCTTCTTGGTGCTTTCTTTTGCTCAAAGTACACAAGTTGCTAAGGTACTGTCACACACCAAAAAGTTATAGCACAGCCATTGTGACCCCACACATTAGCCACCAAGATACTCAAATAGCACCAGCGATGTACTAGACAGCAACACATAAACTTGTAGGAGATGTACAAGTGTACAATAATTTCTAAATTTAATTTAATTTGTGCACTAAAGTACATCTACTGTTCTGAATATAATGGTCAGGTGCAATCCAAGTTTTGGATCTTAAAGTAGTCATACAATTTTTTTTGTTCTGCCACTAGCAATAAATTAGATTCATGTCCATATAGTACATTGTATCCTTATACCGAATGCTGATTCATGTCCATAAAGTAGTCATACAATTTTTTTATAGTTTTGCTATTTTCTGAATCCTGTTCCTAGGCCCACATATTACATTCTATCTTCTTTATTTCTCTTATGCATAACCTGATGGTTTCACAGGTTCTGGCTCTTATACCTATAAAGATTTGTATGTACAATACATATGCTTCTCTAAAATTAATGGCTTACTTTAACATAATTTGTGGCATTGACGTGCATATGTAATTCTTTGATGGTTTTCTAAATATAATCGTCATGCGCACTGCAGTCTTTTCCAGCCTAGAGAAAAGAAAGAGAGAAAATTGGTTGTTTTTTCTAGAAAAACTGACCATCGTGAGTCTGTACCTGAATGTGTTGCTCCCAATAATTGGCCGTATGCTAAACTGCAGCCAGATGATGCATATTGCTCATATTTCTCGATGAAATATATTCCATGGCCATCAGGCATTGATGCTCTATTATGTCTAACACTGTACAAATTCTAATTAAACATGTTGTCGCATTATTTAGGACTTGCCCTGTTTTTTATAACACTAAAACCCCACTGCCATTGATGCTTTATGCAATTATTATTTTCACCATTATCTCTATGAATGCATGAATTCACCGGTGACTTTGTATCCTTTGTGGGTAAGACATACAAAAGGACCATGAAGGAACCATGAAGATGGCAGTTCGTGTTCGCTAGACATCTTGTGTAATGGAGCAAAAACAGTGTCTTTTAGGATCATTTTGTGGACCTATATGGCGGGGTCTTGTCATCTGGGTATTTTGTGTAATGGAGCAAACAATGAATCGATGGACATGCATCTATCATTTTGTAAACCTATCGAGTCATTCGGTGACTGGAACATATAAATGTTGGAAGGCTTATGATAATGAATTACTGTTTTATCCTTCTTTGGTCATGATTTATTTTTTTGTGAGTATATGCCAGTTAGTTAACTTGATTGATATTGTGCTGTGATGAGATATGCAACTTGATTGATATTGTATAAAGCAGATGAGAAATATATAACAGGTTCATAATTATTGCTCAGTTAAACTAAACGCTGATGAACTATTGGCTGGGAAAAGAAAATAACGTCCTATTATCGGTTGGCAAAGGCTTACGCCGGAGCCAACGGAGAGTCGGTTGGTAAAAAAAAACACCATCCAATTGTCCATCGAGAAAGATACATAGCAGAGCCAGCAAAATATCGGTCAACAAAAATTGCACCGTCAAACAGTCGGTCGGGAAAAGATCTAGGAAAGTACCAATGAAAAATCGGTTGGGAAAGGTTCATAGTAGTGCCAAGAGATGTTCGGTCGGCAATGTCTTGTATCGCCATCCGACTGTCGGTCGGCAAAGATATGTCGGTCGGCAAAAGGCTTTCCCGTCTGGACTTTGCCCAACAGACGCGGTCGGTTGGGAATACTCTTTCCCGACCGACTGCCTGTCGACGAATGCTGTTTTTCGACCAACCTGTCTGTCACAGATGCAGTGTTGTGGTGTAGTGGAGGGGGAAATTTTGCATAAGTCCCCACAGGAAACATTTCCGAGAGCCAACATCTAGCGACACTTGGTAAAAGTCTTAACCTAGATCTTGGGGGCTTTTCCGAGAGCCGCACCGACAGTAGTTACCGAGAGCCGTCAAGAAGAACTCGGCAATGACCTCAATTTCCGAGAGCGGCTCTCGGTAAACCATCCACCTAGATCTCTTTCTTCTTGTGCATTCTCGATAATATGTATTATACTTTTTGTTGTTGTTTTCTTTCATGCTTGGCAAACAACCTTACCACATCATAATAGCACACCACCCCTGCATGCATATACATGGGCTACGCACATGTAGGGGTGCCCTCCCCCCCTCGGGCGGTCTCCATATCAAGCACCCATCCGGTTGCCCCGACAGTCTAGGGCATTATTCGGCACCGAAAGGGTGTAGTCCATGGTGAATAACTGCTTCTCCGTGTTAGTGCATGTCATCGCGAGATGACAGACCAAGTCTAGGCCAAAGCCAGAGCAAGATCCCATCCGTGTAGACCACACGCATCCGTTTCCCCCCTCCAGGTGTCGGCCGTGAGGGGTGCCACACCCTGGAGAGGTGTGCCGCCTCTTCGGACATGCCACCACACCGTACGGCATGTATGAGGGCTCGATGCGATGCTCCGGTGGCAGTGCTACCCCCAGGGCCCCCGTCCCGCCTAACCCTGTAGTGTTTGACCATGGGATCTAGCCCTTTGACTTTGCACGGACGAGCTTTGACCATTGGAACTCTCCACCGGTTGTGTTAGGTCAGCCCATAGGAACACTTTGGAGCAACATCCAGGCCAAAAACACAGCAAGACCCCATCCGTGTAGACCGGGACGCGTCTGCTTCTCCAGTGCTGGGCGACGGCCCGTCTGTGGAGGGGGGGAACACCCCGGAGACGCGGGCCGGGCGTTTGCAACCGCCACAACACTTCCAGACTTGTGAGAGGCCGCCTACGCAAGATTTGGCGGCATG
The DNA here is from genome assembly GCA_021605145.1 of Aegilops bicornis. Lineage (NCBI taxonomy): Eukaryota > Viridiplantae > Streptophyta > Magnoliopsida > Poales > Poaceae > Aegilops > Aegilops bicornis. Next base: position 2,409,600 of record JAHIAL010000030.1, read on the forward strand.
TGCTAGCCCCCGGAGGCCGCCGGCCACAGTCGTAGACACGCGAAGAGCAATCCACGGAGAGGGAAGTGTTCAGATACTTCCTTAAAGTTCTCTCTCGATGCCGGTCTAGAAAGTTGACCGGCACCGAGAGAGGGGGTAGGCCACGGTCAACAACTTCTTCTTCTCATGTTTTTTACTTTACACACTCTTTAAAGTTGAGTTTTGAAAAAAAATCATCAAAAGTCATGGAATTTATAAACTTTCGTCGTAAAAGCATATGAAATATGAGAAAAAAATAGTGCAAAAAAAGAAAAAAAGAGAAGGGAAAAAATTAGAGCAGACCGAGAGCCGATTCTCGGCTCTCGGTAATTGCCACCTTTTCCGAGAGCTGCTCTCGGTAAACCATCCACCTAGATCTCTTTATTCTTGTGCATTCTCGATAATATGTATTATACATTTTTTTTGTTTTCTTTCATTCTTGGCAAACAACCTTAGCACATCATAATTACTGCTACGTCTTGAGCTAGCGTTGGTTTTCCCCGAAGAGGAGAGGATGATGCAGCAAAGTGTAGCGTAAGTATTTCCCTCAGTTTTTGAGGACCAAGGTATCAATCCAGTAGGAGGCTCCTCAAAAGTCCCACTCACCTACACAAACAAACTGAGAACTCGCAACCAACGCAATAAAGGGGTTGTCAATCCCTTCACGGCCACTTGCGGAAGTGAGATCTGATAGAGATAGCATTGATAAGATAAATATATTTTTTTGGTATTTTATAATATAGATGCATGAAAGTAAATATGCAAATAAAAGTAGATTGAAAGCAAATATGATAAGAGATAGACCCGGGGGCCATAGGTTTCACTAGAGGCTTCTCTCGAGAGCATAAGTATTACGGTGGGTGAACAAATTACTGTCAAGCAATTGATAGAAAAGCGAATAATTATGACGTTATCTAGGCATGATCATGTATATAGGCATCACATCCATAACAAGTAGACCGACTCCTGCCTGCATCTACTACTATTACTCCACACATTGACCGCTATACAAAGATGCATCTAGAGTATTATGTTCATAAGAACAGAGTAACGCATTAAACAAGATGATATGATGTAGAGGGATAAACTCATGCAATATGATATAAACCCCATCTTTTTATCCTCGATGGCAGCAATACAATACGTGTCTTGCAACCCTTTACATCCTTTGGGTAAGAACACCGCAAGATTGAACCCAAAGCTAAGCACTTCTCCGATGGCAAGAAAGATCAATCTAGTAGGCCAAACCAAACCGATAATTCGAAGACACTTGCAAAGATAACTCAATCATACATAAAAGAATTCAGAGAAGATTCAATTAATAACCATAGATAAATCTGATCATAAACTCACAATTCATTGGATCTTGACAAACACACCGCAAAAAGAGATTACATCGAATAGATCTCCACAAGAGAGGGGGAGAACATTGTATTGAGATCCAAAAAGAGAAGAAGCCATCTAGCTAATAACTATGGACCCGTAGGTCTGTGGTAAACTACTCACAACTCATCGGAGGGGCAAGGATGTTGATGTAGAGGCCCTCCGTGGTCGATTCCCCCTCCGGCAGAGTGCCGACGAAGGCTCCAAGATGGGATCTCGCGGATACAGAAGGTTACGGTGGTGGAAATTGTGTTTCGTGGTGCCCCTGGATGTTTTCGGGGTACGTAGGTATATATAGGAGGAAGAAGTACGTCGGTGGCCGCCCGAGGGGGCCCACGAGACAGGGGGCCTTGCTGTGGGGGTGCACCCTCCTATCTCGTGGAGGCTCGGTTGTTTCTTGACTTGCACTCCAAGCTCTCCGGATCTTGTTCGTTCCAAAATCACGTTCCGAAGGTTTCATTCCGTTTGGACTCCGTTTGATATTCCTTTTCTTCAAATAATCGACATAGGCAAAAAAAAAGCAATATGGGCTGGGCCTCCTGTTAGTAGGTTAGTCCCAAAAATGATATAAATATGTAGAATAAAGCCCATAAGCATCCAAAACAGGTAATATAATAGCATGGACCAATAAAAAATTATAGATACGTTGGAGACGTATCAAGCATCCCCAAGCTTAATTCCTGCTCGTCCTCGAGTAGGTAAATGATAAAAAGAGAATTTTTGATGTGGAATGCTACCTAGCATAATTCATAATGTAATTTTCTTTCATTGTGGCATGAATGTTCAGATCCAAGTAACACAAAATAAAAGTTCATATTGACATAAGAAATAGTAATACTTCAAGCATACTAAGCGAGTAATCATGTCTTCTCAAAATAGCATGGTCAAAAGAAAGTTATCCCTACAAAATCATATAGTCTGGCTATGCTCTATCTTCATCACACAAAGTATTTAATCATGCACAACCCCGATGACGAGCCAAGCAATTGTTTCATACTTTAATAATCTCAAACTCTTTCAACTTTCACGCAATACATGAGCGTTTGCCATGGACATAGCACTATATGAGGAATAGAATGGTGGTTGTGGAGAAGACAAAAAGGGAGAAGATAGTCTCACATCAACTAGGCGTATCAACGGGTTATGGAGATGCCCATTAATAGATATCAATGTGAGTGAGTAGGGATTGCCATGCAACGGATGCACTAGAGCTATAAATATATGAAAGCTCAACAAAAGAAACTAGTGGGTGTGCATCCGACTTGCTTGCTCACGAAGACCTACGGAACTTTTGAGGAAGCCCATCATTGGAATATACAAGCCAAGTTCTATAATGAAAAATTCCCACTAGTATATGAAAGTGACAACATATGAGACTCTCTATTATGAAGATCATGGTGCTATTTTGAAGCACAAGTGTGGAAAAAGAGATAGTAGCATTGTCCCTTCTCTCTTTTTCTCTCATTCACTTTTTTTTTGTTTTTTTTTCTTTTTTTCTTTGGCCTTCTTCTTTATTTTGGCCTTTCTCTTTTTTTTCTTTTTTTTAAAGTCCAAAGTCTCATCCCGACTTGTGGGGGAATCATAGTCTTCATCATCCTTTCCTCACTGGGACAATGCTCTAATAATGAAGATCATCACACTTTTATGGATTTACAACTCAAAGCTAGAACAAGATATGACTCTATGTGAATGCCTCCCTGATATCTACCGGGATACAATGAATCAAGAGTGACAAGTATGAAGGATATGATGGTGGCTTTGCCACAAATATGGTGTCAACTACATGATCATGCAAAGAGCAATATGACAAAAATAATGTGTGTCATATGAACGGAACGGTGGAAAGTTGCATGGCAATATATCTCGGAATGGCTATGGAAATGCCATAATAGGTAGGTATGGTGGCTGTTTTGAGGGAGGTATATGGTGGGTGTATGGTAGCGGCGAAAGTTGCATGATACAAGAGAGGCTAGCAATAATGGAGGGGTGAAAGAGTGCGTATGATCCATGGACTCAACATTAATCAAAAGAAGTCATATACTTGTTGTAAAAATTTAGAAGTCATCAAAAACCAAAGCACTACACGCATGCTCGTAGGGGGATAGATTGGTAGGAAAAGACCATCGCTCGTCCCCGACTGCCACTCATAAGGAAGACAATCAATAAATAAAATTGTGCTCCAACTTCATCACAAAGCGGTTCACCATACGTGCATGCTACGGGAATCACAAACTTCAACACAAGCATTCTTTAAATCCACAATTACCCAACTAGCATGACTTTATATTACTACCTCCATATCTCAAAACAATTATCAAGCATCAAATTGATCATAGCATCCAATTCACTTTCTATGATAGTTTTTATTGTACCCAACTTGGATGCTCATCATTCTAGGACCAAATTAAAACCATAGCAAATACCATGCTGTTCTAAAAGACTCTCAAAATAATATAAGTGAAGCATGAGAGACTAGCAATTTCTATAAAATTAATTCACCACCATGCTCTAAAAAGATATAAGTGAAGCACTAGAGCAAAAACTATCAAGCTCAAAAGATATAAGTGAAGCACATAGAGTATTCTAGCAAATTCTAATCAAATTGGCTTCTCCCAAAAGGTGTGTTACAGCAAGGATGATTGTGGTAAACTAACAAGCAATGACCAATATAATACACGATGCTCCAAGCAAAACACATATCATGTGGCGAATAAAAATATAGCTCCAAGTAAAGTTACCAATGAACGAAGACGAAAGAGGGGATGCCTTCCCGGGGCATCCCCAAGCTTAGGCTTTGGCTATTCTTGAATATCTTGGGGTGCCATGGGCATCCCCAAGCTTAGGCTCTTGCCACTCCTTATTCCATAGTACATAAAAGCTTTACCCAAAACTTGAAAACTTCACAACACAAAACTCAACAGGAAATCTTATAAGCTCCGTTAGTGAAAGAAAACAAAACCACCACATAAGTTACTGTAATGAACTCATTATTTATTTATTTTGGTGTTAAACCTACTGTATTCGAACTTACTTATGGTTTATAAACTAATTTATTAGCCATAGATGCATTGAAATAAGCAAACAACACACGTAAAACAGAATCTGTCAAAAACAGAACAGTCTGTAGCAATCTGTAACAAACGCAAACTTCTGGAACTCTAAAATTCCTACCAAAATTGGAAGTACTGGACAATTTGTTTATTGATCAGCAGCAAAAAGAATCAATGCAAAAGCTCTTTTCTGTGATTTATTGAATTTTTTTTCTCGTGAGCGCAAAGTTTCTGTTTTTCAGCAGAATCAAATCAACCATCATCATAGTTTATCCTATAGGTTCTACTTGGCACAAACACTAAACAAAAGATAAAAACACATATAAACAGAAAGTTGAAACAACACTAAACAGGAACAAAAACAAAGAACATATAGAAAATTGGGTTGCCTCCCAACTAGCGCTATTGTTTAACGCCCCTAGCTAGGCATAAAAGCAAGGATAGATCTAACGAGTGCCATCTTTGGCACTTGATTCATAAGTAGCACGCATGATAGATTCATAAGGTAATTTGACTTCCTTTCTTGGAAAGTGCTCCATGCCTTTCTTTAAGGGAAATTGGAATCTAATGTTCCCTTCTTTCATATCGATAATCGCACCAATCGTTCTAAGAAAAGGTCTACCAAGAATAATAGGGCAAGAAAGATTGCAATCTATAGCAAGAACGATAAAATCTACGGGCACCAAATTTCTATTTGCAACAATAAGAACATCATTGATCCTTCCCATGGGCTTTTTAATGGTGGAATCCATAAGATGCAAATTTAACGAGCAATCATCAAGATCATGGAAATCTAGAATATCACATAAAGTTTTCGGAATTGTGGAAACACTAGCACCCAAATCACACAAAGCAAAACACTCAAAATCTTTAATTCTAATCTTTATAGTAGGTTCCCACTCATCATTAAGTTTTCTAGGTATAGAAACTTCCAAATTAAGTTTTGCGTCATAAGATTGCATCAAGGCATCAACAATATGTTTGGTAAAAGCTTTGTTTTGACTATAAGCATGAGGAGAATTAACAACGGATTGTAACGAGGAAATACAACTTTTTAAAGAGCAATTATCATAATCAAATTCCTTGAAATCCGAGATAGTAGGTTCAACATTATTAGAAGTTGAGGATTCTCCAATCTCTCTTTTACCAAATTAAGCATTACGATCTAAAGACTCAGAATTCTTGGGACGCCTTCTAGGCAAAGTTGATTCATCATCAGTCCCATAATCATCAAAATTCATTTTGCAGAACATAGATCTAATAGGAGACGCATCAATAACTTTAAGATCCTCATCATTATTTTCATGTAATTTTTCTGGTTTAGCGGCCATCTTATTGACTAAGGTGGCTTGCTTGTCAGAAATTTTGGCTATAGCATCTTCAAGCCGGGTAATTTGAGCATTAACACCATAGAATTCTTTATTCATATCATCAAGCTCTTTGTTCATAAATCCCAAAAACCTTTTTTGTTCCTTAAGCTCTTTTCTAAAGAAATTATTATGCTCAAATTGCAAATTCATAAAGCTTCTAATATTTGATTCAATCTCATCCATCCTTCCGAGAAGGTGTTCAGTCCCTTAGGCGTAGCCATAAGGTCAAACAGCAATCAAGCACACAAAAGGAGGCAAACAAAAAAAGAGAGGAGGAGATTGGGAAAGAGAGGGCGAATAAAACGGCAAGGGTGAAGTGGGGGAGAGGAAAACGAGAGGCAAATGGCAAATAATGTAAATGCGAGGAGATGAGTTTGTGATGGGTACTTGCTATGTCTTGACTTGAGCGAAGACCTCCCAGGCAATGGTGCCAGAAATCCTTCTTGCTACGTCTTGAGCTAGCGTTGGTTTTCCCCGAAGAGGAGAGGGTGATGCAGCAAAGTGTAGCGTAATTATTTCCCTCAGTTTTTGAGAACCAAGGTATCAATCCAGTAGGAGGCTCCTCAAAAGTCCCACTCACCTACACAAACAAACTGAGAACTCGCAACCAACGCAATAAAGGGGTTGTCAATCCCTTCACGGCCACTTGCGGAAGTGAGATCTGATAGAGATAGCATTGATAAGATAAATATATATTTTGGTATTTTATAATATAGATGCATGAAAGTAAATATGCAAATAAAAGTAGATTGAAAGCAAATATGATAAGAGATAGACCCGGGGGCCATAGGTTTCGCTAGAGGCTTCTCTCGAGAGCATAAGTATTACGGTGGGTGAACAAATTACTGTCAAGCAATTGATAGAAAAGCGAATAACTATGACGTTATCTAGGCATGATCATGTATATAGGCATCACATCCATAACAAGTAGACCGACTCCTGCCTGCATCTACTACTATTACTCCACACATCGACCGCTATACAGCATGCATCTAGAGTATTAAGTTCATAAGAACAGAGTAACGGATTAAACAAGATGATATGATGTAGAGGGATAAACTCATGCAATATGATATAAACCCCATCTTTTTATCCTCGATGGCAACAATACAATACGTGTCTTGCAACCCTTTACACATCGGGTAAGAACACCGCAAGATTGAACCCAAAGCTAAGCACTTCTCCGATGGCAAGAAAGATCAATCTAGTAGGCCAAACCAAACCGATAATTCGAAGACACTTGCAAAGATAACTCAATCATACATAAAAGAATTCAGAGAAGATTCAATTAATAACCATAGATAAATCTGATCATAAACTCACAATTCATTGGATCTTGACAAACACACCGCAAAAAGAGATTACATCGAATAGATCTCCACAAGAGAGGGGGAGAACATTGTATTGAGATCCAAAAAGAGAGAAGAAGCCATCTAGCTAATAACTATGGACCCGTGGGTCTGTGGGTAAACTACTCACAACTCATCTGGAGGGGCAACGATGTTGATGTAGAGGCCCTCCGTGGTCGATTCCCCCCTCCGTGAGTGCCAAAGAAGGCTCCAAGATGGGATCTCATGGATCTGTATGTTCTGGTGGTGGAAATTGTGTTTCGTGGTGCCCCTGGATGTTTTCGGGGTCCGTAGGTATATATAGGAGGAAGAAGTACATCGGTGGACGCCCGAGGGGCCCACAAGACAGGGGGCGCGCCCTACAGGGGGGGTGCACCCTCCTATCTCGTGGAGGCTCCGGTTGTTTCTTGACTTGCACTCCAAGCTCTCCGGATCTTGTTCGTTCCAAAAATCACGTTCCCGAAGGATTCATTCCGTTTGGACTCCGTTTGATATTCCTTTTCTTCGAAATACTGAAATAGGCAAAAAAACAGCAATATGGGCTGGGCCTCCGGTTAGTAGGTTAGTCCCAAAAATGATATAAATATGTAGAATAAAGCCCATAAGCATCCAAAACAGGTAATATAATAGCATGGAACAATAAAAAATTATAGATACGTTGGAGACGTATCAAGCATCCCCAAGCTTAATTCCTGCTCGTCCTCAAGTAGGTAAATGATAAAAAGAGAATTTTGATGTGGAATGCTACCTAGCATAATTCATAATGTAATTTTCTTTCATTGTGGCATGAATGTTCAGATCCAAGTAACACAAAATAAAAGTTCATATTGACATAAGAAATAGTAATACTTCAAGCATACTAAGCGAGTAATCTTGTCTTCTCAAAATAGCATGGTCAAAAGAAAGTTATCCCCACAAAATCATATAGTCTGGCTATGCTCTATCTTCATCACACAAAGTATTTAATCATGCACAACCCCGGCGATTTGAGCCAAGCAATTGTTTCATACTTTAATAATCTCAAACTCTTTCAACTTTCACGCAATACATGAGCGTGAGCCATGGACATAGCACTATATGAGGAATAGAATGGTGGTTGTGGAGAAGACAAAAAGGGAGAAGATAGTCTCACATCAACTAGGCGTATCAACGGGCTATGGAGATGCTCATTAATAGATATCAATGTGAGTGAGTAGGGATTGCCATGCAACGGATGCACTAGAGCTATAAATATATGAAAGCTCAACAAAAGAAACTAGTGGGTGTGCATCCGACTTGCTTGTTCATGAAGACCTACGGAACTTTTGAGGAAGCCCATCATTGCAATATACAAGCCAAGTTCTATAATGAAAAATTCCCACTAGTATATGAAAGTGACAACATATGAGACTCTCTATTATGAAGATCATGGTGCTATTTTGAAGCACAAGTGTGGAAAAAGAGATAGTAGCATTGTCCCTTCTCTCTTTTTCTCTCATTCTCTTTTTTTTTGTTTTTTTTTTGTTTTTTTCTTGGGCCTTCTTCTTTTTTTTGGCCTTTCTCTTTTTTTCTTTTTTTTAACGTCCAACGTCTCATCCCGACTTGTGGGGGAATCATAGTCTTCATCATCCTTTCCTCACTGGGACAATGCTCTAATAATGAAGATCGTCACACTTTTATGGATTTACAACTCAAAGCTAGAACAAGATATGACTCTATGTGAATGCCTCCGGCGGTATACCGGGATACAATGAATCAAGAGTGACAAGTATGAAGGATATGATGGTGGCTTTGCCACAAATATGGTGTCAACTACATGATCATGCAAAGAGCAATATGACAAAAATAATGTGTGTCATATGAACGGAACGGTGGAAAGTTGCATGGCAATATATCTCGGAATGGCTATGGAAATGCCATAATAGGTAGGTATGGTGGCTGTTTTGAGGGAGGTATATGGTGGCTGTATGGTACCGGCGAAAGTTGCACGATACAAGAAAGGCTAGCAATAATGGAGGGGTGAAAGAGTGCGTATGATCCATGGACTCAACATTAATCAAAAGAACTCATATACTTGTTGTAAAAATTTAGAAGTCATCAAAAACCATGCTCGTAGGGGGATAGATTGGTAGGAAAAGACCATCGCTCGTCCCGGCTGCCACTCATAAGGAAGACAATCAATAAATAAGGTTGTGCTCCAACTTCAGCACAAAGCGGTTCACCATACGTCCATGCTACGGGAATCACAAACTTCAACACAAGCATTCTTTAAATCCACAATTACCCAACTAGCATGACTTTATATTACTACCTCCATATCTCAAAACAATTATCAAGCATCAAATTGATCATAGCATCCAATTCACTTTCTATGATAGTTTTATTATACCCAACTTGGATGCTCATCATTCTAGGACCAAATTAAAACCATAGCAAATACCATGCTGTTCTAAAAGACTCTCAAAATAATATAAGTGAAGCATGAGAGACTAGCAATTTCTATAAAATTAATCCACCACCATGCTCTAAAAAGATATAAATGAAGCACTAGAGCAAAAACTATCAAGCTCAAAAGATATAAGTGAAGCACATAGAGTATTCTAGCAAATTCTAATCAAATTGGCTTCTCCCAAAAGGTGTGTTACAGCAAGGATGATTGTGGTAAACTAACAAGCAAAGACCAATATAATACACGATGCTCCAAGCAAAACACATATCATGTGGCTTAATAAAAATATAGCTCCAAGTAAAGTTACCAATGAACGAAGATTTAAAGAGGGGATGCCTTCCCGGGCATCCCCAAGCTTAGGCTTTTGGCTATTCTTGAATATCTTGGGTGGCATGGGCATCCCCAAGCTTAGGCTCTTGCCACTCTTTTATTCCATAGTCCATAAAAGCTTTACCCAAAACTTGAAAACTTCACAACACAAAACTCAACAGGAAATCTTATAAGTCTAAGTTAGTGAAAGAAAACAAAACCACCACATAAGTTACTGTAATGAACCCATTCTTTATTTATTTTGGTGTTAAACCTACTGTATTCGAACTTACTTATGGTTTATAAACTAATTTATTAGCCATAGATGCATTGAAATAAGCAAACAACACACGAAAAACAGAATCTGTCAAAAACAGAACAGTCTGTAGCAATCTGTAACAAACGCAAACTTCTGGAACTCTAAAATTCCTACCAAAATTGGAAGTACTGGACAATTTGTTTATTGATCAGCAGCAAAAAGAATCAATGCAAAAGCTCTTTTCTGTGATTTATTGAATTTTTTTCTCGTGAGCTTAAAGTTTCTGTTTTTCAGCAGAATCAAATCAACCATCATCATAGTTTATCCTATAGGTTCTACTTGGCACAAACACTAAACAAAGATAAAACACATATAAACAGAAAGTTGAAACAACACTAAACAGGAACAAAAACAAAGAACATATAGAAAATTGGGTTGCCTCCCAACTAGCGCTATTGTTTAACGCCCCTAGCTAGGCATAAAAGCAAGGATAGATCTAACGAGTGCCATCTTTGGCACTTGATTCATAAGTAGCACGCATGATAGATTCATAAGGTAATTTGACTTCCTTTCTTGGAAAGTGCTCCATGCCTTTCTTTAAGGGAAATTGGAATCTAATGTTCCCTTCTTTCATATCGATAATCGCACCAATCGTTCTAAGAAAAGGTCTACCAAGAATAATAGGGCAAGAAAGATTGCAATCTATAGCAAGAACGATAAAATCTACGGGCACCAAATTTCTATTTGCAACAATAAGAACATCATTGATCCTTCCCATGGGCTTTTTAATGGTGGAATCCGCAAGATGCAAATTTAACGAGCAATCATCAAGATCATGGAAATCTAGAATATCACATAAAGTTTTCGGAATTGTGGAAACACTAGCACCCAAATCACACAAAGCAAAACACTCAAAATCTTTAATTCTAATCTTTATAGTAGGTTCCCACTCATCATTAAGTTTTCTAGGTATAGAAACTTCCAAATTAAGTTTTGTGTCATAAGATTGCATCAAGGCATCAACAATATGTTTGGTAAAAGCTTTGTTTTGACTATAAGCATGAGGAGAATTAACAACGGATTGTAACAAGGAAATACAACTTTTTAAAGAGCAATTATCATAATCAAATTCCTTGAAATCCGAGATAGTAGGTTCAACATTATTAGAAGTTGAGGATTCTCCAATCTCTCTTTTACCAAATTTAGCATTACGATCTAAAGACTCGGAATTCTTGGGACACCTTCTAGGGAAAGTTGATTCATCATCAGTCCCACAATGATAAAAATTCATATTGCAAAACATAGATCTAATAGGAGACGCATCAATAACTTTAAGATCCTCATCATTATTTTCATGTAATTTTTCTGGTTTAGCGGCCATCTTATTGACTAAGGTGGCTTGCTTGTCAGAAATTTTGGCTATAGCATCTTTAAGCCGGGTAATTTGAGCATTAACACCATAGAATTCTTTATTCATATCATCAAGCTCTTTGTTCATAAATCCCAAAAACTTTTTTGTTCCTTAAGCTCTTTTCTAAAGAAATTATTATGCTCAAATTGCAAATTCATAAAGCTTCTAATATTTGATTCAATCTCATTCATCCTTCTGAGAAGGTGTTCAGGTCCCTTAGGCGTAGCCATAAGGTCAAACAGCAATCAAGCACACAAAAGGAGGCAAACAAAAAAAGAGAGGAGGAGATTGGGAAAGAGAGGGCGAATAAACCGGCAAGGGTGAAGTGGGGGAGAGGAAAACGAGAGGCAAATGGCAAATAATGTAAATGCGAGGGAGATGAGTTTGTGATGGGTACTTGCTATGTCTTGACTTGAGCGAAGACCTCCCCGGCAATGGTGCCAGAAATCCTTCTTGCTACGACTTGAGCTTGCGTTGGTTTTCCTCGAAGAGGAGAGGGTGATGCAGCAAAGTGTAGCGTAAGTATTTCCCTCAGTTTTTGAGAACCAAGGTATCAATCCAGTAGGAGGCTCCTCAAAAGTCCCACGCACCTACACAAACAAACTGAGAACTCGCAACCAACACAATAAAGGGGTTGTCAATCCCTTCACGGCCACTTCCGAAAGTGAGATCTGATAGAGATAGTATTGATAAGATAAATATATTTTTGGTATTTTATAATATAGATGCAAGAAAAAGATGCAAACAAAAGTAGATTGAAAGCAAATATGATAAGAGATAGACCCGGGGGCCATAGATTTCACTAGAGGCTTCTCTCGAGAGCATAAGTATTACAGTGGGTGAACAAATTACTGTCAAGCAATTGATAGAAAAGCGAATAATTATGACATTATCTAGGCATGATCATGTATATAGGCATCACATCCATAACAAGTAGACCGACTCCTGCCTGCATCTACTACTATTACTCCACACATCGACCGCTATCCAAAGATGCATCTACAGTATTAAGTTCATAAGAACGAGTAACGATTAAACAAGATGATATGATGTAGAGGATAAACTCATGCAATATGATATAAACCCCATCTTGTTATCCTTGATGGCAACAATGCAATACGTGTCTTGCAAACCCTTTCTCACATCGGGTAAGAACACCGCAAGATTGAACCCAAAGCTAAGCACTTCTCCCATGGCAAGAAAGATCAATCTAGTACGCCAAACCAAACCGATAATTCGAAGAGACTTGCAAAGATAACTCAATCATACATAAAAGAATTCAGAGAAGATTCAATTAATAACCATAGATAAATCTAATCATAAACTCACAATTCATCGGATCTTGACAAACACACCGCAAAAAGAGATTACATCGAATAGATCTCCACAAGAGAGGGGGAGAACATTGCATTGAGATCCAAAAAGAGAGAAGAAGCCATCTAGCTAATAACTATGGACTCGTAGGTCTGAGGTAAACTACTCACAACTCATAGGAGGGGCAAGGATGTTGATGTAGAGGCCCTCCGTGGTCGATTCCCCCTCGGGCAGAGTGTTGGCGAAGGCTCCAAGATGGGATCTCGCGGATACAGAAGGTTACGGTGGTGGAAATTGTGTTTCGTGGTGCCCCTGGATGTTTTCGGGGTCCGTAGGTATATATAGGAGGAAGAAGTACGTCGGTGGACGCCCGAGGGGCCCACGAGACAGGGGGGCGCGCCCTACAGGGGGGGGGGCCTCCTATCTCGTGGAGGCTCTGGTTGTTTCTTGACTTGCACTCCAAGCTCCCCGGATCTTGTTCGTTCCAAAAATCACGCTCCCGAAGGTTTCATTGGACTCCGTTTGATATTCCTTTTCTTCGAAATACTGAAATAGGAAAAAAAAATAGCAATATGGGCTGGGTCTCCAGTTAGTAGGTTAGTCCCAAAAATGATATAAATATGTAGAATAAAGCCCATAAGCATCCAAAATAGGCAATATAATAGCATGGAACAATCGAAAATTATAGATACGTTGGAGACGTATCAATTACCGTCTTGTGTTTTCTTATCAAATGATGGGCCTCGTCCGGTTCTAGGGACCGGCACCCTTCCGGTGGCCTCGGCGGTCTAGGGCTTTGATCGGCACCGAGAGGGTGTAGTCCACTGTGAATAACTGCTTCTTCGTGTTAGTGCATGTCATCGCGCGATGACAGACCAAGTCTAGGCCAAAGCAACAAAGAAGATCCCATCCGTAGACCCGATGCATCCGCTTTCCCCTCCGTGTGCCGGCCTTGAGGGGGGCACATCCCGGAGAGGCGTGCCGCTTCTTCGGACATGCCACCACACCGTACGGCATGTATGATGGCCCGGTGCGATGCTCCGGTCGCATTGCTACCCCCCCCCTAGGGGCCCCGTCCCGCCTAACCCTGTAGCGTTTGACCACGGGATCTAGCCCTTCAACTTTGCACGGACGGGCTTTGACCAGTGGAACTCTCCACCCGGTTGTGTTAGGTCAGCCCATAGGAACCCTTTGGAGCAACATCCAGGCCAAAGCCACAGCAAGACCCCATCCGTGTGGACCCGACGCATCCGTTTCCCCCCTCCAGGTGCCGGCGGCAGCGCCGTCCGTGAGGGGGGTGTTGGAAATATGCCCTAGAGGCAATAATAAATTATTTATTATTATATTTCCTTGTTCATGATAATCGTTTATTATTCATGCTATAATTGTATTGACCGGAAACCGCAATACATGTGTGGATGCATAGACAACACCGTGTCCCTAGTAAGCCTCTAGTTGACTAGCTCGTTGATCAATAGATGGTTACGGTTTCCTGACCATGGACATTGGATGTCATTGATAACGGATCACATCATTAGGAGAATGATGTGATGGACAAGACCCAATCCTAAGCCTAGCACAAAGATCGTGGTAGTTCGTATGCTAAAGCTTTTCTAATGTCAAGTATCTTTTCCTTAGACCATGAGATTGTGCAACTCCCGGATACCGTAGGGAATGCTTTGGGTGTATCAAACGTCACAACGTAACTGGGTGGCTATAAAGGTGCATTACGGTATCTCCGAAAGTGTCTCATTGGGTTGGCACGAATCGAGATCGGATTTGTCACTCCGTGTAAACGGAGAGGTATCTCTGGGCCCACTCGGTAGGACATCATCATAATGTGCACAATGTGACCAAGGGGTTGATCACGGGATGATGTGTTACGGAACGAGTAAAGAGACTTGCCGGTAACGTAGATTGAACAAGGTATCGGTGATACCGACGATCGAATCTCGGGCAAGTACAATACCGCTTAGACAAAGGGAATTGTATACGAGATCGATTGAGTCCTTGACATCGTGGTTCATCCGATGAGATCATCGTGGAACATGTGGGAGCCAACATGGGTATCCAGATCCCGCTGTTGGTTATTAACCGGAGAACGTCTCGGTCATGTCCAAGATGTCTCCCGAACCCGTAGGGTCTACACATAAGGTTCGTGGCGCTAGGGTTATAAAGGAAGTTTGTATGTGGTTACCGAATGTTGTTCGAGTCCCGGATGAGATCCCGGACGTCACGAGGAGTTCCGGAATGGTCCGGAGGTAAAGATTTATATATGGGAAGTCCTGTTTTGGTCACCGGAAAAGTTTGAGCGATTTTCGGTAATGTACCGACCACCGGAGGGTCCCTGGGTCCACCAAGTGGGGACACCAACCCCAGAAGGTTGCGTGGGCCAAGTGTGGAGGGAACCAGCCCCAAGGGGCTGGTGCGCCCCACAAAAGGCCCATAGGCGCAAGGGAGAGTGGGAGGGCAAACCCTAGGGCAGATGGGCCCTAAGGCCCATCTAGTGGGCGCCTCCTCTCCCTCCCTCTTGGCCGCCTCCCTTTCCCATCTAGGGCTGCCGCCCCTAGGGGTGGGAACCCCAGAGGGGCGCACCCTCCTCCCTCTCCCTATATAAATAGAGGCCTGGGGCTGCCCATAACACATGAGAACTTCTCCTCTCGTTGGTGCAGCCTCGCATCTCTTCTTCCTCCTCTCCCTTGGTGCTTGGCGAAGCCTCGGGATTGCCATGCTCCTCCATCACCACCATGCCGTTGTGCTGCTGTTGGATGGAGTCTTCCTCAACCTCCCTCTCTCCTTGCTGGATCAAGGCGTGGGAGACGCCACCGGCTGTACGTGTGTTGAACGCGGAGGTGCCGTCCGTTCGGCACTAGGATCTCCGGTGATTTGGATCACGACGGCAATGCGACTCCTTCAACCCCGTTCTCATGAACGCGCTTCCGCTTAGCGATCTACAAGGGTATGTAGATGCACTCTCCTCCCTCGTTGCTAGCTTCTCCATAGATAGATCTTGGTGACACGTGGGAAAATTTTGAATTTCACTCGTTCCCCAACAGGGGCATCATGAGCTAGGTCTATTGCGTAGATTCTTTGCACGAGTAGAACACAAAGTAGTTGTGGGCGTTGATTTTGTTCAATATGCTTGCCGTTACTAGTCCAATCTTGTTTCGACGGTATTGTGGGATGAAGCGGCCCGGACCGACCTTACACGCATTTCCACGTGAGACAGTTCCACTGAATCGACATGCACTTGGTGCATAAGGTGGCTAGTGGGTGCCGCCTCCCACTTTAGTCGGAACGGATTCGATGAAAAGGGTCCTTATGAAGGGTAAATAGCAATTGGCATATCACGTTGTGGTTTTTGCGTAGGTAAGAAACGTTCTTGCTAGAAACCCATAGCAGCCACGTAAAACATGCAAACAACAATTAGAGGACGCCTAACTTGTTTTTGCAGGGTATGCTATGTGATGTGATATGGCCAAGAAGAATGTGATGAATATATGTGATGTATGAGATTGATCATGTTCTTGTAATAGGAATCACGACTTGCATGTCGATGAGTATGACAACCGGCAGAGCCATAGGAGTTGTCTTAATTTATTGTATGACCTGCGTGTCATTGAACAACGCCATGTAATTACTTTACTTTATTGCTAACCGTAGCCATAGAAGTAGAAGTAATAGTTGGCGAGACAACTTCATGAAGACACGATGATGGAGATCATGATGATGGAGATCATGGTGTCATGCCGGTGACGATGATGATCATGGAGCCCGAAGATGGAGATCAATGGAGCTATATGATATTGGCCATATCATGTCACTACTATATAATTGCATGTGATGTTTATTATGTTTATGCATCTTGTTTACTTAGAACGACGGTAGTAAGTAAGATGATCCTTACAACAATTTCAAGAAGTGTTCTCCCCTAATCAGGCACCGTTGCTACAGTTCGTCGCTTCTAAGCACCACGTGTTGATCGGGTGTGATGGATTCTTACGTTCACATACAACGGGTGTAAGACAGATTTACACACGCAATACACTTAGGGTTAACTTGACGAGCCTAGCATGTACAGACATGGCCTCGAACACGGAGACCGAAAAGGTCGAGCATGAGTCGTATGGTAGATACGATCAACATGAAGATGTTCACCGATGATGACTAGTCCGTCTCACGTGTTGATCGGACACGGCCTAGTTTGACTCGGATCATGTAATCGCTTAGATGACCGGAGGGATGTCTATCGAGTGGGGAGTTCATAAGATGAACTTGATTATCTTGAACATAGTCAAAAGACCTTTTGCAAATTATGTCGTAAACTCGCGCTTTAGTTCCACTGTTTAGATATGTTCCTAGAGAAAATATAGTTGAAAGTTGAAAGTAGCAATTATGCGGACAGAGAAAGCTTATGTCCTTAATGCACCGCCAAAGTGTGCTGAACCCCAAACGTCGCTTATGGATGTTGCGAACATCGGACATACACGCTTTGATAACTACGTGATAGTTCGCTTAAACGGTTTAGAGTTGAGGCACCAAAGACGTTTTCGAAACGTCACGGAACATATGAGATGTTTCGAGGGCTGAAATTAGGATTTCAGGCTCGTGCTCACGCCAAGAGGTATGAGACCTCCGGCGATTTTCTTAGCCTACAAACTAAGGGAGAAAAAGCTCAATCGTTGAGCTTGTACTCAGATTGTCCGGGTACAACAATCACTTGAATCGAGTGGGAGTTAATCTTCCGGATGAGATAGTGATGTTTCTCCAAAGTCATTGCCACCAAGCTGCTAGAGCTTCATGATGAACTATAACATATCGTGATAGATATGATGATCCTTGAGGTATTCGCGTTGTTTGACATCGCGAAAGTAGAAATCAAGAAGGAGCATCAATTGTTGATGGTTGGTGAAACCACTAGTTTCAAGAAGGGCAAGGGCAAGAAGGGACACTTCATGAAACGGCAAATCAGTTGCTGCTTCAGTGAAGAAACCCAAGGTTGAACCCAAACCCGAGACTAAGTGCTTCTGTAATAAGGGAACAGCCATCGGAGCAGAATTACCCTAGATACTTGGTAGATAAGAAGGCTGGCAAGGTCGATAGAAGTATATTGATATACATTATGTTAATGTGTACTTTACTAGTACTCCTAGTAGCACCAGGGTATTAGATACCGGTTCGGTTGCTAAGTGTTAGTAACTCGAAATAAAAGAGCTACGGAATAAACGGAGACTAGCTAAAGGTGAGCTGACGATATGTGTTTGAAGTGTTTCCAAGTTTGATGTGATCAAACATCGCACGCTCCCTCTACCATCAAGATTAGTATTAAACCAGAATAATTATCATTTGGTGTTTGCGTTGAGCATAGACATGATTGGATTATGTCTATTGCAATACGGTTATTCATTTAAGGAGAATAATGGTTACTCTATTTATTTGAATAATACCTTCGATGGTCTTGCACCTAAAAGAATGGTTTATTGAATCTCGATCGTAGTGATACACATTTTCATGCCAAAAGAAATAAGATAGTAATGATAGTACCACTTACTTGTGGCACTGCCATGTAAGTCATATTGGTGTAAAACGCATGAAGAAGCTCCATGTTGATGGATCTTTGGACTCACTCGTTTTGAAAAGTTTGAGACATGCAAACCATGTCTATTGGTGTATACGCATGAAAAAACTCCATGCAGATGGATCATTTGGACTCACTTGATTTTGAATCACTTGAGATATGCAAATCAAACCACATGGGCAAGATGACTGAAAAGCCTCGGTTTCGAGAAGATGGAACAAGGTAGCAACCTGTTGGAAGTAACACATTTTGATGTGTGCAGTCCAATGAGTGCTGAGACATGCAGTAAATATCGTTATGTTCTGACTTCACAGATGATTCGAGTAGATGTTGAGTATATTTACTTGATGAAACACAAGTCTGAATTATTGAATGGTTCAAGTAATTTCAGAGTGAAGTTGAAGATCATCGTGACAAGAGGATAGAATGTCTATGATATGATCATAGAGATGAATATCTGAATTACGAGTTTTGGCACACAATTAAGACATTGTGCAAATTGTTTCACAATTAATACCGCCTGGAACACCATAGTGTGATGGTGTGTCCGAACATCACAGTTGCACCCTATTGGATATGGTGCGTACCATGATGTCTCTTATCGAATTACCACTATCGTTCATGGGTTAGGCATTAGAGACAACCGCACTCACTTTAATAGGGCACCACGTAATTCCGCTGAGATGACACCGTATGAACTATGGTTTAGAGAAACCTAAGCTGTCATTTCTTAAAGGTTTGGGGCTGCGGCGCTTATGTGGAAAAAAATTTCAGGTTGATAAGCTCGAACCCAAAGCGGACAAAATGCATCTTCATAGGACACCCAAAACGGTTGGGTATACCTCCTAATTCAGATCCGGAAGCAATAGGGATTGTTTCTTGAATCGGGTCCTTTCTCGAGGAAAAGTTCGTCTCGAAAAGTTGAGTGGGAGGATGGTGGAGACTTGATGAGGTTATTGAACCATCACTTCAACTAGTGTGTAGCAGGGCACGGGAAGTTGTTCCGTGGCACCTACACCAATTGAAGTAGAAGCTTATGATAGTGATCATGAAGTTTCAGATCAAGTCACCGACGTACCTCGTGGGGTGACAAGGATGCGTACTACTTGAGTGGCACGCAATCCTGTCTTGAAGGTCATGTTGCTAGACAACAATGAACCTCTGAGCTATGGAGAAGCGATGGTGGGCCCAAATTCCAACAAATGGTTAGAAGCCATGAAATCCGAGATAGGATCCATGCATCGTAACAAAGCTTGGACTTTTGGTGGACTTGCCCGATGATCGGCGAGCCATTGAAATAAATGGATCTTTAAGAAGAAGACGGACGTGGACGGTAATGTCACCTTCTATGAAGCTCGACTTGTGGCGAAGAGTTTTTCACAAGTTCAAGGAGTTGACTACGATGAGATTTTCTCATCCGTAGCGATGCTTAAGTCCGTCGGAATCATGTTAGCATTAGCTGCATTTATGAAATCTGGCAGATGGATGTCAAAACGAGTTTCCTTACCAGTCTTCGTAAGGAAAGGTTGTATGTGATACAATCAGAAAGTTTTGTCGATCCTAAGGATGCTAAAAGGTATGCTAGCTCCAGCAATCCTTCTAAGGACTGGAGTAAGCATCTCGGAGTTGGAATATGCACTTTGATAGGATGATCAAAGATTTTGGGTTTATACAAAGTTTATGAGAAACTTGTATTTCCAAACAAGTGAGTGGGAGCATTATAGAATTTCGATGAGTATATGTTGTTGACATATTGATGATCGTAAATGATGTAGAATTTCCGGAAAGCATATAGGGTTATTTGAAAGATGTTTTTCAATAGAAAACCTGGATTAAGCTACTTGAACATTGAGCATCGAGATCTATAAGGATAGATCAAAATGCTTGATAATACTTTCAAATGAGCACATACCTTGACATTATCTTGAAGGTGTTCAAGATGGATCACCAAAGAAGGAGTTCTTGCCTGAGTTGTAAGGTATGAAGTTAAGAGTTAAAGCTCGACCACGGCAGAAAGAGAGAAAGGACGAAGGTCGCCCCTATGCTATAGACGTAGGCTCTACAAGTATGCTATGCGTGTACCGCACTAAGTGTGCCTTGCCATGATTCAGTCAAGGGTACAAGAATGATCCAGAATGGATCATTGAACAATGATCAAAGTTGTCCTTGAAGTAAATAAGGACATATTTCTCGATTATGGAGGTAATAAAGAGTTGGCGTAAGGGGTTACGTCGATGCAAGCTTTAACACCCTATCCGGATGACTCGAGTAGCAAACCGGATACGTATAGTGGAGCAACCATTTGGAATAGCTCCAAGTGGAGCGTGAAAGCAGCATTTACAATATGACATAGAGATTTATGCGAAATACATACGGATCTGAATGTTCTGGACCCGTTGACTAAGACCTCTCTCACAAGCAAAACATGATCAAACCCCGTAACTCATTGAGACTTAATCACATGGTGATGTGAACTAGTTTAAGACACTAGTAAACTCTTTGGATGTTGGTCACATGGCGATGTGACCTATCGATGTTAATCACATGGCTATGTGAACTAGATTATTGACTCTAGTGCAAGTGGGAGACTGTTGGAAATATGCCCTAGAGGCAATAATAAATTATTTATTATTATATTTCCTTGTTCATGATAATCGTTTATTATTCATGCTATAATTGTATTGACCGGAAACCGCAATACATGTGTGGATGCATAGACAACACCATGTCCCTAGTAAGCCTCTAGTTGACTAGCTCGTTGATCAATAGATGGTTACGGTTTCCTGACCATGGACATTGGATGTCATTGATAACGGGATCACATCATTAGGAGAATGATGTGATGGACAAGACCCAATCCTAAGCCTAGCACAAAGATCGTGTAGTTCGTATGCTAAAGCTTTTCTAATGTCAAGTATCTTTTCCTTAGACCATGAGATTGTGCAACTCGCGGATACCGTAGGAATGCTTTGGGTGTATCAAACATCACAACGTAACTGGGTGGCTATAAAGGTGCATTACAGGTATCTCCGAAAGTGTCTCATTGGGTTGGCACGAATCGAGATCGATTTGTCACTCCGTGTGACGGAGAGGTATCTCTGGGCCCACTCGGTAGGACATCATCATAATGTGCACAATGTGACCAAGGGGTTGACCACGGGATGATGTGTTACAGAACGAGTAAAGAGACTTGCCGGTAACGAGATTGAACAAGGTATCAGGATACCGACGATCGAATCTCGGGCAAGTACAATACCGCTAGACAAAGGGAATTGTATACTAGATCGATTGAGTCCTTGACATCGTGGTTCATCCGATGAGATCATCGTGGAACATGTGGGAGCCAACATGGGTATCCAGATCCCGCTGTTGGTTATTGACCGGAGAACGTCTCGGTCATGTTCAAGATGTCTCCCGAACCCGTAGGGTCTACACTTAAGGTTCGGTGACGCTTAGGGTTATAAAGGAAGTTTGTATGTGGTTACTGAATGTTGTTCGAGTCCCGGATGAGATCCCGGACGTCACGAGGAGTTCCGGAATGGTCCGGAGGTAAAGATTTATATATGGGAAGTCCTGTTTGGTCACCGAAAAGTTTGAGGCGATTTCGGTAATGTCTGGGACCACGGGAGGGTCCCGGGTCCACCAAGTGGGGCCACCAACCCCAGAAGGTTGCGTGGGCCAAGTGTGGAGGGAACCAGCCCCAAGGGGGCTGGTGCGCCCACAAAAGGCCCAAGCGCAAGGGAGAGTGGGAGGGCAAACCCTAGGGCGTATGGGCCCTAAGGCCCATCTAGTGGGCGCCTCCTCTCCCTCCCTCTTGGCCGCCTCCCCTTTCCCATCTAGGCTGCCGCCCCCCTAGGGGTGGGAACCCTAGAGGGGCGCACCTCCTCCCTCTCCCCTATATAAATAGAGGCCTGGGGCTGCCCATAACACATGAGAACTTCTCCTCTCGTTGGTGCAGCCCTGCATCTCTTCTTCCTCCTCTCCCTTGGTGCTTGGCGAAGCCCTGCGGGATTGCCACGCTCCTCCATCACCACCACGCCGTTGTGCTGCTGTTGGATGGAGTCTTCCTCAACCTCTCCCTCTCTCCTTGCTGGATCAAGGCGTGGGAGACGCCACCGGCTGTACGTGTGTTGAACGCGGAGGTGCCGTCCGTTCGGCACTAGGATCTCCGGTGATTTGGATCACGACGAGTACGACTCCTTCAACCCCGTTCTCATGAACGCTTCCGCTTAGCGATCTACAAGGGTATGTAGATGCACTCTCCTCCCCTCGTTGCTAGTTTCTCCATAGATAGATCTTGGTGACACGTAGGAAAATTTTGAATTTCTGCTACGTTCCCCAACAGGGGGGGGGCACACCCCGGAGACGCGGGTCGGGCGTTTGCAACCGCCACAACACTTCCAGACTTGTGAGAGGCCGCCTACGCAAGGTTTGGCGGCATGTCCTAGCCCCCGGAGGCCGCCGGCCACAGTCGTAGACACGCGAAGAGCAATCCGCGGAGAGGGAAGTGTTCAGATACTTCCTTAAAGTTCTCTCTCGGTGCCGGTCTAGAAAGTTGACCGGCACCGAGAGAGGGTGTAGTCCATGGTGAATAACTGCTACTCCGTGTTAGTGCATGTCATCGCGAGATGACAGACCAAGTCTAGGCTCGTTCTGTCACGGGATCACCCACCGAAAATTCTGTCTCGGGAACGGACACAGCCGGTCCTTGATGTTCCCGCCCGTGTCTGTGGTTTGTGAGGCACGTGCCACGTCAAGGACGTGTGTTGCTTATTCAAATAGCACACCACCCCTGCATGCATATACATGGGCCACGCGCATGTAGGTGCCCTCCCCTCGGGCGGTCTCCATATCGAGCACCCATCCGGTGGCCTCGGCGGTCTAGGGCGTTATTCGGCACCGAGAGGGTGTAGTCCACGGTGAATAACTGCTTCTCCGTGTTAGTGCATGTCATCGCGAGATGACAGACCAAGTCTAGGCCA
Source organism: Aegilops bicornis (assembly GCA_021605145.1). Lineage (NCBI taxonomy): Eukaryota > Viridiplantae > Streptophyta > Magnoliopsida > Poales > Poaceae > Aegilops > Aegilops bicornis. Next base: position 2,433,051 of record JAHIAL010000030.1, read on the forward strand.
AAGCCACAGCAAGATCCCATCCGTGTAGACCAGACGCGTCCGTTTCCCCCCTCCAGGTGCCGGCCGTGAGGGGGGCCACACCCTGGAGAGGCGTGCCGCCTCTTCGGGCATGCCACCACACCATATGGCATGTATCACTAGTAGAAAAAGGGTCAAATATGAGAAACATTAGTATCGGTTTGCATATGAGCCGGCACTAATGCGTCCATTAGTGCCGGTTCAAATGACTAGGCGGGAGGAGACCTTTAATACCGGTTCATTGCGAATCTTTAGTACCGGTTCGTCCCACGAACCGGTACTACAGATGCTGACCGGGCACCAGCATCTTTTGTACCGGTTCGTGGCACGAACCGGTACTAAAGAGGTTGTGGCAGGGGCTATTTTTAGTCCCACCTCGCTCCCCTAGCAAGAATTTGACCACCTTAAATATGTTACTTCTCAAACTATCACAAGCATTTGGTCTTCATTGAACTCTATCTGTAGGATCTGTGGCTGCAATAGGAGTCTTCGCCGGTTCTTAAATCGGTGGTAGATTCCTATTGACCATTTAGATTCTATACAAAAAGATCATTGATGATCAATGTATTTTTTATATGTACTTCTATGTAGCAGTAGCGCGTTTTGGCTGAAAGGCGGTACTGATCAATGTATTTTTTTAACTTATTTGAACTCCAGACTTTTTTTGAGCCGGCATTATGCAGCATTCGAAGCGACGTCATCAATTTCCAATACGTTCTGACATCATTTGCTGTTATTCAGCCACCGATTTGTTAAGATCAGAGCTAAATGACCGTGAAAATGAAAATCACAGCAATTTGTTCATAGAGCTAAATGACCGTGAAACAGTAAATCACAGCAAAACGAACTCTGAAAAGAAACTATATAAAGCAATAAATAGCAGAAAATAAATAATGCAAAAAAGAAAAAAACTATATAAAGCAAAAATATTCACAAAGAAACTAAATACAGCAAAAAAAACTACTCAGAAATAAATAGAAGAAAAAAATAAAGCAGAAAAGAAAAAACTATATAAAAAATTACTCAAAAATAAATAGAAGAAAATAAATAATGCAGAAAAGAAAAAAATTATATAAAGCAAAAATATTCACAAAGAAACTAAATACAGCAAAAAAAACTACTCAGAAATAAATAGAAGAAAAAAATAAAGCAGAAAAGAAAAAACTATATAAAAAATTACTCAAAAATAATAGAAGAAAAAAAATAATGCAGAAAAGAGAAAAGTTCTATAAAAAATTGTTGGGGCTGCCCGGTGGGCCTGCCAGACCTAGGGTGTGCAAATTCGAGACACGAAGGGCGGCCGAGGCTCACAGGGGCAGCATAGTTAGGCTCGAAGCCTGCTATATTGAGGAGTTCGAATGGGCAGCGGCTGGGTTTATAAACCAGTCACGGCTGCCCTTCGCCAGCGAGTGGGACTAAAAATAGCGCCCGGTCTGGTGGGGCGCACGACCATTAGTACCGGTTGGTGGCTCCAACCGGTACTAATCGTTGCCTTTACTACCGGTTGAAGCCACCGACCGGTATTAAAGGCCCTCGCTTCCGCCCGCTTGGGCTGGCCAAAATTGGTTTTACTACCGTTGGTGGCTCCAACCGTATAAAGGCCCTCCTATATATATGGCACTTACGAAAATTCAGTTATCGCCCGACCACTTCGCTCCACTTCTCTCGCGACATCGATCTCCGACCGACGCCGACAGACCGCTTGCTGTCGCCCCGTCATCGGCCGACGCCGCCCTCACCGCCCCGCTTCGCTACCGTCCCGTCGTCGCCCTGCCCCGCCGCCCGCCCGTCGTCATCGCCGCCCGCCGCCGTCTTCGCCGTCCTTGCCGCCGCCCGCCGCCCGCTGCTGTCGTCGCCGCCCGCCGCCCGTGCCCCCGCTCGATCGTAGTACCCACACACACACATACACACACACATACACACACGCATACACACATACACACACAGACACACACACACACACTACACGTACACACATGAACGTACACACACACATATTTTTTTACTTATTTTCTGTTTTTTATTGTTCAGATGAATTAATTAATATAACTAGTTTATTTTTAGAATGTTAGAAATGTTAATGTTAGATGAATTAGAACTAGTTTATTTTTAGTAAGAAATTTTGGTATATGGGATTATTTGAACTAGTTGAATTAATGTAACTAGTTTATTTTTAGAAATGCTTAGTTGAACTAGTTGAATTAATAGAACTAGTTTATTTTTAGTAAGAAAATTTATAGGTATATGAGATTATTTGAACTAATTAAAATTTAGGTATATCAGATTATTTGAATTAATATAACTAGTTTATTTTTAGTAAATGCTTAGTTGAACTAGTTGAATTAATATAACTAGTTTATTTTTAGTAAATGCTTAGTTGAACTAGTTGAATTAATATAACTAGTTTATTTTTAGTAAATGCTTAGTTGAACTAGTTGAATTAATAGAACTAGTTTATTTTTAGCAAGAAAAATTAGGTATATGAGATTATTTGAATTAATATAACTAGTTTATTTTTAGTAAATGCTTAGTTGAATTAATAGAAGTGGTTGAATTAATTGAATTAGTAAGTGTTTAATGTTTCGCCTATATGAACATAGGAAATGTCGTTCTGACGACGGAAAAAATTTCATTATGTGCGAATATTGTGAAGACCAATGGCGGCGGTCTTACAGAAATTTCCTTGTTGATGATAGGCAATTCAGCATCAAGCTGGATGAGACCTTCAATTCGATACAAGAAGTCACAACGACAAGTCTGTTTTCGTAATTAAGCATGACTTATATATGCTTCATTTGCCTGACTTATAATTTTTCATTTTCACTATTCTACTAGTGCATCCCCTGCCATGCAAGAATTTTTGTCTTGGATAAGATAGGTTTCAATGATATGGAAACTATGGAGGTAAAGAGAGTTTACCTGAAAACTGAGCATGGTTATACTTTCAACGTCAAAGTATACAATGCACACACGTGCACCTATTTTGAATGCAAAACTTGGCAAGCACTATGCAAGGCTTATGCATTTGAGCCTGGTATGGTTATCACCTTTGATATTCGTCCGGAAGATGATATTGAAGGTAATAGAGACATATGGGTCGATGTGCAGACGCCTCCAGTTCTACCATTATGTGAGTTCTTCTCAACTATATTTTTGTCTTTATTATTGCTTATTCAAAAATAATTAACAACTAATTTCTATTGACAGCTTATTTCCATTCAAGCAAACATGTCCGGCGCTTGGTAGACAGGACCTACTACTGTCCCGGAGCTAAACTAAACTGCGAGGAGATAACTCATTACGTTTCATGGCTTGAGGATCTTCATACTGTCAAGATAAATTATCTTCCTGCACTTCGAAATGGTAGTACTCAAAAGCGTATGCACCAATAGTGATGGTATTGAACTACGGTCACATCTATTTAGAAATGATGGTAAGATTCTTACTATTTGTCCTCAAGGCATCTTTTGCATACATAATTTTTGCTAAACTTTCATTGCTAAGTATATTAATTAAGTACTATACGATGTTCTTCAACAGGGACTCCGATGACAGTTGTGCCTCGAGGATCGAGACTAAAGGCCGCATGTCAATTGTTAGCTTACGGCCAAGATATCCTGCATTGCACATGAATGCATTCAGGATTTCTAGAAGCGATGAATGCTTAATAGTGAAAGATTGGAGGAAAATTGTTAACGATCGCAGAGAAGTACTAGGAGGCAGCAATGAGAAGCGCAGCCCATGATTAGGAGCCAGGTTCATCTGCATGCTCCAGTATGATGAATCAGGAGAGCTATACATGTTCTATGCTATTTTACCAGAAAGAGAGAGTAGCAGGAGTGATTTAGCTAGTTCATGCTGCTCTTAGTACTTGTCCTTTCATGTCCGTGTTCTTCATTTTGAACTTATTCTCAAAGAATGATTTGCTTTTGTGGTGTTATATATGAACACTTATAATATCATGACAATCATGTTGAACTCGATGATATTTTTGCTTACAAGTGAATGTTTCTTCTTTAAGAGCTACTGTTGGTGGTGATTAGATAGCGGTAATGACAATGCTGATTAAATAGTGATAATGACGACTACGATGATTTTTAGCTAGCTGGCTAGAGTATATATATATACTCATGTTGATGATATGATGCAAGAGTTTTTATATTAAAATGATGATGATGATGAGTTATTATATCATTTAATGGAAGAAACCACAGATTAGTTTCAGCTGGATGGATTGTACCTAAGTGATCAAGTATATATATATGCCATATCCATATATATTATACTTGATCACCTAATTAGGTGATCAAGTAATTAGGTGATCAAGTATAATATGGATATGGCATATACTTGATCACTTAGCTAGCTAGATCTGCATCCAGTCGAAACTAATCCACGGTACTTTCACCTAATGATTTAACAACTCATTATAATGTAAAACAATCACTAAATTAAATTGAAAACACAAAAGTAAAGGAAAATTTAAAAAAAAACACACAAAAATTTAGTAACGGTTGGTGTTACCAACCGGTACTAAAGCATTACGCGCACCCGGGCCTGGCTCGTGCCACGTGTTTGCACTTTAGCGCCGGTTCGTGACGAACCGGTACTAAAGGGGGGGACCTTTAGTCCCCACTCTTTAGTGCCGGTTGGCGAACCGGCACTAAAGGCCGTCACGAACCGGCACTAAAGGCCGGTTCTGCACTAGTGTATGAGGGCCCGGTGCGATGCTCCGATGGCATTGCCAGCCCCCCCCCCCAGGGCCCCCGTCCCGCCTAACCCTGTAGCGTTTGACCACGGGATCTAGCCCTTTGACTTTGCATGGACGGGCGTTGACCAGTGGAACTCTCCACCCGTGTTAGGTCAGCCCATAGGAACACTTTGGAGCAACATCTGGGCCAAAGCCACAGCAAGACCCCATCCGTGTAGACCCGACGCGTCCGTTTCCCCCCTCCAGGTGCCGGCGGCGGTGCTGTCCGTGAGGGGGGGAACACCACGGAGACGCGGGCCAGGCGTTTGCAACCGCCACAACACTTCCAAACTTGTGAGAGGCCGCCTATGCAAGATTTGGTGGCATGTGCTAGCCCCCGGAGGCCGCCGGCCACAGTCGTAGACACGCGAAGAGAAATCCATGGAGAGGGAAGTGTTCAGATACTTCCTTAAAGTTCTCTCTCGGTGCCGGTCTAGAAAGTTGACCGGCACCGAGAGAGGGGGTAGGCCACGGTCAACAACTTCTTCTTTCATGTTTTTTACTTTACGCATTCTTTAAAGTTGAGTTTTGAAAAAAAATCATCAAAAGTCATGGAATTTATAAAATTTTGTCATAAAAGCATATGAAATATGAGATAAAAAATATAGTGCAAAAAAAGGCAAAAAGAGAAGGGAAAAAAATTTAGAGCAGTGGTTACCGAGAGCCGATTCTCGGCTCTCGGTAATGTATGCTTCTTCCGAGAGTTACTCTCGGTAAGGGATCTAACCTAGATCTAGGGGGACGTATTTTCTGAGAGCTGCTCTCGGTAAATCATCTAACCTAGATCTAGAGTTGATTTCTTTTCCGGGGGCCGCACCGACAAGCACTCGGTAAATGTGACGTCGACTACTTAAGCATATTTCCCCCCTGTTGCTTCTTCACTCAGCTCCCCACCAACCGGCGCCCCTCCTCCTCTGCTCCGGTGCCCCTCCACCGACCGGTGCCCCCTCCACCGCCGCCCCCCACACCACACCGAGCTCTTCCCTCCGGTAAGCCCCCACTCCTCCTGTCCATGTGTGTATAGATAGATGGATTGATAGATGGATGCATAGATAGATGGATGGATTGATAGATGGATGCATAGATAGATGGATGGATTGATAGATGGATGCATAAATAGATGAATGGATCGATAGATGGGTGCATAGATAGATGGATGGATTTATAGATGGATGGATGCCATGTAGATACTTTTTTTAAAGGAAAAATGTAGATAATTGTTGATAATGTTGTATGCATGGATGCTATGTGCGGATGTGACCGATGAGATACGTGAGATAGTGTCGATGAGAGTTGTTCTTGGAGGAAGAAAAATCCACTTTTGAGCGATGACGGTTGATTTGGGTGAGCTTCTCATGTTATATCTTGATAACGCGCGAGGGGCTCACCCAGCTCAACTATCATCGAAAGTTGAAATACCCGTGAGAGAGTGTCCACCATATATACCACCACCAGTGAGAGTTGTTCTTGGAGGAAGAAAACCGACTTTTGATGATGGCGGTCGATCTACGTGAGCTCTTCATGTTATATCTTTCATGTTTGATTCTTATGTTATTTTCCATTGCGTGATGAAAGGTGTTAGCATCGATCGATTTTTTGTCTATGGCCTCCAACGGCGAAGCTTCCATTAGGGTCGACTCCACGAACACGGAGAAGAGCTCCGAGTACCGCTTGGAGGAACTCCTTGAGAAGAACCCACAGCTGATCCTAATGAAGTTTTTTGTGGATCTGGCCAAGAAGAATCCCCCAGCTAAGGAGGGCAAGGCTCCACCACGCAAGGAGCCATTGAGTCCACCGACCATCATTCCCAACGATGCTTGGTCCTCCACTGTGGGGGATGCCCCCACGTGCTCTGACTCGACGATCACTGGTTTCACCGACTACACCTTGGAGTAGTCACCCTAGATAGTTTGACGTTGATTTAGTGGTATAGTTATGTACTTGCTGATATGGACTTGGATGGCCACTTGCGATGCTTTTGATTGTATGAGTGATGAATGCTTATGTTGATTATGTATGATGTGCCTTATTTCTCTTTCTTTTGTAGATGAAGTGGTATGTGGTGTACAGAGGACGGTGTCCAGGAGTCTACAATTCATGGTCGGAATGCAATGAACAAATACTTCATTATGAAGGCAACTCCTTCGCCTCATTCAACAACAGAGAGAGGCGAGTATCATCACAATCGGTATGTGCTTAAGCAAAGAGAAAAACAGAATTACGCAATGGTGCAAGCGGACACGGCTTAGCTGGTGCAAAGGTTGAAGAACTTCATAATTCTCTTTCAGTTTGTCATAATTGTGGTGTTGCTTTTTATCATATGGTGCATGCATGCAGACCACTTTGTTGTTTAATTAGTAAGTAGGCACTTGTACTAAAGAGCTACTTTGTGATTTGAAATGAAGCTTGTGTGAACTATTTATGGATTAATGCTTATGTGAGTTTGTTGTTAACCTGTGTGACTTGAAATGCAAGTTTGAGTATTGTATAAATGTTTTTGCTGCACCAACTTGAGCAAAAAATAGTATGAACAGAACTGGGAACAAAAGTTTACCGAGGGCCGCACTCGGCAAACAGGCAGTTACCGAGGCACTTGGCTGTTGCACCTATGCCGAGAGGACTCTCGGTAAAGCAGCAGTTACCGAGGGTCGACTTGTGGCTCTCGGTAAATGAGAAGGTGCCGAGAGTCACTCTCGGTAATGATCACGGCACCATCAAAGTTTAGTCCCACCTCGCCTAGAGACAAGCAACAAAACCTATTTAAATAGTGGGATAGTCCAGATGCACGATGGCTTGGTATTCATTACACTCTTGTTAAGGAGATGGACTATCACTTTGAATGTTCACCTGTCTCGAGCAGAGAACGTTCAAAGTGATAGGCCTTCTTCTTAATGGTGGATGCCGGTGTTTTTTTTGTTATTTTCTTTCATGCCCTTTTCCGAGAGCTGCTCTCGGTAAACCATCCACCTAGATCTCTTTCCTTCTTGTGCATTCCCGATAATATGTATTATACTTTTTCGTTGTTGTTTTCTTTCATGCTTGGCAAACAACCTTAGCACATTATAATTACCGTCTTGTGTTTTCTTCTTCGGATGAGCCTCGTCCGGTTCTAGAGACCGGCACCCCTCCGGTGGCCCCGGCGGTCTAGGGCGCTCTTCGGCACCGAGAGGGGGTAGGCCACGGGGAATAACTGCTTCTTTGTGTTAGTGCATGTCATCGCGAGATAACATACCAAGTCTAGGCCCGTCCTGTCACGGGATCGCCCATCGAAGAATTTGTCTCGGGGACGAACGCAGCCGGTCCTCGAAGTTCCTGCCCGTGTGTGTGGTTTGTGAGGCACGTGGCACGTCAAGGACGTGCGTTGCTTATTCAAATAGCACACCGCCCCTGCATGCATATGCATGGGCCACGCGCATGTACGGGTGCCCTCCCCCCCCCCCACGGGCGGGCGCCAAATCAAGCACCCAACCGGGGGCCCCGGCGGGATAGGGCGTTTTTCGGCACCCAGAGGGTGTAGTCCATGGTGAATAACTGCTACCCGTGTTAGTGCATGTCATCAGCGAGATGATGAGACCAGAAATCTAGGCTTGTTACATCGCAGGATCACCCACCGAAGATTCTGTCTCGGGAACCAACGCAGCCGGTCCTTGACGTTCCCGCCCGTGTGTGTGGTTTGTCAGGCACGTGCCACGTCAAGGACGTTTGTTGCTTATTCAAATAGCACACCAACCCTGCATGCATATACATGGGCCAGACGCATGTAGGGGTGCCCTCCCCCCCCCCCTCGGGCGGTCTCCATATCGAGCACCCATCCGGTGGCCCCGGCGGTCTAGGGCGTTGACCGGCACCGAGAGGGTGTACTCCACGGTGAATAAATGCTTCTTCGTGTTAGTGCATGTCATCGCGAGATGACAGACCAGAATCTAGGCAAAGCCACGGCAAGATCCCATCCGTGTAGACCCGGACGTCTGCTTCCCCCCCTCTAGGTGCCGGCCGTGAGGCCACACACCAGAGGCGTGCACCTCTTCGACATGCCACCACACCGTATGGCATGTATGAGGGCCCAGTCGCGATGCTCCGGTGGCATTACTACCCAGGCCCGTCCTGCCCGCCTAACCACAGCGTTTGACCACGGGATCTAGCCCTTTGACTTTGCATGTACGGGCTTTGACCAGTGGAACTCTCCACCTGGTTGTGTTAGGTCAGCCCATAGGAACACTTTGGAGCAACATCCGGGCCAAAGCCACAGCAAGACCCCATCCATGTAGACCCGACGCGTCTGCTTTCTCCAGTGCTGCGGGCCAAGGCCGTCTGCGGAGGGAGGGCACACCCGAGAGACGGGCGGGCGTTCTTGCAACCGCCACAACACTTCCAGACTTGTGAGAGGCCGTGACACGCAAGATTTGGCGGCATGTGCTAGCCCGAGGTCAGCCACAGTCAGAGACACGCGAAGAGCACCATTAGCGGAGAGGGAAGTGTTCAGATACTTCCTTAAAGTTCTCTCTCGGTGCCGGTCTAGAAAGTTGACCGGCACCGAGAGAGGGGGTAGGCCACGGTCAACAACTTTCTTTCTCATGTTTTTTACTTTACACACTCTTTAAAGTTGAGTTTTGAAAAAAATCATCAAAAGTCATGGAATTTAGAAACTTTGGTCGTAAAAGCATATGAAATATGAGATACAAAAAAGATAGTGCAAAAAAGACAAAAAGAGAAGGGGAAAAAATTAGAGCAGTGGTTAGCGAGAGCCGATTCTTGGCTCTCGGTAATTGCCACCTTTTCCGAGAGCTGCTCTTGGTAAACCATCCACCTAGATCTCTTTCCTTCTTGTGCATTCTCGATAATATGCATTATACTTTTTTTGTTGTTTTCTTTCATGCTTGGCAAACAACCTTAGGTATATAGGATGTGAGATAATACATATTAATAATTTTGGTCATAAAAGCATAAGTGGGGATGAATCTCTTAGGTATATAGGATGTGAGATAAAAAAGATAGTGCAAAACAAAAACAAAAGGAGAAGGGAAAAAAATTAGAGCAGTGGTTACCGAGGGTCGATTCTGTAATGGGCACCTTTTCCGAGTGCTGCTCTCGGTAAAGCATCTAACCTAGATCTTAACTTTCCCCTTTCGTTTGTATCTTCATTCACCTACTTTGTTCCTCGCGCACGGCAAGTGCCAAAATCGCCACCGCTGCCGCCACCCCCTCCTCCACTGCCCCTTCTAAGCTGTCAGCCGCCCCCTCTTCCACCGCCAGCCACCCCCTCCTCCACCGCCCTCCACCGCCACCAACTGCGGCCATCCCCTCCTCCGGCACCCCCTCCTCCACCGCCACCCCCTCCTTCACCGCCACCTCCTCCAGCCCCCCTCCTCCACCGCCACCCTCCTCGGCGCCATCCCTCCTCCTCGATGACCCCTCCTCCACCACCACCTCCTCCGGTGCCCCATCCTCCACCACCACCTCCTCCAGCGCCCCCGCCTCCATCGCCACCCCCTACTCCAGCGCCCCTCCTCCACCCGCTCCCCACTGCGCCACCGCCACCCCTCCTCCACTGGCACAACTGTGGCCACCTTCCCCAAGCTTCATGGCGGCAGCCAACCGGCGGTTCTTCGATCTTGCCCAAGGGCCAGCCATCGCAGTGAGCTTCTCCGGCAAGCCTGCATTGGAGATGCCCTCAGGTTAGTAATGCCTAGAGTAGTATGAAAGTTTAGAAGTTTGGAGTAATGCCTAGAGTAGAATGCTTTGGTTTTGACTCGAAGGATCCTATTTAGTAATGCCTAGATGAAGATGGTCCTGTTTAGTAATGCCTAGAGTAGAATGCTAAGAGTAGAATGCTTTAGTTAAACCGAATGAGTGCTCGAAGGATCAATACTAGTGCTTGTGCTTTTTTTAGATAAATACTAGAGTAGATCAATGAAACTATATACTTGTGCTTATTTCCTTGTCAGTGGTGAACTCTGATCTTTGGTTGCCTTTGCTTTTTTAATAAAAAGTTGGGGCAGGGGGGCAACCCTTTTCGTTTCAAAAAAAATTTCCTTGTCAGTGCTATGGCATTAGTAAATGGAACTATATATCTGAAACTTGATTGAGCTATTTGTGTTATTTTTTGCCATATATGATATGACACTTAGATTAGGAAGATTTTGCTTTGGGCCGAGAGTAACCATATATATTTTGTTTTTCAGATTACATTGAGAGCACTCGTAAAAAGTACCGGAGAGTCCCGATTGGTAGGGCCGAGTCGTCCGCCTCCCATCAGGCCACAACCGAGGCATCGTCATCATCGGATGGCGATGTCGGAGTGGACTTAGATCCGCTCGCCACTGAGACGGGCGACATGGAGGCCTCGGACGGCTCGGGGTCTACCTCGAGCAACATTTCCAAGAGGAAGAAATCTGGGCGTGGTCCAGGGAAGGTCCCGGAACCAACTGCTGTCGGCAACCATCCTGTCATTTGCCCGACAGGAGAAGGGTAAGCAAGCATTTCATTTGCATCATATTTTGGTTGCCACAGCTTTGACACTCACATATGCTTGTCTTTTATATCATGCAGTTAGTGGGAATTTATCCCGACACAACCTAAGGGGGCACACCCACCGAACCACGTCATCGGCTCCCTCTTGAGGAAGCACTTCCCTAGATTGTCCAAGTCGGGTGATGACGATCCGCCGTCGCCAGGTTTAACATGGGAGCATTACCTACACAACAAGGATGAGCACGATGTCACCATGGCCACTCGGGTCATCAATGCTTTTTTTGTAAGTATCTTAGCTCCGACCCACGTGATTTTTTCATATCCAAATCCTTGCTTGCGTGGATGGTGAGAAGATGCCATATGCTTTCTTTGTAGCAAACATTTGCTTGCGTGGATGGTGAGCAGCGAGATGCGATCGAAGGCATCGTGAAATCTGCCCGAAGATACTCTCGACACCAAGCACACGCTGCGGTAAAAAGCCGTGATGCGGTGTCGGCGCTGGACTCGAAGGAGAGAAGATGACAAGGAAGACTGCTTGCTGCACCAACTTGTCGCGAGAAGAATACCTGTCAGTGGTAAGTGACTACATCGGTTGCTAGTAATTTGATTCATCCCTCTTGTTCCTCAATTATTCAATTTTGTCTGACTAGGTGAAGGAACCCTGGATGAAGGACGATTGTTGGGAGGCCCTGGTTGACATGCGGTGTGACCCATCATGGCAGGAGCAGCATGTGGAGAAGGGAAACGAACGAGCCAAAATGCCAGGCCCGGCTCATGTCCGTGGGAGCGGAACCTAACCGCTCTCAAGCAACACATGGTATGTGGATTAAGATGTTAACTTTTTTCGCATTTGCATCTTGGTTCATTCAACTTGATGGTTAATTTGGCGGGAGGCGAAGGAGGGTCGCCCAGTCCACATCCTGGAAGCTTGGAGAGAAGGCCACAAGGGAAGGATGGCGCCAGTTCTGCAGCCAGTGGCGGAGGAGAAGTGGGGACCTTCAAAGAGGTCTTCCAGAGGTGCAGGGCAGGAAGCCGAACCTCGCCCAAGCCCCTTGACCCTGAGCTTTCTCATCATTGCTGGCGAGGGGAAGGGCCATGGCCGCCACCTCCTTTTGCAGCAGGCGATCGCCACCTCCGGGCACCGCAAGCTGCACGAGATACGCGCGTCAAGCACCAGCTCAACTCCGTCCATACGGAGTTGCCCAACCGCCGCATCATGTGAGATAGCGCGTCTCAAGGTTAGCATCCACTAGTAGAAAACAGGACTTTCGTCCAGGCCGGGTTAGCCCATTAGTCCCGGTTCAATCCAGAACCGGGACCAATGGAGCTATTTGCCCCGGTTCGTGAGCCCAGGGCGGCAGGCCACGTGGGCCATTGGTCCGGTTCGTCCGGACCTTTTGGTCCCGGTTGGTGGGGACGAACCGGGACCAATGGGCCTGGCTCTGGCCCACCACTATTGGTCCCGGTTGGTGGCATGAACCCGGGACCAAAACTTTTTAGTCCCGGTTCATGCCACGAACCGGGACCAATAGTGCTGCCTATATATACCCCTGGCTCATGAGCAGAGCACTCCAGTGCTCTGTTTTTCCCTTGCCGGCGAGAGGGGGCTTTGTGGTGCTCTAGCTCACCTCCTATGCACATGAGGTGTTCGATGAAATGCCCGAGCCACACTACTTAAGCTTTCTCCTCTCCAAGCTCGACCTCCAACCTCCATTTTCCTCAATATTTGTCTAGGTTTAGCGGTCCGTCACGCCCGTCCCGTCTTCACCGCCGTCGATCAATCACCCAGGCCGATCTCATCGCCCGGCACCACCGTGGTGAGCCTCTTGTTCTTATCTTCTTTCTGAAAGGAAAAATATTCTTACTTGTATTATTTTCTTACTTTTATTATTGCATCTTATATAGTGCGATGGTTTTGGTATCCGTCACCGTCGGCCCTCGTCCTGTCTATGATTCGGATGTGGTATATATTATCTTTTCATAACTATTGGTTCATTTATTGTTTATGAAAATTATGCCGACCAACGTGACATAGATTTTATTTATCTAGGAGGTTGTTGAACCGGAAATTCCAACCGACCCTATTGTCCAGTGGTTAAATTTAGTTGAAGAAGAAAACAATTTCTTGAAGGAAAAAATAAAAAAAACTTGAGGAGGAGAAGATGATATTGGAGTTGCATGTTGCGGATGTCGTCGATGATCACAAGATCAAGATGGATGCAATGCGCTTGAAGATGAGAAAGATTAGAAAATATGCCATTCATACCGAGGCTTGGTATCATTATGCCGTTGGATCAGTTGTTACCTTGGTTGCGATTATGATCGCATTTGTTTTCGCATTGAAATGTTTTACATAGTTTCAATGTATGGTTTAATTAATTTAGATGCTCTGCAGATCTTTTATGTTGTTAGATGAGAACTATGTATGTACTTTGGTTTTATGTGATGATGAACTTCTATTAATTTGGTCACTTAATTATCTATTCATGATGTTACGTAATGATTTTTGACACACTTAATTATATATAATGCACGCAGATGAACCGGCAATGGATGTACGGTGATGTATACACCTCCGAGTACATTAAGAGGCGTGCATGATTTTCACGAAGTGGCTGAGGCAAACAAGCAGAATGGTTTTATGTGTTGTCCATGCCCTATATGTAGAATACGAAGTCTTACTCGACCGGAAAATCCTTCACACCCACCTGCTTTACAAGGGTTTCATGCCACACTATAATGTTTGGACGAGCCACGGAGAAATAGGGGTTATGATGGAAGGCGGCGAGGAAGAAGAGTGCGATGACAACTATGTGCCCCCTGAATACGGTGATGCTCTTGAACATCAAGATGCACTGTACGATGTGCACGATGGTGCTGCAACAGCGAAGCTGCGAAGATCAAGAGGAACCGACGACGATGTGCCCGATGATGATGATCTCCGCCGGGTCATTGTCGATGCAAGGACACAATGCGAAAGTCAAAAGGAGAAGCTGAAGTTCGATCGCATGTTAGAGGATCACAAAAAGGGTTGTACCCCAATTGCGAAGATGGCAACACAAAGCTCGGTACCGTACTCGAATTGCTGCGGTGGAAGGCGTAGAATGTCTGTGCACGATAAAGGATTTGAGAAGCTACTGAAAATAATGAAGAAGAAGCTTCCAAAGGATAACGAATTGCCCGACAGTACATACGCAGCAAAGAAAGTCGTATGCCCTCTAGGATTGGAGGTGGAGAAGATACATGCATGCCCTAATGACTGCATCGTCTATCGTGGTGCCTACAAGGATCTGAACGCATGCCCGGTATGCGGTGCATTGCGGTATAAGATCAAACGAGATGACCCTGGTGATGTTGATGGCGAGCCTCCCAGGAAGAGGGTTCCTGCGAAGGTGATGTGGTATGCTCCTATAATACCACGGTTGAAACGTCTGCTCGTAAACGGAGAGCATGCCAAGTTGATGCGATGGCACGTTGAGGACCGTAAGAAAGACGGGAAGTTGAGAGCACCCGGTGACGGGTCGCGATGGAGAAAAATCGAGAGAAATCTTGGGAGAGTTTGCAAAGGACCAAAGGAACGTATGGTTTGCTTTAAGCGCGGATGGCATTAATCCTTTCGGGAGCAGAGCAGCAATCACAAAGCACTGGCCCGTGACTCTATGTATGTATAACCTACTTCCTTGGATGTGCATGAAGCGAAGTTCATTATGATGCCAGTTCTCATCCAAGGCCCTAAGCAACCGGCAAGAACGACATTGATGTGTACCTAAGGCCATTAGTTGAAGAACTTTTACAGCTGTGGAATGGAAGCGGTGTACGTCGTGGGATGAGCACAAAAGGAGGAATTTGACCTAAAGGCGTGGCTGTTCGTGACCATCAACGATTGGCCCGCTCTCGGTAACCTTCGTGACGGACAAACAAGGGATACCACGCATGCGCACCGTTTACTTGACACCGATAGTATATACCGGGAAGCTGCGGGGAAGAATGTGTACCAGGCCATCGTCGATTTCTTCCGACCAACCATCAATGTCGAAAAAAGGCAAGCATTTCAAAGGCGAGGCAGATCACCGGAAGAAGCCCGCCATGCGTACCGGTGATCACGCATTTGCTATGGTCAATGATTTACACGTAATCTTTGGAAAGGGTCATGGCGGACTAGCTGTTCCGAATGACACCGAGAATCACGCACCCATGTGGAAGAAGAAATCTATATTTTGGGACCTACCCTATTGGAAAGACCTAGAGGTCTGCTCTTCGATCGACGTGATGCACGTGACGAAGAACCTTTGCGTGAACCTGCTAGGCTTCTTGGGCGTGTATGGGAAGACAAAAGATACACACGAGGCACGAGAGGACCTGCAACTTGCACGAAAAAGAGGGCATGCCTCCGAAGCGGTATGAAGGTCCTCCCAGCTACGCTCTTACGAAAGAAGATAAAGAAATATTCTTTCAATGCCTTTCGATATGATGAAGGTCCCGGTGGCTTCTCGTCGAATATAAAGGAATAATAAATATGCCGGAGAAAAGTTCCGAACCTAAAGTCTCATGACTGCCACGTGATTATGACGCTTCGCTTCCGGTTGCATTGAGGCTTCTACCGAAAAGCGTCCGATTAGCCATTGTGAAGCTATGTGCATTCCTCAATGCAATATCTCGAAGGTGATCGATCCAGAAATCGTACCAGCGCTAAGGAGTGATGTGGCGCAATGTCTTGTCGGTTTGAGCTGGTGTTCCCACCATTCTTCTTCAATATCATGGCGCACGTCCTAGTTCATCTAGTCGGCGAGATTGTCATTACGGGGCCCGTATTTCTACACAATATGTACACCTTTTGAGAGGTTCATGGAGTCCTAAAGAAATATGTTCAGAATCGCCGCTTAGGCCGAAGGAAGCATCTCCATGGGCCATCAAGCAGAGGATGTCATCGGGTTTTGTGTTGACTTCATTCACGGCCTTAAGAAGATAGGTCTCCCTAAATCGCGGTATGAGGGGAGACTGACCGGAAAAGGCACGCTTGGAAGGGACTCAATAATATGCAGGGACGGATATTCTTGGTCTCAAGCACACTACAGCTTCTGAGAACTCTACCTTGCTGACCCGTATGTCGATGAACACAAGAACAGTCTGCGCTCCAAACACCGGAAGCGGTCTGACGGCGATTACATGTGAACACATCGGGACTTTCAGCAGCTAGTTGGAAACACGTCTCGTAGGTGACAGCACTGTTTGTGATGAGCTGTACTTGTTGTCCAGGACCATCTTCAACTGTAATGATTTGGAAAGGATCTGAGATAAATGGGAATACATTTTACACGATTGACCAAGATGAAAAGAGCACCAACCAAAACAGCGGTGTCCGCTTTGATGCAGCAACCGACAAGGAAATGACACATATTATGGTTACATAGTAGACATATGGGAACTTGACTACGGAGTAGATTTTAAGGTCCCTTTGTTTAAGTGCAAGTGGGTCAATCACGGGGAGGCGGGGAATGCGGGTAGACCCTGATGCGGAACGACAACAAAGTGGATCCCGAAAATCTTGGGTACACTAACGAACCGTTCGTCCTAGCCAATGATGTGGCACAGGTTATCTATGTGAAGGACATGTCTACCAGACCGAGGAAAAGAAAAGATAAGGAAGCGAATACATCATACAATGAGCCAAAGCGCCACATAGTTCTTTTCGGGAAAAGGGACATCCCGGGAGTGGAGGGCAAGGCAGGACATGTCCGAAGAGTATGAAAAGTTTCATGAAATTCCCCTTGAAAGTCAAAGGCTGACCCAAGCATCCCGATAAGCGATGAAGATTATCCATGGTTACGCGCAATAAGCAAAGCGACACAAGCGAAGAAAAAGTGAAGACTTTCTCCATAACTATTATGATGATACCATGCCAACTTTGTAACGCATTTAGTATGATAACATTGTCCGCTTTTGTACATGCACATGCTATGCCAACTTTTTCAGAGTTCATTTAAAAACTATGAATTTGAAAACCTACGCCAACCGAAGAGGCGCTCACACGGTTTATAAGCCCGTCCCTCCGCACACCGTTTTGTTGTAAGCAGAAACAAAATAAAATAAATAAAGCAACAAAGAAAACAAAAAAGTGTTTTCAAATTTGAAAACTAATGGCACTAACAGAAAGTTTACAATTTTTCTAAAACTAAAAGCAAAAAAGAATTAAAAATAAAGAAAAAACAACAAAAAAAATAAATAATGCAGAAAACAGAACAAAAAACTGAAAAAAAATAAAAATAGCAACAATAAGTATTTTGTTGTAAGTAGAAACAAAATAAAATAAATAAAGCAACAAAGAAAACAAAAAAAGTGTTTTCAAATTTGAAAACTAATGGCACTAACAGAAAGTTTATAATTTTTCTAAAACTAAAAGCAAAAAGAATTAAAAAATAAAGCAAAAAACAACAAAAAATAAGTAATAATGCAGAAAAAAAAACAAAAAAACTGGAAAAAGATAGTGCCGCCTACTTGACCCCCACGACCTGAATACGACTAGAAACCCTACATGGGCCAGGATTCAGGCCCGCAGGAGGCCAAGTAGGCCCACAGGCACATAGCTAGTGACAGATTAGGGCCCAGCCTGCAGTTGAGAGGAGCTCGAGAGGGTGGGCAACGGCGCTTATAAACCACTCTCGAGCTCTCTCAACTAGCGAGGTGGGACTAAACTTTGGCGGGGCAGCACAAGGCCTTTGGTCCGGTTGGTGGCACCAGCCAGGAGTAAAGTCATTGGTCCTGGGACCAATGACCCCCTTACTCCGGGTGGGTGCCACCAAGCGGGACCAACGGCCGGCTGGTGGCACCAACCGGGACTAAAGGGTGGCATTGGTCCCGGTTCGTGCCACGAACCGGGACCAAAGCCTTTTCTATATAAGCAAAGACTTGGCGTTTTTTCAGATTTCATCGCCAGATTCCTGCCTGACGACGCCTTGACAGCTGCCCGTCGAAAACTGCGTCGTCAGCTACCGTCTCGCCGTCGTCGTCGCCCGCGCCCCCCCGTCTTCGCCGTCGCGTCGCCCAGCCCTGCCCGTGCTCGCCGTCGCCTCTGCCCCTGCCCGTCCGCCCCGCGCCCGGCGCCCTCGCCCGCCCACGTCGCCTCGAGCCTCACACTCTGGGCTCGCCATATCGCCCGCTCCCTCATGTCGCCGTCGCCCTGCCCCCCTGCCCGTCCGCCCAGCAGCGCCCGTATCGCCTTGCCCAGCGCCTGTGAGCCATGCCCTTGGCTCTTTTTTATTTCTTTAATTTTTTTCATATATATATATAATGTTTAAGCTCTTTTTTTATTTTTATGCTCTGTTTTTTATGTTTTAATTTTTTGTTCATATGTGATGTATATGTGTATGTGGCTATAACGTATATGTGTATGTGAACAATGCAAAAGATAGTTTTTTAGAAAAATTAGGATTTTTTTTCTGTTCATAGATTTTTTTGGTGATATTAATTATTGTAAATATGCAAATGTTTGTATATTCATATGAACAATGAATTAGGCAATACTACTTCATGTATTTTTAAGAAGGAAGAAGAAGAAAAAGAATGAGAGGAAAAAGGAAAAAAGAAGAGGAAGAAAGGAGAAGAAGAGGGGATAGGAAGAAGAGGAGAAATAAATAAGTAGAAGAAAAAACAAGAAAAAGAAGAGAAGAAGAAAGGAATAGAGAGAAGAAGAAAAATAGAAAAACAAATTCTATTTTTCTTCTTCTCCTCTATTCTTTTCTTCTTCTCCTCTTTTTTTTTTCTTCTTCTTTTTCTTCTTCTTCTTCCTTCTTCCTTCTTCCTCTTTTCTTCTTCTCAATACCAGTCAAGAGGCTTCAGCAATATATCGAAGCAGCGCAGCAAGGGAAGTTCGTTCCAGACAGGGAGAAGGACGAGCTCACAATGGCCCTCGAATCCTGAGCACCCTAGACGGACACGAGGCACGCCAGTTCGCTTTCGTGGAAGGCTGGATTTCGGACGCAGGGATTTACAAAACCCATGAGAGGAGGAAGAAAGCTGGAGCAGAGCCAAATGCAAAGGCCGCTGCGAAAGGGTAATGGGGCTAGAGGAACGAGAAGAGGAACGAGAAGCAGCAGATCGTAGCAAACGACCTGCCGAAGCTTCCCGGCTACCCGCCATCTCGGCGGAGAAGCAGCGTGGCTTCCACCGAGCTGCTTCAGCCCGAGCAGCATGCCTTGACGGCTCCTGCCAGCTATCCCGTGGATGCTATCACGGATGCTGAAAATTGCCACCTTATGGCGCAATGGAGCAATTTGAAGGTCAAGGCGGCTGTTGGCTCTGTTATCCTACTAAACACGACTCAACTTTTCACTGCCGCCGATTCCGTATGATATGCTAAGGTGATGGTCGATGAAATAACGGAGGGATTTGAGGACCTCCGGCTTGACCACCCTACCGGTGAAGGGGAGTATCGGGCTGGGTTCTCGCTCTCAAGACTCCATGCCTATGGCGGAAGGATCTCATCAACCTTCCGAACTGGGCGCCTCCTCCTCCTCCTCCTCCTGGCGGTCGGGGCACTCCGCCTCCTCCACCGCCTCCTCCTCCGGCGAAAGTGACGATCGTGGCACTCGGCCGGCTCCTTCTCCGGCGTGGCGGCACTCCGCCTCCTTCTCCGCTGCTGGCCAAGGCGCCGAGCAGCCAGCCTCCTCCTTCTCCGCCTCGTCGGCAAGAAGGGCGGAAGAGACCCGCCGCTGCTCGGCTGCTCGGCGTCGTAGTCCTTCTCCTCCGCCTCGTAAGGCGAAAGAAGACATCCGCTCCGTCTCGCTTTCTGCGGCGTCTAGCGATGACAGCCAAAGGCGGGAGGAGATCTGATTCAGTCCTTCTTTGAAGACTCGGAGAAGTTACGTGCGAGGAGCGAGGAGGAAAACGCGAAGATCGCGCAGACCAAGTGGATGACTGGTTTCAAGGGTTGAAAGCAAAGAGACATCCACCTCCGGAGGAGAAGGTAGATCCGTGAAAGCGGCCCTCTCGCTGCCCCGACAAAACCACCCAAGTTCTCCACCGAAAGGCAACTATGAGCGCATTATTGGAAAGGCATTTGCGAAGCGGAGAGGTCGGGAAGTACTGCAGTTGATCAAAGGATGAAAGAACGACGAGCTGGGAAACAAATTGCCCAGCTCGGCGAACAAGCCGGGCAATCGTGCCCCGCCTCAAGGTGCTGCTAGCGACATCGTCGATCCGAGGATGGTGCCGGTTATGGCAATCCTGCAGATTACCTGCCCGACGATGTACATTATGATTTCTTGGAGGTGCAGATACAAAGATACGAGTATCGGAAGCCTCTCGTCAAAGATGAAAGTTCTCTATCAACGATGATGCTTGAAGATTGCATGATTGGTACATGAAAACCTGCAAAGAGTCCGAGGGAGGATTACTTTGTATGTGAGAGTTAAAAGGAGCATGACCTCCTTGGAATTGAACTGTTGCCTATTCCATTTGAGGAGTTCTATCGGTTTTCAATCAATTGGCCCTCGATAAAGCAACGGTCACCTGCTTTGTCTGTAAGTAGTACTACTTGTCATTAAGTCTCTCTATATAACTCAGCCCTTTCATTGCATGTATTTATAATTATCCTCACTATATTATGCAGATTGAAGATCGCCGAATTGAAGAAAAGACAAGTGGGTGATATTGGGTTCATTAACACATATCTCATAGATGCAACTGAGGTTAAATTTCGTGCCGAAGATACCGAGGCCAACTTGCTACAATCGTTGGTAATAAATGAACACAAAGGTATAATACTATTTCCTTACAACTTCAAGTGAGTGTTACTGTCTTGTGGCATGTTCGGTTTCCTTATTAGTCCAGGTTATAGTAATGTAATATTGATGAGTTATGCATGTGTGCAGGCTACCACTATATTCTCCTAGAGATTAAGCTTGAGAAGGGAGTAGTAACTGTCTTAGACTCCAAGCGAAAAGATCCCAAGGAGTATGCGGACATGACTGAAATGCTCGAGAAGTAAGTTAAATCGATCATTATCCACCATATCAGCAACTTTGTTCATTTCTGATATCAAGTAATTGTTTTCTTTGTATGGCAGGGCTTGGAGAAAATTCACCAAAAAGCTCCGGGACTACCAAGGAGCTGCAATTTAGACACCCGAAAGTAAGTACTATATAGTAGCATATTCCACGCATCTCCTAGTGATTCAAGCGCTAGTTTCATCAATACCATTTAGCATGCTTGCTAATTATCAGTTTGATTGACCTCTATTTCTTGTAAAGTGGTTGTGGCAGGAACAAGGGAATGATTTCTGTGGATACTACGTTATGCAGTCCATCCGCCACACACGACCTGTGAGCGGGCTACTCCGACAAACAATATGAAGTCATGTGAAATAAAATATTCACAATTTTATTTTATTACCATCATTTGTGTTGAGTTTCATTCATTCATATATATATATATATATATATATATATATATATATATATATATATATATATATATATATATATATATATATATATATATATATATATATATATATATGTATTGACCCTTTCTTAAAATTAGATGTTTGGATGCGGATGAACTCCTAGCACCAGATCGCATCACGAGCAATTCAAGAGGAATTGGCGGCATTCTTTCTTGACCACGTGATCGTGAAGACGGAGAATACTATGTGGACCACGCGTCCGTATGTTAGGAGATTATATATTTGTAAAAGATAATTATTGTATATATGTAGCCGGTACTGTCGAGAACTTGTTGTTCGACCAATCTCTCGGAGAAGGAGAGGTGGTCGATATCACTTCTCTCTGTATGCATATATTTTCATGACGATCTTCTGTTTGCTTAATTACTAGCTAGCTAGCGTGTCTAGCTAGTCCTCTCTATAATGTATGTATAGTACGAAGGCGTCGACCAAGCACGGACAAAATATATGACACTTTTATCTATTAATTATCTAGCTATAGCACAATATATGAAACACCTAAATTACCCCCCCAACCCCCCCCCCCCTTTAAAAAAAAACCAAAACCACAGCCATAGAAATGCTGACGCGTGGATGCCTATTGGTCCCGGTTGGTGCCACCAACCGGGACCAAAGGCCCTCCCGCCCTGGGCTCAGCTCAACAGGCCACGTGGAGGCCCATCTGTCCCGGTTCTGATTGAACCGGGACTAAAGGGTCAGGGCATTAGTACCGACCCTTTAGTCCCGGTTCATGAACCGGGACTAAAGTCCCTCACCAACCGGGACTATAGGCCCTTTTTCTACTAGTGGTATCAGCCGATGGATGCATAGGGAAGATAAATCTACAAGTGGAGCTATTAGAAACAACAATAAACCATCATAATAATAAACAAAATACTTTACTTACCATGTTGCACGATGGGATGCACGTGCATTGCAACGGCCTGCATCGGCAACTACCTTTTTACCCTTAAAGCGCTCTTCTTTTCTTTCTTTTTTGATTCTCCCAACTAAAATTTGTTTATCGAAGTGATATGTGAATTGATAAATTTACGACCATACTAAAATATTAAGAGCTAAAAACATATTTATCAAAGAACATTTCTAGAACACATTCGACATGAACGTTTTACTCTACCACAAAAATCTTAGCATTTTATTGGCTTGTACGATATGAATTCATTGGTATTTGTTGAATACCTCACAACTAGATCTTTAAAACAAGATCAATCTTGAATATATTTTTAAATAAGTTTAAATTTCATGGAACATACTTCACTCATTTCTAAAAACAGATTTCACTCGTTTATTTCAAAATATTCACCCCATTCAAAAAGCTGATTTTACTCAATTCAAAATAATATCACACAACAAAGTAGATTACACACATTTTAATATACGTATTTTACTCGTCTTCAAACCTGACTGCGCTGCGGAAAACAGGCTCGACCCCGCGTCGCCTTGTCCAGGGCGGCTCGGGCATGACTCTACCCTAGCACCGCCACCCTTCCTCCCTCCTCCTCCTGCCGCGCCGCCGCCAGAGGACGCCACCGAGTGAAGCTTGTGCGGCCAACAGTGACAGCTGGGTTTCTTCTCGTGGCGGCAACTCGAATCTGGTGGGCACGGATACGGGCGGCGCGTCGGCGCGTGCTTGGATGCGAGGTCCTGGCAGTCGGCGGCGGGGCTCGACAGCTGGCTGGACGCAGTTAAGGCGCTCCCTAGCAGCTGGTTCAGGCTATGACGATGGGGATGTTCATGCTTGCATGGGTGGTCGCTGGTTGGGGTGCTGCTGCAGCGCATGGACTTCCTTTGCGTGGAGTTGTTCCAACGGATGTGGTGGATGCGTGCGGCCTCCGGCGGTGCTGGGCTGGGCTTTGCTAGATGGCGGCTTGGTCTCCCGTCGTCGGTGCACGGTACCTCGAGCAGTGACAACGATCCAGATCTTGGTCGGCCTAGCGGCGGCGGCAGTGATGGTGCAGCGACCTCCTGTGGCTCCACGTTGGAGGTCGACATCGAAAGATCTTCGGGGAGTTCATCTTTTCAGATCTGATAGTTGACTTTGACGATGGGATGCAAACTATTGATGGAGGCTTGAAGCAGAGGAATGATTATGCAGCGGAGCTGTTGGGGTTGTGGAAAGTGGTGACGACAATACATTTGTGACGTCGATGATGGTGCTTCTTGAGTACCCGGTATCGAGCTCCGGGGTGAAGACCTAGATCTGAAGTCTGGCAATGGCGATGGTTATATGTCGTTACTTTATTGAAGGCATTGCTTCCGAATATCTTCGGTATGTCGAGGATGAAAACCTAGATTACGGCCTTGACAGGATGGATCCATTGACAACGGCAATTAAGTGTCGCTCCCTTCTTGAAGGTGTTGTTGTTGAAGAACCTCGACGCTCATATGGTGTCTTGAGATGGTTAGTGCCGATATGGTCTTTCCTATATTTTGCCGATCATGGATCCAATCATTTGCATTTCCTTTTTTCTTGCCCATTTGGTTTTTTGTGTGTATTGGTGTTGGTTGTGTGCATCCTAGCCATGCAGAGGTCGGGTGTGTGCTTATCGTGTTTGTATTTTCTTGATGCTTCATTTTAAGCTAATAAAATCGACCCTTTTTGGGAGAAAAATGATTGTGCTTTATTGAAAAATATTATATTTAAAATTCATATTGCACTCATTTCCAAACACTTATTTCAATTAATTAACAAAATTCACTCATTTCAAAAAAATGAGTTGACTCATTTCAACTAGCAGATTTCACTCATTTCAAAAAGATAAGTTCATTAATTTCAAAATACATATTTAACTATATTCAAAAATTATATGTCGCTCATTTTAAAATACTGGTTTCACTTAATATAAAAAATTCACTCATTTAAAAGAATATTTTCATTCATTTCCAAAATATGATTTCACGCGTTTCAAGGAACTAATTTTGCACACTCAAAATAGATTGCATGAAAAGTGGATTGAAATGCTGATATTTTAACGTGTTTGAAATGTATCCAAGATTGATCTTGTTCTAAAGGTCTTGACACCGTGAATGCAAATATGTAAAATGTTTAAAATTTTGGTTTGAAGGATATGAACAATCTAAACTGTGAGAAAGAAATTAAATCGATAGATTTTGAGAGGGGGGGGGGGGGAGATAATGTCAAAGACACTTTATGTCATAGTTGTACTGTGGGCAGGAAAAGAGAAAAGAGAGAAAGAGGAGCCTGCCATAACACGACAGCTCCACTGATTAAAGTCGTCGACCCTGTACATATATGTACGGACATTTTGAAATTTTTGCCTTCTGACAATGACATGTAGTAACTGTTTGAGAGCGGCCTATTTTAGATAAGTGTGGCCCGATAAACCCCCCAATAGTTTGCAAGAGGAAATTGAGCGCACTCCGTTTTCTGCTCCAACTATTTTGCATGCCTATATTTTAACGGATGGATCCCAACTTACACACGTGTCTTTTTAAATACACGGGATCCTATGTTTTTATTTTTCTTCTCCCTTCCTCCCTCTTCTGCCCGTTTCAGTAACAACAAAATACAAGTGCTCTTCTCGAGAAGGAGAAACAAATGCATGGCCTGGCCGTGCTTCATCGATTGCAGTTTGTGTTTCTCTCCGTGTGTTAATTCCACTATTCTACCATTGACATACAAATTTCACACAAAGCTTTCCACTAAAGATCGAAGTATTATTCAACCTTTATTGTACACTGCACTCAAATTTTACACTAAACAAATACATGTGGGATTATAAAATAATAGATTAGAGGCTCCACTTCTATCTGCCTCACATAAGGCTAATTTTTTTAAATAATACATTTTTAATTAATTTTCATAAATATTACGCTGGGTAATTTTTTTAAAAAAATAATACACCGTCAACCCGCTGCAGGCCGAATGGGCCTAGTCGGCCCACAGCAGTCCGATTGGATTCCAGTCGGCCTACAGCTGGGTTGATTGGGTCCTGTCAGCCCACTATGGGCCGACTGGAGCTAATTGGCTCGCTGTGGGCTAATTGTTTTTTGCAAAAAAAGTAGGCATAAAAAATATATGTTTAAAAAAATGTTAATCATGTAATTAAAAAATGTTAATCATGTAATTAAAAAATATATGTATAAAAAAATGTTCCTGATGTATACAAAACATGTAAAATATATATGCAAAAAAGTTGACTAAAAATATGTTTAAAAAGTGTTAATCATGTATTTAAAAATTGTTAACTGTGAGTATAAAAAATGTTCCTTATCTATAAAAAAATATAGAATGTGTATGAAAAAAAGTAGACACCCAAAAATATGTTTATGTGTACTCGTTGAACATTTTTTCAAATACATGATTAACATTTTTTTCAGACATATTTATTTGGTGTCAATTTTTTTTCATACACATTCTATATTTTTTGTATAGATAAGGAGCATTTTTTCTACACACATTTAACAATTTTTAATCTTGTATTTGAAAAAATGTCAAGTTTTCAAACATATTTTTTGGTGTCAACTTTTTTTCATACACATTCTATATTTTTTGTATAAATAAGGAACTTTTTTTATACACACATTTAACAATTTTTAAATACAAGCTTAACACTTTTAAAACATATATTTTATGTCATCTTTTTGCATATATATTGTACATTTTTTGTATACATCAGGGACATTTTTTATACACGTTTAACATTTTTTAATTACATGATTAACAATTTTTAAACATATATTTTTATGCCTAATTTTTTGCAAAAACAATTAGCCCACATCGAGCCAATTAGGACCCAATCAGCCACAGTGGGCCGACAGGGACCAGTCGGCCAGCTGTAGGTCGACTGGAATCAATCGGCCTGCTGTGGGCCGACTTAAACCCGATCGGCTGCAGCGGGCCGATGGTGTATTATTTTTGAATTTTTTTTATCCAGCGTAATATTTATGAAAAATTAATAAAAAAATGTATTATTTTAAAAAGATAGCTCACATAAGTAACCCGGACTTCGTTTGCGCTGCTAGAGGTTACTCTCAAACAGTTACAACTTGTCATTGTCATAACAGAAATTTTCCAAACCTCCTATCTATTTCCCGTGTGTTTTTTGTGTTTGACAACTTGTCATCGTCATACCTTTCTGCAGTACTGACAAAGACGCTGCTGGAGAAAATGCTTCCATTTCCCGTGTGTGTTTTGTGTTTGACACACGGGGCCATGTAAAGCGTGGATGGATCCCAACTTTCACACGTGTCTTCCGGTACCAATTGTTTCATAAAGAACACTCACGAAACTTACTGAACGATCAGAACAATTTTTTTACGAGAAAGATTGGTCTTTGCAAAATATGTATGGCTATATGGATCAAGATCTGAAGCATGCACTGTTGAAGTGTTCACATGCCAAACGTTTGTGGGACGAGGCGCAGCAGCTGTTCCACTTCCATATGCCCTAGGTTACATCCATCAACGCGGGCCAAGGACATTGCGTGTGATGGCAGGTTTACTGGCAGGGAGCGTTCTATCATGGTCTCTATCATGTGATCAATTTGGCACCCAAGAAATAGACTGAAGCCTGAGGAGCCTGAGGAGGAAGGCTTCCACCCGGCAACCTCTGTTCATCTTATTAGGGAGGCCCTCACACTCCTTTTTTCGATAAACAGTATATATTAATATCACAAAAATACCAATTACACCTAGCCTCCGCAACAACGCAATGCCCTAATGGCATGACGGATGCACACAGCCAAAAAAAAAGAAGAAACTAAAAAAAGAAAAGTCCCGCTACAGCATTCTAGGCCTTGCAGCAGCAGCACAACCACCACTAAGACGACACCTGATATCCAAGTTCTCCAAAAGCGACACCCCCAAGGAGGAAACAATGCACCAGCGCTATTGCCGCCCGATTGTAGATCTTGGGTTTTCGCCCCGGAGATAATCCCCGCTCTCAAAACAATGCCTTCAACAAGACCATTGCCAGGCACAACCAATTAAAGCCAGACCTTGGATTTTCACCCTGAAAAGCAAGACTTTGAACTTCACCTGTGTTGTCACCCCCACTTACATACCGCTGCTACGAATCCAGAAATTCCAAGCAAGTTCCTCAACGTCGTAGGCTCCAATCACCATTACTAGTCCTCCAATCTCGATTTCCATTAAATTCTCTGCCTCTGAATGCACCACGGAGCTAAACATATTTCCTGATGGAAACAGAATAGCGAGCTTGGCTTCGTTCCTTAATGGAGAACCAATGGGCACGACCAAATCCCACCTGGTCCAAAGCAATCTCCGGGCATAACACGCCCATGGGAGTTCGGCGGAGTTTTCCGGAAAACCGCCAATCCAGCCAGATCAGGAAGGATAGGCCTCGGGAACCCTAGGACCGCTGCCTTTATCCGAAAGCACACCAAAGAGGCCCCCACACCGGCCAGAGAGCAGCATCGGAGAAGGCGGCACAGCGCCACGCACCACAAACCGTCCATGGGAGGGGGCGACCCACATCGGCCCTTAGGCTCGAGATCCGACCCACCATCGTGCCATCGGAGATTGGTGCGGCAGCTGCGCACCACCCTCCGCTTGGCTTGTGGCACGGCTGGTACTGCACCACCCTTGAACCGCTGCCATCACTCCACAACCGCCATGGAGCCGCCGCCACGGCAATCGCTCCCCCTTCGTCTTTAGGCGAGAAGGGTGCCGCCACCACCACCGGCATCGGCGGTGGCGCCGGCCAGGCACGCCAATGAAGGGGCTGGAGAGGACGGCGGGGTGGGGGGTCTCAGTCGCTGGCGGAGGTGACGAGGCGGCTAGGTCGGTTGAGGTGGGAGGGTCCCGTCGTGCGTGTCCTGATTCGCCCTCACACTCCCGGATATTCCTTGACATCATGCCCGCCCATGGTTGGCGTCCTCATGACCCGGATTATGCCAAGATTAACACCCACGCTGAGATCAACTGAGAAGATAGGAGAGGAGGGGCTGGGGTTGTAGCTCGAGCATCCAGTTCGTTTCTAGGGTGTGGAGTAAGCAATATATACCTGGGAGTAACTAATCGTCTCATTACGAAGGCCATGGATGTACGAGACGATGTCATCTTAGTCAATCTTAGGGGATTTATAAATGTCATTCTGTAGACGGATTGCCTATAGTTGGTGAACCTCTTGACCCCTCGCCATGACTCTCGTTCAATCATGGCACCAATTTTTATATAAATTGTAGAGCTTGCTAGTAGTTTCAGTTATTCTGTTATTCAACATGTATTAAGATCACCTAATAGCCTGTCTCATATACGTGCAAAGCATTCGAGCACGATTGAGGTGACCAAAAGCTGGTTGGACAAAACTCCTAGCTTCCTGACCAGCAGCTTGTTGGTTGACTGTTGGGCAAATGCCTTTATTTGAATATAAAGCTCTTGAAATTACCCCGCAAAAAGAATACGTGTGGGATTTTCCATACACTAGATGACCCGGTGCGCCAAATGGCGCAGAGACCCATATGAAACCATGTCCGTGTTGAAAATATTTGCCTTTTTTTAAGTAACTTTATGTTTGATCAAGGATAGAGACCATATCAAACCAGAAGTGTTTTGAAAGTGTATTTGGACAATGTGCCATTTGGCTCTATGTTTACCCAAGTAAGGTGCAAGGTCCAAATTCAAGCATCAAGCGTAATGATTCTAAACCTTTTATAACAGAAATCTTTGCATTTGTTAGTAACTTCGAGTTTTAGCAAGCACTGTGGGTAATAATTCTAAACCTTTCATATGAAAAAATAATGAATACCCATGACGCAAAAAGCAAAGTGAACCGAGTATTCAAACAATGTATATGAGATTGATTTAGAACTAGCTTAATAGATATTTATGTTCCATTACATGGTACTTGGTAGCTTAAAAGAAGATACTCGGATCACTTGATAATGGAATACATTGGCTTTATAAAAGTAAGTTATATTAGCAAAGGCCAGAGATGCATTGTCTTTCTCGCAGGAAGGACCTAGACGCATGAGGGATACGCTTAGGCAGAACCAAGCCATCCACGTCACCCTCAAGATCGCCTCTGAATAGTGCAAGAGGCGAGCAGCAGCACGGACCAGCGACCAGCGAGAGCGGGCAGCCCGGGCAGCAGCAGGGAAAGAAAAAGGTGTCTTCCCATCCGCACGCCTCCTCGCCCGCCCGCCCTCCCACCTAGCTATCTCATATCGGGCAGAGGTGAAGCGAGCGGGAGCGAGAGAGACCCAGCCCACCCGCGTCTCCCCAGCGACCCTCATTCCTCTTGTCACGCCGCCATACGCCGTATAATCACAACAGGACAAAATCACATTTTATCTGCTAACCACAGTACAACAGGTAAAACAAAGTACAACAGGCAATGCTTGAATCTAACTATTATTAAAAAAAATACACAAACCTATCTAGCATAAATAATTTGGCTCGGTGTATCCATGTTAACAACTGATTAATGGAATATATTGGGTTGGGGTACCAAGGCTAATTAGTTATGTGATTCCTAATCAGGAAGCCTACTCAATAATGTCAATCTACAAAGCATTCACAATACGAAAAAGCGAATAAAATGCAGCTTCCATAGGAAAATGTGCGGAATAATTAGCATCAATCAAGGGAAGCCAGACCAAGCAGAGAACATCACAAACAGAACAGAGCCATATAAGTAATGTGAATGGAGGAAGTAAAAGCAAAGAGAGAGGAGCACCTCGGCTAGATTCGAGGAAGTCATGTTCCACTCCTAGGCTCCTAGCGCTCATGTAGCCGATCCCTCGTCCGTGATATGAAGCAACATAGATTGGACTTAGAAAGCAATAGAATCACACTAACATATAGTATAGGAAGATGTGTTACCTTCCTTACAAAAATATTGGTGCTTGTCGATTTAGTTCCTAACCACCATTGATGTCGTCTGTCCTGGCTATTGCGGCGTGCACTGCCATTTAGAAGAAATATTAACTATTCATGAGTAGAAAAATCATTACTGCAACATGGAACAACATGTTCTAGTAATAATCCTAGATATACTAAGAGAGGCTTAGTTCAGCAAAATCAACATGATTACACGACAAACTATCAAACATTGCACTATATCTCAAGAATATACAAGCAAGGCAACATCAATCTAACAAATTCAACAAGGTTTGACTGATGATGTCTAAGTCCTTTTGGTTCACTACAATCTTTCTGAACTAATTCGTTTTTGAGAAATTGGTTCTGAACCTGCATCAAGGGGTGGAAGGAACGAGGAGGAGGGGGTCTCTTTTTTACTGCTCGTGGTCTAGGGTTTTCACTCCGAGCATTATTGGTCACGGATTGGGCTGACCAACCCTTCGCTGCCTCGTGGGCCAAGGATCATACGGGTCCAGTAACAGGCACTTGATAAAAAACAGTGTGGTAACTAAACTTCACATCAAACAGTAAAATCCAACGGTGAAAAACCATCCAACCTCTAATCAGATGGCCAATATGTGTGCGCACGGGAGAGGCCCCAGAATGGCGGGTAGCCTAGCTCCTTTTATAGGAGATATTTTCTTACAGGTTAACAGAAGTAGTCTGTCGACCTTAAAAAATACAGAGGCCAGCCATGCTTGCTGTAACACAAACACAAATATATTCTCTTTCCAGCATGGCACCTCTAAATAGCTAAGCAATAAGAAGGAGAATGGTCACAAGTCAAATAGAAATAAAATACAAAGGCCATGCATGTTGTAAGCTAATAGCTAAGCGAATGTCATATATAAATGAAATTGACGTCGAGGGGAAACATAGCAGCCAAAGATGAATTCCGATGGTGCACAAAAGCTTAATGAAGAAGTATCTATGCAGATTGATTAGAAACAAGGGAAGGAACTCTCAAGTGGTGAACATTCTGTAGGCGGGTAATTCAATGATTCAACTGCGTCAATCTCCCTCGCACCGTGATTATTTAGTGGACCTTTTCTCATTTTCCTATGTATATGTATAATCAGTAATAGTACAGTTGTGCATCCTATGCATCCTATGTGCCAATAATCTGCTCGGCAACCCAGACATACAAACCGACATGCAAAGACAAGAAGAATGGCACCTACCTGTAGATATGGAACAAAAGGGCAGGAACATACCTCAATCAAATGGATCCATCTCAAGCAATGGAGCAACATGAATGCAACTAACCCTCACGTCTCTCCTGCAACAGTAACAAAACTTTAGAGAAGCGAAGCAAACACAAAATAAAGACAACTTTTATTTGCTTAATGGGATATATTAAAAAAACATTTTACACAAGTGTACAAAGAAGCAGAGTGCAGCAACCACTTGACAAATTATAGAGCTAGTTGCAGATACAAAACTAACAACATGTGCACATAAAAGCAACATATGCATGTCAACTCTAGATATTTGAATGAACCTAAGCAAAATATTACATGACCTTCTTTGTGAAATTTATACTCTACTGTGCTTGACTATGGCATTACCTGTTCTGTTTCTGGCAAAAGAACAATCGGAACTCAGCCTGCAGCTTAACACCGAGGAATAATATTTGAAAATAAGATCAATAATTTGTATGTATGTACAATGAAATATGTAGCTGCAGTAAGAGCATAAGCACACAAAATATTCAAGTTGTGGTAAGTATAGCAACCTGGTAGCAGATAGATCATTCAAATTCTCGGATATATCGCTACAATACTTAATCCCAAGAACAATATATCAGGTAGATTTTCATCTTCGAACCTACAACAAATCCAGGAATTATAGAACATTGTTTACAGAGGAAGATATAGTAAGACATGAAGAATATAATCTTCTTACTATGACTACTCTCTTGCACACCAAAAAAACGTGTTCTTATTTGACCTTTTCTAATAGTTTTCAAACAGAGATCAAAATACTGATGTTGAAACCAACAGGGAGGGACCTGATGGTTTTAGTGAGTCTGTTCTTGTCCTTCTTCAAACAGAGATCAAAATACTAATCCCGAAACCAATAGGGAGGAACCTTTGGGGTGACGGATAATTTTCGTATCGCGTTAGTTCAATCTACAAAAGCTAAACCAAAAATGAACATATGTTTGGAGTAGCATACCTCTAACTGTATATGTATAGCTGTTACGATTAAGTCAGGTGGTGAGAAAGTAACTCAAACGCATATAAGGAAATTGAACCAAAATGCATGGTCTCGACTCGATGAACAATAGTACGAGTAGCATTTCTTCAGGTTCAGCCATTGAGCAAAAGTTTTACACCTGAACAATTCTGTTGTTTCTGCACCATAAATAAAATTTTAAAGTAATTACTGAACTATAAACCTTTGATGGTATCCATTTCTAATTCACCTCGAGAACGACCTGAACACCTATTAAAATCTTCACAGACTGAATTCCTTTCTAGAGAAGATCAAGAGGGATGTATCATGGCTCAAATATTTATGAAATGGGTGAAACCCAAGAGAGAATCAGTGCAAACAATCAGACCGGCTGAGTGCGTGACAGGATATCGTCATCAACCAAAATTATTTCGACGATGCATAAAAAACCATACCATATGCTTCTAGTGAGGAATGAGCAAACCAACACTAAATGTGCATAGCCCCTAAAATCTGTGATCTACTTTTACAGAACAGTACCAAAGACCCAAGTCTATGAGCAAATATTTCTTTCTTTAGTGCAGAAACAATACTTACAAAACAGCGCAAACACTGGGATAGATCAATTCTGTTACAATGCGTATTGTCTAATACAAAATGAATAAAAGAGCGCAAACACTTGCGTTACAGACATAATGAAGGAAATTATGAAAATGTTATGCATATGAAGAAAAGGCATTGTGACACAAATAATACAAATAACTGAAATAGATACAAAAACTGCGGCACTTATCAATAAATAAATGGGCTTCGAAGGGAGCAGTAAGGCATTTTTTGTTTTGAAGAGACCATGTAGATGTAAATATAAGCACTCGCATAAATATAAGATAATATAAGATAAGAGTTCAAGTCCAGGAAGCAGAGTAAATCACTGAGGACATGTACCTTCGATTGGGATAGTACCAAATTTAACATTGCCATCACATGTAGCACATGTAATATCTGGTATAAAAAAATACAAAGAGAGGAATACCTGTCTCAGGCAAAACTCTATTCATCGATTAATGTTGCCATGTGTTATACTGCCCCTATACATTTCCAGCAAGGTTATATCTTTTATTGGACTCAGTAGCTTTATCCATTGGAAGAGATCGATCATCTGACAGCTGAAAGAAGCCGGGACAGCGCAAATGAGAGCTCACGGATCAGATATTTCATAATCTTGCCTTGAGCGCACACAATCTTATGGAGCCTGTAATTGCTTTCTTTATATCAGATACATGCACGATATCCATTAGTGCAGACGATTCTATGCTATGTATGATCTGCAATAAGAAATAAGCACATAAGCAGATGTAGCAGATCAGTTGTACCATAAAGATATGATACAGTAATACAGCACCAGCAGATTCAGAATAAAAGAACTACTTTCATAGTTAAGGAGTCGCTCCAGAGGCCTTTGTTGGATCACAGGCACCCTCACTGGTTAGAGCATGTGCAAAAACCACCGAAAATCTCTGGTAATTGGCTGCAGATATAATCTGGTAAGCCATGCACCACACAGTTACCCGGTAGACCATCTTCTTGTTGGATCACAGGCACCCTCACTGGTTAGAGCATGTGCAAAAACCACCGAAAAACTCTGGTAATTTGCTGCAGATATAATCTGGTAAGCCATGCACCACACAGTCACCCGGTAGACCATCTTCAGGTAGTGTGAAGACTGCCTCATATAACAGATCGGACCAACGTATAGCACAAATTTCAAAAAGAAAATAAGGGATATACTGACGGGACAAGGTGTGAGCTCGCCTGGCGAGGAACAACATGGCACGTCTTTATACAGTATCTTTGATACAACAACACAGCTCGACACTTGGTTGCAAAATCCGAGGAAGATGTAGCTGTTGGCCGGTACCTCCATCGTTGTAGGAATCCAGCCCCACCCAAACCTAGATGCCTGAAAATTTTAAATAAGGAGGACATGAATTAGAAGGAGGAGCTCGGCAAGGAACTGCAACCAAAAGGGAGGAGGAGGAAGGAAACCTAGTTGTCCCATCAGCCAACAAACCTCCATCTCCTCCTTCCTCTCTCTTTCTCCCTCCTCTCCTTCCTTCTCTCTCTCCCTCTCACCCTCTCTCCTACAGGGCCTCCTCGCAGCTCCCGATCCAGGAGGCCGGATCGAGCCGCCGCCAACCGCCAGATCTCGCCCGACCTCACGGCGTGGGCCGACGCCTGCGTGTGACCCCTCTCCCATCAGCCAACGCACCTCCATCCTCTTTCCTCTCTCTCTCCCTCCTCTCCTTTCTTCTTCTCTCACTCTCCTCTCATCTCTCTCTCCTGCAGTGATTGACCCATGGTGCTGCATCGAATCGAACGCCGCCGCTGCCCTTCGCCTGCAGGTCGCCACCACCGGGACGGACGCGGGAGTGGAGCCATGGAGGAGGAAGGGCGCGAAGAAAGAGACGACGCCGGCGGCGACCACGCTGTTGTAGAGGAGGAGGAGAGGAGGAGGCGGCGTAGGTGATGGAGAGAATGGGAAGAGAGGCGCGGGGCTCGAGGCGGCGATTGGTGGCTCGAAGGGGCGGCCGATTGGTTTAGGGTTTCACCGTAAGAGCTGGTCTTTTCGCACGCAGGATAAGCGCGAGACACGCTGCAAAACTGGACCCACGAGAAAAGAAGGCCCGCCTGTCATCCAACGATACATGAAAGCATGAC
Source organism: Aegilops bicornis (assembly GCA_021605145.1). NCBI lineage: Eukaryota > Viridiplantae > Streptophyta > Magnoliopsida > Poales > Poaceae > Aegilops > Aegilops bicornis. Next base: position 2,468,495 of record JAHIAL010000030.1, read on the forward strand.
GTGTGTAGATGAATGGGTGGTTGGATTTTTAGCAGCGGGGTAGAAGTGTGCCAGCGAGGCAGATCAAACGAAGCAAAATCACCTCGCGATGCAAAGCCTCCAGAATGGCGGGTACTCTACCAGGATTTATATGTTCAATTGGAGGTTCCAGTTCCATCCGCCTCACAGGTACTCTAAAACAGTTACTACTTGCCAGTGTCATAACATAAAATTTCCGGATCCCTGAAATTGCGCCAGCATTGTTAGCCTACCAACCAGCAAACGTGATCGAATGACTTGACGGCGCAATCCAGGACTCGACATTCGTCGAAGCAACTCTTGAATTCATGGTACGTTGTGTGACTGACCCGTTCAAAGTGCAGGCCGCCGGTTCAACCCCTCAGACCAAGCTTGGAATGTATGCTAAAATAAAAAAAACCGAATCAATTCATTTTTGTAAAGAGGTTGCCAATGAACGCAGACATTTCCAATATTTCAATCGTGCATGTTACAACTACATATCGGATATGGAACATTATACCTTAATATGTGCCATGTATCACGAACGGTCTGCATCCCAAAATCATGCTCAATAGATGGGCTGTCGCAGACGTTTTGTTTTGTGGGACACGAGTTTATTTTTCTAATGTTTGTGGCATACAGTTAGATCCAGCCAATGGTGTGCGATAGATGTGTTGTCATAGGCCCATTCTGCAATAGTGCTTGGTCTAGGTGCCCCTGGGCTGAGGGTGCCTACAGATTCTGTGAGCCCCCCGCCCGGCCCTAGTCCAGGTCCCCTGGATGCTCCTTGATGAAAAACAATCCTAGTATGTTTTCTTGATTGTTGTCCAAAGATAAAAATACCTATTTTTCCTGAAAACATAAACAATGGAGAAACAAAAACTGGCACGGGGCACTTTATTAATAAGTTAGTCCAAATAAACTTGAAATTTATTAATAAGTTATAGTCCAAATAAACTTCAAAATCTTTGCATAAATGATTGAAATATGACATCGACAATGCAAATATTATAGATTCACTAGTAGACTGCCCCTGCGTTGCCACGGGCATTTGAATTTGTATTGGTTGCATGTAAAATTTTACATGCATAGAAAAATAGGCAATAACAAATAAAAAAATAATTGAAATATAATTCGCTTGCAATGTACTTCGATAAAAAAGTAATTCGGCCCTATACACCCGATGCACAAAATAAAAAGGTGGTACACAAACATTGAACTCTTTATTCTGCAATGCATTACAAATGATAATAACACTTGAATGCCTTTTTTTAGTTCTTAAAATTGATTGCCTCGTGAAAGCATGTGCATTGTTATTATCCATTAATTAACTTCAAAATAAACTTCAAAATCTTTGCATAAATGATCGAAATATGGCATCGACAATGCAAATATTATAGATTCATTGGAGATGTATCACCCGTCTATGAGGGGGCGCAGGTCCCGGCGAGGCCTCAAGCATTGGGGGTGGCGCGGATCCGGTGGCCTTGTGGCAGGATGGCGGTAGCTCGTCCTGGCGCAGTCATGCCGGTGGGGCATTCCGCGAGGCCGTTCCTGGATGGCGGTGGTGGGCAGCGTGTGGCAGTCGGCGAGGGCAGGTGGACAACCTGGTTGGTGGTGGCGCGGGCCCTCATGGCACGGTGACTTCCCCCTTTGCCTCCCCTTGCGACCTACGACTTGGTAAGACATGCCACCATATGAACGACCCTTAATGATGTATCCTACTGATATGATCCTCTTCACGACATCGCTAGTCATGCCGTTCTTCGAGTCATCTTCCCTGTAGCAGGTAAAAATGCTGCTGACATTCCAGATTTGGCATCGATAGCATGTCACTAGGCATGCAGACGTCTTGACCAAACAAACAGTAATGCGAATCCATGACTAGCTGGCATTCAGCAGTGACCACTGGCGCACCATCCTCATTCATGCGAATCTCAAACTTGACGAGTGTCTTCTTGTCTCGTAGGCCATAGAGCTCGCAGTTGCAGAACGAGATGCCACCAAGCTTCACGTTATCAAGACATCCTTCCTTTTACCATGCACCTGCTGTTTTAACAACCAACTTTGCATAGCGCGATGCCGCACTTGTATGTTACTGCGGCATGGATACATTGGGGCAAGGTGGGCGGCGCTGAGAAGACAGCTGTGGAGATGAAGACCAGGCAGACGGGGCCATGGTGCGGGCTCGGGCTGACAATCGTCGCCTTCTTCACGGCGAGCACCATCCTCTAGGCAGTGAAGAGTCTTTGTCTTTCTGCCATAGCCAGGCGAGAGTAGCAGCCACGGGAGCGCCGGCATGGGGGACGCCACATGAGCGGTGTCGCGCTACGAGCGGCAGACCGCAGCCAAGCGTGCGCTTGTTTTGCCGATCGTCGCAGACAGCGGCCATCTGCATCGACATCAATTTGGAGGCTCCCTCCATTACGACATGTATGTGTTTTTAAGGGGAAAGACATATTATGGGTTTGTTTTTCTTGGGAAAATATTCTCCTACTTTGGAAATCGCTAAAAGGATGGGTAGGTTTTTGGGCAACCAAGCCACAAATCCATTGGAAGTCGCTAAATATTATGGCTTCATTTTTTTTACCCAAATGTTAAGTGCCACGCGTGTGACATGAAGTAATCCGGTCCTGACTTTTTTACAACTAAATTTGTTTTCTGAAATGAAAAAACAAACCCAAAAAAAACTGAAACTTGCCATCCGAAAAGAACTTGCTATGCTTGAGAACTAAAGTTGCCATCCTCGCAACACTAAATTTGCCATAAAAAACCTTGGAGTTGCCATGTGTCCGTGTCACATGTATGCCACTTATTAGGGTCCTTCTTTTTATGAATATATATACGGGTAGTATGAAATCTACTGTGTCTTCAGTCTTATTCGCCAGACGTCAGCGTGACGCACATCTTCAATATTCGCTGTGCAGATTGGAACATTATTTAGTGTTCGGTGTAGGTCTACTTTCTTTCTTAGGACTATGTATGGGTCTGCTTTCCGATTATCCACTTATGTTTTCTGATGTGTACAAGTGATATTACTAGATGGAGAACCCAATGCTATGTGAATACTCTAGAAAAAATGGCGCCGCTAATAACAAGCTATGGTGTGTAGAGAATTGTCTCGTTAAATTGTTCAATGTATAATGCCTCACTAATAACATATCTCAGGGGTGGCACTATTTTTTTTCCTTGGTGAATACTAGCTAACTTGTGCAGATAGGGAGTGGAAATACCAGCTAACTTGTGCAGATAGGGTATGTTTTTCTCAGTATTAACACCTTGCCATTGTTAATAATACGATTTGTTGATACTCCCTTCGTTTCAAAATAGATGACTCAACTTTGTACTAACTTTAGTACAAAGTTAGTATAAAGTTGGGTCATCTATTTTGAAACTGAGGGAGTAGATATACATGGGTAATTGTATCATGTTGATGGCAGGTGCAGCCCCCTCCCCCCCCTCCCCTCCTTCCCAGGTCTATGGAATTGCTCAGACTCAGGTTCAGGGTGAAATCCTTGCTCGGCTTGCCGATGCTGGTTTCGCCACACTTTCATGATGCCGTTTTCCTTCTTGGAGGCGCTGCCATGTCCTAGGCCCTCTTCGAGCACAAAGGAAACCCTAAGGCCCGTTTCCTCCGATCGGATAGCGATGGCATCACGGTGCCGCTTCTCCTTCACGAAGGCTCTATCTTGCTTTCACGGCGTCCATCGGTGTTGGCTTTAGCGACGTTGGACGTCGTGTTGGTTCGGCCTGCCTATCTAGTTTTGGGCTTGGTCGGTTGCGCTGTGGTGTTACCTTTGTTAGGGCCGACCATCCCTTGTTTCTCTGCTCCAGGCATCATATTAGTGCCTTCTTGCATCTGTGGCATGTGTTCACTAGTAGAAAAGGGGCCTATTGACCCGGTTGGTGAGGGCCTTTAGTCCCGGTTCATGAACCGGGACTAAAGGGTCGGTACTAATACCCTGGCCCTTTAGTCCGGTTCAATCGTAATCGGACCGATGGGCCTCCACGTAACCTCTGGCTGAGCCCAGGCGGGAGGGCCTTTGGTCCCGGTTGGTAGCACCAACCGGGACCAATAGTAATCCACGCGTCAGCATTTCTGTGGATGGGGTTTTTGTTTTTTTTTTAAAAGGGGGGGGGGTTAGGGGGGTTTTGGGGGGTTAATTTAGGTGTTTCATATATTGTGTTAGCTAGCGAATTAATAGAGAGAAGTGTCCTCTCTTTTGTCCGTGCTTGGTCGACGCTACGTACTATACATACGTATAGAGAGGACTAGCTAGACACGCTTAGCTAGCTAGTAAGCAAACGAAGGAAGCAGAAGATCGTCATGAACATATATGCATACAGAGGGAAGTGATATCGACCACCTCTCCTTCTCCGAGAGATTGGTCGAACAACAAGTTCTCGTATATCTATCCGACACTACCGGCTACATATATACAATAATTATCTTTTACAAAAATAATCTCCTAACATACGGACGCTGTGGTCCACATAGTATTCTCCGTCTTCAGCGATCACATGGTCAAGAAAGAATGCCGCCAATTCCTCTTGAATTGCTCGCAGCGATCTGGTGCTAGTAGTTCATCCCGCATCCGAAACATCTAATTTTAAGAAGGGGTCAATACATATATATATGAATGAATGAAACTCAACACAAATGATGGTAATAAAATAAAATTGTGAATATTGTTATTTACGCACTTCATATTGTTTGTCGAGTAGCTGCCCGCTCACGTGTCGTGGTGGCGGATGGACTCGCAAACGTAGTATCCACAGAAATCATTCCCTTGTTCCTGCCACAACCACTTTACAAGAAATAGAGGTCAATCAAACTGATAATTAGCAAGCATGTTAAATGGTATTGATGAAACTAGCGCTTGAATCACTAGCAGATGCGTGGAATAAGCTACTATAGTACTTACTTTCGGGTGTCTAAATTGCAGCTTCTTCGGCAGTCCCGGAGCTTTTTTGGTGAATTTTCTCCAAACCCTGCCATACAAAGAAAACAATTACATCGAGCTTGGAGAGGAGAAACCTTAAATAGTGTGGCTCGGGCATTCTATCGAACACCTTGTGTGCATAGGAGGTGAGCTAGAGCACCACCAAGCCCTCTCCCCCTCGGCCAGAAAAAACAGAGCAGTGTGCTCTGCTCTTACGCGAGGGGCTATATATAGGCAACACCATTAGCCCAGGTAGGTGACATGAGCCGGGACTAAAGGGAAGCCTTTGGTCCCGGTTCATGCCACCAACCGGGACCAATAGTGGTGGGCCAGGAGCCAGGACCATTGGTCCCGGTTCGTCCCACCAACCGGGACCAAAAGGTCCGGACGAACCAGGACCAATGGCCCACGTGGCCCGGCCGGCCCCCTGGGCTCACGAACCGGGGCAAATAGCTCCATTGGTCCCGGTTCTGGATTGAACCGGGACTAATGGGCTGAACTGGCCTGGACGAAAGCCCTGTTTTCTACTAGTGGTTGTATCCATGTTTGTACTCGTTCTTTCCTTTATCAATGGAATGATACACAAGCTTTGTATATCGGCGAATTTCTTTATCATGTCAAGGACCAAATTCTCACTCACATGAGCGTTCTCAAGATTTCGACAGGCTATATTTGATTAGTGATGATTTGCCTTGTTGGATTCATGCAGCCCATCTGTGTGACAAAATGTTTGACCTGGCATCTACACCCTCCGTTCTAAATTATTGTGCCGTGGTTTTAGTTCAAATTTGAACTAAAACCACGACAGTAATTTGGAAACGGAGGAGTAGTTCCAAGAGGTCGAGGGACCAGCAGAGCATGGTGTTAACAGACTCAGCAGCCTTCCGGCCCGTTGCTCCATTTTGTGATGTCCTTCCCCGCCGATGTCAAGTCGTGCACACAAGCATGCTCTTGCCAAGGTGGCGCTGTCTCTCCGGCCTCCATGCCCTTCATCCACCTAGATTACAAGGACTTTGTGGACAATGATGATGGTGATGGTGCTGATGATTACAACAACAATGATGATGATGATGATAATGATAAAGATGATTATGATTATTGGGAGAACGTGGATCAGAATAGGCTAAAGAAGTTTGGGGACCACATGCTACTCTTGCGTGAGTACCACTATGCCCTTCGATGAGGCTCGGATCTTCATCGGTGCTGATTTGTATGATGAATGTTGTACCTGGATTTGTCATGCCATCAGGCATAAAGCTCATTTGCTTCATGTTAATTGTCCCTTCATCAGAGTAATATTATGAAGGCCATGTTATAGAAACTAGGGATCTATATTCTCTAGTTACAGCTTCAGTAAGTATATGATCTCGTGTCTACGATAGCAATCAAGACAAAATATGGAATCACGGTATGCTCGACGGCCTTTCACATGTTCCTGCCTTGGAGTTGCATGCACCATTACCTGACTACCTGAGCAACGATGGATTGGGTTGTTCTCTTTTCATGTTCTTGTGGCATGCTTGTTTAGCTGAATATTATTGATTCCGTTGCTAGATTTTGCAGTATTAGCTGGCTCTTGGTATCTTGTGCTGCTTCTTGCGGAGAAAGACGAAAAAGAGTAGGTTTGTGATTGGCTAGCCAATGGAAAAAGGGACACATTGAATGGAATCTTGCTGGCTGAACTGAGTGGAATCTTGCTGGTCTGTTGTGCTGTCCAAAGGACACCTTGTAATAGTAATTCCTAGTTCATTTGTACGGCTACTCTCATTGTACTGATACTAATCATTGACAAAAATATTCTACTGTGAATATGAGCATCCTGTTCTGAATTTGATTCAGTGTGGTTCCATATCTCTGGAGATGATCCATGCCATTTTCAGTGACAATCACTATGGGTTATTGGCAAGCTAGGAACTGCCTATTAATAGAACACACAATAATGAATAAATCAATGCTGTTTAGCCTTATTAAAACATGAATTTCTAGAGCTACATGTCTTTGGTTGTGTGAGTTTGTGAAACTTGTGTCGAACTGATGCAAAGGGACTTACCAGCAGTCCATGGGACCTGATACAACAAAGCATCACCATGACCACCGTTACAGTACACATACTCAGTACTTAAAAAGAAGTTGGATCCTGAAGTTCATTCTAATAATATAACCAAAAACGAAGGGGTATGTAATCTTTGAAGAGTAAAGTTAATAAGCGCTTCTACTAGGGTAGTTCTTCTTCTTTTGGTGAAAAGAAGACTTGGATCTATAACAAATATTTACCAAAAGTATAAAGCACCTCAAAAATAATAAAAATTACATCGAAGTCCATGTACAACCGAACAACCACTGCCTCCACCAGAACAAGTCGCCGAGGCGCCACAGAGGTTTTAACCGATACTTAGATTCAGTTTTCTGAACTTTTGTTTTTGACTATACTTAGATTCAGAACATGTCGCCGAGGCGCTACAAAAATATTCCAGACCTATATCATGCTCACAAGAAAAGAGCTACTCGTTGAATCTTTTATCCATTTACGAGACTACGGTCCGTCTACAAAAAGACACACTATCTTGCTATCTATCTTACATTCTTCTTTCCTCCTACTACACCGATAAGTACTCCCTCTGTCCCAAAATTCTTGTCTTACATTTGTCTAAATACGAATGTATGTAATGCTAAAACGTGACTTGATACATTCGTATTTAGACAAATCAAAGACAACAATTTTGGGGCGGAGGGAGTATATGATATCTCTTATAGATTGTTTGAGGCGCTAATATCAAAGAGTCTTCAGGATTGATGGAGGGAGTAGTACGTACATGCATATGCATCTGCCAGCTGAACCTTTGATTAGTTGTGCGTGCATGCATGCTGAAGTCGCTCACCACTACACACTAGCACATGCCTGTGTTATCTTATGTGTAGATTAGCTTTGTACATGCGCGCAAGTTAAGTTTTCCTACGTATGATCGAAGGCCAGGTCTACATATCTATGGTATATGTATCGTAAAGTTGACCGGCAGTACAAATACGTATCTGAATACCGTCCGGCACGCTCGTGTATATGAAAAAGGTTGCATTGAATAGCTTGATACTGTTTGACCTTATTGAAACATGGATGTCTAGAGATACAAGTTCTGTGTTGGTACAAATTGGCCCATCACCCCATCTTAGAAGAATCCTGAAGACGACGCACACGTAATCCTGAAGACGAGCTAACTAGACATCAAATTTTCATTCAGGTCTTCCAACCAACGACTGTTTGCTTGGCGTCGGGCGATATGCCCAATAGATAGAAGGTTGGTACCAAGATACAGTAAGCACCCACTCATTGATCCGTCATTCAAATTTGTTTGGCTTGCTACAGATCAACCTCGTCCAGTTCTATTCTGCATCGGAGTTGTGTGGTTGCAGCATCATTTCATCAGCATCAGCAATAAATGGTAATTTTTACCCAACAACTCTCTGCAAATGGTAAGCTTTCATAAATTGTACGTCTTTGGTGCAGAAAACATGAAGAACAAGGACACCATGATATAGCTTTCAAAGGCTTGGCCACATGAACAAGTCCTTTTTGCTGTGGGAGTTAGTGAAAGTTGTGCGGAACTGGGGCTAACTGACTTTGTCCATGAGATCTGAAACATCAATGCATGCCCATGACCATGGTTATAGTATGGATGCATAGTAATCATCTAAAAACAGTTGGATCCTGAAGTTCAGTCTACAAATACAACCAAAAACCAAGGGGTAAATTAATCTGTTGGACAGCTAGCTATAAAAGCTGAACCTTCAACATTAGAGTTCAGAAATGTTATGTGCAGATGAACATCTCGGCAAGCCCACAGTAAACATGCATGCCAGCTTGTACACCAGTGTCATGCATTGAGTCGTGATCGCCACTGAATTTATGAGGAACCAAATGCTACATGTTGGTAAAACTGCATAGGCAACCCAAATAAAGTTCAGGTACTTCATATATACCATGTAGGCAAGAGTACATAGATTTTGCCATGCTACATGAATTGAGTTTTTCTAAACTTCTTGTTTCTACCAAAATATTCCAGGCCTTTATCATGCTCACAAGAAAACTGCTACTCATTGGATCTTTTACCCATCTATGAGACTGGACGCAGCTCCTCTGACGTACGGCGCACACACGGACGTGTGGACCCGGACCCACGCGTCAGTGGCCCAATGTCAGGTGGCCGTACGTCAGGGGATCCGGCTCCCTATGAGACTACCGTCTGTCTACGAAATGACAAATAACCCTGTCATGTGTGTTACATTCTTCTTTTCTCCTACTTCATAGGTAATTATATGACATCTCTTATAGATAGTTTAATGCACACTAATATCAGACTGTAGACTGGCTATATATATGGAGGGAGAATCCACATGCCACCATGTGAATGACCCTTCATGAAGTATCCTACCGACCTGATCCTCTTCAGGCCATCGTTGGTGATGTCATTCTTTGATTCATCTTTCTTGTAGCAGGTCTCACCGTTAAGGTTGTTCAAAATTGTCAACGATACCTTGTCACTAGGGATTATGGCATCTTGACCAAACGGACAACGATGCGAGTAGTAGATTTTGTTTCTCTCCACGCCCCCACACATGTTCATTGGCACATGCACTGCCTTAGAGAATATCTCCCCCAAAAACAATGAGTGGTCACCGAAGTCTGTGACCTCCACCCACTCCTGCTTGTAAAGTGCCGCCTTCTGTCTACCCATGCAGTTATCGACAAGGCTGAACACCTTGAAGAAAGCTTCATATATGGCAACTACCGGGTCTTCAATGCCATCCCAAGCTTGCCGTGCAGATCAAAGATGTACCTAGTACTGCTAAAGTTGTCCCTAACACCGTCAATCCATTGGATGACTAGCAAGCGTTCCGTAGTGACCATCGGGGCACCGTCCTCATTCACACCAATCTCAAACTTGACGATTGTCATATTGTAATGTATGCCGTAGAGCTCGTCATTGCAAAATGCAATGTCCACAAGCCTCGCGTTAGGACATCCTTGTACCGTCCACCCGTTGTTGGGACCACCAACCCTGCAGAGTGCGATGCCACATTTGTATGTTATGGCGGCAATGATACACCGGCGCGAGGTGGGCGGCGTGGAGAAGATAACTCTCAAGATAACGACCAAGCGGGTGGGGCCATGGTGCTGGCTCGTGCAGAGGATCGGCGCGTTCTTCTCCGCAAGCCGCAACTCGGCGCCCGAGAAAAGGTTCACGATCTTGATCTGACCTGGCACTGGCATGGCGACCCAGCCGCCGTCGTGGCCACCGATAATCCGCCTCCCGGCGTCCTCGCGGATGACCCACAAGCGCACCAGGGAACTGTCCTCGAGGCAGTGAAGAGCCTTCCTCCTGTTGTAGTCGTGAGGCAAGAGGAGCAGCCACGGGAGCGCCGGCACCGGTGGCGCCGCTCGTGCGGCAGTGCGCCACGACCGACAGACGGCGGCGAAGCGTGCGCGGCCGCGCGGGGAGGCGACCTTGCCGTAGACGAGGGCAAGGAGATCGTCGGGGAACGTGGTCGACCAGCACTGCCTTGCCGTATGCACGCGCTTGTCGCAGGCGGCGGCCATCTGCGTCCACATCGATCTGCCGGCGGCTCTATCTTTACGAGTGAGTATACTGAGATTTGTGTTATTTTAGGGTGGACGTATCTTGGGCTTAACTGGAATCAGTTAATTGTTTCTCATGTTTGGCGTGCTCTCTCCGAAGAAATGGAGATAGAGACACAAATATTTGGACGGACAATTTTTTATAGAATAGGAGGATTGCGCCCGACCTCTCCATCAGAGTGATGCATGTAGCCATTTTAATAAGCAAAGTGATCAAAAATATGTGATCCAGAACAAGCTCGCTCAGAGCCAAGAAAAATAAACAAGTATAAATATGCCACATCCGGCAAAATAGAACGAGATGATTAAACACCTATCCTATTACTGGACCACCATTCAAACTGGTTATAGATATCCCGAACTACCATCTCCCATCATACAGACCCAGTAACCAAAGGCTTTCTGGCTTTCACAGAAGTGAGTAACGACTACATATGAATCCAAACAGTGGCCATGTAGATTACGTGCAGAAATTTTATACAAGTTTGTGAGTTAAAAACCATGTCATTTCTACAGTTTCATAAAGCCCAAAGTAATGCACACGCTCCTATCTGAATTTGTCTCGCAATATTTGTCTCTACTCCATTTAGCCACGTCCCAAATAATGTGTGAATACTATTTGAAGGGGTAATCTTTTTAAAAAAGGAGGCTTGCCCCCGGCCTCTGCTTATGAATGATGCATGCAGCCATATTATTAAAAGTTTTGAAGTAGCACAAAGTCAAATATATATTACAGCTCGCAAACGGAGCAAAGAACTCATAAAAAAACTCAATACGACAACCGGTATGAATAAAAGGACAAGATCCCTATACCCCTATCCTGTTATGCAACCGCCATCCAAACCGGTTGAATATAGCCCGCGCCGGTTCAATCAAGACGCACTCGACAAATCTATCGTCAGTTGCTATTGTCTGTAAGTGATTTCTTTTTGTAATTTAAGTCTCTAGCTAGATGTAACCTGTAATTATCCTCATTATATTCTTTTTTGCAGTATTATGCACAATGAAGATGTATGAAATGAAAAGAGATGGACGCTATGGCATTGGGTTCATTGGCCCAAATAACGTTAATGAAAAGACAGGGTCACGTCGCCGAAAGGACATAGAGAAGTTTGCTACAGTTTTTTAAGCGACTAGATACCCAACCAGAAATACTACTTCCTTACAACTTCGGGTGAGTGTTACTGTCTTGTACTACAAATTCTGTTTTGCTTACTATATGTTAATAAGTGTAGTTGATGAGTTATGCACATGCCCGCTTAATTATACAAACGTGTGTGCATGTAGTTTTCACTGAAACCTGCTAATCAATGAAGTTGACGAGAGAAAAGTTTAAGTATCGGACTCACTACTTAAAGAAACTAAAGAATACGCAATAGTGAGGGGATGATCGACAGGTTATTTCAATCATTAGCGCACTATGTCGGCCTCTTTAGTTCATTTTTTGGGATCGATATATATCATGGGCTTATTTGCTGGGCAACGCACGCATGTTACGGCCTTAATTGGAACCAGTTAATTGTTTCATCTTCTTCTTTCAATATATAATAACTCCTTTTTGTAGATACATATAACTCCTTAATTAATTAGTGATTTCGTATATAACCACTTTGGCGTGGCTGGGTAGTAATGTTATCTCAAGTTTGGCATGCTCTCATTCGCGAAAAAGAACAAGAAAGAAAAAGTTTGGTGTGCTCTCTGCGAAGGAAAGGAGATGCTGAAGATGGGTATGGCAGAGATACCGATTGCACCATTGCCTTCTGCATGGTCCAATCCAAACATGAACTTTCTTACAATACGTTCTTGACAAATTTCATCATAGTTGCGTAAATCCCATTTAACTCAACGATATCTTTCTTGATCTAAAAAAAAAGAGAATCTTTCAATTTATTGATTTTTTTTTCCAATTCATGAATATTATTCTAAAACTTGTGATTTTTTTTGAACTCATGAAGATCTTCAAATTGACAAACATCTTTAAATTTTGCGACCATTTTTTCATTTCCATGATATTTTCTGAAAAATCACAAACATTTATTGGCAAATTTGGGAACTTTTAAAAATTTCCAGACATTCAATCAAATTTGTGACCATTTTACAAAATCTTCAATACTTTTAAAATCCAAGAATATTTTCCAGTCTCATTTTCTAAATTTAAAAATATGTTTTGAAATTTAGGAACTTTTGAACTTTTGAACATTTCCTTGAATTCTTGAACAATTTCCAGATTCACGAACAATTTTCATTTTTGGAACGTTTCTATTTTTTCTCCAAATTTTGAAATTTATCAAATTCACAAACATCATTTCAAATTCCTAATAATTTTCCCTAGTTATTAAACATTTACCATTTTTTGTAAGTGTTTTCTAATTGATGAACTTTTTTCAATTTTGTGAACTTTCTTAAATTCTTGATTTTTTATTTTCAAATTCTCCATCATTTTTGTAATTATTGGACAGTTTTTGAACTTTTGAACATTTTCTGAATTCACAAAGGATTTTCAAATTCATGAACACTTTTTTAAATTTGTGAACATTTTTTACAAACTATGATTTTTTATGAATCCACGAAGATTTTCAAAATTTATATTTTTTTCAGTTTACTATTTTTATTAAAAAACTGGATGAAATCTACAAAATTTGTGAACACTTTTTAAAATTCATGAAAAAGAGCGGAAAAAACGCGCTCGGTCGCGGTGACGAGGCTTCTGTCGCTCGCAGCGTCATGTTCAAAACTACATCAATGTTTCTGAAAACTAACCTAAAAGTTTAAGAAAACCTTATTTGAACTATAGGCTAGCATAATCATTAACCTAAACATTAACCAAACTATAGGCAAACATGGGTTTAATGTTTTTGAACATCACCAAGATCAAGCCTAGAGGTGGTTCTTATTTCAGGAAACCAAATTTGAAATCTAGTCTACACATTTGTCTAAAGATTGAATGTCAACAACTCCCTCCGTTCCCAAATAGAAGTCTTTCTGAAGATTCCAATAAATGACTACATACGGAGAAAATGAGTGAATCTACACTCTAAAATATGTCTACATACATCGGTATGTTGTTGTGCATTTGAAATGTTTAAAAAGACATATATTTAGGAACGGAGTGAGTAAAACATAAAAAACTCTTGCTATATCCTATGACACAATGAATGAAATCGGTTGCGGAATGAGCAGATGGGTTACCTAGCCACCGACGTAGCTCAAGGAGGCGCTGGTGCCTGGTGGTCCGTCATCGGAGTAGTCCATCCTCTGCTCTTTCGCTTGCAACCACAACGGCTAAACCATTACCCTTTCCACAGTTCAATCCAAGTAGGTACTTTCTTACAATAAGTTTGACAATTTTCATCATGGTGAAATAAATCTCATTTAAGTCAATGGTTATTTTTCCTGAGCTAAAAAATGAGAAATTTTCAGTTTCATGATCAGCTTTTTAAATTCATGAATACATTTTCAAAATTTACATACTTTTTAAAAATTCATGAACTTTTTTGCGTTCATGAACATTTTTCAAATTCACCATCAATTTTAAATTTTGCATTTTTTCCAAATTCTTGAACACTTTTAAAATCCAAAATATTTTCTAGTGTCAACTTTTCTAAATTCACGAATAATTTTTGAATTTTAAGAACTTTTATTTTGTTTGAACATTTCCTTGAATTCTTGAACAAGTTCCAAGGTCATGACCATATTTTAGTTCTCACGAACTGTTTTTGAACATTACCTTCAGATTCTTGAGAATTTTCCTAACTCTTGAATATTTTTTGAACATTCGCTAACATTTACCATTTTTGGTTAATTTTTTTAATTCATGAACATATTTTTTCAAATATGTGAACTTTCTTAAATTCCTGAAATTTTTGAAATTCCTGAGCATTTCTGAAATTCGTTTTCTTTAATGATTCATGGAGATTTTTTGGATTCTTGAAGAATGTGTCAAATTCATCAACATTTTCCAAATTTCAAATGTGTTCTATTATTTATTTTTGTACTAAATTAAAACTTTACGAAATATAGAAAATTCGTGAACACTTTCTAAAATTCGTGAAAAAAGGGGGGGAAAACACATGCGCTTACTCGCGGGGACGAGGCTGGTGTCGCTCACTCCAGGTGAGCTACGCATGTCACCACCCCGAGCGAGCCGGCGGCAGCACATGACGCCTCGCCCAGCTGCTCCTCCCATGCCTCGCCGGCGACCACCTCCGCCGCGTCCTCCCGCCGGCGCACGCCCGCGCCCTTGTCTCGGCCCTCCTCCCGGACCCCTTTCTCGCCAACCTCCTCCTCCGCCGGTACTCCAAGCTCGGCCCGCCTCCGCGACGCCCGCTGCCTATTCGGCAGTGTGCCCGCAGCCCGCAGGCTGTTTGATTCCATGGGAACCGCAATCTTGTGTCTTGGACGACGATGATTGCTGGTTACATGCAGAATTCGGTCGATGCTGAAGTCTACCTTGCTGTCCTCAAACCTCTCTGCCACATTTCATTTTTTTTTCAGGTATTATTTGAAAATCTATGATGGTGCATGCTTCAAGTTCCACCTATGAAATTAACAGTAGGTGATGAATACACAATTCAATACCAATGGCTAGACAATATCTATTGCTGACCAATCAAAAAATATAATTACAAAGCCACCATTGGACACATTACTGAATCAGACTTGCTTTGCTTGCTGGTACGCGGTTGGCACCAGCACGAGCGGCGTCTTGAGGAGGGGGATGAGCTTCCCTTCCTCCTCTATGCTCACCGCTGTCCCCTCTGGGAGCGCCCACTCAAAGTGGTACAGTAGGTTGGCAAGCGTGAACTCCACGGTGGCCGTGCTCATAGTCATAGACAGGGCGGGGCATATCCGCCGCCCCGCGCCGAATGGCGTTAGCTCAAAATGTGCGCCCTTGAAGTCTACCTTGCTGTCCTCAAACCTCTCTGGCTTGAACTCCTCCGGGTCATCAGGCCAGCTTGTCGGGTCCCTGCCAATGGCCCATGCGTTCACATAAATTCGCGTCTTGGCTGGCACGTCATGGCCGCCAATCTGGATGTCCCGCATGGCCTCCCTTGGCAGCAACATCGTTGCTGGCGGGTGCAGCCGTAGGGTCTCCTTCACCACCATCTTGAGGTACCCCAGCTTGGCCAGGTCATACGGTTGCACCCTCTCGTTGCTGCCCACCACGGCCCTGATCTCATCTTGCACTTTCTTCAGCAGCGGTGGTTTCCGGATCAGCTGTGCCATCGCCCATAGGATCGTCACCGAGGCGGTGTCCGATCCACCAACATCCATGGTAGTGAGTGACGTCAGTTAGTTGATCTTTTCTTCGTTGATCAGGACAGGATGTAGAAGCAACTAATGTAACGTACGAAGATGATGCCCTTGACATGGGCTCTCGTGATGTTGAGGGTGCCATGGTTATCCTTCCAGAGGCTGATGAGGCGGTCGACGAGGTCACCGTTGTGAGGCTTGATGCGCCGAGGGTCAGGATGCTGCTCAATGATGATCTCGAAGAAGGTGTCAAGCTGCTTGAAGATCCTCTCAAGGCGAGCGGCAAGGCCGGTGATTCGGTGGACTAGGCGTCCAATGATGTTGGGGAAGTAGTCCTCGGCAGAGAAGCTGGCTTGCGCGTGTGTGGCCTCCTCGAGCACGTGTTCCAAGTTCTTGTGGTGTGGGAACTTGTCACTATTGTACATGTCGCCAAACCCCAGCATGCCGATGATGCCGTCAGCGAGGCTGAAGATGTGCTCCTTGAGCGGTACCGGCTCTCCGGCCAAGCCGCTCAAGGTGATCATCAGTTTCTCCACCTGATCACGAATAGAATGCATAACTATATGGTGTTCCTCGATCGAGCGGTTACATTCATTCTAAATTAAATAGTAGTGGCCATACCTGGTGCTGGCGTGCGTGCCATGCGGCCTTGACGTGGCGCACGCCAAAGAGTTCGACGACGAGGAACTTGCGC
Source organism: Aegilops bicornis (assembly GCA_021605145.1). Taxonomy (NCBI): domain Eukaryota; kingdom Viridiplantae; phylum Streptophyta; class Magnoliopsida; order Poales; family Poaceae; genus Aegilops; species Aegilops bicornis. Next base: position 2,485,017 of record JAHIAL010000030.1, read on the forward strand.
ATGGCGTGCCAGTAGGCGCCATACGGCGCGAACCCGACGTTGTTGAGGCCGTAGGACAGCCGTTTCATCCCTGGGGACACGGGCCGGGTGCAACAATCCTCATCATGCGTCTTCATCACCTCCCGTGATGCCTCTGCCGACGACACCACCACGGTCGTCACCGTGCCGAGCTGCAGCTGCATCACCGGCCCGTGCCGCCGCGCCAGATCCCTTAAGCTCCGGTGCGGCAGCAAGCCTAGCTGGTGCAGGTTCCCCAAGATCGGCACCTGGGCTGGGCAGCCTGAGCCTTTTGTAGCTCGGTCTCCTTGTCAAGAAGATGAGTGCGAGGAGGAGGGGGAGGAGGGGGAGGAGGATGAGCTGCCATTGTTGCGGCAGGGAGAGGAGCTCCGAGGCGAGTGAGATGGCCATTTGAGTTTCTTAGCTGAAGGAGGGACGCAGAGTTTCCTTTTATGGCACGTCTCATAATTGCCCATTGCCATATCGGGCCTGCTGGCACGACTTGCCAAATTTGATCCATATCCGTCGTGCTGGCACGGCATGTGGACTTTGCACCAGTTTAATATAAGATGAAAGCGATTGAGCTGCCGGCCGCGGACGTGGGCAAACACAGAATCATATGCACTGCGATTGTTTTATGCACAAAGTGGAAAAGAGAATCTCTCGTTTGGCGCCATGCTTGCAACACGTTGGCCCTGTTTGGATACTCTAACTTGGTTAGAGGTTAGAGTTATTTTCTAACTCTAGACTAACCTTAAACTAACTCTAGCCTTTGGTGGTGTTTGGATGAGAGGGTAAGTTTGAAAATAAAAGCACTTTTTTCAATCATTTGACTCTTTTAACCAGGATTTGCTGTGGCCGGCTCTTGTGTGGGTGACCGGTGCCGCGGCCGGCGAAGGTTGCGTCGGAGATGGTGCGGATGGATGGGAACGGGATGGAGGCGGACGGGGCGGGCGGACTGATGCGGCGGGATGGAGGCGGACGGGGCCGGCTGGGGCGGGCGGAAGGGACGGTGACGGGCGGACAAACTGGTGCGGCGGGATGGAGGTGGGACGGGCGGGGGACAAAGCTGGTGCGGCGGGATGGAGGTGGACGGGGCGGGGGGACAAACTGGTGCGGCGGGAGGAGGAGAACGAGATGCAGCGGGGGGAGGAGAACAAGAGGCAGCGGGGACGAATGGATAGGATCCAGTGCGGCCGCATGCGACAGAAAAAAAAAATTTTAGGGCCCCACCACAACTAGCTCCAATTAGCACCTCTCCATAGGGATAGTTTTTTTGATGGTTTAGTTTCAATCTAACTCAAACTAGCCCATGTGTTTGGATACTTTAAGAGTTAGTTCAGCCCCAAATAGCTCAAAGTAGCTCTAGCCCTGGGATCCAAACAGGGCCGTTATGCTTTCTCCACCCTGTGCATGCAGCGTCCTCTCCAATCACGCGCGGCCGAACATTCTCTCCCTCTCTTCTTCCACGCCTTTGACAAATTATTGGTTTGATTTTAAGCAAGTTCTCTTTTTGTTGTTGCAAAAAGGAGGTTGTAATCCCGGTTTATCTGTTTTCTTTTTGTTGTTGCAAAAAAGAGGTTGTAATCAATACGATACACACAACTATCTTTATTAAATTGAGGCAAGCCAACGAGGCCAAAGTCATCAACAAGTGCCGTACATTTCCAGCAAAAAAAAAACAAGTGTGGTACATAACATAGGAGTCTCCTGACCTACATCAATGACTTCTCTGCTATGCCTCTACAAGCTCCTGGGTTTTAAAAAGTTTGCTCCACTGAGGCGAAGGACCAGAGGCGGTATCATGTTATGCTCATGGTGTGTCGCTGGTAGATAGGAACAAGAATTTGGGCTCCCCCAAGGATTTGAATGTAATTTTATTTTTCTTTATGTGTGTAAATATTTCTAAGAACCTCTGATAAATGTTTTCTTCTGGCGCAAATGACATTTCTTTCTTCTATACTCCAATTGCTAGGTACACAAGTCACTGTTCCAATTGGTAAGTATTTGTTCGGGTATCATTGTTGCTTTTTTTGCCCTCTTTTTTAGTTTTTTAAGAAAGGGATTTCTCCCTAATTTCCATTAGTAGAAACCAATACATCACTGGTGTTATATCACATCAGTTCAGATATCACTGTTACCGCAAGTGTCCATTAAGTACACTGATCGAGATTTAAGGCACATGCTAGACATTTGTTCAGCCATTTATTTTGATGTCTAAAGTTGTTTTTTTTAGGATGATCTCTAAAGTTGCTGATCGGTTCAACCACGTGCATGCTTTGGTATGTAATGTTTGTTTGCTACTATCGTCTAGTTAGGGAGTGGTTCTGAGATCGATGGTCAAGATATATTTTGATATGTAATCACTCTTGCTGCAAGTGGCCATTAGGTACACACAGATCGGTCGAGATTAAGGCACATGCTAGATGCTTGCGAATGGACTATCATCTATATATTATATTATTAAAATAGATAAACACATCATTGGTCATTGGACTCTTGCGAGATGAGCACATTGTACACACTTCTCTTTGGTCTCTTTGGTCCATTTTATGAGCGAACGAGTCAATCCACCGTTTCTGGCCATTATTCGTGCCGACATGGCCTGCTCAGTCAGCGTGGGGCCCATGCGACCCCATCATTAGTGTTAATGTGCAGAAAACACCCTGGGAAGACACTGAGCTCATTTTTCAACCTTGACCTTTCGTTTTGAACAGAGAGCGGCATGCTGTCGACTGGAACCCATGCAAGCCAGCACGGAGCAGAGCCAGATTCAAAACACAGACCGCGAGCTCCCCTGAGAGCTCATCGGCCTCCATCTCAGAGTCGTTGTCATCAGTCAGGGACCATAAATGTTTGATTCTACACCTCGGAGGGACGGAAGAGGCTGGTGTGGAAGGTGGATGGGACAGCCTTGCTGGGGTAGGCGACAAGCGCCAGTTGCCTCACGAATCGCCCACAAGCGAGAGCAAGAGCGAGAGCGAGAGAGACACTCAAGCACATTTTTTAGTTATGTTAGTTAAACAATATTGAGTTATCACAATAATATTTATTTATGGTGCTCTAAAGAATATATTTTTTGATTCCATGGGAAATCTCGTCTTTCAAATGCAAATATACACATGCCAATTGTCATAGGATGTGGCATGAACAATGAACCATCTCTGCGGTGATGAAAGCAATGCATAGATTTGAACAGAATACAAGAGTGAACAGTACATAGTAATTTTCCTGATAAATCAACAATACTATATGAATATCCAACAATGTTCATTAGATATGACTTGTAAAATATTTTAAAATCATAACCATAAAATGAATTGTGGAGGTCAGACCATGTCACAGGAACTGGAATTCAAGGTCAAACCATTGCAGAAATTTGAGCGCCATATCGAAAACTGAGCTTCATGGAAGGCAATGTTTGACCCAACCGAAAACTGAGCTTCATGGAAGGCCATTTTGCTATGAAAATAGTAAGAACGAAGAAAAAAGCTACCAGAGAGCAAATCAGAATCGCCAACCATTGGAGACGTGGGGCCAGCACCGGGTACAATCCAGTTGAAAAAGCCGTAACTGTTGCCAAGTATGCAAACCAGGTGAGCTTCTTAGTTACGAAGATGAAACAGGTTGTGAACTTATCATCCTCCCACTTTCCCATGAGGCATATAAAGGCCACAACAAATGAGGAGCACATTGCTAAGGTGTCAAAGATCAAGAACACTATAAATGTAACCTGTCCAGACATGGTGGGAAGTCCCGCATTTCCAGAATCACTGCTATATCCTCCGGGTAGAGTGAAAGCAGCAGTAAAGGTGATTGTTGCAAGGAGGATTGCCACCAATGAAGTGTTGCTTCTGTATTTTTGGGTCATTGACTCTCTCTGTCTCCTTGATTTAATAGTTTCCTGTTTCGTGGCTCCTTTGCGAAGATTATACAAGGAAATGTCATCATCATTGGGATCAGCTTTGGACATGAGAACATGCACTTCCTTCTGCAAATGAACATGAGAATTAATATACTGTATGGTTCAATATACCGGATTAATAAGGTTTTGTAGAACAGCCATAAAGACTAGCTACATGGTTGAATAAACTGGATCATACTTACGTACCCAGTCCAAAGTCTTGTCATCAATTGTGATGCTCGACAATTGCGAAGCCGCTGAATTCCCACGGTTGTCCAGAATTGTTGGGTCTATACTCTCATGAGATAATAAAGCAGCAACAAGTCTAGGATCGCATTGCTCGACTGCGTAATGTAGAGCGGTTCTTCCAACCTTGTCTTGCATGTTAATAAGTTTCCGAAGTTGTCGTGTTTCCAAGATAAATTTGACAAACTCCAGATGGCCATTTTTTACAGCTATGTGAAGGCATGTTAAGGTATCACCACTTAATGAACTCTCTCCAATCATTGGACTCTTTTCAATTATCAGACGGCAATAGAAAGCATCTGGACAAAATTTAAGAAGTGCACGAGCAACATCAACTTGACCCCGAGTTGCAGCAGAATAGAGAAGAGGATAGCCATCCTTGTCGGTTTCATAGGCTAAAGAAGAACGCTGTTCCAGCAATACTTGTAGCACATCAACCTTGTTACAAGATATAGCCATTCTTAATGGAGTAATCTCATCCCAGTCAGCTTCTGTGGCCAGCCGAGGACGTTTCTCCATAATTTGGAGAGCAATATCTGAAATCAAGTCAAGACTCAAGACATGCATGAACGGTGGTTAACAACCAAGTGATGTTACGACATGTCTTTGATATGAAAAATGATCGTCGAGTATTAGACTATTAGTAATGATGATATATAACATAATAGAAAACTTGAACTCGCTAGCTCTGGTTTGCTGTACATACGTACTTTTGTAACCGTAACTTATATTCCACAGTTCTCACCTTTATTTCCATTTCTAGCTGCAGCATGAAGAGCATGGCGTCCATACTGTCCCATATGAGAAGAATCGACAATGTCTAGTAGGTTTTCCGAAACATCTACAAAATTCCTCATCACGGCGATGAACATGGGTGACTCATTGTACCTGGTCACAGCTCCTGACAGGGCAGGCTCTTCTGCTATCAAATCTAGCGCAAGTTGCTTGTGGCCGTTGCGAATAGCATGGTGCAGTGCATTAAATCCATACCTGTCTTGTTGCAAGATTGCTCGACTCAATCGTGGTCTTCCACAGCATTGCTGGAGCAATTTAGAAGCCAAAGAGGCATGGCCAAGTGAAACAGCAATGACAAGCGGAGTCTCGTTCTCGCAGTTGACATTCTCAAGGAGAGAACGCTCTAGTGCCAACGCATACAAGCAGAACTCTTCGTGCCCATGAATGGTGGATATGTGGAGGCAGTTGTTCCCTTGCGGAGTTACTCCAAGAAGAATGCTTGGACTCTTTGTAGCCAACACCTCAATGTCCCAGAAAATACCAGAGGTGGCTGCTTTCAGGATCCGTTCGTCCATCGCTGACTGTCCTCCAGTTCCATCAGTTGTGGGTGTATTGGCAGCCATCTATCTCTGCTTGAGCTAGTTTTACTGCAGAAAAGAAGAAAGAAAAGGAACAAAAACATAAATATAATAAGGTGTTCTGCTATATGCTGGATAGTAGCGTGTATATTACTCCCTCGTTTCATATTAGTTGTCGCTGATTTAGTACATATATTAGCAAATATAATAAAGGTGGTTTTTGAACACTATAACCACGTATCAATACAAGACTTTATACAGCAGATCAACACATGTACATTGACGAAGAAAAGTTCCTCAAATTAGTGTACAATATACTAAATGTTTACAAATTAATTTTATTTTTAAAAAACAAAAGAAAACAAATTTGCACAATACGCAACTATTTTCCATGGAAAATCAAATTACACACTACTTCAACTTACGAGTTTAAATATTTTGTATGTATATTAATAATCAAGTTTTAGAAATTTGACCGAACGCTTTGTAGGAACTAATCTATTTTTACGGGTAGAGGTGTAGTAAGTTCGATTGGATTCTCTTGGGAGGCTTGGGACAAAAGGTTGTAATTTTCAGTGAAACCTACTGTTACTTCGTCAAAAAATAGTAATGAGAGTGAGCACATATTAAGAAAGGATATAATACTAGTAGTTAATAAACTTGTTTTAGATTGTACATTCACTTGCTTAGTAGTATATTCTTGCAAAGAGAACATACAATTTAGATGTTGTAGCAAAGCATATTCTTACTTCGTCAAAAAATAGTGCACGTGCGCGCCAATGTGCTAGTTCCCGCAAAAACAAAATCCCATGAAAGAAACGATGGAGAGACGACAGTTGTAGCAAAGATAAGATAGTAGGCATAATATGTAATTAAGCTGAGCTGAAATAGTAGATACGCACCTCACACAATAGCAGAGAGGATGAAGAGATGTAGCAGCCCGCTAGCTCGATGATGTTCCATGGAGATGCCAACAACTTTAAAAGGAACTGCAAGTTTAGTGTCAACGCACAAGTCGTGACTGGAGCTAGAGTCCAGGTCCTAGTCTTTGTTGTGTCGTCTTGTCATACCAAATTGTGGCGTCTCGATTCATTCTTTTTTTAGAGGTATCTTCATTTTATTAAAATAGTAAAAATTAAGGATTATCATCTTGTTGTGAGGCTCAAAGTTGGGCAACCCAGATTTACTCGTACTAGTCTTCGGTCCACATATTGACACTTTCTGCGCAGATGTTCACACTGGTCACTGGTCACATTGTCTCTACTGCCTGTATTGATTCCGACAAAACCACCTCTATCCCATGGGGAATCTTCCGTCTCTGCAGGACTAGGAACTTTGCCGATCTCTTTCCAACTAATTTTCCAGTTCCGTCAAACGAACCCAAACAAAATTTATTTTTCTTGGAAAAGGAGGATCACTCCCCCTGCCTCTGAAACCTAACGATGCACACAACCATGGTTATGTTTATTAAACGAGTACAACTAGCAAAATTCAGTACAAATCAAAAACAACCGTGTGAGAAAGCCATGCCACAGCACACAAATCCTGCAACTACACCACCATCCCAACCGGTTGTAAGATTTCTGTGCAACAGTACCATGTGTCATATGCTCTCCCTCACTTCCGCAGCTTGCAGTATACCAGGACCACCAACGGATCCATCACGTAGCCTTGAAAATGACTTGCAAAAAATTTGGTATCCTCATCTTCTAATCTATTTATTATCTTCTCTATCTTCTGTCTATTATATACTAAATGCAAAATAAGTGTCACAAATATAGAAATAGGCTAGAATTCCACAATAATCAAAAGGATCTGATCATTGATTTGTTGGACTTCAATTTTTAGCTGTTAAATTTAACTAAGAAAAATTACTCACTCTGCCATTAAAATACCACATCCATTAGGCTAGTCATAGTGAGAGTAACATAAGTATTAACATGCATGCCACATAAACAAAAAAATGATGTAGCAAATAATTAAAGAGGAGAGAGAAAAATAGAGTAACATAATATATTAGCATCACATAACGATTTCCAATCAAAAATGAGTCTACAAAGTAATAAATGAAAGAGTCTATGTTATTACACTACCCACTATAAAGGTAGTAACATAGACTAACTTATGCATGTTGCTAGTCTAAATTAGTCTCCACTATGACTAGCCTTAGATACACCATTTGCATTCTTAGAATTATTAGTTTATAAATATTATCCTCCGCTTGCCATGCATACACATGTCCTAACTTTATTTTTGACCTCATCCTCACCCGTGCATATAGCAAGTCAATGACGGCTGCCTCATCATTCTCCGATTCGAATCTAGTTAGCCGCCTGCTTCAGGCCCCCCTCCTATTTTTCCCGTTAGCAACCACTAGATATTTTCCATGGCTGCATGGAAAATCGAGTCCTTAAAGCCACACACTGCCGCCACACTCGTGTCTCGATGTCTGTTCTGTTTCCATGAGCGCTATACTCGTTGTAGAGCATCTCACTCATGTACATCCTTTCTCTCTGCCTCACCCTAACCAAGTCTTCATGTGTCCTTTCTCCTGGTTTTAGGTGTGAGCTATGCTAACGGAAGAAACTAAAGCGGATCATAACGAGAAGTATCATATACTAGTATCATGCATATAATATGTACTAACCTATCTTAGTATCATAGTGGCCTTATTTATTGACATGCATGACATATACTAATACATCATTTAATATGATACATTATCTCATATAATGATACTCAATTCTCTTTTTCCTTATTTAATTGTGTGCCATCTTAACAAAAACGTTTAGTTGTATGCATGATATTACCTACAATACTCTCATTGTGACCAGCCTAAGAACATGGACTGGAGAAGAACGATTGGGATTGTCACTTCGTTCATTGAGAATTTACCTGGTGGCATTGATCCAGTTCATGACAGACATCCCATACGTGTAGAGCAACGACAATGACGTCAGCCGCTACAGTACGGCTTAGCAGTGCTGGTGGGATTGACGCGTCATCTCTGTCGCCATGTTCCTCTGATACGTCATGTTGATCCCCAGTAACACAAGGTACTGCTAAGTTGAACTATTTTCTTGCTTTATCATCAACTTTATATATACACCACAAAAACTGAGAGACCCAGGGACGTAGCTACCTTGTTAGCACTGGGGTCATTTGACCCCAGTGAAATTAGCAAAACCTTCACTAACTAAGTACTAATCACTATACATTTATTGAACATGACCCCACTGTCATAGGCATGACCCCATTAAACTTTTTTCCAGCTTCGTCCTTGGAGAGACCATGTTATATTGGCGTGATGTACTTTCTTAAGTTATCATCTTCATGCTATAGTGAATGATTTCTATGCCTTTCAGATGTAACATCTACAACTATTGCAATTTCAATTGGAGCCTCCCGTGCACTGCATACACACTTGCTACTATACCGATGCAGATGTCGTGCTGCAGGATTATTTTACATAGTTCTAGAAATTAGGTCTGCCATTTAATTATTTCATAAAAAACTAGTGAGTTGTGCTCTTTAATTGCGTGTAGATTGGTTACATCTCATTTTACATATCCCATATTTTTCATCTCCATGTCGGTTTAATTGCTCTCCCAAAAGGACTCAAACTGAGGTTTGGGTAGTCATTGATCGCTGTTTGCTAGCTCTGTCCTCCCTTCCGCACGTTGATCTACCGTTTGTGGGACTGTGGGACGCCGATATAACGCATTCCTTTGTACAACTGCTTCGTGTTATAGCCTTTTTTTCTCATCAATCCGTCAGCTAGAGATGACCCTGCATATTGAAGATGTGGAAGCCTCCCCTTAACACCGGTGATTAAGACTCGAGGCCTCAAGGGAGTACTCCCTCCGTTCCAAAATATAAGTCTTTCTAGAGATTCCAATAGATGACTACATACGAAGCAAAATGAGTGAATCTACACTATAAAATATGTCTACATACATTCGTATGTTGTAGTTCATTGAAAATGTCTAAAAAGATTTATATTTTAGAACGGAGGGAGTAGATTTTATGCCGCACGTGGTATTTGTCCGTATGTATGTGATAATCATAATAAAGAGGAAAAATGACGGCGTGGCATGTGTAGATAGGTGGACCGCCTCTGGAGACCTAGTGACTGTATGGACACGGCTACACCTGGAAAGCTCTCCTGATGCTCGGTGTGTGTGCGGTTCCCGGCTCTCTTCTCACAATCTGCCCACCCCAACGCATGTGACGCGGCTGTTCTCGCACGCATCAGCGACCACCTCCAGCCTTGCCTTTATGCGGTCGTGCGTGTTGTGTTGGGCTTGGCAATCTTCGTGACGAGCTGAGGCAGGTGATGCTCTGCTTAGGGGTGGCTGGTCGCCATGGCATGCGCCCCTCCGGTGTACCAGCTCACCATGGCTTTGCATCCTCTAGACGCCTTTGGCACCATCATCTGGCGCAACTCTGTCATTGTCGCCGCCCACCTCCATTACCGCCACATCATGCCCAACGCGGCATGCGTCTTATGTGAGAGGAAGAACCGCTTGAACACTTGCTCCTTGGGTGCGTTCATTCCCAAGCCATGCAGATTCTGGCCATGTCGACTGCGCGTGTGCTACCACTTCGGTGGATGAGAGGTGCCTCGACAACATTCCTGGCCATCCAGCTTAATCCCGTTTGCGCACCATGGTCTGGCCCTGTTTAGATCATGGGGTTAAAGCTAGTTTCGGTTAGTTGGAAGCTCAAATAACCCAAAAGCATCCAAACAGGGAGGGTTAGAATGAGTTAGTTCCATCTAACCCAACTATCTCGGTGGAGAGGTGCTTATTTGGGTTAGAGTGGATTAGAAAATAACTCTAACTCTAACTGTGTTAGAGTATCCAAACAGGGCCTGTATTTCCATCCCCTGAAACATTTGGAAGAGCGACAACGCCAAGGTCCTTCATAATCAACATTTTGCCTGTTTGTTGATGCACGCAATATCGCTGTTGACGTCCTGTTGTTGAGGTGGCGATTTTCTCATCCCATCTGTAAATTGATCTTGAATCACGGGTATACTGTTTCGCCATGTTTCGCTGGAGCGCCATCTGTGGCCTCGATGGCCACGGTTCCTGCTATCCTGGCGGGTGCCACAAAACATTTGTAACTCTGGTAATTTGTAGGTATACCAGCTAAATGAAATTTCTGATGGGCTTTTACCCCCGGTTATGCTTCAAAAAGAAATTTTGAAATAATTGGTTATATATTGAGACGATAAGGGGCGGGGGGTATATTCAATAAAAGTGCATGCGTTACCCACCAAATAAACCTATATCTCAAAATCACTAGCTCCCCGTATTGCCCACCTCTCTCCGAGAGAAAAGGATATGGGCGATCTCATCTGCCCTCAACTTCACGGGCCAAGACGCTGCCCGCCGGTCCCTGCCTCCTCCGTCTGCTGCTCTGGAAATGGGATGGAGTGGGGACCATGGTACCTCGGCTCCGGCCTGTAGTTAGGGTTGGGCTAGTGCTTCCTTGGGGCGCTGCTTCCATGGAGGATACACTGCCGCGTCAGAATAATTTGCAACTACTCTTCCTCTATCTCGGCGTCATTCCAACCAGTGGCGTCGGGGAGGCATGTGGCCCCGTCGTCTCGGCAATCTCTGGATTGGGGGAGATTTGTTTCTGTTGTTTGGTCGTCGGCACTCTCACAGGTGGCGGCCATGTCGGCTGCTATAGTTCTGTTTACTGCGTGCGTGTATGACGGCAGGTGGCGACATTCGTCTTCTTCGACTACATCGGATGAAGTTGACGGCATTGATATCTGGTAACCACGGGGAAGATCCTTGGCCGACGTGCCACAGAGTCTCAGTCTCGTCGCTTGCGGCGGCCCGGTTCATCGGCTCGAAAAGCATCCTTTTATGCGATGGTTGCTCTCCCGGATCTCGGTATGACGGTTGTTCTTTTTTTTTTCCAGCGTTGCCATGGTGGCAGCGGAGGACGTTTGTGGCCACATTTCGGTGAGGCACAAGTTTCTGCAAGGATGGAATATTAATTGTACTTTTTTTGGAATTCTTTGTGCAAAGTTGCTTGACAAACACGTATGTCTCTTATGATAACCATCCGTGTAATCTCTATAAGCAGATTGTCTAATGAAATATGGGGTTGCTTCAAAAAAATAAAAATACAAAACCCATATCTCTTTCCTCGGCAAAGTAAAATAAAACTTGGTATCATCTCCCCCGCCCAAAAAACGTCCGCCCCTTATAGGTGGCGGTTAGCGTAATTTACGGAGGGGCGATTTTCCTGGCGATCTCGATCTCGCTAGGAACCCTGGTCTGCGCAGGAGATTGCATCGCCGGAGTTGCCGATCTGGCATCCAGGACGACGCCCTGGTGTAGATCGTGCCACCACATCATCACGACCACTCCATCCACCATAAGCCTTCTGCGAGCTAGGGATCGCAGTCGTACACCACGGTCAGTCCCTAGGGTTCTTGGGTCAGTTGCGTCAAAGTGGGGGCAGGAACGATGGAGGATGTGGAGGGGTTGATGAGGGGGTTAAAACTGTCGGCGGCGGAGAGAAGAGGGCTCAAGATCGGGGAAGCGGAGAAGGGGAAGGCAGAGGAAGGGGCACCGGAGGACCCTCAAGCAGTTGGAAAGCTGCTCTCGGAGAAACCAGCGCATGCTGGAGTGGTTGGTCAAACGCTGGGACGGATCTGGTGCCCGATCAAAGGGCTAGATTGTAAGGAGCTGGAGACGAATGTCTTTCTGTTCACGTTCCGACAGTCGGCTGGTTGGCGGAGAGCTCTGGAGGAGGGGCCATGGTGGTTCGACAAGGAACTCCTAGTAATGGAGGAATTTGACCCAGACAAAACGGTGGATGAATATGAATTCAAGGTGATCCCTATGTGGCTCCGGGTGTTTGGCCTCCCTCTTGGTCAAATGAATAGAGTAACGGGGGAGAGGATCGGAGAAGAGTTTCATGAGCTGGTAGACGTGGATGTTGGTCCTGATGGGAAGGCTATAGGAAAATATCTAAGGCTAAAGGTCAAACTCAATATCAAGGAACCTCTAATGAGGGGTTTTGTGCTGGACAGGGATAACAGGGAGGATGAGAAGGCGGGGGAAGCTGTAATGGAAGAGGCTGAGGAGGGTCAAAGGACAAAGAAGAAGAAAGGCTTGCTGTGGTGTCGCTTCGAGTACGAATATATGCCAGATTTTTGTTATACCTGTGGTGTTATCGGGCATGGGGAGAAGGAATGTACGATGAAGCCTCCCAAAGGAGAAGCGCCGCAATATGGGCCATGGCTGTGGGTGGAGGAGAATAAGAGGAGGACGGAGGTAGTCGCGTATGGGAGAGGCCATGGTAGCGGAAGCTATAGTGGGAGTGGAGGTAGCCAGGAGAAGAGGAGGCAGTATGGATGGGGGAAGGGTCAAGGGGTTCTGATAGTAATGCTGCATCATGGAGGAAGGAAGATACGACATCAAAAATAAGCGGTCAAGGTAAAAAGGGAGATGAGAAGGAGGTAACAAGCCCACTGAAGATTGCTGCTAATGTACGAGAGTCAGAAGGAAGCAAAGCAAAGAAAGGTATTGAGTTCACGGAGGCTCGAGCCGAACTGCAAGCACCGGAGCAGAATAAGATGGCCACTGACCAAGTGCAAGTGGTTAGTAACCAGGATGGGGAGAAACATGTAGATCCAACTGAAAAAGGGGAGAATGTGGTAATAGAGAGTGAAGTGGGAGGAGTTGCTCGGAATGCAGGGGGAGAGGTGGCGGGAGGAAGTGGGGGGAAGGAAAAGGGGGGCAAATTCAAAAGGAGGAACCGCCTGGAGAGGCAGGAAATGCAGGCAAGCCTGGAGGTGAAGTTGGGAAAGAAAGGGGTGGGTGAGATGGAGGTTGATGAGATGGAAAGTGCCAAGAGGGGGCGCGGAGAGGGGAGTGATGGAGAGACCGTGGTCCGAAACATGAAGGAAGCACAAAATGCCACACATACATCGGCCGGGCTGCCGGAGCAGCCCCGTCGGGCGCAATGAAAATTATTAGTTGGAACTGCCGGCGGCTCGGAATGGCCCGGCAGTTCGCTCTCTTCTTGAATTGGGAAGAGTGGAGGATCCCGATGTGTTGTTCTTGTGTGAAACAAGGATGGGGGAGAAGCAATTGGGGAGGTTTAGGTGGCTGTTGGGGCTCGCCAACATGATAGCGTGGAAGGACGAAAGTACTGGGAGGGGGGTGGCTTTGTTTTGGCGGAAGGAGTTGAATGTTTCTCTCAGATCTTACGGTAGGAGGCATGTGGATGTGGACATCACAATGGAGGATGGTAAGGTGTGGCGGCTAACCGGGGTTTATGGAGAATCAGCCATGGAGAGGAAGAAGGAGACGTGGAAGCTGATGCGTATCCTGAAGCAGCAACATCAGGGAGGACGCCCGTGGCTCTGCCTTGGCGATTTCAACGAAATTCTAACGAGCAGTGAGAAGCTTGGAGGAGCTGATCGGCCGCAACGTTACCTTGATGACTTTCGCCAGGCGTTGGACTTTTGCGAGCTAAGAGATATTGGGTTTGAAGGTGATATGTATACTTGGAGGAATCATAGCAAGGAGATGAGAACATATATATGTGAAAGATTGGACCGGGCCACCGCAAACAATGACTGGTGCACGGCATTTCCAAACTTTGCGGTGGTGAATGGTGAGCCGCACCACTCTGATCATAGGCCGGTGGTGGTGCATCTTGAGGGCACGGAGAGAGGGTGGAAGCGGGTAGACCGTAACTTCAGGTTCGAAGCACGCTGGTTGCAAGAGGATGGATGTGAAGATATCATTAGAAGAGCGTGGGAGAGAAGTTACCAAGGTGGGGGAGCTGTGTCACCCGGGGCCTTCAGAGTGTTGCCAAGGACATAAGTGTATGGAGTAGTGAAGTAGTAGGAGAATTAGATGGGAGAATAAAGAAGGCTCGGGGTGACTTGGAGAGATGTATGAAGGCACGGATCTCTGAAGGAAAGATTAGGGAGGAAGCAAGGCTTCGAGCAGAATTGGAGGGACTGAAAGAGAAAAAGTATACCCAGCTTAAACAGAGAGCACATATGTGGTGGTTGAAGGGTGGAAATAAAAATATTAAGTATCTGCAATCGGTAGCTTCTGCGAGGAAAAAATCGAACAGGCTGAAGGAGATACGAAGGGAGGATGGCACGGTGGTGGAGGAGGGTGAAGCCCTAACTAATTATGTGTGCTCGTTTTTTCAGGGGCTGTTCAATACTTCCAATCCGAATCGACTACATGAGCTGATTGGCAAGGTGCAAACTCGCGTCTCGGATGCCATGAACGCGGTCCTAGAGGCTGAATATACAAGAGCCGAGGTAAAGTCTGCTCTTGATCACATTGGAGATTTCAAAGCCCCCGGGCCAGATGGGATGCCGGCCATTGTTTTCAAGCGACACTGGCACTTCATGGGGGATCGAGTCGTGGAGGAAGTTCTGAATGTGCTGAACGGAGGAGACTTCCCGGAGGGATGGAATGATACCATGGTTGTGCTAATACCCAAGGTGAAGAACCCAAAGAGGATCAAAGACCTCCGACCCATCAGCTTATGCAATGTAGTGTATAAACTAGTCTCGAAGGTCATTGCAAATAGATTGAAGGTGGTTTTGCCTGATGTGATCTCCGAAAACCAAAGCGCATTTGTACCATGGAGACTTATTACGGACAATGTGCTAACTGCTTATGAAATATCACACTACCTGATGAACAAACGGAATGGGAGGACTGGAATCGCGGCAATCAAGGCAGACATGAGTAAGGCCTATGATCGGGTAGAATGGAGCTTTTTAGAGGCCATGTTAACCAAGCTGGGGTTTAGCAGGAGGTAGGTTGCGCTTGTCATGAAGTGTGTTAGGACTGTCCGGTACCAGATAAAGGTGAATGGGGATCTTACCCAACAGTTCAGTCCATCACGAGGGCTCCGACAGGGGGATCCCATCTCCCCCTACCTCTTTGTCATTTGTGCAGAAGGTCTGTCCACGCTGTTACTGGATGCAGAAGAGAAAGGGTTGCTGCATGGTGTGAAAGTATGCCCAAGGGCACCATGTGTATCCCATCTGCTGTTTGCGGATGACTCTATGCTCCTAATCAAAGCAAACCAACATGAAGCAGCAGTATTACATGAAACTTTGCAGCGTGTTCGGGGCAGTGTATAAACACGGAAAAATCTGCAGTTATGTTCAGCCCTAACACATGCGATAATGACAGAAACGCCGTGAAGGCCGAACTAGGGATACATAGTGAGGATTGGAATGAGAAATATCTGGGGCTGCCAGTCCATGTGGGACGCTCCAAGAAGAAAGCTTTCAGCTACATCAAAAGGAACATGTGTGGCCGGGTTTATAGGTGGCAAGAGAGATTACTAGCAAAGGAGAGTAAGGAGGCTGGTGAAGGCGGTGGGGCAGGCTATACCCACATATGCTATGTCATGCTTTGACCTGACAAAGACCTTTTGCGCGGAACTGAACACACTCCTGAGTAATTTTTGGTGGAGCCAGCAAGATAAGCAAAATGCCATGCATTGGCTAAGCTGGGAGAAACTGTCACAGCCCAAGGCTATGGGAGGGCTGGGGTTCCGCGATATGCACCAGTTCAACTTAGCAATGTTGTCGCGGCAAGGATGGAGGATCGTGCAGAATCCAACGAGTCTATGTGCTCGGATACTTAAGGCCCGCTACTTCCCTGACTGCTCGGCGCTGGAGGCAGTGGCACATGATGGAATTTCGTACTCTTGGCGGAGTATTCTTCAAGGGCTGGATGTCGTGAAACACGGATATATCTGGAGGGTGGGTGACGGACAGAGGATCAATATTTGGCTGGACCCTTGGCTGCCACGGCCGTGGTCGCGACAAGTGATAACGCCAAAGGGCTCCAGTCTCCTGAACTTTGTGCACGAGCTGATCAGTCCGGTCACCGGAAGCTGGGATGAGATACTCGTCAGGGACACGTTCTGTGCGGAAGATGCCCGCTACATACTCCAGATCCCACTGAGAGAGGGGGTCGAGGATTTCATAGCATGGCACTTTGACACAAAGGGTAATCACTCAGTTAAAAGTGCTTACAAGCTATTGGTGCAGCTTCACAAACAGAAACAGAACGGTGCACCAAGTACGAGTACAGCTAGCGCCGGCCAGCTGGATCAGTGTTCAGATCAAAGTTGGAAGAGGATATGGAAGATCCCGTGCCCACCGAAGCTACAAATGTTTGTTTGGCGGCTTCGCCATGAATCGCTAGCTTTGTGCAACAACTTGGTAAGACGGGGCTTAAACCTTGAATGATCCAACTGCTTCATGTGCGGCAGAGGCGAAGAGGATGGAGGCCACCTGTTTATTAAGTGCAAGAGTGTGAAGGGGGTTATGGAGGCATCTGGGACTAGAGGAGGAGCGGTCTCGGCTGGAGGCGATCGGGGGTGTGCATGCAATGCTTGACTCCCTTTGGGGGCTAGATGAGAAGAAAAGAGTGCTGATCATATCCTTCTGGTGGCAGTGGTGGAATAACAGAAACAAGGTGAGAGAAGGAGAGACTCCTGTGGCTGTGGAAGAAATTGCGCGACGAGCGCGATGTGATGCACTTGAGTATGAAGAGGTATTTTCAAAAGTCAAGCCTAAACAGGCCACTGAGAAGTGGAAACCGCCGGCATATGAGGTAATCAAGTTCAATCTTGATGGTGCATTTACCCCGGGGATGTCTCACAGTGGATGGGGGGTTGTGGCCCGGGATAGTACAGGGCAAGTCCTGAATGCTAGAGCTGGGCGGCAAGAGCATATTACTGATGCGTTCGGTGCAGAAGTAACAGCCCTAGCAATGGCAGTAGCTACAGCAGCCGAACTGGGAGCCACTAGGGTGGCGTTTGAAACTGACTGCGAGTTGCTGGCTGACACGATGGATATCACGAAGGTTGACGCCTCGCCGTATGCTGTGATCATCGAGGATGTAAAGCTTCAACTCAAGCTGTGGTTTTCTAGCTGGAGTGTTAGCTCATGTAGTCGAACCCTAAACTCTGTTGCGCATGAGCTAGGTCGTATAGGCAGTAAATGCCTACCTAATACGTGTGTTGAGTGGGACACTGATGTACCGCCCGAAGTGGCTGCTTGCGTGTCGGGGGATATCCCCGTACGTCGTTAATCTATAAAGCTTTGCTTTCCTTCAAAAAAAAAACTTGATATGGGTTTAAAAAGAAAAAAATTGGCACGTACTACCCGCACGTAAGCGATAGAACCCAGCAAAAGAACCCTAGTAGTACGTATACCGGTATACGGTATACTCGTAAACAGGCGTGATCCATGTCCCCGCCGATGGTCGCCGCCGCCTACGACGAACGGGAAAACAAGTGCGCGCATACGGCGAGCCAGTGCTGGTCCGCCACTTTCCCCGACGATCTTCTCGCCCTCGTCTATAGCATGCTCGCCTCCCCGCGCGGCGCGCCGCTGCCGTCTGCCGATCGTGTGGCGGGCTGCAGCTGTATGGCGCCCGATGCCGGCGCTCCCGTGGCTGCTCCTCTTGCCTCGCGACTGCAACAGGAGGAAGGCTCTTCACTGCCTCGAGGACAGTTCCCTGGTGCGCTTGTGGGTCCTCCGCGAGGACGCCGGGAGGCGGATCATCGGTGGCCACGACGGCGGCTGGGTCGCCATGCCAGTGCCAGGTCAGATCAAGATCGTGAACCTTTTCTCGGGCGCCGAGGTGCGGCTTGCGGAGAAGAACGCGCCGATCCTCTGCACGAGCCAGTACCATGGCCCCTCCCGCCTGGTCGTTATCTTGAGAGTTATCTTCTCCGCGCCGCCCACCTCGCCCCGGTGTATCCTTGCCGCCATAACGTACAAGTGCGGCATCGCACTCTGCAGGGTTGGTGGTCCCAACAGCGGGTGGACGGTACAAGGATGTCCTTATTACGGGAAGCTTGTTGACATCGCATTTTGCAACGAGGAGCTCTACGGCCTACATTACAATATGACAATCGTCAAGTTTGAGATTGGCGTGAACGAGGATGGTGCCCCGATGGTCATCGCGGAACACTCGCTAGTCATGCAATGGATTGACCGTGTCGGAAGCCGTACTAGCTACATCTTTGATCTGGACGGCAAGCTTGGGATGGCGTTGAAGACTAAGTGGTTACCAAATATCCGGCCTTTCTTCAAGGTGTTCAACCTTGTCAATAACTGCAAAGGTAGACAGAAGGCACTTTACAAGCACGAGTGGGTGGAGGTCACAAACTTGGGTGACCACTCATTGTTTTTGGGGGAGACATTCTCTAAGGCGGTGCATGTGCCTACGAACATGTGTGGCGGCGTGGAGAGAAACAAAATCTACTACTCGCATCGTTGTCCGTTTGGTCAAGATGCCATAATCCCTAGTGACAAGGTATCGTTGACAATTTTGAACAACCTTAACGGTGAGACCTGCTACAAGGAAGATGACTCAAAGAATGACATCACCAACTATGGACTGAAGAGGATCAGGTCGGTAGGATACTTCATGAAGGGTCATTCACATGGTGGCATGTGGATTCTCCCTCCATATACTCCTATATAGCTAGTCTACACTATGTGATAGCTAGTAGTGCATTACACTATCTATAAGAGATATCATATAATTATCTATGAAGTAGGAGAAAAGAAGAATGTAACATAGATAACAAGGTTATGTGTGATTTTGTAGACGGACGGTAGTCTCATAGATGGGTAAAAGATCCAACGAGTACCTCTTTTCTTGTGAGCATGATAAAGGCCTGGAATATTTGGGTAGAAACAAGAAGTTTAGAAAGCTCAATTCAAGTACCATGGCAAAATCTATGTACTCTTGCCAACATGGTATATATGAAGTACCTGAACTTTATTTGGGTTGCCTATGCAATTTTACCAACATGTAGCATTTGGTTCCTCATAAATTCAGTGGCGATCACGACTCAATGCAGGACACTGGTGTACAAGCTGGCATGCACTTTTACTGTGGGCTTGGCGAGATGTTCACCTGTACATAACATTTCTGAACTCTAATGTTGAATGTTCAGCTTTTAAAGCTAGCTGTCCAACAGATTACTTTACCCCTTGGTTTTTGGTTGTATTTGTAGACTGAACTTCAGGATCCAACTTTTTTTAGATGACTACTATGCATCCATACTATAACCACGGTCATGGGCATGCATTGATGTTTCAAATCTCATGGACAAAGTCAGTTAGCTCCACTTCCGCACAACTTTCACAAACTCCCACAGCAAAAACAGAAAAAGGACTTGTTCATATGGCCAAGCCTTGGAAAGCTCTATCATGGTGTCCTTGTTCTTGCATGTTTTCTGCACCGAAGACGTACAATGTATGAAAGCTTACCATTTGCAGAGAGTTGTTGGGTAAAAATACCATTTATTGCTGATGCTGATGAAATGATGCTGCAACCACACAACTCCGATGCAGAATAAAACTAGACGAGATTGATCTGTAGCAAGCCAAACAATTTTGAATGATGGACCAATGAGTGGGTGCTTACTGTATCTTGGTACCAACCTTCTATCTTTTGGGCATATCGCCCGATGCCCAAGCAAACCATCGTTGGTTGGAAGACCTGAATCAAAAATTGATGTCTAGTTAGCTCGTCTTCAGGATTACGTGTGCATCGTCTTCTGGATTCTTTTAAGATGGGGTGATGGGCCAATTTGTACAAACACTGAACTTGTATCTCTAGACATCCATGTTTTAATAAGGCTAAACAGTATCAAGCTATTCGTTGCAACCTTTTTCTTCAATATATTTTGGCGGTTATAAGCACCATTTTCATCTCCTCTACAGGGATATGGAAGCGTGCACTGTATCGGATTTCTGAACGGGGTACAGAAATCAACAGTACAATATTTTTGTCCATGATCATCAATACGATAAGAGTAGCCATACAATGATATTTACTCTAAATTAGAAACTACTATTAGAAGGTCTCATTTGGGTAACACAGACAACCCAGCAAGATCCCGTTCAGTTCAGTACTTGAACTGCTGGTGCTGGTCTCCTTTTCTTCTTTCCCCAGAAGAAGCAGCACAGCACATCATACTAGAAGGCATCTGCTGGTGCTGTCAATAGAATGTGTCTGACGAAAACACGTCCACGGGGCTACACGATTTTCTTTTCTACTACAGAGAAGGGATCATGTACTGTCCATAATCTCAAACCATTACAAATCTCTCTTAAAAACAGTTCTTAACATGATGCACCATCCATAGCACTAACAAAAGCTACAACTTAACACACCTCTTGACATGCATACATGCATACACATCCATCGCACTAGCAAAAGTCCGCAAGAGGGGCCCCCGGGCTCCGCCCCTCTGAGGGGCAGTGCCTGAGCATGCATCTGATACTACTAGTGACCTTTGATGCTGATCTCCCCGCAGGGGATGACGATCGGCAGCAGCACCTTCACCAGTGAGCTCACCCATGGATCATCTCTGCCGCAGTAGATCACGGTCCTCTTGATGCTAGGATAACCGCCCAAAGATGATTCCTCCCTTGGCGACGGATTACGGCCAGCAGCCTTGCATTCTCCATGCTGCTCCTGGCGTTCAGCGTGTCAAAAGGCAGCAGCGTAGCACATTAGCTCAAGGTTCCAGAAGGGTCCAGGGAAAGGAACAAAACCCACACTAAGTAGGCAGATTTATCTGAAACAGCACTATTACCGTTCTGAGCTTAAGGGTCAGATACTTTAGTTTAGGTGAGCGCCGGAGAATGAGAAGCAGCCGAGCAAAGTCGGAAGCCATGCACCATTCGCCCAGCACCAGACTTGTGAGGTTGCTGAACACCGGGCATGTTTGCAAACTCCTCTCAAGTGTGGGCTTCATGTTCACCAAAGATAAAATTGACAGTCGTTAAAAAAGTAATACAACATACAAGAGGGGAATCTAGTTGGTTAAGAGAACAAAGCAGATAGCATCTTGCATTGATATCAAGAGGCAGCTAATACTGCAATAACCTACCAAGGCAATCGACAATATCAAGGTAGATGAGCACAAACATGAAGAACAGCACAATCCATCGTACCTCAGGTAATGGTGCATGCAACTTCAAGGTTGTGACTTGTGATAGGCCATCAAATACACGGTGATCCAATATTTCGTCTTGATTGCCTAGACATATTGAAACTGCAACTAGAGAATGCAGATCCCTAGTTACAAGGATACCTCCAAATGATGAGTCGAGGATAGACAGATGGTTTAGATTCGGAGCACAAATCTCATGACCTTCCTCGAAATCGCAGTGGGATATGTGTATAGTCTTGAGTGACCTCGATGAGATCTTCTGCATGGGCCAGACATTGCAATCTTGCAGCTCTAAATGTTCAAGCGCAGGGAAGTCAAAATTTAGCATCCTAAAGGATATGCTATCCAAAGTGACCATTTGGAGCCTGATTCTTTTCAGGTGCTGAGAAGGAATCATCAATCTATTATCGAAAAATATTTCTTCTCCGATGGGGAGACCATAAACATGAAGCAGACGAGCTTTATGCCTGATAGCATGACGAATCCACGTACAACATTTCTCAGCAATTGGACCACTTCTGATGAAGATCCGAGCTTCATCCAGGGGCAGAGTGCCATCACGCAAGAGTAGCAACTGGTCCCCAAACTTCTGCAGCCTGTTCTGATCAAATTTTCTCTTCTTTAGATCATCACCACCATTCACAAAGTCCTTGTAATCTAGGTGGATGAACGGCGCAGAGGCCCACAGATAGCGCCACCTTGGCGAGAGCAAGCTTGTGCGCACGACTTCTGGCATTGGCAGGAAGGACATCACGAGATGGAGCAGCGGGTCTGGGAGGCTGCTGAGTCTGTCAACACTGTGTGCTGCTTGTCCCCGTGACCTCTTGGAACTTGACGCCACAGTTGACATTTTATCAAACAGATGGGCTGCATGAATCCAACAAGTCAAATCATCATTCATCAAATACACACTGCAGAAATTTTGAGAACGCATACGTGAGATAGAAGATGGTCCGCTACATCATAGGATTACCCATATGTATCTACCAACTAATGGTGTCACTAAAAGATAAAAGGCATAGCCATACATTATAGGATTATCGATATGCTGTCAGAAGGTAATAAAAACACACATGTTCACCTAGTTATTTTCTTTGGCAGCATCAGACAACCTAGTAAATTCATTTTATTATGCAAGAAGATTAACAAAGTGTTGTTGTTCGTCAAAAAGGAAAATACTTCTATCAGGAAGGGAATCGTGATGCAGATAAGAGCAAAGAAAAAAGTAAGTTTGAAAACTTTAATTCTAACAATGTCCGTTTTCAGCCCTCAAGTAGCAAACCATAAGAACAAACTGAACATTCTAAAAAAACCAGTCCAATAAGTTGTCCCAAAAAATGAAAATGGAACTAAATTACCACAATTGTCCCAAAAACTTTTCAGTTTGAAAACTGCAAATGTAACAGTGCCCTTTTTCAGCCCTAAAGTAGCGTACCATGAAAACAAACTGAGCATGGAACTACATTGCCGTCATTATTGCAAGATACGACATAGTGGTCAGTAAGAGTTCAACGCTCGGATGTGCAAAAAAAAGTTCAGTACCCAACAGGGACAAGACGAGCGCTGCTCTGCTTTTAAGCATGAGGCACACAAATAATAGAACTGGTGTTAGATGCAAAGCATGGCAATCTATTTGCATGTCTAGAATAATTCCTACCCATTATACAATAACTCAATAATTCTCGATAATGACTGATGGTCATGGTCGATTCCAAATGAAGTTCAGCCTGAAAGGCCTGCTGCCTGATGGCCATCGCCGTTCATTTTGTTGAGTGTCTTTCAGGTATCTGTTAACGCATTTTTGCATCCGTCCACTACGGTACATATTTGTTGTCCACCAACTGCTTAATTTACATAGAATTTCTTTGTATCCGGCTGAAACCAGGCCAAAGTATGAAATTCTGGTGTGTATATTGACAGAGCATTGGCCTCTCAATTTGGTAGTATCACTTGTACTGCCATCAAAGGCTCTTATTTTCAGCCATAAAATATCATATACTCCTTCCGGTACAAAGATAGCACAAAGTTGGGGGTCATCTATTTTGAAAGGGAGGGAGTATAACACTAACACACCATAAAAAAGGAATTGGTTAATCGGAATTCGGAAAGCAGACCCATACAATGCCCTAACAAAGAAAATAGACCTACGCTGAACAGTAAAGTAATCTTCCAAATCTGTTTTCCAATCTGCAAAAGGAAACAAGCACAACGAACGGTAAAGTAATCTCCCTCCGTAAGATTTAATCCGTAGCGGCAGCCCCCAGCCGCAGCCCCCTGCGGCCGGCCGGCGCCACCGTCCGTCCCTCAGCCCTAGCCCAGCCGGCGGTGAACGAATACCCACCGTAATCGTAAAATGTATGCATTGTTGGATGCTCAGTGACCTAGCAGTACGAAGAGGAGAGGCGGGACGGCGGCTCCGGCGTCCCCGGCGCTGGATCGATCGACGGCGAGGGACGCGGCGGCGCGAAGTGGAGGACACTCACTGGCGGCGACTTGGTCAGCTGGAATGGGGATCGAATGGTAATTCTTCTTTTTTATTGGAACAAGGGGGTCGAATCGGAAGCCCACTGTCAGCTAGGGCCGGTGTCCGAGCCTGTTAGCCCATGCTAGGCGCACTTGGTCTTGTAACCTTGATACGTTAGAGCAACTACAGCCGGACATAACTAATATGACTCCTTAAATGTCCACGAACGCGTCGGGTCAGTGACCGGGCGTGTCCGTTTTGAGCCTCTATTTATCCGTCCGCACAGTCACACTCCTCATTTTTTTTATCACATGTCGGTTCACTCACACGTGATTGGTGGAGATGAAGAGAGAGAAATAAAAAAATTAATAAAGAAAGAGAAAAGGTGGTCCAGGGTGGGGCCGCGCCCTACGTGGCGGAATGCCCGGGCGCGCCGGGGCGCGTCCGCGAACCCTCATATCCTCCGCATATTTGAGATGAATATGAGGGTTCACGGACAGCCTGGGCGTATAGGGATGATATGAGGGGTCCGATTTGGTCACATTTTTCATTCTTCTCTCTCATGTCCGGTCACTGAGCGGGGCGTGTCCGCGGGTGTATAAAGGATTGTTTGAGGTGTCCGGTTGTAGATGCTCTTATCCGCCATACTAACAGGAGGGTTTCGTTTAGGCTATAGCCGCCGCAAGGAATTTTTTTCCCCTGGCCTCCGGCTGCCATCTTGGCACCGAGAGGTGGGAGCACCTCACATCTTCAGGAGTGCTACATTCTTGGTCATCGTCTAACGATCATCGTATTTTGCGACAATACATTTACTCTCGTTCTTTTGGCTGTGCCATAAGGTTAGAGTGTTTTCAGTCCTCGTAGATTTGATTATTCGGATCTGATGAGTTTAGGTTGGTGTGTCAAATTTTTTGATTCTTTGTGAAGTTGAAGTGTTTCATCAGCATCATGGTGAAGATATTGTGATCCGACGTCCTGCACTCCTATGAATCATCCCCGGCCCAAGTATGTTTACCGATCAAGGCTTCACATCTTTTTGTATGGGCGACTCAAGGTGCTTTAAAAAACATTATTGGTAATGTTCATGCGGATGAAAAAGTGATAACATCGTTGCTCCAGTCCAATTACAGCCTTTTTACCAAAGACGTTGGGGTATTTCTTCTAACATAGATTGATACAACGAAGAAGATGTTTCCAAGAAATTTCATTGTAATTCTAAGTCCTCGGAGTTACAATGTATTTTCTTGGATCTTAGATCGGAATTTGTGTACCTGTAATTGTTACGAGTATGAATAAAATTACACGCGTTTGTAAAAAAACTTTGCCTAAAAAAAAGTTATCCACCTTACCTGAAACAAAAGTCTTGTGAGGGCATCTCCAATGGTTGTAAGATAATTGTTGGTAGACTTTACCACATAGGATTTTTGATGATGTGTCATACAATAAATGAGGAAAGAGAGAAAGGTTGTATGTACATGAACCAACGCCTCTTGCACAAGCTCCAATATAGAATGAGAGAGCACCTTATTTATTATCTCACATCTTATTGGGCAAACTAGATACTGTTGGAAATATGCCCTAGAGGCAATAATAAAAGCATTATTATTATATTTCCTTGTTCATGATAATTGTCTTTTATTCATGCTATAACTGTATTATCCGGAAATCGTAATACACGTGTGAATACATAGACTACAACATGTCCCTAGTAAGCCTCTAGTTGACTAGCTCGTTGGTCAATAGATAGTCATGGTTTCTGACTATGGACATCGGATGTCATTGGCAGCGGGATCACGTCATTAGGAGAATGACGTGATGGACAAGACCCAATCCTAAGCATGGCACAAGATCGTGTAGTTCGTTTTGCTAGAGCTTTTCCAATGTCAAGTATCTCTTCCTTAGACCATGAGATCGTGTAACTCCCGGATACCGTAGGAGTGCTTTGGGTGTACCAAAGCGTCTGGCGTAACTGGGTGACTATAAAGGTGCACTACAGGTATCTCCGAAAGTGTCTGTTGGGTTGACACGGATCGAGGCTGGGATTTGTCACTCCGTATTACGGAGAGGTATCACTTGGGCCCACTCGGTAGTGCATCATCATAATGAGCTCAAAGTGACCAAGTGTCAGTCACGGGATCATGCATTACGGTGCGAGTAAAGTGACTTGCCGGTAACGAGACTGAACGAGGTATTGGGATACCGACGATCGAGTCTCGGGCAAGTAACATACCGTCGGACAAAGAGAATAGAATACGGGGTTGCTTGAACCCTTGACATCGTGGTTCATCCGATGACAACATCGAGGAGCATGTGGGAGCCAACATGGGTATCCAGATCCCGCTGTTGGTTATTGACCTGAGGTCGTCTCGGTCATGTCTGCATGTCTCCCGAACCCGTAGGGTCTACACACTTAAGGTTCGTTGTCGCTAGTTTTATTAGGATTGCAAGTATGTGATTACCGAATGTTGTTGAGTCCGGATGAGATCCCGGACGTCACGAGGAGTTCGGAATGGTCCGGAGGTAAAGATTTATATATGGAAAGTGGTTAAGCGGACTCGGAAAGTTTCGGGGTATACCGGTAATGTACCGGGGCCACGGGAGGTTCCGGAGGTCCACCGGGAGGGTCCACCCCTCCCGGGGGGCCACATGGGCTGTGTGGGAGAGGGAGCCAGCCCCTAGTGGGCTGGGCGCGCCTCCCCACCTAGGCCCATGCGGCTAGGGTTTGGGGAGGGGAAACCCTAAAGGGCTAAAGGGGGCGCCCCCCCTAGCTTGGGGGGCAAGCCACCCCTTTTCCCTCTCCCCTTTGGCCGCCGCCCCCATCTAGGGTTTCCCCTAGATGGCCGGCCCCCCTTGCCCTCTCCTCCTATATATAGAGGGGTGAGGGGAGGGCTGCAACACACAATTGAAGGCGCAGCCCCTCCCCAACACCTCTCCTTCTCCGTCTGAGCTTGGCGAAGCCTGTGCCGGAGAACTTCTGCACCAACCGCACTGCACGCCCGTCGTGCTGCCATTGGAGTTGTCTTCCTCAACCTCTCCTTCCTCCTTGCTGGATCAAGGCGGAGGAGGCGTCGTAAATCCCGTCACGTGTGTTGAGCAGCGGAGGTGCTGTCCTTTCAGCGCTTGGTCGCCGGTGATCCGAATCACGGCGTAGTACGACTCCCTCATCACCATCCCCTTGAAAGCTTCCGCACTCGATCTACAAGTGGTATGTAGATGCAAACTCTCTCCCTTGACTCGTTGCTTAGATGAACTCATAGATAGATCTTGGTGAAACCGTAGGAAAATTTTAATTTTCTGCAACGTTCCCCAACAGATACAACCCATTGGAGTTGTTGTATGTTAAGATGTTGGTTGATGACATGGCATATTTTACCAACAAGTTAACATACAAATTGTTGGAGATGCCCTGACAGTGATGCCACCATGCATGTGGGAGAAGACCGTCCATAGTAGTTATGTTATTAACCAGCTAATACTGTCAGGCTTTAATTTCACTTCTCTTGTATCAAGAGAGAAATAAAATGATATACAGGTAGAAACATCCAAAGTGGAAGAACCTTATATATACCAAAATAGTTCATCCTCACTAACTAATTTATTTTAACATGCAAGCATGTCACCTCCAATCACGCATGGTAAAGGCTCACCGCAATAGGCAACCGTGAATTAAGAAAGATCCACCACAACATGTAATCATGCATGAATAACTGCTTTCTATTTTATTATACCACTTATATTGATCAAATAGCTCACAATATACAATAATCATATGCAATAAAGCATATGTATTTTTGGTTCTGATTCTCATGTTATTAACTCAAGTATTCCTTTTCCATATGACCAAATCTCATTAAAATGTATTGCAACAAATTCCCGCAGCAATGTGCGGGTACGTATCATCTAGTTATATATATGCCCGTAATAATTCACTAACCATTGATTATCTATGTTATAAACATAATACTGTCATGCATAATTTTTAGCTACCAATTAAACATTGCATCCGTATAAGCCATATTCTTTTAAAGGTGGCACTAAACTTAGATATTATAATAAGGAAGTTTTAGAAAAACATACTCCCTCGTTCCCAAAATATAAAGCGTCGATTGACTTTCCTGGTCTTTTTTACACAACTGTGACTATGATGTTCATGCATTATAGGCTACAAAATTAATATACAGACATATGAAATACAGTTATTTTTGAATACAAATACGACGATGTTGGTTATACATGTTTAATTGATGTACTTTGGTATATATTAGCGGTCAAAGTTGTGCATCAAAGACAGTGCAAAGTCAATCACTCCTTCTATTTTGGGAAGGAGGGAGTACAAGGCAACATGCATCTTTAGAAGGAGAATACAACTGGCCACTCTGGACCCTCGAACAACCAACCAGTGGGCCATATTCGTCAGGCCCCATGATGTACTCAAGATGGAACCTTCCGAAGACATGACGCATACTCCAAGGCACGATGTAATCCTCGACATGTTTATCCCGAGATGTAACGGGCCTAGTGTTGGGGGAGTGTTGCATGGAAAACAAAAATTTTCTACGCACACGCAAGATCTATCCATAAAGGTGCATAGCAACGAGAGGGGGAGAGCATCTTCATACCCTTGAAGATCACAAAGCGGAAGCGTTTATCAACGTGGTTAATGTAGTCGTACACCTTCACGATCCGTCCCGATCAAGTACCAAACATATGGCACCTCCGCATTCAGCACACGTTCAGCTCGATGACGTCCTCGCCTTCTTGATCCAGCAAGACGGGCGAAGTAGTAGATGAGTTCCGGTAGCACGACGGGGTGGTGACAGTGTTGGTGAAGAACAATCTCCGCAAAGCTTCGCCAAGCACAATGGAAACTATGACGGAGGATAAACTAGAGGGGACGGGTTTGCCGGCACACGGCTTGGTGAATCTTGATGCTTTAGAGGTGCTAGCCCTGTCCCTCTATTTATATGTTGAGCCCTGGGGTCGAAACTTGGAGTAAAAGCCACCTCAAAGTCGGTTTTTCCCGCAAGGAAGAGTCCTTCTCGGACTTCCAGGACCAGACGCCACAATCCTTGGCGTCTGGCCCAAACGCCATGGGCCTCGTCGTCTGGCCCAAGGCCAGACGCCAGTGTCTCCGGCGTTTGGCCCCCTGGCCTCTGCAAAACACCTTTTGCACCGACCTAAAGCCCCGTGGGCTTACCCCTTGGCCGAACCATATCATCCTATATATCAATCTTTACCTCCGGATCATTCCAGAGCTCCTCGTCATGTCCGTGATCTCATCCGGAACTCTGAACAACATTCGGTCACCAACATACATAACTCATATAGTACTATATCGTCAGCGAACGTTAAGCGTGCGGACCCTACGGGTTCGAGAACTATGTAGACATGACCGAGACACCTCTCCGATCAATAACCAATAGCGAAACCTGGATGCCCATATTGGCTCCTACATATTCTACGAAGATCTTTATCGGTCGAACCTTATGACAACATACGTAATTCCCTTTGTCCATCGGTATGTTACTTGCCTGAGATTCGTTCATCGGTATCTCTATACCTAGTCCATTCTCGTAACCGGCAAGTCTCTTTACTCGTTCCGTAATACATCACCTTGTGACTAACTCCTTAGTCGTTTGCTTGCAAGCTTATGATGTGTATTACCGAGAGGGCCCGGAGATACCTCTCCGATACTCGGAGTGACAAATCCTAATCTCGATCTATGCCAACCCAACAAACACCTTCGGAGATACCTGTAGAGCATCTTTATAATCACCCAGTTACTTTGTGACGTTTGATAGCACACAAGGCATTCCTCCGGTATCCGGGACTTGCATAATCTCGTAGTCGAAGGAATATCTATTTGACATGAAGAAATCAATAGTAATAAAACTGAACGATCAATATGCTATGCTAATGGATGAGTCTTGACCATCACATCATTCTTCTAATGATGTGATCCCGTTCATCAAATGACAACGCATGTCTATTTTTAAGAAACTTAATCATCTTTGATTAACGAGCTAGTTCTAGTAAAGGCTTACTAGGGACACGGTGTTTGTCTATGTATCCACACATGTATCAAGTTTTCGGTTAATATAATTCTAGCATGAATAATAAACATTTATCATGATATAAGGAAATATAGAATAACAACTTTATTATTGCCTCTAGGGCATATTTCCTTCAGTCTCTCACTTGCACTAGAGTCAATAACCTAGTTCACATCGTCATGTGACCAACACCCAAAGGGTTTACTAGAGTAAATAATCTAGTTCACATCGCTATGTTATTAACACCCAAAGAGTACTAAGGTGTGATCATGTTTTGCTTGTGAGAGAAGTTTAGTCAACGGGTCTGCCACATTCAGATCCGTATGTATTTTGCAAATTTCTATGTCTACAATGCTCTGCATGGAGCTACTCTAGCTAATTGCTCCCACGTTCAATACGTATCTAGATTGAGACTTAGAGTCATCTAGATCAGTGTCAAAGCTTGCATCGACGTAACTCTTTACGACGAACTCTTTATCACCTCCATAACCGAGAAACATTTCCTTAGTCTTCTAAGGATAATTTTGACCGCTGTCTAGTGATCTACTCCTGGATCACTATTGCACCCCTTTGCCAAAACTCATGGCAAGGTACACAACAGGTTCGGTACACAACATGTCATACTTTATAGAACCTATGGCTGAGGCATAGGGAATGACTTTCATTCTCTCTTTATCTTCTGCCGTGGTTGGGCTTTGAGTCTTACTCAACTTTACACTTTACAATACAGGCTAGAAAAACCTTCTTTGACTGGTCCATTTTGAACTCCTTCAAAATCTTGTCAAGGTGTGTGCTTTGTGAAAGTCCTATTAAGCGTCTCGATCTATCTCAATAGATCTTGATGCCCAATACATAAGTATATTTACCGAGGTTTTTCATTGAAAAATTCTTATTCAAGTATCCTTTTATGCTATCCAGAAATTTTATATCATTTTCAATCAATAATATGTCATCCACATATAATATCAGAAATGCTACAGAGCTCCCACTCACTTTCTTTTAAATACAGGCTTCACCGTAAGTCTGTATAAAACCATATACTTTAATCACCTTATCAAATCGTATATTCCAACTACGAGATGCTTGCACCAGTCCATAGATGGATCGCTGGAGTTTGCACACTTTGTTAGCACCTTTAGGATCGACAAAACCTTTTGGTTGCATCATATACAACTCTTCTTTAAGAAATCCATTAAGGAATGCAGTTTTGACATCTATTTGCCAGATTTCATAAAATACGGCAATTGCTAACATGATTCAGACAGACTTAAGCATCGCTACGAGTGAGAAAATCTCATTGTAGTCAACACCTTGAACTTGTCGAAGACCTTTTGCGACAAGTCGAGCTTTGAAGATAGTAACACTACCATCAACGCCCGTCTTCCTCTTGAAGATCCATTTATTCTCAATGGCTTGGCGATCATCGGGCAAGTCCACCAAAGTCCACACTTTGTTCTCATACATGGATCCTATCTCAGATTTCATGGCCTCAAGCCATCTGTCAGAATCTGGGCTCATCATAGCTTCTTCATAGTTCGTAGGTTCGCCATGGTCTAATAACATGACTTCTAGGACAGGATTACCATACCACTCACAGTGCGGGCGTGTTACTGTTAGACCTCACGAGGTCCAGTTGTAACTTGATCCGCAAGTTTCATGATCATCATCATTAGCTTCTTCTCTAGTTGGTGTAGGCATCATGGGAACTGATTTCACCGATGTGCTACTTTCCAATTTGAGAGAAGGTACAATTACCTCATCAAGTTCTACTTTCCTCCCACTCACTTCTTTCGAGAGAAACTCCTTCTCTAGAAAGGTTCCATTCTCGGCAACAAAGATTTTGCCTTCGGATATGTGGTAGAAGGTGTACCCAATTGTTTCCTTAGGGTATCCTATGAAGATGCACTTCTCCGATTTGGGTTCGAGCTTATCAGGCTGAAACCTTTTGACATAAGCATCACTTCCCCAAACTTTTAAGAAATGACAGCTTAGGTTTCTTGCCAAACCACAGTTCATACGGTGTCATCTCAACGGATTTAGGTGGTGCCCTATTTAACGTGAATGCAGCTGTCTCTAATGCATAACCCCGAAACGATAGTGGTAAGTCGGTAAGAGACATCATAGATCGCACCATATCTAATAAAGTACGCTTACGACGTTCGGACACACCATTACGCTGTGGTGTTCGGCGTGAGTTGTGAAACTATTCTACATTGCTTTAAATGAAGGCCAAACTCGTAACTCAAATATTCACCTCCGCGATCAGATCATAGAAACTTTATTTTCTTGTTACGATGATTCTCCACTGCACTCTAAAATTCCTTGAACTTTTCAAATGTTTTAGACTTGTGTTTCACTAAGTAGATATACCCATATCTGCTCAAATCATCTATGAAGGTTAGAAAATAACGATACCTGCCGCGTGCCTCAACACTCATCGGACCGCATACATTGGTATGTATTTATTTCCAATAAGTCATTGGCTCGCTTCATTGTTCCGGAGAACGGAGTTTTAGTCATCTTGCCCATGAGGCATGGTTCACAAGTATCAAATGATTCATAATCAAGTGATTCCAAAAATCCATCCGTATGGAGTTTCTTTATGCGTTTTACACCAATATGACCTAAACGGCAGTGCCACAAATATGTTGCACTATCATTATCAATTTTGCATCTTTTGGCATCAATATTATGAATATGTGTATTACTACGTTCGAGATTCAATAAATCATTTACATTGGGTGTATGACCATAGAAGGTTTTATTCATGTAAACAGAACAACAATTAATCTCTGACTTAAATGAATAACCGTATCGCAATAACCATGATCCAATCATATTCATGCTCAACGCAAGCACCGAATAACATTTATTTAGGTCCAACACTAATCCCGAAGGTAGAGGGTGTGCGATGGTGATCCTATCAACCTTGGAATCGCTTCCAACACACATCGTCACCTCGCCCTTAACTAGTCTCTATTCATTTTGCAACTCCTGTTTCGAGTTACTAATCTTAGCAACTGAACCGGTATCAAATACCCTGGGGTTACTATGAACACTAGTCAAGTACACATCAATAACATGTATATCAAATATACCTATGTTCACTTTGCCATCCTTCTTATCCGCCAAGTATTTGCGGCATTTCCGCTTCCAGTGACCATTCCCTTTGCTTTGGACCTAAATAAACTGGTCTAGGCTTAGGTCTAGCTTTGGGCTTCTTCACGGGAGTGGCAACTTGCTTGTCATTCTTCTTGAAGTTCCCTTTCTTTTCCTTTGCCCTTCTTCTTGAAACTGGTCTTGTTAACCATCAACACTTGATGCTCTTTGTTGATTTCTACTTTCGCCGATTTCAGCATCGCGAAGAGCTCGGGAATCTTTTCCGTTATCCCTTGCACATTATAGTTCATCACGCAGTTCTAGTAGCTTGGTGATAGTGACTAGAGAACTCTGTCAATCACTATCTTATCTGGAAGATTAACTCCTACTTGATTCAAGTTATTGTAGTACCCAGACATTCTGAGCACATGCTCATCGGCTGAGCTATTCTCCTCCATCTTATACGCAAAGTACTTGTCAGAGGTCTCATACCTCTCGACATGGGCATGAGTTTGAAATACCAATTTCAGCTCTTGGAACATCTCATATGCTCCGTGGCGTTCAAAATGTTTTTGAAGTCTCGGTTCTAAGCCGTACAACATGGCGCACTAAACTATTAAGTAGTCATCACACCGAGCTTGTCAAACGTGCATAACGTCTGCATCTGGTCCTGTAATCGGTCTGTCACCTAGCGGTGCTTCAAGGACATAATTCTTTTGTGCAGCAATGAGGATAATCCTCAGATCACGGACCCAGTCCGCATCATTGCTACTAACATCTTTCAACTTATTTTTTTCTAGGAAAATATCAAAAATAGTGGAGCTACAATGCGAGCTATTGATCTACAACATAGATATGCAAATACTATCAGGACTAAGTTCATGATAAATTAAGTTCAATTAATCAAATTACTAATAAACTCTCACTTAAATAGACATCTCTCTAGTCATCTAAGTGATACATGATCCAAATCAACTAACCCATGTTCGATCATCACGTGAAATGGGGTAGTCATCAATGGTGAACATCTCTATGTTGATCATATCTACTACATGATCCACGTTCGACTTTTCGGTCTCCAGTGTTCCGAGGCCATGTCTGTACATGCTAGGCTCGTCAAGTTTAACACAAGTATTCTGCATGTGTAAAACTGTCTTACACCCGTTGTATGTGAACGTAGAGGATCACACCCGATCATCATGTGGTGTCTCGAAACGAAGAACTGTAGCAACGGTGCATACTCAGGGAGAACACTTATACCTTGAAATTTAGTGAATGGATCATCTTATAGTGCTACCGTCGGTCTAAGCAAAATAAGATGCATAAAAGATAAACATCACATGCAATCAAAATATATGACATGATATGGCCATCATCGTCTTGTGCTTTTGATCTCCATCTCCAAAGCATCGTCATGATATGCATTGTCACCGGCTCGACACCTTGATCTCCATCGTTGCATCGTGGTCGTCTCGCCAACTATTGCTTTTACAACTATCGCTAACACACTGTGATAAAGTAAAGCAATTACATGACGTTTGCATTTCATACAATAAAGAGACAACCATAAGGCTCCTGCCGGTTGCCGATAACTTACAAAACATGATCATCTCATACAATAACGTATATCAAATCATGTCTTGATCATATCACATCACAACATGCCCTGCAAAAACAAGTTAGACGTCCTCTACTTTGTTGTTGCAAATTTTACGTGGCTTCTACGGGATTCTAGCAACAACCGTTCTTAACTGTGCATAAAACCACAACTGTGTTTTTTCAAAATCAATTCAACTAAAGTAGGTGAAACAGAGACCCTCCAGCCACCTTTATGCACAACTAGTTGCATGTCTATCGGTGGAACCGGTCTCATGTACGTGGACATATAAGGTTGGTCTGGGCCGCTTTATCTTACAATACTGCCGAATCAAAGTAAGACGTTGGTGGTAAGCAGTATGACTATCACCGCTCACAACTCTTTGTGTTCTACTTGTGCATATCATCTACGCATAGACCTGGCTCGGATGCCACTATTGGGGAACATTGCATGGAAAACAAAAAAAAATTACGCACACACAAGATCTATCCATGGAGATGCATAGCAGCTAGAGGGGGAGAGCATCTTCATACCCTTGAAGATCGCAAAGCAGAAGAGTTTATCAACGCGGTTGATGTAGTTGTACACCTTCACAATCCATCTCGATCAAGTACCGAACGTACGGCACCTCCGCATTCAACACACGTTCAGCTCGATGACGTCCTCGCCTTCTTGATCCAGCAAGACGGGTAAAGTAGTAGATGAGTTCCGGCAGCACGACGGCGTGGTGACGGTGTTGGTGAAGAACAATCTCCGCAGGGCTTCGCCAAGCTCAACGGGAACTATGACGGAGGATAAACTAGAGGGGACGGGGTTGCCGGCACACGGCTTGGTGAATCTTGATGTGTTCCAGGTGCTAGCCCTGTCCCTCTATTTATATGTTGAGCCCT
Organism: Aegilops bicornis; assembly: GCA_021605145.1. Taxonomy (NCBI): domain Eukaryota; kingdom Viridiplantae; phylum Streptophyta; class Magnoliopsida; order Poales; family Poaceae; genus Aegilops; species Aegilops bicornis. The sequence continues at coordinate 2,520,597 of JAHIAL010000030.1, forward strand.
GGGGTCGAAACTTAGAGTAAAAGCCTCCTCAAAGTCCGTTTTCCCCGCAAGGAAGAGTCCTTCTTGGACTTCCAGGACCAGACGCAACAGTCCTTGGCATCTGGTCCAGACGCCATCGGCCTCGACGTCTGGCCCAGGGCCAGACGCCTGGGTCTCCGGTGTTTGCCCCCTGGCCTCTGCAAAACTCCTTTTGCACCGACCTAAAGCCCCGTGGACTTTACCCCTTGGCCGAACCATATCATCCTATATATCAATCTTTACCTCCGGACCATTCCGGAGCTCCTCGTCATGTCCGTGATCTCATCTAGGACTCCGAACAACATTCGGTCACCAACATACATAACTCATATAGTAGTATATCGTCAGCGAACGTTAAGCGTGCGGACCCTATAGGTTCGAGAACTATGTAGACATGACCGAGACACCTCTCCGGTCAATAACCAATAGCGGAACCTGGACGCCCATATTGGCTCCTACATATTCTACGAAGATCTTTATCGGTCGAACCTTATGACAACATACGTAATTCCCTTTGTCCATCGGTATGTTACTTGCCCGAGATTCGATCATCGGTATCTCTATACCTAGTTCAATCTCGTCACCGGCAAGTCTCTTTATTCGTTCTGTAATACATCACCTCGTGACTAACTCCTTAGTCGTTTGCTTGCAAGCTTATGATGTGTATTATCGAGAGGGCCCAGAGACACCTCTCCGATACTCGGAGTGACAAATCCTAATCTCGATCTATGCAAACCCAACAAACACCTTCGGAGATACCTGTAGAGCATCTTTATAATCACCCAGTTACATTGTGACGTTTGATAGAACACAAGGCATTCCTCCGGTATCCGGGAGTTGCATAATCTCATAGTTGAAGGAATATGTATTTGACATGAAGAAAGCAATAGCAATAAAACTGAACGATCAATATGCTACGCTAACGGATGGGTCTTGTCCATCACATCATTCTCCTAATGATGTGATCCCGTTCATCAAATGACAACACATGTCTATGGTTAGGAAACTTAACCATCTTTGATTAATGAGCTTGTTCTAGTAGAGGCTTACTAGGTACACGGTATTTTGTCTATGTATCCACACACGTATCAAGTTTCCGGTTAATACAATTCTAGCATGAATAATAAACATTTAACATGATATTAGGAAATATAAAATAATAACTTTATTATTGCCTCTAGGACATATTTCCTTCACCTAGGTGTAATACTAGGTACCCTCAGTGTTTATAGAAGCCAAGGGGTTTAGACCGTAGAGGTAGAGACATTCACATACTATCTTAAAGTAGATCAAACTACTCTATACCCCATTCATAATTAATACAACAAAGCAGGATGTAGAGTTTTAACTATTCAAGACGGCCTCGACATGGGTAAACATCGTGTCTCTTCTTCGTCCCCTTACAATCGTTTCATGATCACCAGCTTGAGACCCACTAACTGAGGTCTGCCGGATTTAGCTGCGTCATTGATGGCCCATGTAGGTCGCTCTGTGTGGTCGCAATCACTTGATGGCTTGCCTTCAGATCGATAATAGCATTGGCTGTGGCAAGACTTCCATCCGGGACAATTCTTGGTCTTCGACAGCGTTATGCTTTACGCCGATTCAACTAGCCACTTAGGTCTGATCGAAAACTTCGCTTCATGGCATATCATCGGATTTGGGATCCCGGAGTACACTGCGGACTCCCGCGGGGCACTTGCATTTTCGGGCTGGATGTCAGACCAGGCCGAGGACCACACCAATGCCTCCATCAATATCTCAGATTCGATCTCGGATGGTGGACATGGTGTAAATTAAATGCTCTGTCTGACGTTGTTTGTGTGTCAGGTAGAAAAAACTGTTGGCAGGTTTGAATATTTATGTTTTCTAAACTTTGCAATTTCTTAACCGTTGAGGTCGGTGATTTATGAGATACCTTTAACTGGTCTCTTGCAATTTGCTCTTGTATGATCTATATACGTTGTACTGGCTTGCTTATGTTGTATTGTCAGATCTGATTATGTCAGGTTATGTCTGCCATTTGTGTCGACATATACCATCCTTCTTATGACAGATTATAGGAATGGTTCCTTGCATCATCCTTCTTACATGTTTCCCCGCATCGCCCTTTTTACGACAGCAATAAAGTTCCCAGATCCGTGGGAAATACATCGGAGGTTTAGAAAATTTGCGTTATGACATTGACAAGTACTCCCTCAATCCCAAAATAAGTTAGTGGGAGTAGTAAATGTTTGAGAGTAACCTCCAGCAACGTGAGCGAAGTCTACGGTTATGTGAGGCGGATGGAACTGGAACCTCCAATGAATTAAAAATCCCACACATATTCTTTTTGGAGTCAATTACACTACTGGTGCCATAACTTGGCAAGAAAAATCAGTTTAGTGCTAAAACTTGCGGCATACATTGAATTGGTGACACAACTTGGCATTGGCGTGCATATACGCTGCAAATCACGTTTCTATACGAACACGTTGCTGATTGGGCGCGCCAACATGGCATGAGGCCCGCTGTCAGCGACTGGACGACGTGTGCCTGCTATTTTGTGAAAAAAAAACCTCATATTTTTTTCTCATGAAAAAGCCCCTGGCAGTGACCAATATTTTTGTGACAGATGGAGGATAGTATTGTGAAAAATATTGTCGCCCTGGGAATCTATCACGTTACGTGACGCCTTCCCGGCCGAACCAATATACCCAACGTCGTTCCTTGTGATTAACCAATACGAAATGCATATAACCATTCTGACTTAAAGTGGGCTGGAGTCCAAGCGACCCATTTTACACTGTTATTTTTGTAAAAAATGAAAATACATGTAAATTGTAACTGTGTTAAAATAAAATAAATTTAAAAATAACAATGAACACTTTTATATACTACATATTTTTTATTAAAATCATGAACACCCTAAATTTATATAGCATTTATTGAAATTAAATATATATTTTATAAATTCCTAAAAAAGTAACGCGGCTGGGTGGTGTGGTGGCCACTCTCACATGATGACTACATGTCGCTGCTTCTAAGCCCAGCCAACTCTTTTTACATTATATGAATATATGTTTTTTAAAGCATGAACACTTTATATACTACATGAATATTTTGTTAAAACTATGAATATTTTAAAACATATTTAAGAATTTATAAAAATATATAGTAAAATAAAAACTTTACTAAAGTAGGAACACTTTTATACACTACATGAATATCATTTTTAAACTGTGAACATTTTTAAGCTTATATAAGCATTTACTAAAATATATAAAAACTTAAATACTTACTTAAAGCATGAATACATTTGTATATTACATTCATATTTTTTTAAACTGTGAACAATTTTAAACTTATATAAGAATTTATTGAATACATGTTCTTATTCAATATGCAAATTATTACATGAACTACTTTGTAATTCATTATTTATTATATGGATAAATGCTAAATCCATATCTGATTATTGTATAATGTAATTCATTATATATATATATATATATATATATATATATATATATATATATATGTATTACAGCTATTATATTTTACATATATGCTATAAATTTCTTAAAAAAAAGCTCAAAATGGGATGCAGGGACTGCAGCCCGCTTAATAGTCAAAGAATATATAGCTGCAGGATCCAATTATTACATAAAACTAGATGATTCCCCGCGCGTTGCGGCGGAAATCTTCGCTTACATGTTGTTGCAAATATTGTATTTGATTTACATAGAAACTTTGAATTAGTTAGCAATTAACATCTCAAAGAAGGATGTACGGAGAGTTAATTCTAAGTATCCAACTAAAAGATGAACTCAACTAAACCCGCTAGATAGATGTTATATACTTGTATTCATCAAATCGACATACCAATGTGCCAAACAAAATTTGACCAATAGCGGAAAAATGACGTGACCAAATTAAATCTTCTTTCCAAGTGAAAAGCTTAGCTCATTCATCATCAATTTTGTAGAGACATGATTTTATACTCAAGAGGAAACATCATAGTAAGGATGAACAATGAGAGTCGTGGTAATCTGTTCAACCTGGTTGGGAATGTAAACATGTACATCAAAACGTCAATGGAATCTGTATTTGATCTATTTCCACTGTTGGTTATTTTTTTAGACAAACTCCACCAATGCTTCTCATTTTAGGTTTCAGTTGACGTTGAAAATCCTTGTTATGTGATTCTCATGCGAGACCTTGAACACTGAACCATGCTACCGAAGGCACAAGCAGTGCTTCAGTTTATTGTGTAGCATCATAGAGAATAGATGCTTCCTAGACCAAACAAAAAGAGTAGAGGTCATAGATGTATCAAAAGTGATTGCAAAAGGTCAATACAAATCAGATCATGATAACGAAACTACAACAGAATACATGCCTAAAAAACTGACCACTTGCTGGCTACTGGGCCAAACAAAGCTTCTAAGAACATACCTTAGGATATTCAAGTGTCAGTACCTGTGGTGTTAGGAGTTATACAAAAAAGCAGATGCGTTATTATTAGTTGAAAGAGACGTTTCTAGTGTCACTATAGTAAGAAAAAATTCTACTTGTTCCCAGGATCTGACGAAGGAACTTTATAGGTTCCTCAACTCAAAAGCATGCCGACAAAAATATACTCTACATCATTCCACATAGACTTTGTACTAAAGGATATCTACAATTCAAGCTACAGCAAGAGGATAAGTAAACAGTTTTACCTTGTTCTCCTCTTTCTTTTCTTAGATTTTACTAATTTGTTGTAAATACTTTTATTTTTTATGAGAAAGGAGAGCAAGTCGCCTCTTGATCTTCATGGCCACATCCTGGTAATGCATGGAAAACAAACAATTATTACAACCAAAATTTGGAAAATGTACGCAAGAGAGAATGATGTTAATATATATGACTGAAAATTCAAGGGTCGTTGCTTTTGTAATCTGAATGAAAAAAATAGGATTGCTAGTTCAGCCACTTGGTTGCAACTTGCAAGAAGCAATGTGCGGTGTTTGCAGCGCTGCACAGAGAAGGAAGAATGTAAGAACCGTAGGAGAATATAACATGAGAAAAACAAAATACAACACGAAATGGGTCTTGATGATATGTCAGCGGTGATCGTTCACTGCTGGAACCTATTCAGTGAACAACAGCAACAGCAGCCGTGATGCACACATCTGCAGGAACCAACCAATTCTGATGCATAAGAACCAAACAACCAGGCATGCAAGAAACTTCACTGCATAACATAGCCAAGAAAAATAGCTTACCAGCCATGTGACGTGTCGTCGTCCAAGCCAATTGACATTGAAGGATTGCCAGAGGTATAAGAGCAGAACTGAATACATTTTCTTGAAAAGAAATTAACTGAATATATGATTTGGAAGAAAGATGTATGTACATATAAACACCACCGCCATGGGAACCAGATCAATCTCACCAGTAGCGGAACTGCAACCCGAGAGAGCTGACGGAGGCGAGATGGGTCGGCAGTGGTGCTGGAGGACCGGACATCACCAGAGATCGGGGTGGTAGAGCTACAGCAGGCAGCAGCTCTTCTCTACTCGCGCCAAGTTCGTGCGTGAAGCGCCTGTGGTGGAGGCCTCATTACCTCGCCTCAGGCAGGCACGGACGCGACCCAATTAGGTCCTCCGTCGCCACGGCGAAGCATCTCCGACCCTGTCAACCGCTGGGTTTTGGAGATTCATCAGAGCACATCTCTTGCGTGATGGAGTAACATAAGAGAAAGATTAGAGGATACATGCGCTCACCCAATGTAAATTAAAAAATTAAGAGATGACAGTTTGTCTCGTGATTCAGTTTAAGAAGATGGGTGATCTATAAGCTCATATGAAGGCGCAGAGCAACATATGGATTGGTCAGGTGAAGAATTGTTGCAGATCCGTGGGAGGAAGACGAAGTGAAAAGATCCAGGCCCTGTTCTTATCTGTATGTAGTTGCTAGTATTTCTTTGGGTTTGTGTATGTAACTTGTCTCTTTGTTAAAAGCCATAATGAAAGGCCACGGTGGGGGAGAGGAACAGGTGCAGGATGAGGGGACAGGAAACGCTGCGGCTATCAGTGCTTCTACAGAAAATGAAACGCTTGAGGAGGTTTGTGGTTTGTCTCTGTCGGATGGGTATGACTGGAAACTGAATGCATGACATGGCATGCATGCATGTTTTGAGTTGATGACATGGCAAGATTGCTGAGGTGGATGGGCTGCATGTTGAGAGAAATAGGATAGTGGGGATGAACTATTTAGGTATTATAGATTCCTGAGGATCAGGTGGTTAGCCTTGCGCTGCCTTGCTATATACAAGTCAGCTGTTCGAGTCGTCACGCGTACCAATTTTTCATTTATTCGTGGGAGGCTGACAAGCGGACCCTTGCGGCCGTGGCATGGTATTTTTCATGAGAAAAAAGTTCAAGGTTTTTTTTGTTGCTTTTTTTAGGGGAATACCAAGTTTTATTTATCAAAAACCACAAATTGTGGGATACATCTTGGATCAGGAGGTTGGCCAAACCAAACGTGGCGCCCCGGACCCAGAGAAAGCGATGACCAAACGTGGCGCCCCGGACCCAGAGAAAGCGATGACTTGGCTAGACTATGTGCCTCCATGTTGGATGCACGACACTCAGAAAATGAAATTACATTGGAATGAGTTTGCTAGTATTTGTATTTCGCTAATGACAGCTCCAGTGCTGCCCCTACAACCCTTCTTGATGTCACTGATAACTTGCTTGGAATCGGATGAGATCACAAAACTCTGTAGTTGGAGATCTGCCGCCAGTGCCAAACCCTCTCGGCAAGCGATTGCTTCCAGGGCTTCACGATCGTCCAAACATGCAATCACCAGGGATGAACTGCCAAGATACGCGCCGGATTTGTCTCTGCAAACCGCCGCTGCTGTCCCCCTACTACCCCTGCGGACACCAGCATCCACATTGATCTTTGCATGGCCTTGAGGAGGAGCTTTCGGCCTTCCGCTCCTGCTCGCTGCTCGGCACCAGATCCACAGGGTGGTTTGACCTTCAGCATATCTAGCTCATCAATAAATCTGGTGATGAAGCTGTGTGTAGAGTGAGGGCTTTGAAAAATCCCTTCATGAATCGCCTTCCGTCTCGCTGCCCAGATCGCCCAAAGCGTAACCGAGAGCCTCACAAAGAGCTCGTGTGACATTGACTCCATCAACGTGAACATCCATTGTTTGGCATTTGGTTCAGTTATAGCGGCAAGATTTTCCGTGATCTCCACGTCCATCAGTGACCAGATACATCTGGACATTGAGCACTCTATTAGGGAATGCCTCCATGAGTCTTGCGCGCCACAGATGCCGCAAGCACTTGAGTCACTCATATGTCTGTGTGCCCTCACATCGTTGGTAGGGATCGAGTGTTTGGACAATCGCCAGAGAAACATCCTCACCTTACCCGGCACTTGAGTTTTCCAAAGCTTCTTCCAGGCTCCCTCCTCTCTGGACGTGCTGGAAGATCTGGCCGTGCTTTCCAACCATGCCTCTCTTCTAGCTCTTGTCGCCACCAGCATGCGGTAGGCTGATTTAACAGAGAAATTTCCATTCTTTTCGTAATGCCAGCTCCAGAAATCCGGAACGTTCATGGTGCACAAAGGAATAGCCATTATTACCCGAACGTCCATTGGCATGAAAACTTCCGAGACCCTCTGTCTGTCCCATTGGGCTGACGTGGCATCTATGAGCTCTGAGACGAGTTCTGGTGGGTTCTGTGAGATGCACCCATACGGTCTCATCATTTCCTCGCGTGGCAGCTAGTTTTCTTCCCAGATTCTGGTCGGTTCCCCATTGCCTATTCTTTTGATCAAACCCAGCTTAAGGGTATCCTGCCCCTCGATCGAGCTCCTCCATATTTGGCTTGGGTGATTCCCCAAATTAGAATCAAGAACCGAAGTGTTTGGGTAGTAGATGCCTTTCAGTAGGCGAGCACATAGGGAATCAGGGAATTGCAGCGGACGCCATGCCTGCTTGACCAGCATGGCCAAGTTGAAAAGTTTGAAATCCTTAAACCCCAAAACCCCCATACCTTTGGGTTGTGTCATAGTCTTCCAGGAGACCCAGTGTGGCTTGCGCTTACCATCTTTACTCCCCATGAGAATTTCCTGATAAGCATATTGAGGTGCTCACATAATCCCGTGGAAGCTTAAAGCACGACATTGAGAAAAACGGGACCTTTGTGCCACAGACTTGACAAGTATCTCCTTTCCTGCTGAAGACATAGTATTTTCATTCCAACCTTGAACTTTGGCCCATAAACGATCCTTTAGGTATTTGAAGGCTCCATTCTTTGAGCTCCCCACATCAGATGGCATCCCCAGGTATTTTTCATTTAGAGTCTCATTCGGTACACCCAACAGATTCTTGATCTCCATCCTAACCGTCTCAGGAACCCCCTTGCTGAAAAAGATGGAAGATTTGCTATGGTTTACTCGTTGTCCCGTAGCCTGGCAATATATGTCCCGCACTAGGTTCACCTCAGTAGCGGCCATACCATTAGCCTTAAAAAACAGCAGGCTGTCATCTGCGAATAACAAGTGGTTAACTGATGGCGCCGATGGTGCCACCAGCAGGCCACTCAAATTTGATGACTCGTCTCTAGATTTTAGGAGGCACGTAAGGCCCTCTGCTGCTATTAAGAACAAGTATGGAGATATTGGGTCCCCTTGTCTGATTCCACGTGTAGGAGTAAATTCATCAAGCTTCTTACCGTTAAACTAGACAGAGAACTTCACTGCTGTTACTAGTCCCATGACGATATTTATCCATCTTTCTGTGAAGCCTAGTTTCACCATAATTGACCTGAGATATACCCACTCCACCCTGTCATAGGCTTTCGCCATGTCAAGTTTCAAAGCGCAAGACTGGTGCTTTTTTGCTATATTTCTTTTCATGAAATGTAGGCATTCATACGCCGTGAAGATGTTGTCTGTAATCAGTCTCCCAGGCACAAAAGCTGACTGCTCTTCGGAAATTAAATCCGGAAGTACTAACTTGAGCCGATTTGCAATTACCTTAGAGGCAATTTTATATAAAACATTGCACAAACTTATCGGCCGGAACTGAGTTAGCAATGTAGGATTTTTTACCTTTGGGATCAATACTAGGATTGTGTCATTAATGCTGGCTGGAGACTCATTACCCTCAACAATCCTCAAAACTGCTCTTGTGACATCATCTCCGCAAATCTCCCAATGGCGTTGAAAAAAGTGTGCTGGGAACCCATCCGGACCGGGCGACTTTGTAGGAAACATCTGAAAAAAGAGCCGTCTTGACTTCCTTGTCAGTATAAGGGCATTAAGAATCTCGTTCATACCCTGAGTCACCTTGCGCGACACCGTCGAGATCACTTGGTCCATGTTCTGTACGCCTTCAGAAGTGTAAAGCGTTTTATAAAACGAGGTCGTTAAGGCTTCCATCTCTAGTAAATCTTATGTGAGCTGGCCATCTTCCCGCTGGAGTGCTTTTATCTTGTTCTTCCTCCTTCGCCGACTGACTCTAAGGTGAAAGAAATAAGTGTTTTTATCCCCGTGCATTAGCCACTCTAATCTAGCTCTTTGGCGCCACAAAATCTCTTCATGATGGTATAATTCAACCAGTGTTTCCGTTATTTTTAATTCCTCATGATTGGGGCCAGATCTTCCTGGGGATGTGCGCAACTCCTGTAGCCTGCGGAGCAGTCCCGCGATCTGCAGCCTATCATTCCCGAAATGATTGCGGTCCCACCGGGACATATCGCCTGAGACACGCGTCAGCTTTTGTCGCATTGAGTCCACCGAATCCCCATGCTGCTGCTGTCCCCATCCTGCCGCAATTACTGCTGTGTGTGAATCATCCCTCTCCCAGCAGAGCTCGTACTTAAATGGTCTCGGTCCACGTGCACATGCATGCACGTCGCGAAAACTGAGAAGCAATGGGACGTGATCAGAAGTGGTAGCTATCTTATGTTCCACTGTTGCATCTGGGAAGGCCAATAGCCTCTCCGGATTTGCTACCCCTCTGTCAAGCCGGACCCTGGTGTACGTTCCACCTGTCACCCTTCGCTCAAAGGTTCACTTGTTTCCCCTGTACCCCAAATCAGTAAGGCCACAAGTATCAAGAGCATGCCGAAACAAATCCATATGTGCTTGGCTTCTTGCTGCCACTCCATCATGTTCATGTGCATGTAGAACCTCATTGAAGTCTCCCATAACCACCCATGGCAGATTATGTGTTCCCACAATTCCGGTAAGCATGTTCCAGGTTTTGTAGCGTTCATTTACCTATGCCTCACCATAAACGAACGTAACCCTGGTTTTGATCTCCACCATTTCTTCAACAGTTACATCAATGTGATACTTAGAATAACCAAGAATTTCTAGCTTTATTTCCTCATTCCAAAAGATACATAGTCCTCCACTCCTACCCGAACTGCTCACTGCAAAACTTTTATTATAACCTAGTGTCCCTGCTAAATTCTCTACTCGAGAGCCCTCCAACTGTGTTTCAACAATACAAGCTATGGAGGGGGAAAATCGCCTCGTGAGGTCACGAAGCTCATGAACTGTCGCGGGTTTGCCAGCCCCGCGGCAGTTCCAGCACAGGAGACTCATTGCGCCTGGCGCGACCCCACTAGGGGGCCCGCCAAATGCGCATCGGGGTTCTTTGTAGGAGCTGAACTTTTTGGTGTAACCGTCTCATTTGCACTTGAGCTGGGTTTGGTCCTCTTCGACTCCTGTTTCGAGGAGGGACTTACTGGCACTTTCGGTGGTGGAAGCATTGGGGCTTTGTTCGTCGTGACTGGTGTAGGGGGAAGCTGTGGTTTAAGACTAGGCTGCACCAGAGCCCCCCTCTTCCTGTTTTGATCAGCATCTTCCATCATAACATCACGTTCGTGATCCTCTTCTTCCATGTTCTCTTCTAATTCCATACTGTTATATTGGGTGGTGCCACGGCCCCGGCCACCACTAGAGCGACCTCGGCCCCTTCCACTCCGTTTTCCTCTGGTTTCGCCAGGGCCTTGACCCGGTCCTTTGAACCATGAAGCTTTCAGGTCCTTGAAGGCCAACGCCTCCTGTGGCCAAACGCCATCTCCACACTCCTTAAAAAGGTGCCCTAAATAGCAACATACAGCACACCAGTCAGGCAGCCTTTCAAATTTAACCCTGAAGATTACACGCTGCATACCTTCCTTCTTCTTGATCACCAGGGAAACGACATTCTTCAAGGGTTTAGTCACGTCAATCCTCACACGAACGCGTGCAAAATTCCATTCAAAGTCCTGAGATTTTGGTTCGGCGTATATGAATTCTCCCATCGTGGCTGAGAGCGCTTTAATCTTTGGATAAAAACCATCGGGCAGGTCATGGATTTGCATCCATATTTCTATCTTTGTGAGATCAATCAGGGAGGGCTTTGTGAAACCATCATAGGGAGTAATGACCACCGCTTTACCCTTGAACGTCCAAGGGCCATCTTGCATTACCCGTTCCTCAAATGCCTAGGCACGAGAATTGCAGCGTATACAATTTGTCCTCCAGCGGTCTGATTTTCACCTCCTTGGCCAGATCCCAAGCAAACCTCATGTTCTTGAAAAACCAATATTGGCTGTACGTTTTTTTAGTATGAACCCTAGCTAGGGCCATCCATCTGGTTGATTCTTCAGGGAGTTGCTCCTCCTCAACCACAACATCTTGCAGGTCTCCTTCCTTCAATCCGAGCTCCGCCATCATTGCTTCCAAATCAGCATCTGCTACGCCCATGGGCGCGCCGTCCTCCTTAGATCTCTTGCCTGAAGAAACTGGTTCCGCAGGCGGTATTGTCCCCATCGCTTCCTCCGATCCCGCCATCGTCGAGGCTCACGAGCCCCAGATCACCGGCGGGGGGAGAGAGGCAGGGTAGATCAGGTTCTCTATGATGGGGGGTGAAGAAATTGTTGAGGAAACGTGGCAGAAATTCAAAATTTTCCTACGTGTCACCAAGATCTATCTATGGAGAAACCAGCAATGAGGGGAAGGAGAGTGCATCTACATAACCTTGTAGATCGCTAAGCGGAAGCGTTCAAGAGAACGGGTTGATGGAGTCATTACTCGTCGTGATTCAAATCACCGAAGATCCTAGTGCCGAGCAGACGGCACCTCCGCGTTCAACACAGGTGCAGCCCGGTGGCGTCTCCCACGCCTTGATCCAGCAAGGAGAGAGGGAGAGGTTGAGGAAGACTCCATCCAGCAGCAGCACAACGTGGTGGTGGTGGAGGAGCGTGGCAATCCTGCAGGGCTTCGCCAAGCACCTGCGGGAGAGGAGGAGGTGTCACGGGAGGGAGGGAGGCGCCAGGGACTCAGGTGTGGCTTCCCTCCCTCCCCTCCACTATATATAGGGGCAAGGGAGAGGGGGGGGGCGCAGCCTTGGCCCTTCCTCCAAGGAAGGGTGCGGCCAGGGAGGAGTCCATCCTCCCTAAGGCACCTAGGAGGTGCCTTCCCCCTTTAGGACTCTCCCTTTCCCTTATCTCTTGGCGCATGGGCCTCTTGGGGGGCGCACCAGCCCACCTGGGGCTGGTCCCCTCCCACACTTGGCCCATGCAGCCCTCCGAGGATGGTGGCCCCACTTGGTGGACCCCCGGGACCCTCCCGGTGGTCCCGGTACATTACCGATAAAACCCGAAACTTTTCCGGTGACCAAAACAGGACTTCCCATATATAATTCTTTACCTCCGGACCATTCCGGAACTCCTCGTGACGTCCGGGATCTCATCCGGGACTCCGAACAACATTCGGTAACCACATACAAACTTCCTTTATAACCCTAACGTCGCCAGACCTTAAGTGTGTAGACCCTACAGGTTCAGAACCATGCAGACATGACCGAGACGTTCTCCGGTCAATAACCAACAGCGGGATCTGGATACCCATGTTGGCTCCCACATGTTCCACGATGATCTCATCGGATGAACCACGATGTCAAGGACTCAACCAATCCGTGATACAATTCCCTTTGTCTAGCGGTATTGTACTTGCCCGAGATTCGATCGTCGGTATCCCGATACCTTGTTCAATCTCGTTACCGGCAAGTCTCTTTACTCGTTCGTAACACATCATCCCGTGATCAACCCCTTGGTCACATTGTGCACATTATGATGATGTCCTACCGAGTGGGCCGGAGATACCTCTCCGTCAACCGGAGTGACAAATCCCAGTCTCGATTCGTGCCAACCAATGCAGACACTTTCGGAGATACCTGTAATGCACCTTTATAGCCACCCGATTCGTTGTGACGCTTTGGTACACCCAAAGCATTCCCTCGGTATCCGGAGTTGCACAATCTCATGGTCTAAGGAAATGATACTTGACATTAGAAAAGCTTTAGCATACGAACTACGATCTTTGTGCTAGGCTTAGGATTGGGTCTTGTCCATCACATCATTCTCCTAATGATGTGATCCCGTTATCAACGACATCCAATGTCCATGGTCGAAACCGTAACCATCTATTGATCAACGAGCTAGTCAACTAGAGGCTTACTAGGGACATGGTGTTGTCTATGTACCCACACATGTATCTGAGTTTCCTACGAATACAATTATAGCATGGATAATAAACGATTATCATGAACAAGGAAATACAATAATAACTAATTTATTATTGCCTGTAGGGCATATTTCCAACAGAAATCGCTGCCGCCGCCGAGAGGAAGCAAAACCCTAACGAGAGGGTACTGTGTAGCAGGCCACACGTCCACTTTGCCATCCGGTCGCTGAAATGGGCCCCATGCCACAATGGCATGCCTAATCAACACTTGGTTTCTATAGAAACGTGATTTGCACCGTATATGCACGTCAAAACTAATTTTTCATTTATTCGTGGGAGGCTGACAAGCGGACCCTTGCGGCCGTGGCATGGTATTTTTCATGAGAAAAAAGTTCAAGGTTTTTTTTGTTGCTAAATAGCAGGCCACACGTCCACTTTGCCATCCGGTCGCTGAAATGGGCCCCATGCCACATTGGCATGCCTAATCAACACTTGGTTCGTATAGAAACGTGATTTGCACCGTATGTGCACGTCAAAACCAAGTTACGACATCAGTTTAATGTATGCCGCAAGTTTTAGCACTAAAATGACTTTTTGCATCAAGTTGTAACACCAGTGGTGTAACTGACTATTCTTTTTGCGGGGGAATTTCAGGAGCATTATTCAAATAAAGGCATTTGCTGAACAGTCAGTCAACAGGCTGCTGATCAGGAAGCTAGGAGTTTTGTCCAACCAGCTTTCAGTCACATCAATTGTGCTAGAATGCTTTGACAAACATATGAACCAGGCTATTAGCTGATCTTACTACATATTGAATAACAAAATAATTGAAACAACTAGCAAGCTCTTCAATTTCTATAAAAAAATTGGTGCCGCGACTGAATGATAGTCATGGCGAGTCGTCCAGAGGTTCACCAACTCTAGGCAATCCGTCTACAGAATGACGTTTGTAAGAGCATCTCCAGCCGCGCCCCCAACAAGGCCCCCCAGGCGATTTTTGGTGGCGCCCGGTGCAGCATCGGCCCGGCGCCCTCAAAGGCCCAATTTTCGCCGGCTCGGGCCAAAATTGGCGTCGGCGGACCCAGGCCGAACCCGGCGCACTCGGGGGTGCTCGGGGGCGCCGGCCGAATCGTTTTTGGTGCGAAAGTCGGCAGGCCCTCCTTGGCAGCGACTCGGCTCTTCTCGCCGCTTCGTCGTCCTCATCGCCTCGGTTCCCGCGGCGAATCAATGCAAAAGCTGCCGCGCTGCCGCGCCGGTCAGCCTCCTCCATTGACGCCTCACGGGCGGCGCAGTGAAGACCGGACGACGCGCGTCCCTCGCCCTCCACGCGTAACACGGCGACCACGCGTACCCGCGGCGCCTCCGCCTATATAAGCGCCGCCCAAGGCGCGGTGACGCACAAACTCTCCACCGCCGACGCCCCATTCCTCCCCCGTCCCTCCCTCTCCTCTCGCCGTTCCAGTTCAACCATGGCCGAGCGCTTCCCAGGCGAACGGTTTCGGCCGACGCCACCTCCGCGAGCACGAAGCTCGGCTCCTCTATGAGGCCGAGTACCCGGTCCCGCCGGACATGCGGGTGCCCGGGGCGTGGAGGATCAGCGCCGGCGGGGTCTCGGTGCCAACACCGCCCACCGGGGCGGCGCGTCGCACGGAGATCGCGCATATCCGCGCATCTCTGCTGCAGGCGGCGAGGGAAGGCCCGCGGTACGTCCCCGACAGCCTGCTTTGGGAGCCCTATTCTCGCCGCCGCCACGCCGAGCAGCTCGAGGCCACCAACAGCGCCGTGCCCTCCGAGAGGCTCAACTCCGAAGGCCGCCGCCGATGGTGGGGCGTGCCCGGCCGCACGCTCGAGGCCGTCCTCGAGTACATCGAGGGCGGCAACACGCCCAGGCTGGAGTACCCCGCTCCCCCGTCTTTCTCCCGCCGGCGTGGGATCTCGTGGACGTCGAGGCGCATGGACCCGGGGGCGTCCTCCTCCTCGTCCGGCCGCTCGTCCGGCTCTCCCTGCCTCCGCCCCGTCAAGCCAGAGCCGCATGACACACCGGTCAGCCACCGCACCCGCAGCTCCAGCGTCCGCATTGCCGACTCCTCCCCCGCCTCTGGTCGCCTCGTCCTCGTCAGGCCGAAGCCGGAGCCCGGCCTCCCCGCGGAGTACGATGAGATAGCCCGGCGTGGCTTCTCCGACGAGGAGGCCCTACAGTGGGCGCGGGACGACTACCTCCGCGACGAGATGGTCCGGCAGCGCCGCTGGCCCACAGAGGAGATAGCGGCCATAGCGTGAAGCGAGGGCGAGCTTCGGCGTGGTGATCCTCGACAGCGACAAGGATGAGGACGCCCTCGGACCGTCCAACACGCCGCGCCAACCTGGGGAGGGGTGAAGCAGGGACGACGGCCGCGGAGGAGGCGACGACGACGACGACCACGGCGGCGGCGGCGGCGGCGACTATACGAAGTTCTACAGGCTCCTCAGCATGTAGAGCTTCAAGGGCGGCGGGCGGCGAGGAGCGGCGAGGGCGACGGCGGGCCTAGTAGCTTTTTTTCCTTTTTTGTAAAATATTTGAATTTGCGCCTAGTTTGCGAAGTTTGGATGAATTTGCGCCTAGTTTGTGTTTTTCAAAAAAATGCGTGGGCGCCGTGACCGGGGGCATCACGCCCCAGCACGCGGTTTTCGACGGTGCGTCCCCAGGGGCGATTTTTAGCGCCTCCTGAGGGGCCAACGGCTGAAGATGCTCTAAATCCCCGGCTAAGATGACATCGTATCGTACTGCCATGGCCTCCGCAATGAGACGATTAGTTACTCCCAGGTATAGCTTTCTCCACGCCCTAGAAATGAACTGGATGATCGAGCAACACCCCCAGCCCCTCCTCTCCAATCTTCTTGCTTGATCGCAGCGTGGGTGTTAATCTTGGCATAATCTGCGTCTTGCGGACGCCAACCATGGGCGGGCATCACTAGAGCATGATGTCAAGGAATATCCAGGAGTGTGAGGGCCTCCCTAATAAGATGAACAGAGGTCGCCGTGTCGAAGCCTTCCTCCTCAGGCTGCAATCTATTTCTTGAGTGCCAAATTGACCACATGACAGAAACCATGATAGAACTCTCCCTGCCAGTAAACCTATCATCACACGCAATGTCCTTGGCCTACGTTGATGGATGTAGCCTAGGCATATGGAAGTCGAACAGCTGTTGCGCCTCGTCCCACAAACGTTTGGCATGTGAACATTTCAACAGTGCATGCTTCAGATCTTCATCCATAGCCATACATATTCTTGCAAAGACCAATCTTTCTCGTAAAAAAATTGTTCTGATCGGTTCAGTAAATTTCGTGAGTGTTCTTTACGAAACAATTGGTACTGGAAGACAGGTGTGAAAGTGGGGATCCATCCACGCTTTACATGGCCCAGTGTGTCAAACACAAAAGACACACGAAATGGAAGCATTTTCTCCAGCAGCGTCTTTGTCAGGACTGCAGAAAAGTCCCAGGATCCCTTGGAAAATAGATAGGAGGTTTGGAAAATTTCTGTTATGACAATGACAAGTTGTAACTGTTTGAGAGTAACCTCTAGCAGCGCAAGCGAAGTCCGGGTTACTTTTGTGCGGCAGATAAAAGTGGAGCCTCCGATCTATTATTTTATAATCCCACATGTATTTGTTTAGTGTAAATTTGAGTGCAATGTATAGTACAGGTTGAATAATACTTCGATCTTTAGTGGAAAGCTTTGTGTGAAATTTGTATGTCAATGGTAGAATAATGGAATTAGCAGACGGAGAAACATAAAATTGCAATTAATGAAGCACGGCCAGGCGATGCATTTGTTTCTCCTTATCGAGAAGAGGCACTTGTATTTTGTTGTTACTGAAACGGGCAGAAGAGGGAAGAAACGGAGTGCGCTCAGTTTCCTCTCGAAAACTATTGGGTGGTTTACCAGGCTACACTTATCTAAAATAGGCTGCTCTCAAACAGTTACTACATGTCATTGTCAGAAGGCAAAATTTTCAAAACGTCCGTATTCATATGTACAGGGTCGACGACTTTGATCAGTGGAGCTGCCGTCTTATGGCAGGCTACTCTTTCTCTCTTTTCCTGCTCATAGTACAACTATGACATAAAGTGTCTCTGACATTATCTCTTCCCTCTCTCTCAAAATCATTGATTTAATATCTTTCTCACAGTTTAGATTGTTCATATCCTTCAACCAAAATTTTAAACATTTTACATATTTGCATTCACGGTGTCAAGACCTTTAGAACAAGATCAATCTTGGATACATTTCAAACACGTTAAAATATCAGCATTTCAATCCACTTTTCATGCAATCTATTTTGAGTGTGCAAAATTAGTTTCTTGAAACGAGTGAAATCATATTTTGGAAATGAATGAAAATATTCTTTTAAATGAGTGAATTTTTTTATTAAGTGAAACCAGTATTTTAAAATGAGCGACATATAATTTTTGAATTTAGTTAAATATGTATTTTGCAATTAATGAATTTATCTTTTTGAAATGAGTGAAATCTGCTAGTTGAAATGAGTCAACTCATTTTTTTTGAAATGAGTGAATTTTGTTAATTAATTGAAATAAGTGTTTGGAAATGAGTGCAATATGAATTTTAAAATATAATATTTTTTCAATAATTGGAATGACTCAGTTTTCTCCCAAAAGGGTCGATTTTATTAGCTTAAAATGAGGCATCAAGAGAATACAAACACGATGAGCACACACCCGGCCTCTGCATGGCTAGGAAATGCAAATGATCGGATCCATGATCGGCAAAATATAGGAAAGACCATATCGACACTAACCATCTCAAGACACCATATGAGCGTCGAGGTTATTCAACAACAACACCTTCAAGAAGGGAGCGGCACTTAATTGCCGTTGTCAATGGATCCATCCAGTCAAGGCCAGAATCTAGGTTTTCACCCTGACAGTCTGAGCATATTCGAGCAATGCCTTCAATAAGGTAACGACGTATAACCATCACCATTGCCAGACTTCAGATCTAGGTCTACACCCCGGAGCTCGATACCGGGTACTCAAGAAGCATCACCATCGACGTCACAAATGTATTGTCGCCACCACTTTCCACAACCCCAACAGCACCGCTGCATAATCATTCCTCTGCTTCAAGCCTCCATCTATAGTTTGCATCCCATCGTCAAAGTCAAACATCAGATCTGAAGAGATGAACTCCCTGAAGATCTTTCGATGTCGACCGCCAAACATGGAGCCACAAGAGGTCGTTGCACCATCATAGTCTGCAGGCACTGCCGCTAGGCCAACCAAGATATCGATCACTGTCGCCGCCCAAGGTACCATGCATCGACGACGGGAGACCAAGCCACCGTCTAGCAAATCCCTACCCAAGCACTGCCGGAGGATGCACGCATCCAGCACATCCGCTCGAACAAGTCCACGAGCTACAACAGCACCCCAACCAGCGGCCACCCATGCAAGCATGAACATCCCCATCGTCATAGCCTGAACCAGCTGCTAGGGAGCGCCTTAACTGCGTCCAGCCAGCTGCCGAGCCCCACCGCCGACTGCCAGGACCTCGCATCCAAGCACGCGCCTACGCGCCGCTCGTATCCGTGCCCACCAGATTCGAGTTGCCGCCACGAGAAGAAACCCAGCCGCCACTGTTGGCCGCACAAGCTTCACTCGGTGGCGTCCTCTGGCGGCGGCGCGGCAGGAGGAGGAGGGAGGAAGGGTGGCGGCGCTAGGGTAGAGTCACGCCCGAGCCGCCCTGGGCAAGGCGACGCGGGGTCGAGCCTGTTTTCCGCAGCGCAATCAGGTTTGAAGACGAGTAAAATACGTATATTAAAATGTGTGTAATCTACTTTGTTGTGTGATATTATTTTGAATTGAATAAAATCAGCTTTTTTGAATGGGGTGAATATTTTGAAATAAACGAGTGAAATCTGTTTTTTTTAGAAATGAGTGAAGTATGTTCCACGAAATTTAAACTTATTTAAAATATATTCAAGATTGATCTTGTTTGAAAGATCTAGTTGTGAGGTATTCAACAAATACCAATAAATTCATATCGTACAAGCCAATAAAATGCTAAGATTTTTTGTGGTAGAGTAAAACGTTCATGTCGAATGTGTTCTAGAAATGTTCTTTGATAAATATGTTTTTAGCTCTTAATATTTTAGTATGGTCAGAATTTATCAATTCACATATCACTTCGATAAACAAATTTTAGTTGGGAGAATCAAAAAAGAAAGAAAAGAAGAGCGCTTTAAGGGTAAAAAGGTAGTTGCCGATGCAGGCCGTTGCAATGCACGTGCATCCCATCGTGCAGCATGGTAAGTAAAGTATTTTGTCTATTATTATCATGGTTTATTGTTGTTTCTAATAGCTTCACTTGTAGATTTATCTTCTCTATGCATCCATCGGCCGATACATCTTGTACGTCATCGACAAAGAGGCACGTCGTCTATATATTATGGACCCTATTCAAACATCACAATCGTTAGAGGATAAAAATTTAAGGCATGCACGGAAATTCAAAAGTTTTGCAAGGGATTTCAAAGAAGCACTCGAAATAAAGTTGTCTGGTTGGAATTCTGATATATCTAAATGGCAACTTTTATTTCCATTTAGTATTCCAACGGGTATAGATGGGTAATGAATTCATAATAAAAAAATTTATTTTTGTTATCACTATATTTTTTGTTTATTAATTTAAAAAATTGCAGGAATGTGTCTGGCTATTTTGTTTTTCATTTTATGCTCTGGTGGAATGGTAAAGAATTGGTCAAGCCGGTTTACACGGTAAGTATTGTCCGTTACATGTTTTAAGACCTTCGCCGTGAACTTTTCATAGTAACTACATATATTTGTTTGTGCAGGATGGGTATGAGTTGAGAAAGCAGTTTTTATTAAACTTGCTAAAACATCGTGGGAATGAAGCTAAAGACAACTTTGCTGATATTGTGAAAGAATTTCTTAAGCGCATCATCTAGATATTGATAGTTTTATAATAGATGTTTAGTTCGAACATCGCTAAGTTTGATACCTGGACATGTCGTAAATCTTTATTTTTGTTATCAATTTACATTACAAAATTTGACTTCAACTATTCAATAATTGTGTTTGTGTTATATTGTTTGTACATGTGAAATTTAACATGTAAATTTTGCAAACTATTTCAAGAGCAACGCATTGGACACTCTACTAGTAAAACATAGTGGATGGGTAGAAGGGATGACTTTAGCATCGCTGAGCCCACACGAGGTAATGTCGACACACAATTCCAAAACGTGACTTGTTAGGTGGGTACCAAGTGGCTATCAACAAAAAATTGCAATCAAAGGTTGGCATTGTACGGAGCAGTGACAAGAAAAGGCTGGAGAATAGTTTGTCTCGTGCACGAAACGAACGGCTGGCTGGACCATTCACGGGAGGTCCCGTGCACGGAAGAATTTCCAGGTTCCACTATATAATGCCCGCATATCTCTGAGTCGTGAGATTCCATGCCCAAACTGCTCCTCTCAAGGCAGTTACAATTCGCGTACGGCAACGCCAACTATTTCCACCCAGCCAGTGTCAGTGCCACCTCCAATTCTGTCCACCGACCTTCCATAGGTTGGAGATGAAGCAGACCGTGGTCCTGTACCCCGGTGCCGGCGTCGGTCACGTTCGCCCCATGACAGAGCTCGCCAACGTCTTTCTCAAGCACGGCTACGACGTCACCATGGTGCTCGTCGAGGAGCCCTTGTTGTCAGACTCCGGCACCACCGTCATAGAGCACACCGCTGCCTCCAACCCGTCCATCTCCTTCCATGTCCTCCCGTCCATCCATGCTCAAGACTTTGCCGCCTCCGGCAAGCACCCTTTCTTACTCATGCTCGAACTCTTGCACTATTACAACGAGCAGTTCGAAGCATTCCTCCGCGCCATCGACCGGAAAAGCTTGCACTCTGTTGTCCTCGACATGTTCTGCATTGATGCCACCGACGTTTGCATGAATCTCGGTGTTCCGGTGTACACGTTCTTCGCGAGGGAGCGCCTCGTGCCTGTCAGCCCTAACCCAACTCCCGACACTGATTGCCGGCAGGCAGACGGGCTTGAAGGAACTCGGGACACGCTGCTCGATTTAAATCGGCGTTCACGCCCGATGTCAGCGTCTCATCTCATCAAGGAACTACTGGAGCACCCCGAAGATGAGATGTTCAAGGCCATGATGAATATCTGGAAGCGCAATACGGAGACCATGGGCGTTCTCCTGAACACGTTCGAGTCGTTGGAGAGTCGGGCGGTGCAGTCTCTCAGGGGCCCGCTCTACGTTCCCGAAAGGATCCTGCCTCCGATCTACTGCGTCGGTCCGTTGGTCGGCAAGGGCGCCAAGGATGAGGAAAAAGTAGAGAGGAAAGAATGCCTCGAGTGGCTCGACGTGCAGCCCGACCGCAGTGTCGTGTTCTTCTGTTTGGGGAGCAAGGGCACGCTCTCGACAGAGCAGCTGAAGGAGATAGCCATTGGCTTTGAGAGGTCAGGGCAGCGGTTCTTGTGGTCCGTGCGCATGCCTGTAGGAAGCGACAACCCAGAGAAATACTTGGAAGGGTGCCCTGAGCCGGAACTTGACGCGCTCCTGCCTCAAGGGTTCTTAGAGCGGACCAATGGCAGGGGTCTGGTCATCAAGTCGTGGGCACCGCAGATGGACGTGCTTTCGGCCACAGGGCAACCGGCGGCGTTCAGTGACACCTTGCGGATGGAACTCGGTACTGGAGGCCATTGTGGCTGGGGTGCCGATGTTGTGTCTGCCGCTGGAAGGAGAGCAAAGGATGAACAAGGTGTCTATGACAGAGGGCATGGGCGTCGCTGTTGAGCTGGAGGGATACATGACAGGTTTTGTGAAAGCAGGCGAGGTGGAGGCCAAGGTGCGGCTCGTGATTGAGGGTGAGGAAGGGAGGCATCTCAGGGCCCGGGTAGCTGCTCTCAGGGAAGAGGCCAAGGCGGCCCTGGAGGAAGGTGGCCCGTCGCGGGTGGCGTTTGCCCAGTTTATGTTGGATGTTGATAATCTTGGAAAGCAACTCGGCGATTGACGCACTAGTATGTACATTTATGTTGCCAGCATGTTGCTAGTCCAAGACGCCCATGTTTACATTTTGGTTGCGTGGTCAATAACGTAAGTCACTACTACCTCCATCGTCTCAAGAATATGACCTATATCGATATAATTCAATTCATAACTAGGCACATTATTCATAGATTCGATATTCCTTACATTTTAACTATGGATAGTCCATCCATTATTGCCAGAAAAGGAAAAGATCCAAAAAAATTGTAGAGGTAACCTCCAGCGTTATTTATGTGAGGTGGATGGAACTGGAACCTCCAATGTATGAAAAATTCCACACATATTCTTTTTGCGGGAGAATTTCAATAGCTTTATTCAAATAGTGGCATTTGCCCAACAGTCAGCCAACATGCTGCTGGTCAGGAAGCTAGGAGTTTTGTCCAACTAGCTTTCAGTCACGTCAATCGTGCTAGAAAGCTTGGTACATATATGAGCCAGGCTGTTAATTGATCTTAATAGATGTTTTTTTTTGCAGAAAATCTTAATAGATGTTGAATAACAAAATAATCGAAACTACTAGCAAGCTCTCCGATTTCTATAAAAATTGGTGCCACGACTGACAGAGAGTCATGGAGAGTTGTCCAGAGGTTCACCAACTCTAGGTAATTCGTCTACGCCTCTACGGAATGACATTTGTAAATCCCCTATGCTTGGCGAAGATGACCCATCGGCTCTGCAATGAGAGGATCAGTTACTCGTGGGTATAGCTTACTCCACGCCCCTAGAAATGAACTGGATGATCGAGCAACACGTCCAGCCCCTCCTCTCCCGTCTTCTCGCTTGATAGCAGTGTGAGTGTTATTCTTGGCATAATCTGGGTCTCGAGGATGCCACCAACCATGGCCGGGCATCACTAGAGCATGAGGTCCAGGAATATCCACGAGTGTGATGCCCTCCCTAATAAGACGGATAGAGGTTGCCGGGTTGAAGCCTTCCCCCTCCTGCGTCAATCTATTTCTAAGGTGCCAAATTGGCCACATGATGAACGATCCCTGCCAATGAACTGGATGATGGATGTAGCCTAGGCATATGGAAGCCGCACCTGCTGCTGTGGCTGGTCCCACAAACGTTTTGGATGTGAACACTTTAGCAGTGCGTGCTCCAGATATTCATCCATAGCCATACATATTTTGCAAAGACCAATCTGCCTTGTATGACTAGGATTGAGGGTTCAGTTCAATAAGTTTCGTGAGTGTTTTTTAGGAATGAAACACTTCACAGAGACGTGTGAATGTGTGAAAGATACGCGTGAAACACTTGGCACGCTTTACACAGCCCCATGTGTCAAACGCTAAAAAGACAAGGGAGAGAGTTGGCCGGAGCACACGGGACTAAGTGACGGTTTTCTAAATACGGTAAAGCAAAATTCACCGACCGTATTTGAGCTGGGTGTATATCATGAGTGATATACTCAGGAAAAATTATTCTTACGATAATTGATGTTACACAATAGCTGGCTCGTACTATTAGAAATTTCTTGTATTTTCAGATATGGTGGTGGAGGCAGCTTAGTATAATTTTTTCCAGCAGCGTCCTTGTCAGGACTGCAGCAAAGTCCCTGTATCCCATGGAAAATAGATGATTCGTATATTTTGTAACACAAAATTCTGTTTTTAAAACATTTTACATATTTGAAGTCCTGACACCAAGACCTTTAGAACAAGAATAGTCTTGGATACATTTCAAACACGTTAAAATTTCAGCATTGCAATCCACTTTTAGCTCAATCTATTTTTTGTGTGTGAAATTAGCTTCTTGAAATGAATGAATTAATTTTAAATAAGTGAAATAAGTTAATTTGAAATGAGCGAAATTTATTTTCGAATGTTAAATCATCATTTTGAAATGAGTGAAACATGTTTTTGAAATGGTTGGAATCAGTTTTTTGAAATGAGTAAAATCAGTGTTTTCAAAAGGGTGAATCAAGATTTTAAAATTGAACAAGTTCCACGAAATTGAAACTTATTTAAAATATATTTATGATTGATCTTGTTTTGAAGATCTTGTCGCCAGAAATTCAAATATTCAAAAATAGAGTTTTTATTAGATAGATATATCAATGAATTAATATCGCACAAGCAAATAAAATGCTAGATTTGCTATGTCTAGAGTCTTTATTATGGTCGCTTTGGCTATGTAGAAATGATCTGATTTTTAATGACAAAAACTCTTCTCCTTTGCACGTTATTCTCCGTTGTACGCAATTGCTTTGTACGTGGTTTATGCTTCAACGTATGGAGTTCCAACTGCTGTTCATGGCGGTGTGTATGCAATTGGAGCGAGTGGCCATGGAGGTTTTTTTACAACATGAGTGACAGCATAACCTCCGTATCGGCCCATTACCTCCTTCAATATAGGCATAGTGACGGTCCTATTTGACTCTATTAGGCGTTGTTTGGATAGAAGATATATATAGAATCCGTACTCTATAAACCAGGAAAACGGTTCAACCGAACAAAACCTCGTTTGGCTACTATAACAAATCCACGTTTATAAGAAACCTGGAACTGTACAACCCAAGATTTCGGCTTATAGAAAAACGAAGCTTTATCCGCTTTTTCCACAAACGCGATTGCTATATGCGTGATCGCAACAACTTTTTCCGCCCGCTAAGCTTCTCAACAACTTTTACGGCGCCAGTTCATGCGTTTTGCTGCTCGCCCTCGCCTTTTTCATTGCTTATATACAGGCCCCATCGCTAATTAAACTGGCTGGCCGTCAATTCCAGTCACAGGCGCTGGCTGAGACGCAATGGCGCTGGTTCTCAGTGGCGTCTTCATCAGGCGGTTCTCATCATCTTCCCATCTTCAATCAAGTTGCACGACCCTGGTAAGATCAATCATCCTGTCAATATAAGTTGTAGTCGATGTACATATTTCATGACATTGTCCATTGATCAATCATCCAGATCAACAAATTAGTTCATATAAGTTGTAGATGTACAAATTTCATGGTATTGTTCATCGATCAATCATCCTGATCAACAAATTCGTATGTATAAGTTGTAGATCTACAAATTCATGTATGTTTGTGCTGTAGTCTAAATTGTATACACATGTATCATAGTCTAGTATGTAGGCCAACCGTGTACTCCTGGATATAAGGGGCCCTCGAATTTAAATTCAACATGCACATGCAGCTTACCTCTATAAATACAAATGGTAAGCCAACAGTAGATCGCTGAAATACAAGCCATCAGTTCCTTTGCCGACCTGCATTGTGAAAAGAACATAGGAATACACGTAGAAATCAAACAATTAGTAGTAACTGTTGTCATGGGTAAAACAGTAAAGATTAACTCAGTCCTAGACCCCCATTTGTCTACTGCAATCAGAAGAATACACGCCAAGAGATCACATGAATGTAGTTGAAATATTATTATCATGAATGCAGTACAACTCATTTAAATTTTTTATTTTCTTGTAGATAAATATGGATGATCAGAAGGACCAAAAAATAGGAAAGAAAACCCAGATAAAAAGAGGCATGTATGGAAATCTTCGAGGAGGACAAAATACTTCTCACCATACTTGAAAGATCAAACTTTACACGGAGGGAAAGAAGGAACAGGTTACACAAAGAAAGCATGGTGTGATATCTTAGAACAATTCAATGATTCAAGAGTAGACAAACTTGAATTACAACAATTGAAAAATCGCCATAAGTACTACAGGAGTTGCTATGCTGCCATGGATAGACTTCTTAAACTGATGGGATTTGGTTGGGACGACGATGACAAAATGATAAAAGCTTCGTAAGAAACTTGGGAGGAACTAATTGAGGTAAGTTTGTGCGAGTAGGATTCATATAAAATTGGTATATTATATTTATTAATAAAAAATTAACAACTTGCAGAAGGATAAGTCACTCCAAGAATATCGAGAAAAGGTGTGGCCTAGTTGGGAAGATCTTCAACAAATATGTGCTAGTTCAACGGCATCTGGAGTTGGTGCTGTATCTAGCAAAGGGAAAGATGGTACATGCAAAACTAAATCATCTCAAATTGATCTCAATAAGGATGTTGAAGTACATGAAATCGAGTCTGATGAAAACAATGGCTCCCCTGGTGTGTTCACTAAGAAGTCGACAGCCATTGAGCCAGAAAAAAAGAAATTCCCTGGAAGTGGAACAAAAGAAACTACAAGAGGACAAAAACGTACAGCTGATGATGCCATAACAGCAATTGATCGTCTTGCAGATGCATCACTCAGCATTGCTGAAGCAGAGAAAAAAACAGCAGAACAAAATGACACTTACTCGGTTAAATCATGCATGTCAGTATTAAATAGTATGGATAGCCTCGATGCCAGCACAAAACTGAAAGCAGTAAAAGCATTTACAGATGGTGACAAACAGCCATTTTCATTGAGATGGATGAAGAAACTCGAAAGCTTTGGATTCTTGATCCTTAGTTATTTTGTAATACACCATTATTTGATTTCAGTAATTGTCATCTTATATATTTAGAGAACAATTTCCATTGCTTTTTCTGTTAGTTTGTGTTGCAACAATCAACTGTACTTTCAGTTTGAGAAAGTTCATTTCCAACTATTTTATATATCTTATAAAATATTATTCTGAGATGATACAATCAATAGTGTACACTGTGCAGGGAAACATGAGCAGTTTGTATGTTCCAGATGATGAATTTTCTGATTCCGAGCAAGTTCTTATTAATAACATTTCTGCAGTGTCCGTGTTTCGTGATGTGTTGTTCACAAGGTTATTCAAAACACCTCGTAACACCTCCATATTAACTGGTGCCCAGAAAACAAAAGAGTTGCTAGAGGGACATCCAGTTAGATTTTATGAACAAATTAAGTCTTGAGAAGCACATATTCTACTTGCTGCGAGATGTTTTGTGTGAGAGAGGCTTCTTGAAGGATACAAAGCGAATGACAGTGGACGAACAACTACTCATGTTTCTACATACCATTGGTCACAATGTTAGGAACCGTGTCATCCAAGATAGATATCAGCATTCTGGTGAACCAATCAGCCGACACTTCAACATTGTTTTAGATGCCATAAATGGGTTGCGTGATGTTTGCATAACGGATCCAAGGAATGAAATCCCAGCAAAAATATTGGGTGATGCAAGGTTCTACCCATATTCAAGGTATTTTCCTATCACAAACACATGTTCCTTTTAAATATGATTAAATACTACATCATGCAAACTTAAACTTCATTGTTTGACTAACAAAAATCCCAACAGAACTGCCTAGGAGCAATTGATGGGACACACATTGAGGCAAAAATCAGGCTAGATAAGCAAACTCCTTATAGAAATAGACATGGTTACCCCTCTCAAAATGTAATGGCAGCAGTGTCATTTGACATGACATTCTCATATGTCGCTGCTGGATGGGAAGGTTCTGCGTCAGATCAAGCGGTTCTAAGATGGGCTGTTACTAGTGGGGGTTTTGTTGTCCCTGAAGGTAAAAGTTCAAACATATGAACTATATATTGGTTAATCTTATTACACAAAGATTCTGACCGTGCTATCAAACCTTGCGCGCAGGTAAATTTTATCTTGTTGATTCTGGATATGCAAATACTCCAAAATTTATTGCCCCGTACCGTGGAGATCGTTATCATATTGCTTCTTTTCGTGGAAGTAATCGACGATATACTAGTGAGAAAGATATGTTCAATCATCTGCACGCACAACTACGAAATGTTGTTGAGCGAACTTTTGGTGTTCTAAACGCTCGCTTTCCAATTTTAAGTAGGAAAGGAGGAATTCCTTATCCATATAAAACACAAGTCAAAATTGTTATGGCTTGTTGTATTATCCACAACTTCATCCGGAAGGTTAATCATCATGATGAGTTGTTCGAGCTTTATGAGCATGGGGAAGCACAACAACATGTTGACCATGGTGATCAGCAAGTTAGAGGGCAAGCAAGAGAAGATGAACGAGCTGCTGGTGAGAGAGTTCGTGCAGGCATTGCTCGACAGTTGTGGAGTAATCATCAACAGCGTTCCGCTCAACAACCAGAAGATGATTGAGCATTACAACATTATTTTTTTCATTTTATTTATAGATTCATTACAAAAATAATTGTTCCAATTTTTCATTGATTTATAGGTTCCAAAACTTCCCGTTCTGTATTAGAAGATGATAGTAATGCTAAAATATTTTATGTACAACTGTGTGCAATAAATTTGTCATTCCATAAGAAAAATGGCCATTGCAGACTAGAGAATGAAGTTGATGAAGAACTGAAACTGATATATTTGTGAAAAGAGCCAATGCAGATGAAGGTTATGCATTCAACAACAAAAAATAAGCACATTCAAGAGATTACGAGAAAACCTTCACATGTGGCATGAGGAATCTGTATGGACCAGCAACCATCATTATCCTCTGCATTGTCAACTTGCCACTCCTTTGTCTCTATGAGCCAAGGCTGTGTCAAACCACTCAACAAATTATCTCTTCGTCCCTTTTATGGGAAAGAATTAAATCAACGACTTTACCATGTAGCTAATTGTTAAGCCCTGTAAACTATGAATTTTTTCCTCTTGGCAAGTAGAATAGCATTTCTTATTAGCACAAATAGAATCATCATATGAATTGTTCAAGCTCCCAGTTAATTCGACCTTGAAATGCAAACAAAGATGAAATGTTTACCTGCTCCGCCGAATCATCGTCCTCACGCTTGACCTCCAGCCCCGACATGGCCGCTGTCAGGGTGGACCGCGTCGAGCACTCTTTTGAGATCTGAACTTGCATATACGGACGCTGCTGGACGGCCAGCATCAAGGGGCGGCGTACATCTGGGATGAGCTCGAGAAGAACCTCTCCCCGAGCAAAGCCTGTGCAGGGCCGATGAGGGAGGTCGCCCAGGGGCGGCGGACCTACGGGATGAGCTCGAGGAGCAGATCTTGCCGAGCAGAGCCTGTACGGGGACGACCAGAGTCGGCCTAGGCGACCAGGGGAAGCCTCCGCGCGCGGAGTCGTCGAGGCCATCCCGACGGGAGGAGGGCACCGGTGTCTGGCGGTGAGGACGAACGACGGCAGAGGAATCACAGGCTGGAGCGGCTGGAGACGAAGCTTTGGGAAGTCGCCACAATGGCCAAAATTGGGGAAAGTAAGAGAGAGAAGGGGCAGGAAGTGAATCGGTATCCTCCTACCCAAACAAGGAAATGTACAAGCCAGTTTTATCCTTTCCCAACCCAAACGTGTTTCTGTGTAAATTAGTTATCCAAAAATTCATTAGCAAAACCGATTTTGCTAAAATCCGGCTACAAACTCGTTTACCATGTATCCGGCCCTATCCAAACAACGCCTTAGTGCCAATATATCAGTCTTTTATTTTCTTTCAAACTATTTGTGTTTGGCTGTGTGCATCCTAACTATGCAGAGACCGGATGTTGCTCATCATGACTTGTAACTTCTTGCTGCTACGTTTGGAATTAATAAAACCGCCCTTTATCGAAAAAGAGTCGTTCTGGATGGGCAGAAGAGGATGACTTTTGCGTTGCTCAGCCAGCATGCCTGTTGTGTCACTGTTCCACTGCTAATGTTGACGCACGATTTCTAAGACGGGTTGATTGGCATTGTACGGAGCAGTGCCAAGAAAAAGCATTGGAGTAGTTTGTCCCGTGCACGGAACGAACACTGGCTGGACCATGCAACGGGAGGTCCCGTGCACTTCGCCTCATATGGAAATGGTACAAATGGAGTGACAAGGAGCGGCCCTGGACCGCCACTGACATCCCTTGCGATAAGGATGATCTTGCTCTCTTCTCTGCATCAACTGTGGTTTCCGTCGGGAACGGAGTTCCTGCCAGTTTTTGGAACGATTGTTGGCTCGATGGAAATGTGCCGCGGCTCCTTGCTCCGGATGTCTTCAAGCTCTGCTCCCACAAAAACGTCTCTGTCCATGATGCAGTCTCTAACAACAAATGGATGCTGGGACTCCATCGGATTTCCGAGATTACGCAACTCCGACAGTTTTCTGACCTCTGGACTCGGGTGCAACAGGTAACACTGGATCCACTACCTTCTGACTCCATCTCCTAGGTCTGGAACAACTCCAAGTCCTACTCCGCATCCTCGGCGTACCAGTGTCAGTTCCTTGGCTCTGTCTCTCCATTTCATGTGGGCAATAGAGGTGGACGCCAAGTGCAAATTCTTCATGCGGCTTTGGCTACGGTCCGTATCCTCACAGCAAATAACCTGGCTGTCCGTGGAATACCTCATGATGACATATGCAGACTTTGTGACCAGGAGGATGAGACCCCCGCCCATCTCATCTTTGCTTGCCCGTTTGCTCGTACAATATGCACTATGGTGGAGAATGACCTGGGCATGCCCATTCTTGCAACTAACGCTCACATTGCTGTATCTATTAAGCATTGGTGGGATGACCTTTTTTTTTTGAGAGAGAACGTCGGCCTTTATTGATCAAGCAAAAAAAATACACAATGTCTTCCGGATGCAATCCTAAGCAGAATGAAAAATACAAAGATTTACAGAGTTCAAACTAGACCGAGCTAAAACATTAGCTAACAGATTACAATGCCGAAGAACATGCTTGAAAGTCACAGAAGACAGAGCCCCACAAGCCAACTTGATTTCAGCAACAACGGAACCCACGATGGAGCGGTCCAGGGTCGAAGAGTTTAGTCTTTGTACCACCGAGAGGCAATCAGATTGGAAGATCACATTAGCATAGTTCTCCTCCCTGACCAACCTGGCCGTGCGACGAAGGGCAAGAGCCTCCGCCACCTCCGGGGAAGAAACACCCGGTAGAGGTTCAGAAGCAGCAGCAACACATAGGCCAGTGTGGTCCTGAACGACGACGCCAACCGCGGCCGAACCACAGGACGGAGAAACGGCTGCATCAAAAGACACCAGCAACGTAGCTTGTGGCGGCGGAGACCACAAAGAGCTAGAAGCAGGGGTCACACGCCTCGTTGCGGAGTCAGGTTTGAAAAGATGCCGGAAAATCATGTCAATATCACTAGTAGAAAAAGGGCCTATAATCCCGATTAGTGAGGGCCTTTAGTCCCGGTTCATGAACCGGGACTAAAGGGTCGGTACTAATGCCCTGACCCTTTAGTCCCGGTTCAATCCAGAACCGGGACAGAAGGGCCTCCACGTGGCCTGTCCGCTGAGCCACCAACCGGGACCAATAGGCATCCACGCGTCAGCATTTCTGTGGCTGGGGTTTTTGTTTTTTTTTTGAAAAGGGGGGGGGGGGGGTGGGGGGTTTTGGGGGGTTAATTTAGGTGTTTCATATATTGTGCTATAGCTAGCTAATTAATAGAGAGAAGTGTCCTCTCTTTTGTCCGTGCTTGGTCGACGCTAATGCCATACATACGTATAGAGAGGATTAGCTAGACACGCTAGCTAGCTAGTAAGCAAACAGAAGATCGTCATGAACATATATGCATACAGAGAGAAGTGATATCGACCACCTCTCCTTCTCCGAGAGATTGGTCGAACAACAACGTATATCTATCCGACACTACCGGCTACATATATATAATAATTATCTTTTACAAATATATAATCTCCTAACATACGGACGCGTGGTCCACATAGTATTCTCCGTCTTCAGTGATCACGTGGTCAAGAAAGAATGCCGCCAATTCCTCTTGAATTGCTGCATGCGATCTGGTGCTAGGAGTTCATCCCGCATCCGACACATATAATTTTAAGATGGGGGTAAATAACTACATACATATATATATATATATATATATATATATATATATATATATATATATATATATATGAATGAAACTCAACACAAATGATGGTAATAAAATAAAATTGTGAATATTGTTATTTACGCACTTCATATTGTTTGTCGGAGTAGCCCGCTCACAGGTCGTGGTGGCGGATGGACTCGCAAATGTAGTATCCACAGAAATCATTCCCTTGTTCCTGCCACAACCACTTTACAAGAAATAGAGGTCAATCAAACTGATAATTAGCAAGCATGCTAAATGGTATTGATGAAACTAGCGCTTGAATCACTAGGAGATGCGTGGAATATGCTACTATATAGTACTTACTTTCGGGTGCCTAAATTGCACCTTCTTCGGTAGTCCCGAGCTTTTTGTTGAATTTTCTCCAAGCCCTGCCATACATAGAAAACAATTACTTGATATCAGAAATGAACAAAGTTGCTGATATGGTGGATAATGATCGATTTAACTTACTTCTCGAGCATTTCAGTCATGTCCGCATACTCCTTGGGATCTAAGACAGTTACTACTCCCTTCTCAAGCTTAATCTCTAGGAGAATATAGTGGTAGCTGCGCACACATGCATAACTCATGAATATTACATTACTATAACCTGGACTAATAAGGAAACCGAATATGCCACAAGACAGTAACACTCACTTGAAGTTGTAAGGAAAGAGTATTATATCTTTGTGTTCATTTATTTCCAACGATCGTAGCAAGTTGGCCTCGGTTTCTTGGGCACGATATTGAACCTCAGTTGCATCTATGAGATACGTGTTAATGAACCCAATATCTCCCACTTGTCTTTTCTTCAATTCGGCGATCTTCAATCTGCATAATATAGTGAGGATAATTATAAATACATGCAATGAAAGGGCTGAGTTATATAGAGAGACTTAATGACAGAACTAGTACTACTTACAGACAGTAGCAGGTGACCGTTGATTTATCGATGGCCAATTGATTGAAAAACTGATAGAACTCCTCAAATGGAATAGGCAACAGTTCAATTCCAAGGAGGTCATGCTCCTTTTTAACTCTCACATACAAAGTACTCCTCCTCTCAGACTCTTTGCAGGTTTTCATGTACCAATCATGCAATCTTCGCATCATCGTTGATAGAGAACTTTCATCTTTGACGAGAGGCTTCCGTACTCGTATCTTTTGTATCTGCACCTCCAAGAAATCATAATGTACATCGTCAGGCAGGTAATCTGCAGGATTGCCATAACCGGGCACCATCCTCGGATCGACGATGTCGCTAGCGTGCACCTTGAGCGGGGGCACGATTGCTTACTTGTTCGCCGAGCTGGGCAATTTGTTTCCCAGCTCGTCGTTCTTTCATCCTTTGATCACTTTTAGTACTTCCCGACCTCTCCGCTTGGCAAATGCCTTTCCAATAATGCGCTCATAGTTGCCTTTCGCGGAGACTTGGGTGGTTTTGTCAGGGCAGCCAGAGTGCGCTTCGCTTTCACCGGATCTACCTTCTCCTCCGGAGGTGGATGTCTCTTTGCTTTCAACCCTTGAAACTAGTCATCCACTTCGGTCTGCGCGATCTTCGCGTTTTCCTCCTCGGACCTCTCTCGTCTGGTAACTTTTCCGAGTCTTCAGAGAAGGACCGAATCTGTATGTCCTCCCGCCTTTGGCTGTACTGCTAGACGCCGGCAGAGCAGACGGAGCGGATGTCTTCTTTCCTTGCTTACGAGGCGGAGGAGAAGGACTACGACGCGCCGGAGCGTTGGCGGGTCTCTTCCGCCGTTGCTGACGAGGCGGAGAAGGAGGAGGCTGGCTGCTCGGGCGCGCCGGCGCAGGCGGAGAAGGAGGCGGAGTGCCGCCACGCTGGAGAAGAAGGAGCCGGCCGAGTGCCCTGATCGTCACTCGCCCAGGAGGAGGCAGTGGAGGAGGCGGAGTGCCCCGACTCACGCCGGAGGAGGAGGCGGTGGAGGAGGCGGAGTGCCTGACTCACGGAGGAGGAGGAGGAGGCGAGGCGTCAGTTCAGTGGAGTTGATGAGATCCTTCCGCCATAGGCATGGAGTCTTGAGAAAGGTAACCCAGCCGATACTCCCCTTCACCGTAGGGGTGGTCAAGCCGGAGGTCCTCAAATCCATCCGTTATTTCATCGACCATCACCTTAGCATATCCTTCTGGAATCGGCCGGCAGTGAAAAGTTGAGTCGGGTTTAGTAGGATAAACAGAGCCAACAGCCGCCTTGACCTTCAAATTGCTCCATTGCGCCATAAGGTGGCAATTTTCAGCATTCGTGATAGCATCCACGGGATAGCTGGCAGGAGCCGTCAAGGCATGCTCCGGCTGAAGCGGCTCGGTGGAAGCCACGCTGCTTCTCCGCCGAGATGGCGGGTAGCCGGGAAGCTTCGCAGGTCGCTTGCTGCGATACGCTTCTCGTTCCTTCTAGCCCCATTACCCTTTCGTGCAGCGCCTGCAGCTTGGCTCTGCTCAGTTTCTTCCTCCTCTCCCGGGTTTTGTAACCCTCGCGTCTCGAAATCCAGCCTTCCACGAACGGAGGATCGGCGTGCCTGCGTGTCCGTCCAGGTGCTTAGGATTGCCGAGGGCCATTGTGAGCTCGATCCTTCTCCCCTATGCAGAACGAACGCCCCTTGCTGCGCTGCTTCGATATATTGCTTCGAAGCCTCTTGACCGGTATGTCCAATTGTTCGTCCGTCCAAATGTACTTCCACCTCGTTATAGGGTCCAAGGATCCGCCGCCCCAAAGAACCAAGCCGGAACAGTCTGCCGATTCATTGTCTCGTGGTTCGATCCCTTTATCAAGCAGATCATTCTCAGCCTTGGCTCACTTAGGCCGGGCTACGAGGTAGCCACCGACCCCGCGCGATGGTGAAGCTTCTTCTTCGCAGCATTTCTCTTGTTTGTCGCCGACATCTTTTTACTCTTTTTCCGATATCTTGTGGGCCACAAATGCGGGCCATCATCTCGATCTTCTCATATTTGCCCTTGAATTCTGGTGTCTCATTTTTTCGACATACCTATTGAGGTCTTTCTTACAATTCCTGAATAGGTCTGCCATCTTCTTCTGAGCAAAAGACTTGATTAATGGCTCTATAACTGGCTTCTCCGGATCATCCTCCGCGGTAGGGTGAAATTTGACTTCAGCTCAGTCCAAAGATCATTTTTTCTGCATATCATTGACATAAGACACCTCAGGTCTTCGTTCTTAGGCTTATACCATTGGTGGATGCTGATCGGGATCTTATCCCTAACCGTAACCCCCGACCGAGCAACAAATGCCTTCTTTGTCCGGTAGGAGTTCAATCGGTTGGCCGTCATGCGATTTGTATGATCTCAAGCTTTTCATCCGAGCTCAACTTTTTCTTGGGCCTCGTCTCTTTACCGGGTTGTGCTCGATCCCGGAGGGCTAGAAAAAGAACAAAGACGAGAGTTAATTAATATGTGTACATACCAAAACAATGAATGCATCAATTAGCTAGTCAGCACATGCTTAACTAATATATATACCTGGCCGGACTCGGTTTGGTGATCACCGGAGCCGTCCTCACGGTCTACTTCTTCACCCTCTCCTTCTTGCACCGGCATTGGGTCATCGGAGCCATGTAAATCATAGCCAGCTGCTTCTTCACCCTCTCCTTCCAGACCATCGTTGTCGTTGAGAAACATCAACGAGTAGGCGGCATCACTTCCTTGTGCGATTATGTCCCTCAACAACGCTTCTTGTGCTTCGTCTCGTGGTATGGGTGTCCATAGTTTCTACAAATATTTACAACATGGCAATTATTATTCAAAAATGACAGATATGGATAGCTGGCTAATCACAGTAAGGAATAATATTAATTAGTGGCCTCGACGCTGCTTCTCTAGTGTTTGGGGTGGCCTCGACAATGCTTCCTGTGTTAGGGGGGTGGCCTCGAGACCGCTTAAAGGAGGGTAATATCGACCCCCCACGTGTTGAAGCTTATCGGGAGGGGTCGGCGTTGAACTACTACATCTATGTCCCACAAGTGGCGTGGGCATCGGCCTTGCATGTAGGGTAGAGGGTCGTGGATCGCTGGCGGTCAGTCGAGGTCGAGGATCGCCGAGGGTCGGGAGGTTGCCTAGTGTCAAAGGATTCAACAAAACCATGTCTTCATCATTGGCGAAAGTAACAGGTGCATGATGGTGCGAAGCTCTCAAAGTTATTTTGAACGGAGTCCTAGATAGGATAATTCGCTTTTTGGTACAAAGTTCAGCAAGAACCTTCCAATATCGTTATTTGGAAGGCCTTTGCTGAAATTGCATTACAAGGCAAATTATCCTATCCGGGACTCCATTCCGTATCAACTTTGGAGGACTTCGTACCATCGCGTTATGGTTACTTCAGCTAATGATGAAGCCATGGATTTCTTCAATACTTTGACACTGGGAACCTCTCGACCCTTTGGCGATCCTCGACCCTTGAACCCTCGACGACCACTGGAACCCTCGACCCCGGGCGACCACGGAACCCTCGATCCCTCGACCCTAGAACCCTCGATCCCTCGACAACGCTTCAAGGGGGTAATATACAAGCATTTAGATACATACACGGGAAATTAATGTTATCGGGGAGGGGTATATCGGCGACCCCCACGTATTGAAGTTATCGGAGGGGTATATGGACCCCCCCCCTCGTGTTGAAGTTATCGGGAGGGGTATATCGACGATGACAGAGGAGAAGATCGAAGAAAAAAAAGAAGAAATAAAAGAGGAGAAGAAGAAAGAAATAGAGGAGATTAAGAAAGAAATAGAGGAGAAGAACAAAAAAAATAGAAAATCTCCTCTATTTCTTTCTTCTTCTCCTCTTCTTTTTCTTCTTTTTTCCTCTTCTTATTTATTTCTCCTCTTCTTCCTCTCCTCTTCTACTATTTTCTTCCTCTTCTTATTTTCCTTTTCCTCTCCTTCTTTTCTTCTTCTTCCTTCTTTCTAGCTAGATATATAAAACTTTTCTAAAAATGTAACTTTTGCATATATAAAACTTTTCTTCTTCTTCCTTCTTCCTTCTCTTCCTTCTTCCTAAAAATATAAAACTTTTCTAACAATGAAACTAACCTAAAATACATACATTCATACAAAAACATGTAAAAAATACATAAATACATATATGAACATACATAAGAAATACATATATCTAAAAAATGAATATATGAACATACATAAGAAATACATATATCTAAAAAATACATATATCTAAAAAAAACTTGGCGGCCGGCAGGCGTGCTGTGCTCACAAGGGCGCTGCGTCGTCAGGCAGGCGTCGAGGCGGCGGCAGGGTGCGGAGTGGGCGGCGTCAAGGGCGGGTAATGCAGCGTCGGCGGCGACGTAGACGGGCGTCGGCGGCTGACGATGGGGCGGCGACAGCGTCGACGTGGCGTGGGAGATGACCGCGACGGCGGTGGGTGGCAAGCAGCGACGGCGTCGGGCGGCGGCGCGGGCGGCGACGGGGCGGCGACGGCCGGGCGAAGTGTGGAATCGGGCACTGGCGGCGTCGTCGCTGGCAACTGCAGAGATGAAGTGAAAAACTCTTAAGTGTTTTCTTATGTAGCAAGGGCATTAGTCCCGGTTCAGGAACCAACGGGACTAATGCA
Source organism: Aegilops bicornis (assembly GCA_021605145.1). NCBI lineage: Eukaryota > Viridiplantae > Streptophyta > Magnoliopsida > Poales > Poaceae > Aegilops > Aegilops bicornis. The sequence continues at coordinate 2,558,520 of JAHIAL010000030.1, forward strand.
ACTCACTAGTCCCGGTTGGTGCCACCTTAACCGACCAAAGGCCAAATTCAAGCAGCCCAAAGGGGCGGGGAAGCGGCCTTTGGTCGGTTGAGTGCACCAACCGGACTAAAATGAGCATTAGTCCCGGTTGGTGCCACGAACCGGGACTAATGCCCTTTAGTCCTGCTGGTGCCACCAACCAGGACCAAAGGCCTTATGCTGCTGGCGAAAAGTTTAGTCCCACCTCGCTAGTTGAGAGAGCTCGAGAGTGGTTTATAAGCGCTGCTGCCTCACCTCTCAAGCTCCTCTCAACTGCAGGCTTCGAGCCTAACTGCAATCTGTGCAGCCGGCCTCATCGGGCCTCCATGGCCCGAATCTGGCCCATGGTAGGGTTTCTAGTCGTATTCAGGCCGTGGGGGCCCGATGAGGTGGCACTTTTTTTGTTTTTGTTTTCTTTGTTGCTTTATTTATTTTATTTTGTTTCTACTTACAACAAAATACTTATTGTTGCTATTTTTATTTTTCCAGTTTTTTGGTTTTGCTTTCTGCATTATTTATTTTTTGTTGTTTTTGCTTTACTTTTTAATTTTTTTGCTTTTAATTTTAGAAAAATTATAAACTTTCTGTTAGTGCCATTAGTTTTCAAATTTGAAAACACTTTTTTTGTTTTCTTTGTTGCTTTATATATTTTATTTTGTTTGTACTTACAACAAAATACTTATTGTTGCTATTTTTATTATTTTTCAGTTTTTTGTTCTGTTTCTGCATTATTTATTTTTTGTTGTTTTTTGCTTTCTTTTTAATTCCTTTTGCTTTTAGTTTTAGAAAAATTATAAACTTTCTGTTAGTGCCATTAGTTTTCAAATTTGAAAACACTTTTTTGCTTTATTTATTTATTTTATTTTGTTTCTACTTACAACAAAATACTTATTGTTGCTATTTTTATTTTTTCAAGTTTTTTGTTTTGTTTTCTGCATTATTTATTTTCTTTTGGTTTTTGCTTTATTTTTTAATTCTTTTTGCTTTTAGGTCAGCAAAATTATAAACTTTCTGTTTGTGCCATTAGTTTTCTTTGAAATTTGTGTGAATCACAAGTTTGTGAGCTCAACAAAGGCGTGTAGAGGGACGGGCTTATAAACCGGTGTGAGCGCCTTCGGTTGGCGAGGTTTTCAAATTCATAGTTTTCAAATGAACTCTGAAAAAGTTGGCATAGCATGTGCATGTACAAAACGGACAATGGTATCATACTCGTCTGTTACAAAGTTGGCATGGTATCATCATAATAGTTGCGGGAGAAAGTCTTCACTTTTTCTTCGCTTGTGTCATTTGCTTATTGCGCCGTAACCATGGATAATCTTCATTGTTTATCAGGATGCTTGGGTCAGCCTTGATTTTGAAGGGGGGAATTTCATGAAACTTTTCATAATCTTCAGACATACGTCTTGCCCTCCACTCCCGGGATGTCCCTTTTCCCGAAAAGAACTATGTAGGCGCTTTGGCTCATTGTATGATGTATTCGCTTCCTTATCTTTTCTTTTACTCGGTCAGTAGACATGTCCTTCACATAGATAACCTGTGCCACATCATTGGCTAGGACAAACGGTTCGTCGGTGTACCCAAGATTTTTCAGATCCACTGTTGTCATTCCGCTTTGTGGGTCTACCTGCATTCCTCGCCTCTGACAGATTGACCCACTTGCACTTAAACAAAGGGACCTTAAAATCTACTCCGTAGTCAAGTTCCCATATGTCTACTATGTAACCATAATATGTGTCATTTCCTTGTCGGTTGCTGCATCAAAGCGGACACCGCTGTTTTGGTTGGTGCTCTTTTCATCTTGGTCAATCGTGTAAAATGTATTCCCATTTATCTCAGATCCTTTCCAAATCATTACAGTCGAAGATGGTCCCACAGACAACAAGTACAGCTCATCACAAACAGTGTTGTCACCTCCGAGACGATGTTTCCAACCAACTGCTGAAAGTCCTGATGTGTTCACATGTAATCCGATTCGTCAGCCTTTGCTTCCGGTGTTTGGAGCGCAGACTGTTCTTGTGTTCATCGACATACGGGTCACCAAGGTAGAGTTCTCAGAGAACTGTAGTGTGCTTGAGACCAAGAATATCCGTCCCTGCATATTATTGAGTCCCTTCCAAGCGTGCCTTTCCGGTCGATCTCCCCTCATACCGCGATTTAGGGAGACCTATCTTCTTAAGGCCAGGAATGAAGTCAACACAAAACCCGATGACATCCTCTCGCTTGATGGCCCATGGAGATGCTTCCTTACGGCCTAAGCGATTCTGAACATATTTCTTTAGGACTCCCATGAACCTCTCAAAGGAGTACATATTGTGTAGAAATACGGGCCCCAGAATGACAATCTCGTCGACTAGATGAACTAGGGCGTGCGTCATGATATTGAAGAAGGATGGTGGAACACCAGCTAAATCGACAAGACATTGCGCCACATCACTCCTTAGCGTTGGTACAATTTCTGGATCGATCACCTTCTCGAGATATTGCATTGAGGAATGCACATAGCTTCACAATGGCTAATCGGACGTTTTCGGTGAAAGCCCCTCAATGCAACCGGAAGCAGTTGGGTCATAATCACGCGGGCAGTCATGAGACTTTAGGTTCTGGAACTTTTTCTCCGGCATATTTATTATTCCCTTTATATTCGACGAGAAGCGGTCGGGACCTTCATCTTGAGCAGGCATTGAAAGAATATTTCTTTCTCTTCTTTCGTGAAGAGCGTAGCTGGCAGGACCTTCATATCGCTTCGGAGGCATGCCCTCTTTTCGTTAGTAAGCGTTGCAGGTCCTCTCGTGCCTCGTGTGTATCTTTTGTCTTCCCATACACGCCCAAGAAGCCTAGCAGGTTCACGCAAAGGTTCTTCGTCACGTGCATCACGTCGATCGAAGAGCGGACCTCTAGGTCTTTCCAGTAGGGTAGGTCCCAAAATATAGATTTCTTCTTCCACATGGGTGCGTGATTCTCAGCGTCATTCGGAACAGGTAGTCCGCCGGGACCCTTTCCAAAGATTACGTGTAAATCATTGACCATAGCAAGTACGTGATCACCGGTACGCATGGCGGGCTTCTTCCGGTGATCTGCCTCGCCTTTGAAATGCTTGCCTTTCTTTCGACATTGATGGTTGGTCGGAAGAAATCGACGATAGCCTAGGTACACATTCTTCCCGCAGCTTCCGGTATATACTATCGGGTGTCAAGTAAACAGTGCGTGCATGCGTGGTATCCCTTATTTGTCTCGTCTCCAAAGGTTACCGAGAGCGGGCCAATCGTTGATGGTCACGAACAACAACGCCTTTTAGGTCAAATTCCTCCTTTTGTGCTCATCCCACGCACGTACACCGCTTTCCATTCCACAGCTGTAAAAGTTCTTCAACTAATGGCCTTAGGTACACATCAATGTCGTTGCCCGGAAAGTTGCTTAGGGCCTTGGATGAGAACTGCATCATAATGAACTTTCACTTCATGCACATCCAAGGAGGAAGGTTATACATACATAGAGTCACGGGCCAGTTGCTGTGATTGCTGCTCTGCTCCCCGAAAGGATTAATGCCATCCGCGCTTAAAGCAAACAATACGTTCCTTGGGTCCTTTGCAAACTCATCCCAGTACTTTCTCTCAATTTTTCTCCGCCATGACCCGTCGTGGTGCTCTCAACTTCCCGTCTTTCTTACGGTCCTCAACGTGCCATCGCATCAACTTGGCATGCTCTCCGTTTACGAACAGACGTTTCAACCGTGGTATTATAGGAGCATACCACATCACCTTCGCAGGAACCCTCTTCACAGGAGGCTCGCCAAATCAACATCACCGTGGTCATCTCGCTCGATCTTATACCGCAATGCACCGTGACACCGGGCATGCGTTCAGATCCTTGTAGGCACCGCCATGAGAGGATGCAGTCATTAGGGCATGCATGTATCTTCTCCACCTCCAATCCTAGAGGGCATCGACCTTCTTTGCTGCGTATGTACTGTCCGGGCAATTCATTATCCTTTGGAAGCTTCTTCTTCATTATTTTCAGTAGCTTCTCAAATCCTTTATCGAGCACAAGATTCTCTGCCTTCCACCGCAGCAATTCGAAAGTACGGTACCGAGCTTTGTGTTGCCATCTTCGCAATTGGGGTACAACCCCTTTTATGATCCTCTAACATGCGATCGAACTTCAGCTTCTCCTTTTGACTTTTGCATTGTGTCCTTGCATCGACAATGACCCGTGGAGATCATCATCATCGGGCACATTGTCTGGTTCCTCTTGATCTTCAAGCAGCTTCACCCGTTGCAGCACCATCGTGCATATAAATGCAGTGCATCTTGATGTTCAGTAGCATCACCGTATTCAGGGGCACATAGTTGTCATCATCGTACTCTTCTTCCTCGCCGTCTTCCATCATAACCCCTATTTCTCCGTGCCTCGTCCAAACATTATAGTGTGGCATGAAACCCTTGTAAAGCAGGTGGGTGTGAAGGATTTTCCTGTCAGAGTAAGACTTCGTATTCCCACATATAGGGCATGGAAAACACATAATATAATTAAGTGTGTCAAAAATCATTACAGAACATCATGAATAGATAATTAAGTGACCAAACTAATAGAAGTTCATCATCACATAAAAACCAAAGTACATACATAGTTCTCATCTAACAACATAAAGCTCTGCGCAGAGCATCTAAATTAATTAAACCATACATTGAAACTATGTAAAACATTTCAATGCGAAACAAATGCGATCATAATCGCAACCAAGGTAACAACTGATCCAACGGCATAATGATACCAAGCCTCGGTATGAATGGCATATTTTCTAATCTTTCTCATCTTCAAGCGCATTGCATCCATCTTGATCTTGTGATCATCGGCTGACATCCGCAACATGCAACTCCAATATCATCTTCTCCTCCTCAAGTTTTTTTATTTTTCCTTCAAGAAATTGTTTTTCTTCTTCAACTAAATTTAACCTCTTGACAATAGGGTCGGTTGGAATTTCCGGTTCAACAACCTCCTAGATAAATAAAATCTATGTCACGTTGGTCGGCATAATTTTCATAAGCAATAAATGAACCAATAGTTATGAAAAGATAATATATACCACATCCGAATCATAGATAGGACGAGGGCCGACGGGGACGGATACCAAAGCCATCGCACTATATAAGATGCAATAATAAAAGTAAGAAAATAATACAAGTAAGAATATTTTTTCTTTCAGAAAGAAGATAAGAACAAGGGAGCTCACTGCAGTGGTCAATGGCGATGAGATCGTGGCAGGTGATCGGCAATGGTGAAAGGCAGGGGAGCCAGGCGTGATGGACCGCTAAACCTAGACAAATATTGAGGAAAATGGAGGTTGAAGGTCGAGCTTGGAGAGGAGAAAGCTTAAGTAGTGTGGCTCGGGCATCTCACCGAACACCTCATGTGCTATCTAGGTGAGCTAGAGCACCACAAAGCCCCTCGCCGGCAGAGAGAGAAAACAGAGCACCTTTGGAGTGCTCGCTTTCATGAGCGTGGGGTATATATCGGCAGCACTATTGGTCCCGGTTCGTGGCATGACCCGGGACTAACGGGAAGCCTTTGGTCCCGGTTCATGCCACCAACCGGGACCAATAGTGGTGGGCCAGGAGCCAGGCCCATTGGTCCCGGTTCGTCCCACCAACCGGGACCAAAAGGTCCGGACGAACCGGACCAATGGCCCACGTCTTGGCCGGCCCCCTGGGCTCACAAACCGGGGCAAATAGCTCAATTGGTCCCGGTTCTGGATTGAACCGGGACTAATGGGCTGAACTGGCCTGGGCCATTGCCCCCTTTTCTACTAGTGTATAAGCACGCACCCTCGATGCCATATGCTTTTGAGGAGGAGGAGCAAGTTCATTTCGCGCCACATTCCAAGCTTCCCAGATGTGCCAAAAGGTGACCGTCATGATGGAGGCATCACGATCAGAGGCACGGGACATAAAGTTGAACAAGCATTGTTTTGGAGACGCAAACGAAGAACGAGACAATTTGATTCTAAAGCAATCCTTGATCTCATCCCAGACAGCTCGAGCATGGGACCAAAAGAGCATCGTATGTTCGATACTTTCGCGGCGCCCGCATAAGAAACAGTTCGTCCTCGTCGGGACCTGACATCGGCGAAGTTGCTCACCCGAGGGTAGGCAATCATGAGCAAACCTCCATAGCACCACCTTCGTCTTATTCGGAACCTTGATCTTCCACTATTTCTTCCAAAGTTTTTCCTCCAAACACCGACTGGAATGTTGTCCCAAGCCATTGCCGCTCCGATCCACGACAAAACGACTCATCCTGGCCAAATTATATGCAGAGCGGACAGTGTACTCACCAAAATTTTGGTGAAAGGCCAGCGAACATAGTCATCTCCTCTCCATGTTGATTGGGATCTGAAGAATTTCATTAGCCACCTCCTCACTGAAGAAAGCCTGCACCGACTCCTCGTTCCAACACCCACTGTCTTCGTCCATCAAACAGTGAACCGTGGCACTGACAGGAATTGGCGAGAGAAGTCGAAGCAAGGCCGGGGGAAAGGAGGGGATCCAGTGATACTTGAGAATATGAATTCTTCTGCCATCCCCAACTCCCCACTGAACTCCCTTCTTCAGAAGCTCTCGGCAGTGTAGAATGGCACGCCAAGTTCCCGAGGCCGAGCGCGGATCATCGGCATTCCAAAAGTCACCAAAAGGGAAGTACCTTCCTTTAAAAACACGAGCACAAAGCGACCCTGGATCAGTTAGCAAATGCCAGCCATGTTTCCCGAGCATCGCCTGGTTGAATAAAGCCGTATCACGAAAGCCCATCCCTCCAAGAGATTTAGGAGTCGTGAGCCAGTCCCAAGAGCGCCAATGAAGCTTCTTCTTCCCATCTTCCCGAACCCACCACTGATCCGCACGATCTGCACTGAACTTCGCAAGTAGCCACCGCGTGAAACAACTCGAAATGAAAGTTGGAATCGCTTGGGTTTTTTACTTAAGCAAGGTCTCCGTCCCAGCTCTGGACATGGGCCGGTCCGACCAGCCATGAATGTTCTGTCATGCTCTATCCGCAAGAAATTTGAAGGTACTCGTGGGTGATCTTCCGACCTCTGCAGGCACGCCCAAATAAGAATCATGGAAAGTTTCATTGCATACGCCCAGCTGAGCCTTCACACGGTTCTTCACACTCATAGGGCAGTGCCGACCGAAAAACACCGAAGACTTGTCCTTGTTGATCGCTTGACCCGATCCCACACAATAAGAACTGAGAGTAGCCTCTAAACATTACACACTCTGGATATCACTCTTAGCAAAGAAAATGCTATGTCTGCGAATAGGAGGTGTGAGATAGGTGGACCATTCCGGCCATTTTGGATCCCATGTAGCTCGCCACGAGCCTCCTTTTGGAACAACAGACTTGACAGTCCTTCAGTGCATAAGAGGAACATGTATGGGCTGATTGGATCCCTTTGCCGAATGCCACGAGAAGGAATCACCGGTTGTGTAAGCTCCCCATTCACCCTGACAGCATATTGAACATTGGTAACACATCGCATGACCGCCTCGATCCATGAAGGAGCAAAAACCAGTTTAGCTAAACACCCATGGAGATTACTCCACTCCACACGATCGCAAGCCTTCATCATATCGATCTTCAAAGCGAAGAAAGGATTTTTCACACATTGTTGACGGATAGTGTGGAAAACTCGTAAGCAATCAAGGTATTATCCGTGATCGACCTGCCAGGAACAAAGGCACTCTGACTTTCAGATACCACCACATTCAGGATTGACTTTAAACGAGTCGCCAAAACCTTGGACAAAATCTTATAGAGAACATTGCAAAGGCTAATAGGCCGAAAGTTCTTTCGCTGTTTTGGCTTGACCGTCTTCGGAATTAAGACGACGAATGAATCGCAGAAACCCTCCGGAATAGGCCTCCCCTCCGGAAAACCCCAGACCACCTGACAAATATCCTCACCCAAGAAATCCCAGTGAGTCTGATAGAAGAGAGCCGGGAAACCGTCAGGCCCAGGTGCTTTAGTGGGGCCCATCTGGAATAGAGCAGCCCAGATCTCTCGTCATTTGTGTAAGGTTTATAGAGCTCATCATTCATCTCCCCAGTGACCTTGGTAGGAACGGCTTGCATAACTTGATCAGCCGCGGGGCACGGTTCAGATGATTGGTGGGATGACTTGACTTTGTGTCTTCAAGGAACGGCCAAGAAGGCGGCCATCTACACTGCTTAGAACATCTGGAAGGAACGGAACATGCGTGTGTTCGAGCACCATTTTCTCCAGGAAGCTGATATCCTTCATCTCAACAAGCAAGACATCTCTCTTCCATCTATCTCTGCTCATCGGCTTTCTGATGCAGAGAACCCACCGGAACCTGAGCCAGACTGATCCTTTTATTTTCTTGGGGCGGGTCACCGTAACCCCACACTGTGTATCGTAACATTTGTTTTTTTTCTCCTTATTATTATATTAAGGCAGCCCAACTGCCGGTTCCTAAAAAAAGAATTTCCAGACTCCTCTATATAGTATATCCGGATATCTTCTACCTCGACAGTGCCGGTGCCAGTGCCACCTCCAAAACATTCCTAATGTCAAGAAGAAGCAGACTGTGGTGTTGTACCCTGGCGTCCGCGTCGGTCATGTTTGCCCCATGACAGAGCTCGCCAACGTCTTTCTCAAGCATGGCTACGACGTCACCGTGGTGCTCATCAAGCCGTCCTTTAAGTTGCCAGTCTCTGGCGCCACCGCCATCGAGCGCATTGCCGCCTCACATCCGTCCATCTCCTTCAATGTCCTCATGTCCATCCATGCTCCAGGCTTGGCCGCCTCCGGCAAGAACCCTTTCTTACTCATTCTCCAGCTCTCGCACGATTATAATGAGCAGTTCGAAGCATTCCTCCGAGCCATCGACCAGAAAAATCTTGCACTCTGTTTTCCTCGACATGTTCTGCATTGATGCCATCGACATTTGCATGAATCTCGGCGTCCCTGTCTACACGTTGTTCACAGGGAGCGCCTCATGCCTGTCAGCCCTAACCCGGCTCCCGATACTGATTGCCGGCAGGCAGACGGGCTTGAAGGAACTCGGGGACACACCACTCAATTTCGTTGGTGTTCCGCCGATGCCAGCGTCTCATATCATCAAGGAACTGCTAGAGCACCTAGAAGATGAGATGTGCAAGGCCATGATGAACATTTCGAAGCGCAACACAGAGACCATGGGCATCCTGCTGAACACGGTCGAGTTGTTGGAGAGTCGTGCGGTGCAGTCTCCCAGGGGCCCACTCTGCGTTCCCGAAAGGGTCGCCTTCAGCCATAAGACCGACTTCTGCTGCATCCAGCAACCGAATGATTCTCTTAATGATGGATTCTATGTCCTACACCACATGCTGGAGTACAGACGGGATCGCCAGAACCTTCGCATGTCACCTAGATCCAGCGATGCCCATATTCTGCAACAGGCAAAGAACGTAGGAGATATCGAGGATCATCGACTTCGAGCTGAGTTCTATCACATCCAGCGCGAACTTGCCCAAATCATCATGAAGGAGGTCGTCAAAAAAACAGGGATGTTCTACGAAGAAGGACAAATATCGCGGGAAGACGTCCGAACATGGATAGCCTCTCGGTGTCTAAACATGAAGCCTTTCACTAAGCTCGAGGACTATCTCCCTGACATGGATGGATGGCACGACATGGTGGAGTGATTGTCGATATATGACAATGTGTCCGTTTAGCCCATACTTTCTGTATGACAAAACTTTGATTTATGCACGGTGAAACTTTATTTGTGATGTAATTAAACCGTCCTCCTCTTGGACTAGCGAAGATCACTCTAGTTAGGGCATTTTGGGTACGATGAACTTTGTTATTTATGCTTATGATATGTTGTTTCTATTTTTGCCAAGTCTGTCTTTTTCTGTTGCTCAACTATATATGTTGCATATCATCGACTCATGTGACGATGCAGGTGCATAGATCATCGATGGCGAAGAAGTGCTACGCCAGGAGTATATATACGACGAGTGGCCAGAGTGTCAGGTCCAGGTGTACCGGTTTCCGGTTTCCGAGCGACAGGCAGTAGTTAGTTTAGGTTCACGCTAATGCGAGAGAGGGATACAAACTCGTGTACTGCATAGTTCCGCTCTCACTCAAAGTGATAGCTCTTCCCGCGTATATCATTGTTTAGATGGATGGCGATGTATTTGCAAGTAATCGAGACTTGTAGTACGTCCCAAAATATAAGAACGGAGTAGTATTCACCTGCTAGTACTACCGTGGCCTCGGCCTTTGTTGCGTTGCTTGTCGTTGCATTGGAGTTGCTCTGACCCCTGGCCAGCGCGTCGGACGAGAGTACCATGCGCGTGTGGTCGCCATGACAAGGCCGTGTATGCGCGTGGTTGTTACTTTTACATCTAGGTGCTGGTACCGGGTTGCCAGAGTGCGCAACCTTATAAGCCGCCCGCGCTGGAGAGCAATGCAGGGTTCAGGACTCAGGAGCTTGCTAGCTACGCAGACAAGCTCAACCACTCAATGGCACGCATAACAACCATCTTGGGGGTAGTGATAGCGGCTGCAGCGGCGGCGATGCTGCTGACGTCGCCGCTCCTCGCTGGAGCAGCAGTTTCTCCGACGGAGGCGCAAGGGATGCCCAACTGCGACATCACCTGCGGCAACATGAGCGTGCCGTACCCGTTCGGCATGGGCCCGCCCAGATGCTACTGGCCAGGGTTCGACCTCACCTGCGACCGCGCAAGCAACCCGCCGCGGTTGATGCTGGGCGACGGCACCCTCCAAGTCCAGGACCTCTACCTCTGGTCGACATCAGTGGCTGTCATACGCACAGGCGACATAGAAGTCGACCTCAATGGTGACGGCACGCTCGGCGGCGGCCTTACGGCTGACGGGCCCTACACCATTTCATCCAACCAGCTCATCTTGGTAGGCTGCAATGTCCAGGCGACGCTCAAGAATGGTGATGTGACCATGAGCAGCTGTTCTTCTTTCTGCAAAAACGGCCATGGAATCTCCCAAGCGCAACCCACACTTGAAGCAGGCAGGCAATGCTCTGGCAGTGGCTGCTGCCAATCAGACATTGTCTTGGACCCTGCGGAGGTAGCAGGAAGGCTTGTCAACAGCACGTCCTATGACGTGGAGCTCAAATGGTTCGGCTGGAACCGCAGCGCCGACCAGCAGTGGCCCGCGCGCGTCTTTGTTGCGAGCCCAGGCTGGTTCACCCATCCATCGGTCTTCCGTGAGCTGTTACGAACAGACGCCCCAGCCTCAGCGGATGCGATGCAAGTTCCTTTTCAGCTGGACTGGGAGGTCGTTGGCCATGGCGCAGAATGCTCCAGCGTCTGCAAGAGCAAGCACAGCGAGTGCACAAAGGGTAAGAGAGGCTACACATGCTCCTGCAAAGACGGCTACCATGGGAATCCCTACATAACCGATGGATGCAAAGGTCCGGTCTTTGTTTATAGTACCTTCTTTTCCTGATTTGAGACGAGCAATAAATTTTGGGGGTTTCTCTTTGCTTAATGCATGTGTTGGTTCGGCTATGTGTAGATATCGACGAGTGCAAGGATGAAGGGTACGACAGGTGCTATGGTGATTGTACCAATTTGGATGGATCATATGATTGCCGGTGTCCGCCAGGAACCCATGGCGAGGCTACCCTGCCCAGTGGTTGCTTCAGTTCCATCTCGGGTAAGCAATATTGCGACAACCTCTTTTAATTCTATTATCGATATGAAGGTGGATGAGAGATGAACAAAAAAGAACAGATCATGCCCATCCTTCAACAATTGCAAAAAGAACATAATATCAGTTTAGACTTCCCTCCAGAACATCAAAACTGAAAGTTCGCATCAAAGGCCGAACAAGAATATTGAAACATTCTTGCCCCAACTTAAAAACGAGCAAATGATTTCTACAACTCACCACTTGTGACAAACCATTTGGCTATAAAAACCTTTGCCAGCAAATCTATGAAACTCCATATTTGCAGCAAAAACTTTTGACAAAAAAAATATAGCAGCAATGATGTTTAAAATATTCATCCGATTAACCGCGTACAAATTTTGCACCATATAAGTACAAACATTATAAATTTACAAACATTCGATCTGTATCACGATCACTTTACATCCTAATTACGGCCTCCTGTCAGAGGCAGATACTGGTACATTCTCAAATGCATCAAAAATTGAAGACAATGAATAATTAGTGACATTGTTACTTTCTCAAATAGGTAACTGCAGAACGTCCTGCGGTAACATAGACGTGCCGTACCCCTTCGGCATTGGCTCTGCCGAGTGCTACTGGCCAGGGTTCAACCTCACCTGCGATACAAGCCAACAACCAGAAAAGCTACTCCTAGTCCTCCACGACCTTGTCTACTAGATGGCTAACACCTTCACCGTGACGGAGATCTCTCTCCGGAACAACACGGTGCGCGTCCTCTACACCAGCGCCATCAAGGATATCAATCCCAAGGACTCAACCAGTATTATAATTACTGGTGACTACTCGGCAGCGCCATACTCGCTATCGACCGGCAATGAGTTCATCCTTTCGGGCTGCAATCTCCAGGCAACGCTTAGCGTGGATGGCTATGAGGATTTCATCAGCGGTTGTGCCTCCTTCTGCCCCAACAACGTTACCTACGCCGAGAGGGCATTGCGGCGTAGAGACAGAAACTGCTACGACATAGGCTGCTGCCAGGCGCATATCTCCATGTCCTCCAACGGCTTGCCCATGTGGTGGATATATGAAACAGTCAGCAAGAGCGGTGACCAGGAGTTGATATCGCAGCCTGCATACATGCTAATCCAGAGCAGGGGTGGTTCGATCACCAACGGTTGTCCAAAGAGATGGCGCGGCGGCAGGAATCAGAAGTATAGGAGATACATGTTCCGCAAGTTCTGCAGTGGGAGGTCATGCATGACTTACCACGATCAGCTGACATGAAGGCGCATCCGGGCTGTCCAGCGGAGGTAGCCCTCAAGCTCTGCAAGAGCAAGAACAGCTACTGCAAACGAGGGACCAGAGGCTATTTATGCCAGTGCATGGATGGCTACCACAAGCCCGGCAGCAACCCCTACCTTGCTGATGGATGCAAAGGTTAGAACATGTATATACAACAAATTACTTTTCTTGGATTTATCTGGATACGGATGTATCTAAGACTAAAACGTGGGTGTATCTAGACAAACCCAAAACAAGTAATTTGGGATGGAAGGAGTATGTGTTTGCGCTATTAATTTCTTTATTCTTCTATAGTTTTTAACCAAGTGCATTTCACTTTTATCTACAGGTGGCCGCAAGCCTTTATCTACAGGTGAGCAATGCTGTTTAATTTCACATCAAGACAAGTATGTATTCCAGTTGGTATTTGTTTCAAGCAATACATATTGGCATTCTAAATATAAGACGATGGGGGCAGTTTAGACACTAATCGACTTAATTTGCTTCTTCCCATGAAAATGCTTGCTTGTTGCTCGTAATTAATAAGAAGAGAACTTGGTGTATGTTTCTTGGTCCAACTTGAACTCTGACATTTAAAATTATTTATCTCAAACCCTGAACTTCCTGAAACCAATTTTCTTCCTGTCATATGAACTCACTGAGCCAAAAAGTTACTTGAGTGAACTTATTTGATTGCTCTGCTGCTGAGTAACTTAGACCAAGCGTATAATTCTATGATCTCATGATAGGTAAAACGAATAATGCTATGTACATCTTTGTAGGTATATACCTCGGCATAGGAGTTGCTGTTGGGGCAGGCATCATACTATTTGTTCTCGCTGGGTGCTTCACATGTAAGAAATTCAAACATCGAAAAGCACAGATGTTGAAACGGAAGTTCTTCGGAAAAAAACGTGGACAATTGTTGCAGCAATTGGTATCACAAAGAGCTGATATTGCAGAAAGAATGATTATAGCCTTAGATGAGCTTGAGAAGGCAACAAACAAATTTGATAAAGCTCGTGAGCTTGGTGGCGGGGGGCATGGTACAGTATACAAAGGGATCCTATCAGATCTGCATGCTGTAGCCATCAAGAAACCAAAGGCCGTGATTCAAAAGGAGATTGATGACTTCATTAATGAGGTTGCTATCCTATCACAGATCAACCATAGAAATTTTGTAAAACTCTATGGCTGTTGCCTTGAAACAGAGGTCCCCATGTTGGTCTACGAGTTTATATCCAATGGTACCCTTTATGATCATCTTCATGTCGATGGACCAAGGTCATTGTCATGGAATGATAGGCTACGGATAGCAACTGATACTGCAAGATCTTTAGCTCATCTTCACTCAACAGCTTCAGTACCCATCATCCATAGAGATATCAAGTCTGTCAACATACTTTTGGATGATACTCTAACAGCAAAAGTCGTAGACTTTGGAGCTTCAAGATATGTTCCGGTGGATAGATCAGGAGTCACAACAAGAGTGCAAGGTACAAGAGGATATCTAGATCCCATGTATTTCTATACAGGGCGTCTCACAGAAAAAACTGATGTGTACAGCTTCGGTGTCCTGCTTCTGGAGTTGTTGACTAGAAAGAAACCATTTTCGTACACCTCTTCTGAAGAGGAAGGCCTTGTTACACACTTTTCTACCTTATTCACACAAGGCAATTTGTCCGAGATAATAGATCCCCAAGTTATGGAAGAGGGTGGCAGAGAAATGGAAGAAGTCGCAGCACTTGCAGTAACGTGTATAACATTAAGAGGAGAGGATCGTCCGTCGATGAAGCAAGTGGAGATCAAACTCGAAGGCACTCAAGCATCCAGGGGGCATGAGGGGGGTAATGTAAGAAACTGTCCACCGACTGTTGATGGAAATAGGAGCGAAGAATTATCCAGGCAGTATAGTATGGAAAAAGAGTTCATGTTATCTTCAAGGTATCCTCGGTAGTTCTGCTTAAGCCCGAGCTCATCACTACATTAGTTTTCAACAGCATGTTTCTGTAGATTCTCCTTTG
Source organism: Aegilops bicornis (assembly GCA_021605145.1). Taxonomy (NCBI): domain Eukaryota; kingdom Viridiplantae; phylum Streptophyta; class Magnoliopsida; order Poales; family Poaceae; genus Aegilops; species Aegilops bicornis. The sequence goes on from JAHIAL010000030.1 coordinate 2,573,522, forward strand.
CCGCATCCATTTCCCCATTTCCCTTGTGCATTTGGTCTATTTGCTTCCATGGCAGCTCCTTTTCTTCATCCTGTTTTTTCTCTAAATAAACTTAGTGTTAAGTGTTAACACTCTCTGTAATGTTGTAAACTTGGTTGCAACCAGGTGCTTAGCTATCATCAATGAATCAAAAGAATGTAATGAACTCACTTTGTTCTGATCGATTGTTCTTTATGTGTGTTTTTCCTGGAGCAACACTAATGTTGAGTTATCCAAAAGGTCAGGAGAATCAAACACAATAATTATGTATATTCCAGGTGCGTGTGTTTCTTCAGACTCCAAAATGTCATGGACTGCAGCAGCAGGATGAACACCCACTACAGATGGATCAACTCAAACAGCAGCAAAGCACTTATAGATTTGCACATTCGGCTCCGATGATGAGTCGATAGAAAGACATTATAGTAGTGATTAACAATATCATAACCCTGTCTGCTTAGATGGTTAGGAGAAGAAGTGCTGAACCTAAGCCACCAAATGAGTAAATTGCATAAAACCACCACTCTGAGGCTATGTTTGCGAAAAACACTAGGATACAATTTCTCTGCAGAAAGCACCACGTCTTGCGTAATTCTTTTGCAAAAACCACTGATCGGCGGATCGGGCCGCGTTAAGTGAGTTTATGACAGTTGGGGCCCATTTTTTGCCTACGTGGCATAACATTTCGTGCCAGATCAGTGTTAATCTAAATTTACAAAATTAGTCCTTAGATTTTACACAGACACCCCTAAATAAAAAAACATAAACGCAATCCCCTCCTCAGGCGCATCAACCCCGACGCCGGCCCTCCGCCCTCTTGGCGCTTCTTGCGCTTCGCCGGCGGCGACGATCAGGTTTCACCGCCATCCCCTCCCCAGGCGCATCAACCCCGACGCCGGCCCGCCATCCCGGAGCTTCGGCGAGCCGATGTCGATGACCACCAGGACCCCGACGTCACCAGATCCGGCCGGCCTCCGCCGCCCTTGCTCGTTCACGGCCGGATCCCGCTGGTAGAGCCCCGTCCCTGCTGCCTCTTCTACATCGGCCGCCGCCTATGGCCTCCTCTGCCTCGTCCTGTTCTGGATCGAAGAGAGCGACGACCCGATCCGTCGTCCTGTTCTGGGGCTGCGCCCGTGGAGGCTTGGGGCGGCAGATGAACCTCGCCGGCGTTGAGGTCGAACAGCTCCTCGGCCACGCGCGGCGAGGAGGGCCACGGAGGCGTCCCTCGCCTCGCGTCCTCTGCATCGGTGCAGAAACGATGGCGGCGTCTGCCTCGTCTGAGGTCGGGATGGGGCTGCCAAGGTTAGCACGCGAATTGGTGGCCGTGGTTGGGAGGAGAAGCGGCAATGATCCGGGTGGAATGGGGGCCGCCGAGGTTGAAACGGGTGGTGGCCGGGGTCGGGAGGGGCGACGGCGGTTGGGGTCGGGATGGGTCTGTGACAAATTTGTTTGGCAAGGAGAGAAATTTGGGGGGCTTTTTCGCATGAAACCTAAACTGTTATGCCATGTAGGCGAAAAACGGGCCCCACATGTCATAAACTCACTTAACGCGACACGATCCGCCAATCAGTGGTTTTTGCAAAAGAATTACGCAAGACATGGTGCTTTCTGCAGAGAAACTGTATCCTAGTGTTTTTCACAAACCTAGCCCTCAAATTGGTGTTTCTATGCAATTTACTCCCACCAAATTGGTTGTACAACATAAGGTTTGATACGATTTCAGTTATAGAAGCGAAAAATTGTCAACATAAGGGTTGAGCAAATGAAATCTGAAACGTTCTCGGGAGGGTGACACTGGCACTGCACATATAGGACGCAATTTGAAATTTCGTTTTAGCCAATTGTCCGTCCAAATATTTGTCTCTGTCTCTTTTCCTTCGCAGAGAGCACGCTAAACATGAGAAACAATTAACTGGTTCCAATTAGGGCTGTAGCGTGCGTGCGTTGCCCAACAAATAAGCCCATGATATCGTTACTAGCCAATTATAAGGCCGTGGCGTGCGTGCGTTGCCCAGCAAATAAGCCCAAGATATCTCTTCCCTAACAAAACACAAATCTCACTCGTAAATAGATAGCCGGCAGATCGATGTGGACGCAGATGGCCGCCGCCTGGACAAGGGAAGAAAATCCTATGAGACGGGGCCTCATAGTGTCCCTCCTGGGGCCCCTCCTCAGATTTTGACACATCATCAATGGCACACATCTTAAAGCGAGCCTAATTCCCTAATTACTTGGTACGTACATCAACTAGTTATTGCGCAGTATTCGTACGATACAGTATCAATCGGATCGATACTTTCCATCTAACGAAGCGAAGAGAACGGCGATCTTCTCGCTGGCTCGCCATGCATCGAACCTCGGCGCCATCGCTGCCTTATCCCATGGCGACCCCTCCATGCGCCGGTGACGACGACTCTCACGGAAGCTTGGCGGCGCCGTCGTGAGCTCTCCCTGCGCGGTGACGCGGACGTGCTCGTCGTCCCTCGCGGAACCAACAGCAACAGCCACATAATGATGTCCACCGTCTCCACCACAAACCTGCCAGCATCCAACCTGCTCAGTGACGAGGGAGGTGCATACGGAAGCGCAGGCTGCTTCCTTTTTCGCCGTCGTCCGCCACCGCCGAGACTTCAGACGTTGACCTTGTCACTGACACCACGGCCCGCCGGTGGTAACAAGATGACTGTTTTTTTGACGGGTTCCATGTTCGCTGCATCCTCCATGATGCAATCTGAAGCTTCAATGCCATCAGCTTCTACTCCAATTTCACATGTACATAATTGATGTCTAAACTATTGCCTCTTGATGACGAAATTAGATAAATTTAATTTTGTATGATTGTACCGCAGGAGAAGGATGTAAATGCTAAATCCATCATTGCCACCGCCTCCACACAAGCCGTCAGCTGGTGGCGAGATGACTGTTGCTTCTCGACGGACTCCATGTTTGCTGCAACCTTTATGCAATCAGAAGCTTCAAATAGTGAACACATACAACATTTCGCAATGCCATCAGCTTCTACTACAATAACACAGGTATATAGTTGATGTGTGAACTATTGCCCGTGCATGACAAAATGATATGAATTTAAATTTGTGTATGAATGTACGTACTGCAGGAGGAGGATGTAAATGATAAATCCATACCTACAGTTGGAATGGCATTTAAGTCTGAGGATGAGGCATATGATTTTTATAACCAATATGCTCGTAAAGTTGGCTTCAGCATTCGAAAGAGCCACACGAAGTTGAGACGAGATGGAACACTTTATCAGAAACATTTGGTTTGCAGCAAACAAGGTGAACGAGAAACTCATTCATCGCATGACACCAAGAAAGAAAATGCCACCACAAGGTGTGATTGTGATGCCCGTGTTCAGCTCAGTATTTCTCGTGATGGCGTTTGGAATGTGCAAAAGGTTATTCTTGAGCACAACCATGATTTGGCAAGTCCAGATAAGAGGCACATGTTGAGGTCGCAACGTCGTATTGCGGCGTCTGATAAACTTATGATTGGTGAGATGCGTGAAGCGGAATAATGCCAGCCGAAGTGTACGGTTTTTTCAAGCAGTGGTATAAAGGACCCCATAATGTACCTTTCTTGCGGATGGATTCCAATAACCACATTGGTCGTGAGCGCAGGAAGTATCTGGAAGTTAATGATGCACAAACATTGCTGGAATTCCTAAAGAACAAGCAGTTACATGATCCTTCTTTTTTTTATGCTATACAATTATATGAAGAGGATTGCCGGATAGCTAATTTCTTTTGGGCAGATGGTCAAGCTATCATGGACTATGATTGCTTTGGTGATGTTTTGTCCTTTGACACAACATTTCAGACAAACAAGTTTGAAATGCCTTTTGCACCACTACTTGGAACAAATCATCATAAGCGAGACCATTCTTTTTGGAGCTGCGTTGCTATGTGATGAAACCACGATTCATTTATCCGCTCTTCAACACATTCTTAACCGCCATGTCCGGCAAGGCACCGCATAACAATATTCACCGATCAGTGTGCTGCCATGGCGAAAGCAATCAAGATTGTTCTCCCAAATACAAAGCACCGTCTCTGTTTGTGGCACATTTATCAAAATGCTCCCTAAGCATCTTAGCCATGTAATTTCAGAACATCCTAAGTTCCTTGCTGATTTTAAGAGATGTGTCTATGAGGAAAGGTCAGTGGCATACTTTGAAATGAAGTGGCAAGAATTGTTGACTGCTTACAACCTTCAGGATAACACATGGTTACAACAACTATATGATCTGTAAAAGTGAGAAGTGGGCTACTGTCTACCGCCGTGATTCCTTTTGCGCCAACATGACTTCAACTCAAACGAGCGAAGGTATGAACAATGTGTTTAAGAAAAGATTTCGTAAGAGACTTTGCCTTTCAGAACTCCTAGTAGAATATGATAAGTGTGCCGCTAGCCTTCGGGAAAATGAACTCGACGAGGACTATAGATCACGTCAGTCTAAACCGGTCACCTGCATTAGAAACTTACCTATGTTGAAGACTGCTGCCGAATCGTATACAAGAAGCCTTTATTCTGAATTTGAGGAGCAGTTTAAGCAGCAATTTTCTGCCAAGTGTCAGTTAGTATCCACTGAGGGGACAGTCAAAACTTACATGGTGTCACCTATGAAATATGAGGATGAGGCACTGGTTGTCTTCAATTCTGAGGATGTCACCATTTCATGTTCTTGCAGAAGGTTTGAATCCATAGGTACGAAAAAACATTTTGGCATTTTAGTAGTTTACATCATACTTGTCATTAAATCTGTACTAAAGTATGAATTATGGATAGGTATTCTGTGCAAGCATGCTCTGCGAGTGTTGAACATCAACGAGGTTTTCACTTTGCCATCTCAATGTATACTACACCGATGGACGAAATATGCAAAGAGAGGATTTTCGACAAAGACCATCAAAAGTGAGAAGGAATCTTTGCAGACACGTGCGGCACGTATAGCTCGGAAAGCAACATCTACTGCAATGAAGTGCTCAGTTTCAGAAGAACTACTTACAAAATTGGAGGAAGCTATAGATAGAATTAGATCTGGAGGCAGATGATTTACTAAGCTGAAAAAAAGGCGTGCCAAACATGAGAATATTCCTCAAAATACTAATGAGCATGCTTCCAACAATATACCTCAAAATACTCAAGACATATTAACAGGTAAAATATCATTCAAAGTCCCTGAAGCGATAAAAAGGTCCAAAGGGAAAAAGATTGAAAGGTCCACTTGAAAAGGCGAAACCAAAGAAGTCAAGACCACCCAAAAGAAAGGTACTACAACCACATTTATTCTTACTTTTGACCTCTGGTTTTTGAATAGACATTAATGTATTGCACATTCATATGTATGAGCAGGAGGAGGTAAAAAGAAAGTAAAAAAAATGATCGGCTGAAGAAGGACATGAAAAATCAATTGTAAGACAACTTACGCAATGTTCTTTTATGTCTTCTAAAAATAAATTTGTGGTAAGCAGTTTCCTACTTACTTACACACGAGGATTTGGAAACGAAGTAACAACATATGATTTTGCTGCAGAAGGTCCTCAACAGTATACTCAGTAAGACAAATTGCTTTCTTGAACATATTTCAGGCAATTTAATTGTACCCCGAAATCTCTAAACATTTGTCGCTTTATTATGAAGCAGGGATATTCAAGGCAGGTCCAAGTTCTAATACTGCAATACCAATCTTTGCAAATAATATGTTCAACCACGGAATCTTCGACTATGTTTATTCCGTTGATCCCTGGAGGATATACAGAACTTTTGCTACAAGCTGATCAAGCTTCAGAGGTGCTGCAAACTTCAAGAAGATTAGATTTTTGATGAAGTGAACCCTTCCTTACGCATCAAAGAAGTAGGATCGCAGCAGCAGCAGTATATTTTATTTCTTCTTGTTGACAGAGACCAATATATAGAGTTTCGTTTGAGACAGAAAAAATAAATGTAATGGTGCACTCTCATGAGTGAGATTATTTTCCCCGATTAATTATCAGATCTTTCACACTTAAATACCATTTATTTTTGCCAGAATTTAATTTGTATTCATTCATCAGTCTTTATTTTCCCCACCCTTTTCTTTCCCATTGCACTTATGAATGTAGTAGAGCTATCTAGACTGATGATCCTGATCAGCATCACCGCTATATCTTTCATTTCAGCTCTTGGTCCTGGTCGACATCACAATTAGCTTTCATTTCTGCTCTAGCTACTGTGTTACACAATACAACGTCGGTTGTAATCGCGTTTCTATTAAAGGTCCATCACCAACAGAAGGTCTGAAACTTACAACAACATGTACTGATAAATAACCCTCTCAACGTACCCAAAGTTTATCATGTATCAATAAATATCAGAAAGTTGTCGTTCGAATTCCAATTGTTTGGCCAATGCCAACATTCAGTCTTAAGATGCCACATACTACTGACAGAATTTGAAGAAGCTCAACATCAATTTTAATGTGGTAAAATATCTGAATGTTTATAATCACAACGCATAGATACTGTGATCACAGAACTCTGAATGTTTTTGTCTGATGATCTCTGAATGTTCACATCTCCGAATGTGAGAATGACTAGAAATCTGCAAGGTCGCCATGGGGAGATGGCTGGCTTGCGCCCGACGCCAGCGTTGCCGTGTTGGCAGGTTTGTGGTGGAGACGGTGGACATCATTATGTGGCTGTTGCTGTTGGTTCCGCGAGGGACGGCGAGCACGTCCGCGTCACCGGCGCGAGGAGAGCTCACTGACGGCGCCGCCGTTCCGTGAGGGTCGTCGTCACCGGCGCATGGAGGGGTCGCCATGGGATAAGGCGCGATGGCGCCGAGGTCTGATGCAGCGGCGAGCCAGCGAGAAGATCGCTTTGTTCTCTTTCGTTTCGTTAGATGGAAAGTATCGACCCGATTGATACTGTATCCTACGAATACTGCGCAATATCTAGTTGATGTACGTACCAACTAATTAGGGAATTAGGCTCGCTTTAAGATGTGTGCCATTAATGACGTGTCAAAATCTGAGGAGGGGCCCCAAGAGGGACACTATGAGGCCCCGTCGCATAGGATTTTCGCGCCCATACGGCAACGCTGCTGGTCGACCACCGGTGCCGGCTCTCCCGTGGCTGCTCCTCTTGTCTCGCGACTGCAACATGAGGAAGGCTCTTCACTGCCTCGAGGACAACGCCCTGCTGCGCTTATGGGTCCTCCGGGAGGACGCGGGGAGGTGGATAAAGTTGCTAACGTTTGTGAACACTTGGAGATATGGGATGCCTTAAGTCTTGACAAATCTTGGCAAAAAATGGAAGATGAGCTCGAGCTAAGGGAAAGAATAGAGAGGGGAAAGGAGAAACCAGAGAAATGGGCTCGGGCTGGACGAAAGGCTTATATACAAACCGGGACTAGAGGTCTATCTCTAGTCCTGGTTTGTGAGACGGATCGGGACCAAAGGGGCTCATGGGGCCCCGGCCTGACGCCAGCCTGCCACCATCCTGTCTTTAGTCCCGATTTGTATCACAAACCGGAACTATAGGTAAAAAATGAACCGGGACTAATGCGTAGCCGTTCGAACCGGTACCATTAGTCCGGGGGCAAAACCTGACCAGGACTAATGGATCGGTGGAAAAGGTCTGTTTTCTACTAGTGTCACAAGGACCGCAATTCTATCCGGAATCAAGACAACTCAAAGTTTTCATATTTTAGAGATGAAAGTTGGTGAGATTTGAAGAATATTTTCCTTTTGCCAGAGTAGCAATATTGTATTAGCTCCAAGTGAAAGCAACGTTTTTGTACGGCAAAAATAAAGTTAATGCAGCGGTATATTTAGGTGAGCTAACTTTGCTTCTATTTTCCTTGGGACATCCATCGATGCTAGTTACCGTGCTCCATCCGCCCTCTATAGGCCTATATATAAGTATGCGGCCAAGTCGCCGAAGGGATCAAACAGTGAAACCTCTATCGTACTACTCCTACCTACCTACAGCCTACGACACAAGTGGGCTTAAACTACGAGTCATAAATCTCACAAGCTCTTGCGGCAGACGGATGCGATGGTGATCGGCGGAATGGATGCTGGTCGTGTCGCAGCATACTTCGGGGGCAAGAATATCCTCATCACGGGATCAACTGGGTTCCTTGGAAAAGGTATCCCTCGATCAATGTAACGCATTTCTGTTTCAGCATCTGCATGCAGTGTCACTTTATGGTGTGTGATACTATCTCAATAGTGCTCGTGGAGAAGATACTGAGGGTTCAGCCTGGTGTCACCAAGCTCTTCCTCTTGGTTCGAGCTACCAATGACGAATCTGCAAGACACCGGATCCAGACCGAGGTGATAAACTTGGTTCTTGCCTTTCTTTGCTCTACCAATAAATTTCTGTATCAACCATGTGAACTTAGCCATCTCCAACAACGTCCATCAAAACGGACAAACTAAACGTCTGCGAACAGCGCTAGTGGAGCCGTCCACCCAACCACATGCAGTTCAAACGCGAATAGAATAAACCGGACGAAATTTAAGAAACCTCGATATATTACATATAATCCGGACGAGATCGGGTAAGTTCAAACTAAACACAATTAACTATGAGCTGTAGGACGGTGATCTCGTATGCGTGGCCTCCCAGGTCGGCGGCACCTCCGCTGTCGTCCCCTCCGTCGCCATTGCCCTTGCAGCCCGATTTTGACAAGGTTGTCCCCGAGGCGGCACCAGCAGTGGGCGGACGTTTCCGCGGTGGTCCTGGACTGGTCCTCCACACATGCCAACGCGAGGTTCAGGGAGGTTTGGACCCAGTATGTCGTAGCGTCGGACGTGGCAAACGCCCCGCAAAGCCATGTTTCGGCGATCCAGCACGATTGCTGTGCTGCTGCGCTTTGGACCGCCGCTGTGTGCATGTATGTGGATGATGAGCCGCCATTGGATCCGAGGTATTGGAGGATGTGGCCGTGTGTGTTGTCGCCGGCGTTGTCGGGCCGGGCTCCTCCTCCTTCACCGGGCGCCATCATGGTAGAGACGACGACGCCTCATTTACCTCCTCCTTCACAAGGCGTCCGATTTGGACGCAGTGGTTGCGCAGCGGCGGCGACAAGGACTCCTCATTGATGTGGCATCCGATTTGGATGCCACAGAGGTGCAGGAACATGGACGGCTCCTCCTTCACCCGATTTCACGAGGCGAGGGCAGCGCCGGGCCACGCTCGCGGCAAGACCTCTTGATAGCGAGATCCATCATCCGATGTAAATCATCTTGGGTCTGCACCGGCTTGGCCAGGAAGGGCAGGAACTACTTCTCTTCGTACTTGGAGGAGGAGAGCACCACCTCCTCCTTCACTGAGGCTGCGGTGGACGATGATATCCTCGGTGAACATGGGTTGCGGAATTGTTGCCGTCTAGCCCTAGCTCTCGCCTACCTCTCGAAGCTCTCTTGTTCTGCAGCGGACCGAGGTAGAAGAAGAAAGGAAGAAGAACGACACGGGGACATGGTGGATTTTCCCGGCGCACGAACGTCAACACCCACGAGCTCGTACTCGTCACCACCACACCGTTACAACAATCACCATCGCGGCTTTATACCCGGAGCCAGCGGCCGGGCACGCACCCACGCTCCTTCCCCCCTCGCGCCCGCGATCTGCCCGCCATGCTCGCACCCACGACACGCTCTCCGCGCACGGGCCACAGCATGACTCCAACAGAACGCACATGATCACCCCCCCACGCGGCTCGCCAACGGCTTGTGGTCACACTCACACACACTGCATGCACCCGCACAGACACGCCCGTGCTACACACATACGCACACTCGCGCTACTTGCCGCGGACCCGGCGCGCCCGACGCTTCCCGCTCGCGCCCATACACGAGCTGGACACACCCGACGTGCCACCTGCGGCTTATTCGACCTACATGCGGCACCATGATCTAGAGCTCCCTGCAGCGTCCAACGCTGATAACCAGCCGCTGCCGCTGGACCTGCCCCATCGTGAGGTCGAGGAGAGTAGAGGAAAGGGCCCGGGACGGTGTGCAGAGTGGAGTGGAGAGGCGGGGATGGGTAGCGAGTGGAAACTTCCATTTCTGAGAAGTACTTCTCGGAAAATAGTTAGTAAATGCATAGTATGACAGTACGTCCAACATGCTTGTGTTAAAAGCATAGTTTTAAATAGCCGGCTGTAGCCCACTATAGCCTTTTCAGTAGGGTGCCGCTAAATGGTCGTCTTCACAAATAGCTCACTATAGCAGATTTGGAGGCCCGCCATTATTTTCTATAGCCCGTTATTTAAAACATTGGTTAAAAGTGATAACAGCTCAACAGGCAAACCGGACATGGGAATATTTAAGTACACGAAAAAACTGCAATATCGATTCGTTATCTGCAGGTAACACGGAGGGAGATCTTCCAAGTTCTCAGAGAAAAGTATGGCAATGGTTTCGGAGATTTCATCCAAGAAAAGGTGTGCCCTCTGGCAGGAGACGTTATCTATGAGGATTTTGGGCTAGACGCTGCCAAGCTGAAAGAACTGTTCAAAAATATAGACATCATCGTGAATGGTGCTGCGACTACGAATTTCTATGAAAGGTTAATTACGACGAATCTGTGAAAGCATACATGTTGTTATACCAATAAAAGAAAAATTTGAGAACATGCTTTTTAGATATTTGATCAAAGCATGACGGGTTTGCAGATATGATGTAGCTTTTGACACCAACGTCTTGGGAGCGAAGCACATGTATGCATTTGCAAACAAGTGCATCAAACTAAAAATGCTGCTTCACATTTCAACTGGTGCGAAGCACATGATTCTATTGTTATGTTCCGATTTCAATTAATTACTCTGAATTAGGACAAGTGATTAACTGTCTTGAACAGCCTACGTAAGTGGTGAACAAGAGGGACTAATACTAGAGAAACCATTCATAATGGGTGAGACACTACGGGAGGGCACACATTTAGATGTCCAATCCGAGCTAAATCTGATCAAAGATACCAAGATGGAACTGAATTCGAACTGTGCTACAGAAAAGGCTGAGAGGAAAACCATGAAAGAACTTGGCCTCAAGAGGTTAGAAACCAAACATAAGTGTATTTGGTATACCTTTCTGCAACAGTAGTAACACGCCTGTTATGCTTACACATGAATCAAGAGCAAGGCATTTCGGGTGGCCAAATACCTACGTTTTCACCAAGGCGATGGGCGAGATGCTGCTGGGGCACCTACAAGGTGACCTTCCAGTTGTCATTGTCAGGCCAAGCATTATAACCAGCATCTTCAAGGAGCCATTGCCTGGATGGATAGAAGGAGTTAGGTAAATCTAACCAAAAATATTCATCTCTTTACACTTTTTCTTTAGGTTCAGGCAACACTAAGTTGCATTTCCTCTTCTTTAGGACAATCGACTCTGTAATCCTGGGTTACGCCAAGCAGGCCTTGATATTCTTTCTAGTAGACCCCGATGCCATAATGGACGTGGTGAGTTTGCATCCTCACATCCAGAACTTCAAAAGATATCGAATCTACTTACATACCCAGAAGTCACAACCATAATTTCGAGGTTGGACAGATTCCGGGGGACATGGTGGTGAACTCTATGATGGTAGCCATGGCGGCGCACACAGAGGAACAGGTGCAGACCATCTATCACTTGACGTCGTCTGTGAGCAACCCGGCGTCTTACACCACTCTCCAGGAGTCAGGCCACCGCTACTTCAAGGACAACCCGCCCCGAGGGGAGAACGGCGAGCCCATCCGGCTGAACAATATGCGCTTCTTCAGCACGGTCGCCAGGCTCCGCGCGTACATGGTCATCAAGTACAAGTTCCCTCTTGAGGTTTGCTCGACGGAGAGTCGAAATTGGAACATTAAATTCGCAGATGGCCAATAGAGTAACTTGTGTGTATGTGTGTGATGCAGACAACTGGACTCGGGCAGGTCCTCCACCTGGTGAACGTGCTGCTCTGTGGCCTTTTCTCGCGGCGCTACAATGAGCTCAACGGAAAATACAGATTGGCCATGCATCTGATTGAGCTCTATGCGCCTTACACCATATTCAAAGGACGGTAAGCATCATATTGGCCACAATGAGAGGAAATGTTTTGCCTTTCTAAACATCGTTCTCTCTGAGTTGATTTTCTCGATGCTGTGAAGCTTTGATGACATGAACCTTGAGAAGCTGAGGAAAGCGATGGAGAGTAATAGAGATGGAGGAGAATACTGCTTTGATTTGGATCTCAGGAGAATCGACTGGGACGACTATTTCTACAGGGTTCACTTTCCAGGCGTCCTCAAGTATCTGGCGTGACTTGAGTTACATTCAACCAACTAAATAAATGCTACCTTTGAACGCACTGTTGCAAAGCTCTGATGGATGTGTTTTACCTTCGCTGCTGTAGTTGTGTATGTTCCATATATCTATCTATGATGCGGCATTAATAAAGCTCTGAACGTGTAAAGGATATATCGCCTTTACCCATTCCCGCATAGCATACTCCCCGCCCGCCGTACGCCCGGCAGCCCCGTGTATCCCAAGCCCAACCCCCCGCCCACGCGCACGTACACCGCACGTCGCGCTTGTTTGTTGCGGAAAAAAGAAAACGTTGAGCGTGCCCCGCCCCTGCCTCCGCCTCACAGCCGAAACCCTAGTCAGGATCCGTCACCGCTGTGACTCCATGGCCGCCGCCCTCACGGCCCGATCTATGTCGTCGGGCCAACACAAACGCATTGTAACCCCTGGTGGAACGTAGAAGCGGTCCGACGTCGATGCTTCTCCCCTCCCACACGCCATCGATGACATGCAAGGTACCAGCACATCAACGTCGACCAAGCGGAGGACCTTGTCGACACCCAATAGGTTTTCCGTTTGCAATTTTTTTGACATTCCACTTAGTTAATCATTGAAATGAGATGAATTTTCTTTAACTCTTTCAATGAATAAGTAGATAGTAGTTTTATGCATAAATTCGGGGGCAAGTACTATCAAGCAATTGGATTTGGCGCCTGATTTATTTATGCATCACACATAGCAGTCTCATAATTAATGAACTGATTATATTTGTGGTGATGTTGTGCGGTGTTTGGATTGATGTGATACTTATTTGTTTTAGTGTGTATAGAGGGAGCAAGAAACCGATTATATTCGTATAGAGAATGAATGCTCATCACTGAATGTGAACCAACCTTCTGAGGCGAACTATATGAGCACTAGTGCAAAACCGGTCTTTAGTGCCGGTTCGTGACGGCCTTTAGTGCCGGTTCGCCAACCGGCACTAAAGAGTGGGTAGTAAAGGTCCCCCTTTAGTACCGGTTCGTCACAAACCGGCGCTAAAGTGCAAATACGTGGCACAAGCCAGGCCCATGTGCGCGTAGGTCTTTAGTACCGGTTGGTAACACCAACCGTTATTAAATGTTTGGGTGTTTTTTTTTAATTTTTGCTTTAATTTTGTGTTTTCAATTTGGCTTTATTTTCCATTTAATTCTTTTCTGTTTGCTGGTATTTCACGATACTACAAATTGTACACGTTATGCATATATATAAATAGATTTTCTCGTATGTAGAACCGCATATATACATACATACATATATACACACACACACACACACACACACACACACACACATATATATATATATATATATATATATATATATATATATATATATATACCACCCGTGGTAGTTACCCCACATGTCTCATATACTATCATGTGGTACTATATATATACTATTTTATTATTTTAAATATGTTCATATGCTATATCTAAGATATTTCAAAGCAAGTTACATGAAAAATTCCATATAAACCTATAGTTTTTGTTATATTTGTAAAATACATACATATTTGTATGCGTAAAAATGAGCATACTACATACTACCTAAAAATAAGTATATATACTGCGTAATTATTGTTATATACTACATACTACAAGTACATACTCTCGGTTCCGACAGATACTACATACAACATACAAAAGCATAAGTGGTGGTAACTACCACTGCTTTTAAGGAATATATATATATATATATATATATATATATATATATATATATATATATATATATATATATATGTGTGTGTGTGTGTGTGTGTGTGTGTGTGTGTGTGTGTGTGTGTATAATATATATCATCGAATGTCTCACAGCCAACACACCATTAACTATTCACACATACACATGTATATACATATACAATTTCTCCTACATGTTGCCTTGGTGCCTTCGGAGCATGCACGATGACAAGTGGTTCATGGGGCGGTAGCGGGTAATAGTATTCTCCTTTGGGATCTATGGCTTGGTCGAGCAAAAATCCGGCTATTTCCTCTTGAAGTGCTAGTATGCGCTCCTCGGGTAGGAGCTTATCCCGCACCTCTCTGAACTGTTAAGGAGATCAATATGCATGTGTATTAGTTGTGTTACAAGATATCGATAATGGTGTGAATAGAGTTCTGACAACGTACCCATTCCTGTCTTTGAGATCTGCTCCTTTCGGACGCCATCATGCGAATGTTCTCGCAAACGTAGAATGCACAAAGATCATTCCCCGGCGCCTGCTTCATGGCCTTTACGAGAATGGAATTGAATCAGATAATGATTAATCAAGCATGATAATTTATTAATGGTACTGAAATAAGAATAAAAGAGATGGCTAGCTAGCTAGTACTACTTAATTACTTACCTTTGGTCGATGCCAAAACAACTTTTTTGGTCATTTGCCTGGAGTCACTTTGATGAACTTTGCCCAAGCCCTGCCCGCCGGCAAAGAAAATCAATAAAGGGGTTATTAAATAGTTCATATCAAGAAATGACGAACTAATAATAGGCCGAGATATACTTAATAATGATTGAAATTACCTGTTGACTATCCCCTTCATGATTGTGTAGTCTTTATCTTTTTTAAGTAGCGAGTCGAGTACTTCGACTGTTGCTTTGTCAACTTTAATGGCTAACAAGATCCAGCGGAAAATGCATGCGCACACGTTTGCATGTCTTAATTAAGCAGGCATGTGCATAAAATTAATCAACTATATATAGTAAACCGTATACACTTAGTTATTAACATTTAGCTAGCTAGTAAGCAAAAACAGAATTTGTATTAACTCACGTGAAGTTGTAAAGAAGTAGTATATCTTCATTGGTATTGAGGCGCTTCAAGAACTCTAGCATGCTTTCCTCTACACCTGCTTTAGAAGTTGCAAGATTCCATGTGTACTCATTAATGGTATTTGGGTCAATGAACCAAATGCCATAGCGTCCAGATTTTTTCATTTCATACATCTTCATCCTGCATATAATACCACAGAAAAGAATATATAGTGAGGATAATTACATGTAATGATTGACCAAAAATTATAGAAAGAAATCACTTACAA
This sequence comes from Aegilops bicornis, assembly GCA_021605145.1. Classification (NCBI taxonomy): domain Eukaryota; kingdom Viridiplantae; phylum Streptophyta; class Magnoliopsida; order Poales; family Poaceae; genus Aegilops; species Aegilops bicornis. Next base: position 2,588,906 of record JAHIAL010000030.1, read on the forward strand.
ACAATAGCAACTGACGAGAGATTTGTCGAGTGCGTCTTGATTGTATAACTGATATAGTTCTGAATACTCAACGCACGGAGCTTTCTCATGGTAGTAATGCTCCTTCTTGACATTCACCATGAGGGACTCTCGATTGGAAATCTTGGTAATGTTCATGTACCATTGATGCAATTCATACATTCTTGTTGGGAGGTTCTTGACCTTGTTTGGGTGGACCAAAGGTTTTCCCCGGGCATATTTCCATTTTATTTCCTCCTCTCTAAGCGGAGACATGGGCTCAATTTCGAGGAGTTGTCCAACAGAGAATTTGAGCATTTCAGCCTGCATTATATGCTCCTCCGTTATTACCACATCGCCTAGCTTGGGAACTTTAACGGTTTGCCCACAATAATACTGGGCGCGCGGCCTCCTCTCATGTGTTGTTCTTGGCACAACAAGCGGGGAGATCGATTGCGCCGCCTGTTCTCCCAGCTGGGGAACGGTTTTCCCGCATTTTTTGCCCGCTGCTTGTTGGCTCGAGCTCCGGCTCGCTTCCTTCTTTAGCCGTTCTCGATGTAGTTTCCTGATTTGGGCTCATAGTCCGAGTCAACAGGCTTGGGAGCTGGTTCTCTAGCCATTTTAATGATGTGGTCAATTACTTTCCCAGGCACTTTCTCCTTTGGCGCCGATGCCGGTTTCGGTCCAAAATGGGCGTCCACTTGGGCCTGCACTATGGCTGCGTTTTGCTCCTTAGTCATGTCGTAAGGCCTCTGAGGAAGAGGAGCGAGGCTTGGACCATATTTACATCGCTTGTCTCCGCCTGTACTTCCTGAACTACCTCGACTCGTACCGCTACGCACCATAGCTGCGGCATGTCTCTTCTGCGATTGCTGAGACGGCGGAGACGGCTGACGTGGCTGAGTTGGACCAGGAGAAGTGGCCTGACAATGTGCCGGACTTGAAGCAGGAGGTGTGGCCTGACACGGTGCCGGACTTGAAATCGGAGAAGTGGCATGACGTTGTGCCGGACTTGAAACCGGAGGAGTCAGCTCCGCAGCGTTCGGGGACTTGGAGGAGGTGGCGGACTTCGAGGAGGAGTCGGCTCACGCGTTCGTGGACTTGGAGGCGGGAGTCTGCTGCTGACTCGGTGGCGGAGTCGGCAGACGATGCGGTGTCGGTGGACTTCGAAAGATGATGCAATCCTTTCTCCATAGGATGATACGATGTATGGCCTCTCCCAGTGTGCGCTCGTATTCACCTCCAGGAAAGTCAAGCTGTAGCCCCGAATATGGGTCCATCACTTCATCAACCATGACACGAGCATAGCCCTCTTGAATCGGGATGCAATGGAAGGTTGCTTCGGGGGTAACTGGAAAAGCAACGCCGTCCGCCACCTTCATGGATATGTTCTTCATTTTGGAGTGTAGCTCACAGTTAGTGTTCTCTATGATGTCATCCACAGGGTATATATCCAGCAGTGTGTCGCCCGGGGCAGAACCAACGCTGCTTCTCGGCATGGATGGGACGGTGCTATCCAATGCTGGACGATCATCCGCTTCTTTGCTGCCGCTCTTTGAGAGACCCCCTTTCCTGGCTAAGTGAGTCGATCTGCTGCTGGAATTTGAGTGCCAGGTCCGCGTGCCTTGCTTCTAGGCCGTGAAGGTGTTCTGCGTCCTGCTTCCTCTGCTCCTCCTCCAGCTTTCTTTTCTTCTCCTCCTCCAGGGCCGTCTCCAGGAATTCGGGGCCCGGGTGCGAAATGCAAAAAGGGGCCCAAAATCTAAAGAAGACCATGTAACTAAAACCTAATGTAGGTAAGCATACTCTCTTCGGTCTTTCTTGAATTCTTATATCTTCAAAAGTTATTATCTTCCAAGACATCATTTTCCACTGTTATTGTCATCAAAACATTGGGTCTTTCTTGAAGTGAAATATGCTAGTATGGCTAGCTAGCACATGGGTATGAAGATTTTGTTGGAGATATGCCCTAGAGGCAATCATGTATGATGATATTTCCTACGTGTTTATGAATAAAGATAGTCCTTGGACATTATCAATGATGTGTATCAGCAAGTACGTGACTTGTTTGTGGGACTATGCATTGTATGATGACTGTCCTAAAGGTCCCTAGTCGAAAGGGCTGTGTGGCGCCAAGCCGACTAGACTAACATATGACACGGTCGATGGCTTGGTCTCACTAGCCATGGAGTATTGGATGCTAACCGGATAATATGGACTTGGAAAGGTCTGGTCGGATTCGACATAGTCGGATCCGAGTCGAGATAAGGTCCGAGTCGGACAGACCCAACTATGAGACACAGTGATATGTCATCTGTGAGTCTCTAGTACAACATACGTTCTATGTCCTAAGACCTGAGCTGACGCATGTACACGAGATGGTGATAGACTTGCTTTGGGCCGACCAAACGCTACTCCGTGACTGGGTAGTTACAAAGGTAAGTTTCGGGTTTGTCCAATCCCATGTTGCGAGACATGGTCGTGCAAGATGGGATTTGCCCTCCGATCGGGAGAGATATACTCTGGGCCCCTCGTGTGATCGACCCAGGAAAGCATGGCCATGCGACAAGGATTATGAGATAATCCGGATTGTGGTCGGTATCCTTTGGAACGAGAAAGAGGTCGGGCTAGCACAAGGATGATGACAGTCTCGCCTTGAGCCCGACAACATATATCGTCTTGACAAAGGAACAGAAGTGTGACACGTTGTGCCAGGTTCGACTAACCAGCTTCATAGTCAGCTTGGTGGTCTGCACGCCTTGCTAGAGGCCGCTACCAACCGTACAGGCCGGAGGTGATACGAAATGTGACCAAGCCGACTTGAACCTAAAGGGGTCGGCGGCAAGGGAAGGAACCTACGAGGTCAGTTCGTAGGCCACTGGTCGGATGTGATCCGAACTGGACTAGGAACGTGACCGAGTAGACTTTGGGCTTTAGGGTCCGTGCAAGGCCCAAGTGTTGAGCCCGCGGCGGACGCCTATATAAAGTGGAGGTGCGGCACACTCATTAGATCGATCGCTTCGGCGCTGCGACTATGGTTTGCATGTGTTGCGAATAGCCACCTCCACTCGCCGCCCGGTGTGTGATCGGACCCAGCAGTCCGCCGCCGCAGCGTTCCTCCCGCGCAGCGGATACCGTTAGAAGCGGTGCACTTGCGCCGCTCAGCCCGAACTCGTCGTGGGATCGGACGACCGGCCGCTCGAGGGAGATCGAGCGAGGAGAGCGATCCACGCAGACGCTGCCCCAACTCTTCTTCCGCTGCACGGCACTGGGCGTCTAGTGGTAACGAACTGTGATCCATCTCCCGTAGCATGTTCCTGGATGTTCTGCGCGTAGGAATTTTTAATTTGCAGTCGACGCACCCTACCGTAGAACCCAACAGATTTAGTACTGCTGGAATATGGTGTACTAGAATTAGAAACTGGATTACAAGCCGCGTATCACATTCTAATCCTATTAATTGGGTTAGAACCACGTACAAGCTTAAATGAGGAGTAATACTATACTAGTAGGGATTGAGTTTGATTTGGCATGAAAATACCAAAAGAATCAGAGAGGAAGATTGTATAAACATATAACCTAATGTAGTGTTCATCGCCCATCAATTTTGATTAAAAGTTTATGACTTACTGCTTACATGAGATATATTTGAGGATGACTCGACAAGGTGTTGCCAGATGCACGGTGGATCGCGATCGATCTCGTCGCCGAAGGAGTCGGCGGCGGCCAGATGCACGGTGGATCGCGATCGATCTCGTCGCCGAAGGAGTCAAGGCGGCGCCTCGCTATTCTCGCTCACCAAATCGTAACGACACGCAAATCGTAGCGAGGAGTGCGGCGTTGTTTCCTTTATCTGATTTCTACAAGGCCTTTCTACAAACAGGCCCAAACGGAGTGGGGCATCGGATTGGACTAACATGGGTTCTGCTGCCTTCTTTGTTGTAACGACCGGTCACAGTTTTTTCTCCGGATCGTGAACCAGGCAGCCGCAATGCAGCCGGCTGACGACGAACCGGGACGATTTTACCGATTTTCTCTTCATTCGGGGCCCTTCGATTTTGGGGGCCGTGTGCGATCACACTGCTCGCACACCCTTGTCAACGGGCCTGTCCTCCTCCATCTTCCTTCTTGCACGGGTCTTGTAGTCCTTGTTTCATTCTGAAAAGCCCTCATACCAGGGAATAACGCCCTTGCCTCGTGTTCTTCCGGGGTGTTCAGGATTTCTAGCAATGGCGTAAGCTCGTCGTTTTCTCTGTTGGGCATGAACACCCCCTTTCGAGCTTCTTCTATTGCGTCAATTATTTTTTGTTCGGCTCCTTTTATACTTGCCTTCCGCGAAATGTCGCCTGTCTTCGGGTCCAATGCACCCCCATGCGCATAGAACCAAGTTCTGCACACAGGGGCCAGTTCTAGTAACGGTGTGACCCTGGATCCTCCATCTCTTGCTCAGACTTATCCCACTTAGGCAATCCCACAGCGTAGCCACCTGGACCCTGCCTATGGAACTGCGTCTTTTTGCGGCATTTGCCTTGTTTTCATCGACCGTTCCTTAGCTAATTCTGAATCCTTGAAGGTCACGAAATCGTCCCAGTGCTCTCTTTGCTTCTCCAGTGTTCCCGTGAATTCTGGAGTCTTCCTTTCATTAGCGAGGTAGTTGGCCCATACAGTTTTCTTGTGGGTGTTGAATGCAATTGCCATCTTCTTAAGAGCAACGCCCTTCACTTTGTCCACATCTGCTTTAGTAAAATGATATGACCGGCTAAGGGTGTGCTATACAGTTTTCTTGCTGCCCCTTCGAACCCCGCCCGCTAACCGGCTAGCGGGACCGCCGTGTGCGTAGCGCCGTGTATTTCGTACCCGACACACAAACCGGTAGAATGCGATTCTATGCATAACTTTGTTTTGCAGGTTTGATGTGAATAGTATGGCTCATGTGTATGTGATGCATGTGTGTAATTTATAAGTGGCCGGCGTGTCATGTTTGTCAGACGGCAGGAGCCAAAGTGCTGTCATTATAATGTATAACGACCTGCGTGTCGACTTGTGACTCTATGTAAATTCATTACTAGTTGTAGTAGTTGGATAATAGAGATCAGGTTGGTGGCTTGGCGTCTCGGCATGACAAACAAGATGGAGTTAAGTAGATGGTCATCGAGTCGGAGCCGACCTAGAACAACGTCCATGAAGGAGCCATACTATTTCACAATATGCGTTATATTTGTGATTGTTATGCTTCTTTGTTTCTATGCATGTTAAAATGATAGAATGATCCCTCATGAATATCAAGCAATTGCCATCCCGATGTTGCACCTTCGCACGTCAAAGTACGATCTAGTAGTGGGCTCATAAAATTGGGGTGCTGCTTTGGGTGTCCTTGAACTGAAGGGTTCGTGTCGGACACGGACATACCTTTGCATCGAGTTAACTTGACAAGGCTATCAAAAGCGGTTTTGGGCCTTGTGGCAAAGAAGGTTGGGAGCAGGTATGAGATACCTTCCCGACCGATAGGAGTCGTATAGAGATACGATTAGCAAGGAGTTGCTTACCGTATAGGTATGTTGGCTAGCAGTGATGCTAAAGCTCACTAGTCGCATGCGCTAGTCGGATCCTGAATCACTGAGAGTTTGCGGAGGGATGCCAACCGGTGAGAGTATTTCTATTTAGGCTAGAATTACTCTACATGAACACATTGCTTAGTGATTGCATATTTTCTGTTGTAGATCAATGGCACCACCTGCTCAACCCAACTTTGCATTGAAATCAATTACGGAAAGGATAAACTGAATGGAACAAACTTTACCACCTGGTATAGAAATTTGAGAATTGTTCTCAAGCACGATAAAAGGAACATGTTCTAGAGGATCCACTTCGAGAGGAACCTGCCGATAATGCTAGTGCCACAGCTAAGAATGCCTACGTAAACTCGTTGATGAATCAACAGAGATCAGCTGTCTGATGCTTTGGCTTGTATGGAGCCCGATTTGCAACAGCATTTCGAAAATGTTGAGGCTTACGATATGATCGAGAGTCTCAAGAGCATGTTTCGTATACCGAGCTAGGACCGAAAGGTTCAACGTCTGGCGATCCTTGATGGATTGCAAGCTGAAGGAAGGTGATCCATCGAGCCCACATGTGATCAAGATGATCGGATATGTGCAAGCTTTGGATCGTTTGGGCTTCCCGCTCTTGGATGAGCTGACTCTTGATGCTGTTACGGGTTCTCTTCCGCCCAGCTATGGGACGTTCATCTCGAACTACCATATGCATGGCATGGATAAGAAGCTCACTGAATTGCATGGGATGCTCAAAGTGGCGAGCAGGATATTAAGAAAAGGCACGCATCAAGTGTTGATGGTGCAGAAATCGCTAAGTTCAAGAAGAGTTGGTCCAAGAAAAGGCTAAGGCAAAGGCACGGAGACGGTAACCTCTGCCGCCATGCCGATGTTCCGGACTGACTCAAGACCGTTTGCTTTCACCGGCAAGGAGACCGGTCACCTGGAAGAGAACTGTAGCAAGTGGCTTGCAGAGCATGGCAAGAAGGTCGGAAATGCTTCTTCAGTCAAAGGTACACTTGTTGCATATGTTATAGACATTTACCTTGCTGACATACCTAGTAGCTCTTGGGTATTTGATACCGGATCGGTTGTTCATATTTGCAACTCGATGCAGGGCTGGTAAGAACTAGGCGTGTGGCACAAGGGAGATTGACATCGTGGTCGGCAACAAAGCAAGAGTTGCTGCGTTGGAGGTCGACGCGATGCAGCTCGACTTCCTTCCGGATTCATAATGGAATTGAATAATTGTTATTACATTCCTGCACTTAGTCGGAACATTATTTCTGCCTCATGTTTGATGAGTCAAGGTTATGAATTCAATTTAAAGGACAATGGTTGTTCGATATTTTTGAATGGTATGTTCCACGGCTATGCACCCATTGTTGATGGGCTATTTATATTGAATCTAGAACAGGAACCTGTCTATAACGTGAATGTCAAGAGGCATAAGCCAAATGAGATAAATCCGACATACTTGGCATTGCCGGCTTGGACACGATTAGTCTGAAACGCATGAAGAAGCTCCATGATGATGGGCTCCTAACTTCCGTCCGACTTCGGTCGTTCGAGACATGTGAATCATGCTTGCTCGGCAAGATGACTAAGTCTCCTTTCGCAAAGAGTTGCGAGAGGGCGTCCGAGCTGTTGGAGCTTATACACGCGATGATGTGTGTGGTCCAATGAGCACAACTGCCAGAGGTGGCTATCGATGCCGTGACTTTTACTGACGACTTGAGTAGATATGGATATATCTATTTGATGAGGCACAAGTCGGAGACTTTTGAAAAGTTCAAAGAGTTTCAGAACGAGGTTGAGAATCAGCTCGGTAAGACTATAAAGCTTCTGCGATCTGATCGTGGAGGTGAGTACATGAGCCAGGAGTTCGATGATCATCCGAAAGGTCGAGGTATAGTACCTCAGCTCACACCTCCAGTGCATACGAGAAAGCGGCGTGTCGAGCGGAGGAATAGGACCTTGTTGGACATGGTCCGGTCTATGATGAGCAAATCGGATTTACCCTTGTCATTTTGGGGATACGCTCTAGAAACTGCAGCTTTCACACTTAATAGGGTACCATCAAAATCCGTAGACAAGACACCGCATAAGATGTGGACTGGGAAGAGTCCCATTTTGTCTTTTCTAAAGATTTGGGGTTGTGAAGGATTTGTCAAGCGACTTATGTCAGACAAGCTTACACCCAAGTCGGATAAATGCATATTCGTGGGATACCCGAGGGAAACCTTGGGATATAGCTTCTACAACCGGAAGAGAACAAAGTGTTTGTTGCTCGGAACGGGTTTTCCTTGAGAAAGAGTTTCTCGATCGGGAGGCCAGCGGAAGGGACGGTTCGACTCGAAGAAATTCGAGGACCACTCGGGACGGCTCGGCTGGTGATGAAATCATACCGAGTCGGTCGGGGAACCCGTAGTGGAAGCGGCACCGGAACCACGGAGGTCGGAAAGATTGCAGCAGTGCGCGGACGTATTGTTGCTAGAAAGCGGCAGGCCGCCACGTATCACGGAAGCGATGGTGAGCCCAGATTCGAGGCATGGCTAGAGGCCATGAAATCCGAGTTAAAGTCCATGGATGAGAATCAAGTGCAGGACTTGGTTGATCCGCCACCGGGCGTAATCGCCATTGGTTGCAAATGGGTCTTTAAGAAGAAAACCGATGTGGATGATAATGTTCAGATCTACAAAGCTCGGCTTGTCGCTAAAGGTTATGGACAAGTTCAAGGAATTGACTACGACGAGACTTACTGCGCGGTAGCGATGCTGAAGTCGGTGAGGATCATACTAGCTATAGCTGCATATTTCGATTACGAGATATGGCAGATGGATGTCAAAAGCGGCTTTCCTTCACGGAAATTTAACCGAGGCCGTGTATATGATACAGCCCGAGGGTTTTGTCGATCCGACTAGCACTAGTAAGGTATGCAAGCTCAAGAGATCCATTTATGGGTTGAAGCAAGCATCTCGGAGTTGGAACATTCGTTTTGATGAGGTCGTCACTGGTCTCTGTTTCATCAAAAGCGAAGAGGACTCTTGTTTATACAAGAAGTGAAGTGGGAGCTTCGATAGTGTTTTTGATCTTGTATGTGGACGACATACTACTGATCGGGAACGATGTTTCGATGTTAAACTTCGGTCAAGGGATCATTGAATGGCAAGTTTTCGATGAAGGACCTTGGTGAGGCAGTCTATATTTTAGGCATTAAGATCTATAGAGATAGATCGAGGAGGCTGCTCGGCTTAAGCGAGCACGTACATAGATAAAGTGTTGAAGCGGTTCAACATGAGTGAAGGCGAAGAAAGGGTTCTTGCCGCTCTCACATGGTATAAGGCTAAGCGAGACTCGAGTCCTTCGATATCCGATGAGCGAAGCAGGATGAGTAGGATTCCGTATGCCTCGACAATCGGATCCATCATGTATGCCATGATATGTACAAGGCCTGATGTTGCTTTTACAATAAGCCTAACAAGTAGATACCAGGCCAACCCAGGTGAGAGTCACTTGGAAGCGGTAAAGACTATTTTGAAGTACCTAAAAAGGACTAAAGAGATGTTCCTAGTTTATGGAGGTGAGGAAGAGCTCGTCGTAAGGGGTTACGTCGATGCTAGTTTCCAAACCGACAGAGATGATTGTCGATCACAGTCTGGATTCGTGTATGCGTCACGAGCGGAGGAGCGATTACCTTTGGATGAGTTCCAAGCAGGATACGGTGGCCGATTCTACCACGAAGCCGAATACATTGCGGCTTGTGAACTTGCAAAGGAAGGTGTTTGGATCCGCATTTTACGGATGATCTTGGTATTTTCCCAGCCTCGGTGAAACCGTTGGACCTTTATTGTGATAATTCTGGTGCCATCACACAAGCCAAGGAGCCGAGGAATCACCACAAGGTCGGACACATAGACCGGAAATATCACCTAATCTGAAAGATCGTAAGAATGGTGATGTAGAGTTATGCAAGATTCACCACGGATGCAAATGTTGCAGATCCGTTGACTAAGCCTCTTCCACAACCCAAGCATGAGGGGCACGTTAGAGCCATGGGCATTCGATGTCTATTTGATTGACTCTAGTGCAAGTGGGCGACTGTTGGAGATATGCCCTAGAGGCAATCATGTATGATGATATTTCCTATGTGTTTATGAATAAAGATAGTCCTTGGACATTATCAATGATGTGTATCAGCAAGTACGTGACTTGTTTGTGGGACTATGCATTGTATGATGACTGTCCTAAAAGGTCCGTAGTCGAAAGGGCTGTGTGGACGCGCAGCCGACTAGACTAGCATATGACACGGTCGATGGCTTGGTCTCACTAGCCATGGAGCATTGGATGCTAACCGGATAATATGGACTTGGAAAGGTCTGGTCGGATTCGACATAGTCGGATCCGAGTCGAGATAAGGTCCGAGTCGGACAGACCCGACTATGAGACACAGCGATATGTCATCTGTGAGTCTCTAGTACAACATCGTTCTATGTCCTAAGACCTGAGCTGGCGCATGTACTCGAGATGGTGATAGACTTGCTTTGGGCCGACCAAACGCTACTCCGTGACTGGGTAGTTACAAAGGTAGGTTTCGGGTTTGTCCAATCCCATGCTGCGAGACATGGTCGTGCAAGATGGGATTTGCCCTCCGATCGGGAGAGATATACTCTGGGCCCTCGTGTGATCTCGACCGGGAAAGCATGGCCATGCGACAAGGATTATGAGATAATCCGGATTGTGGTCGGTATCCTTTGGAGCGAGAAAGAGGTCGGGCTAGCACAAGGATGACAGTCTCGCCTTGAGCCCGACAACATATATCGTCTTGACAAAGGGAACAGAAGTGTGACACGTTATGCGAGGTTCGCCTAACCAGCTTCATAATCAGCTTGGTGGTCGTACGCCTTGCTAGAGGCCGCTACCAACCGTACAGGTCGGAGGTGATCCGAACTATGACCAAACCGACTTGAACCTAAGAAATTGGCAGCTTAAGGGAAGGAACCTACGAGGTCAGTTCAGGACACTAGTCGGATGTGATCCGAACTGGACTAGGAGCGTGACCGAGTAGACTTTGGGCTTTAGGGTCCGTCACGAGGCCCAAGTGTTGAGCCAGCGGCGGACGCCTATATAAAGTGGAGGTGCGGCACACTCATTAGATCGATCGCTTGGCGCTGCGACTAGGGTTTGCATGTGTTGCGAATAGCCACCTCCACTCGCCGCCCATTGTGTGATCGGACCTAGTAGTCCGCCGCCTGACGACGTTCCTCCCCGCGCAGCGGATACCGTTAGAGGCGGTGCACTTGCGCCGCTCCGGCGAACTCGTACGTGGGATCGGACGACCGGCCGCTCGAGGGAGATCGAACGAGGAGGAGGCGATCCACGCAGACGCGCTGCCCCAACTCTTCTTCCGCTGCACGGCACTGCGCGTCTAGTGGTAACGAACTGTGATCCATCTCCCGTAGCATTGTTCCTGGATGTTCTGCGCGTAGGAATTGGATTACAAGCCGCGTATCACATTCTAATCCTATTAATTGGATTAGAACCACGTACAAGCTTAAATGAGGAGTAATACTATACTAGTAGGGATTGAGTTTGATTTGGCATGAAAATACCAAAGAATCGAGAGGAAGATTGTATAAACATATAACCTAATGTAGTGTTCATCGCCCATCAATTTTGATTAAAAGTTTATGACTTACTGCTTACATGAGATATATTTGAGGATGACTCGACAAGGTGTTGCCGGATGCACGGTGGATCGCGATCGATCTAAATCGCCCGAAGGAGTCGGCGTGACCCGGATCTACGGTGGATCGCGATCGATCTCGTCGCCGAAGGAGTCAAGGCGGCGCCTCGCTATTCTCGCTCACCAAATCGTAACGACACGCAAATCGTAGCGAGGAGTGCGGCGTTGTTTCCTTTATCTGATTTCTACAAGGCCTTTCTACAAACAGGCCCAAACGGAGTGGGGCATCGGATTGGACTAACATGGGTTCTGCTGCCTTCTTTGTTGGAACGACCGGTCACAGTTTTTTCTCCGGATCGTGAACCAGGCAGCCGCAATGCAGCCGGCTGACGACGAACCGGGACGATTTTACCGATTTTCTCTTCGTTCGGGGCCCTTCAATTTTGGGGGCCGTGTGCGATCGCACTGCTCGCACACCCTTGTCAACGGGCCTGTCCTCCTCCATCTTCCTTCTTGCACGGGTCTTGTAGTCCTTGTTTCATTACGAAAAGCCCTCATACCAGGGAATAACGCCCTTGCCTCGTGTTCTTCCGGGTGTTCAGGATTTCGAGAACGCAGTAAGCTCGTCGTTTTCTCTGTTGGGCGTGAACACCCCCTTTCGAGCTTCTTCTATTGCATCAATTATTTTTTGTTCGGCTCCTTTTAAACTTGCCTTGCGCGAAATGTCGCCTGTCTTCGGGTCCAACGCACCCCCATGCGCATAGAACCAAGTTCTGCACCTGGGGGGCCAGTTCCTAGTAACCGGTGTGACCCCTGCATCCTCCATCTCTTGCTCAGACTTATCCCACTTAGGCAATCCCACCGCGTAGCCACCTGGACCCAGCCTATGGAACTGCGTCTTTTTTGCGGCATTTGCCTTGTTTTTCATCGACCGTTCCTTAGCTAATTCTGAATCCTTGAAGGTCACGAAATCGTCCCAGTGCTCTCTTTGCTTCTCCGGTGTTCCGTGAATTCTGGAGTCTTCCTTTCATTAAGCGAGGTAGTTGGCCCATACAGTTTTCTTGTGGGTGTTGAATGCAATTGCCATCTTCTTAACAGCAACGCCCTTCACTTTGTCCACATCTGCTTTAGTAAAATGATCTGATAGGGTGAAATGTTCCATCAGAGATTTCCAAAGGACTTCTTTGGCTCTTCCGTCGACCCAAGTAACACCTGGACGTTTAGTCTTTGGCTCTTTCCATTCTTGAATGGAGATTGGGAGTTTGTCCTTCGCAAGAACTCCGCACTGACGAGTCCACTTGTTCGCAATGTTCTTAGGTGTGAGGGGTTCACCACTAGGTTTGATGGATTCTATGTTGTAATTTACACCATCCTTCAACAATCTGCATGGGCCTCGCTTTGTCCTGCTGTTTGTAGAAGCAGATTTGCTCGATCCAGAGGGCTGAAAGAAGAATGATCGATTCGTTAATATATCTTCAATAAAAAACATGTGATGATCACCATGATGCCTGCTTATATAAATATACCTCGCCAAGTAGTCTTTGTTATTTGAAGATCAGCATTATGCGTGTCATCACAAACATTATGCGTGTCATCATAATCATAATCATAATTCATGACTTCGTCAGCTCGGTCGTCAAGATCGAATATCTTTCCATCACCCTCGCCGGTATTGTTCAGATATTGGGAGCCGTCATCTGCTTCATTCAGATCATCTAGCCTGTGAGGGCTGCGTATGATGTCGAACAATTACTCTTCTCTCCCTCTGCCGGTATTGTCCGCCATAGCTTTTACTTAACTAATACAGAAGAAATATAAAACAATTTAATTAGTAATCAAATTACAATGCATGGATGCAATCAATAAGGAAAAACTGAATCTCGAATACATCGTCTTAATATATATAATCTCGAATACATCATCTTCTTAATATATATAATCTCGAATACATCGTCTCGAATATTATATATCGAATACATCACTGGCTAGGTACCTAATAAAGATCTAGTACTACAGAAGAATCTAGGGCGCCATTCGCGGTTCCTGGGGCGCGGGCGGTGCACACCCAAAGAGAAGGAACCATCACAGGATCATATCTCCGGTCATCTGCCAAAAGAACCCGCCAAGTAGTGGAGAACCCGACGTCGTCCATAGCAGCCATGTAGCGATGGGCGTGCTCATCTTCCTCCACGACACGGCGACGCACCACCTCCGGGCGGGGCAGCTGCCTCTGCACGAATGTGGCCCACGCGAACGCCGCCAAAGAAGATCGAGGTCGACGACGGGACCGAGGTCGGGTTCATCACCAATGGCGCCCCTCGAGTAGCACCTCCCGGTGCCCGGGCGGAGCCCAGTCCGGACATGGGTCCTCTGAAGCGAGACGTCGTCATGAGCGGGTCGACAGCGAGGATGCGGCCCAGGCATATCGTCGAGAACAAATACTATATGCCCGCAAAAGTAACATTTTTAAATGATTTGATCGTGATAACTAAAATTCTATATATATATGCAAATTCTAAGAATTGGACATTAATCTAATTCATCTAACTAAAACTAATTATAAAATTTAACAAATACTATAGGCCCATAAAACTATTTATATAACTAAAAAACAAAAATTGCTAACATTTCTATAAATATTTCTATAACTAAAAACAGAAAACATTTATAACATTTCTATATAACTAACAATTCTAATATTTATATAACTAAAAACAGAAAAATTGCTAATATTTCTATAACTAAAAAATAGAAAACATTTATAACATTTCTATATAACTAACAATTCTAATATTTATATTACTAAAAAACAGAAAAATTGCTAACATTTCTATAAATATTTCTATAACTAAAAAACAGAAAACATTTATAACATTTCTATATAACTAACAATTCTAATATTTATATTACAAAAAAACAGAGAAATTGCTAACATTTCTATACAAAATGGCGCGCGCGCGTGTGTGTAGTGTGTGTGTGTGTGTGTGTGTGTAGTGTGTGTGTGTGTGTGTGTGTGTGTAGTGTGTGTGTGTGTGTGTGTAGTGTGTGTGTGTGGACAACTAGACATGGAGGCCGGGGCGAGCTCACCGGCGAGGCGACGACGGGGGCGGGGCGGCGACGATGGGGCGACGGGACGGGGCGGCGACGACGGGCGGCAGGCGTGGACGGGACGGGACGGGGCGGCGACGGCGACGGCGGCGGCGACGAGGCGGCACGGCCGGGTCGGCGACACGACGGGACGGCGTTGATCGGGCAGGTCATCGCGACGGAGGGAGGAAAGCGTGGGGAAACTAAATTTTTTCAAGTGTTCTATATATAGGATGGACCTTTAGTACCGGTTGGAGCCACCAACCGGTACTAAAGGTCTGTTTAACTTGACCAAGCGGCGGAAACACCCACCCTTTAGTAATCTTGGGTGGTGGCACCAACCGGTACTAAAGACCCACCCTTTAGCACCGGTTGGTGCCACGACCCGGTACTAAAGGGGATGCTCTGGCGCAGTGCGGTGTGGCAAGTTTAGTCCCACCTCGCTAGCTGAGGGGCCACCTAAGCAGGCCTACTGGGCCTACCTGTTCTCTTCAGCCTAGTGGGCCTACTGGGCCTTTGCGGGCCTGCATCCTGGCCCAACAAAAGGTTGGGTTCCTAGTCGTATGCAGGCCGCTTTGGCCCAGTAGGCGGGCTTTTTTATTTTCTTAATTTTTTCGCTTTATTTATTTTTGTTTTATTTATTTTTGAGCTATTTTTTTGCTGTATTTAGAGTTTATTTGTGAATATTTTTGCTTTAGGTACAAAAAATTACAAACTTTCTGTTAGTGCCGGTAGTTTTCAAATTTGAATAGTTTAAATTTTGAATTATTTGAATTTTGTGTGAATCACTAGTTTGTGAATAACTTAACTTTGAAAAAAGATTTTTCAGTGATTCTTTTATCTTATATTTAATATTAGTGTGTTTTATCATTATGTTCAATTTGATAATGCTTAGGTTATTTAAAAAATGAAATGCCTTTGTAACAGTTGAGTTTTCGTCGGAAACCCTGATACTTCGAAAGAGATTGTCCATTTTGTACGAAGTGCATCCAGTTTTGCCGTAACCCTCTCTACTTTTGTTTGCACATAAAATTTCTTCCCGTTTCAAATGCCAAAACACATAACTACCCTAACTATTACAGAGATTCCCTCCTGGGTGTGAAACACCGAAGAAAGTGTTGATAGTGAAGCCGAGCACATCCCAGATCTTTGGGTGTGAAACTTTTTCTTCGTGTGTGTCCCTTTGTGCCGTAGCCATGGAAAATCTTCATCATTTAACTGGATGCTCGGGTCAATATTCACTGGAATGGAGGAATTTCATAGAACTTTTCATAATCTTCTGACATGTCTGTCTTGTCATCCACTCCCACGATGTTTCTTTTTCCCGAAAGAACTATGTGGCGCTTTGGCTCTTCATATGATCCATTCGCTTCCTTATCTTTTCTTTTGCTCGGCCTGGTAGACATGTCTTTCACATAAAAAACCTGCGCCACATCATTGGCTAGGATGAATGGTTCGTCTGCATACGCAAGATTGTTGAGATCCACTATTGTCATTCCGTACTGCGGGTCTTCCATTACCCCGCCTCATGTCATATTGACCCATTTGCACCGAAACAAAGGGACCTTCAAATTACCTCCATAGTTAAGTTCCCATATGTCCACTATGTAACCATAATATGTTTCCTTTCCCGTGTTGGTTGTTGCATCAAAGCGGACACCACTGTTTTGGTTGGTGCTCTTCTTATCTTGGGCGATCGTGTAAAATGTATTCCCATTTATCTGGTACCCTTTGAAAGTCATTATATTCGAAGATGGTAACTAGGACAGCGAGTACATGTCATTTTGAATATCGCCATCATTCAGGGCACGTTTCTGCAACCAACTGGCGAAAGACCTCGTTTGTTCGCGTGTAATCCAGTCGCCAGACTTCTCCGGGTGTTTGGAGTGGAGAAAATTCTTGTGTTCCTCCATATACGGAGCCACCAAGGTGGAATTCTGTAGAACTGTGTAGTGTGCTTCAATGAGAGAATGCCCGTCAATACATATTATTTGATGCCCTCCTAGCGTGCCTTTTCCTTCCAGTCTGCCCTTATGTCGCGATTCAGGAACACCAATCGGCCTAAGGTCAGGAATAAAGTCAATACAAAACTCAATGGCCTCCTCATTTTCATGGCCCTTCGAGATGCTTCCTTCTGGCCTAACACGGTTATGACCATATTTCTTCAAGACTCCCATGAACCTCTCAAAGGGTAACATATTGTGTAGAAATACAGGACCCAAAACGTTAATCTCTTCAAGAAGGTGAACTAGGGCGTGCGTCATGATGTTGAAAAAGGATGGTGGGAACACCAACTCAAAACTGACAAGACATTGCACCAAATCATTCTCGTAACCTTGGTATGATTTCTGGATCGATTACCTTACGAGAGATTTCATTGAGGAATGCACATAGCTTCAAAATGGCTAATCGAACGTTTTCCGGTAGAAGCCCCCTCAATGCAACCGGAAGCAGTTGCGTCATAATCACGTGGCAGTCATGAGACTTTAGGTTCTCGAACTTTTTCTCTGCCATATTTATTATTCCCTTTATATTCGACGAGAAGCCAGACGGTACCTTCATGCTGAGCAGGCATTCAAAGAAGATTTCCTTCTCTTCTTTGGTAAGAGCGTAGCTGGCCTGACCCCGATGTATGCCGTCTTTTCCGTGCATACGTTGCTGGTCCTCCCGTGCCTCTGGTGTATCTTTTGTCTTCCCATACACGCCCAAAAAGCCAAGCAGAGTCACGCAAAGATTCTTCGTCACGTGCATCACGTCGATTGCGGAGCGGACCTCTAGGTCTTTCCAGTATGGTAGGTCCCAAATATAGATTTCTTCTTCCACATGGGTGCGCGTCCGTCGTTCTGAACAGGTTGTCCGCGGGATCTTTCGAAGATTACCTTCAAATCCTTGACCATATCATGTACATCATCACCCGATGCGGTGGCGAGGCTTCGTCCGGTGATCTGCCTCACCTTCAAATGCTTGCCTTTCTTTCTTCACGGATGCCTTGTCGGAAGAAATCGGCGATGTCCCAGTACACATTCTTCTTACAACTATCCAAATATATCTGTCGGTATCATCCAAATAGTGCGTGCATCCGCGGTATCCCTTGTTTGTCTGTCACGAAAGGTTCTTGAGCAGGCCAATCATTGATGGTCACGAACAGCAACGCCTTTAGGTCAAATTCTTCCTGTCTATGCTCATCCCACGCACGTACACCTGTTCCATTCCACAGCTGTAATAGTTCTTCAACTAATGGCCTTAGGTACACATCAATGTCGTTGCCGGGTTGCTTAGGGCCTTGGATGAGCACTGGCATCATAATGAACTTCCGCTTCATGCACAACCAAGGAGAAAGGTTATACAAACATAGAGTCACAGGCCACGTGCTATGGTTGCTGTTCTGCTCCCCAAAAGGATTAATGCCATCTGCGCTTAGACCAAACCATACGTTCCTTGGGTCACCTGCAAACTCCTCCCAGTACTTTCTCTCGATTTTTCTCCACTGCGAACTGTCAGCGGGTACTCTCAACTTTCCGTCTTTCTTACGGTCTTCTGCGTGCCACCGCATTGCCTTCGCATGCTCTTTGTTTTGGAACAAACATTTCAACCGTGGTATTATAGGAGCATACCACATCACCTTGGCAGGAATCTTCTTCCTGGGGCGCTCGCCCTCGACATCACCAAGGTCATCGCGACTGATCTTATAACACAATGCACCGCATACCGAGCAAGCGTCCAAATCCTCGTACTCACCGCGGTAGAGGATGCAGTCATTAGGGGAAGCATATTCTTTATCATTACCAGCAACTTTCCAAATCCCTTGTAAGATACACCATTCTCTGCCTTCCATTGCTGCAATTCAAGTGTGGTGCCCAACTTTTTTGTCGACCGCAATTCGGGTACAACAATTTCTTGTGATCCTCTAACATGCGCTGCAACCGTCCTCTCCGGATCACTTGCGCGGTTTCTCTTTGCATCGGCAATGGCCCGACCCTAAGTCATCAGTGGGCTCATCTGATGCCTCTTCTTCAGATTCTTCCCGCATTGCCGGCTCAGCTTCTTCCCCCATTGTTGTATCATCGTAGTCAGGGAACCCATGGCCAGGATAGCCGTCGTCGTCCTCTTCTTCTTCATTGTCTTCCATCATAACCCCTCTTTCTCTGTGCTTGGTCCAAACATTATAGTGGGGCATGAAACTGGACTCAAATAGGTCGACGTGAATGGTTCTTGACGTAGAGTAATTGTGACCATTCTTACAGCCAGCACATGGACAAGGCATAAAACCATCCGCCTGCTTGTTTGCCTCAACGGCAAGCAGAAAAGTATGCACGCCATTAATGAACTCGGAGAACATCGGTCATCATACATCCATTGTCGGCTCATCTTCATTACACAACACCGAATAAACCAAATTAATACAAGTTCATACATAAAGTTCATATACAGCACTTAATTAAATGCAACATACAAATAACTCTCTAGCTAAAGAATTTAAATGCAACAACAAATGCAATCAAGATTGCAACTAAGGTAACAATTGATCCAACAAAGCATAATGATACCAAGCCACACTATCAATGGCATATTTTCTAATCTTTCTAATCTTCAACCTCATTTTCTCCATCTTGATCTTGTGATCATCGGCGACATCGCCAACATGCAACTCCAATTCCATCTTCTCCCCTCAATTCTTTTCAATTTTTCTTTCAAATACTCGTTTTCTCTTTCAACTAAATTTAACCTCTCGACAATAGGGTCGGTTGGAATTTCCAGTTCACATACCTCCTAGATAAAATATCTATGTCAACTTGATGGGCATAATTTGTCATAAACACGAAATGCAACAACTAGTTTTAAAAGAGAATATACCACATCCGAATCATAACAAGGACGAGGGCCGACGGGAAGGATATCAAAACCATGGCACTTTGTATAACAAACAACGTGTCTGAGTAAGATAATTATACGAGTAACTATATATCCAAATCACGCAAACATCAATTTGGTAATGTAAAACATTCATGAACAAGAGCCTCACCACAAGGTGGTGCCGGTGACGGGACGGTGCGGGCGATTGACGGTGGTTATGACGGAGATTTAGAAGGCACTAAGTAAACCACACCTACATATGCAAACTAAGTGTTATTTTTGACCTCAAATTGCATATAGATCAAATACTAGCACATATAATTCCTTCCAAATTACTAAACTCACAAATTAATCACTATATAAAGCATTGCAAGAGCTAATCTAGCAATGAGAGATGAAAGGACAAAGTTGCTAACCTTTGTGACAATTTGAATGGATGGGGGCCTTCAAATCTTGACAAATTTTGGGCAAAATGTGTGATGAGCTCGAGGAAGAGAGGGAAGAACAGAGGAGGAGAGGGAAAGGGGAAGAACAGAGCGAGCTCGGGTGGATGAAGGGTTTATGTCGTCGACCTTTAGTACCGGTTCGTGCCACGAACCGGTACTACAATCTTCAGACGGGCCCCAGACTGACAACATCCTGCCACCACTCTCTTTAGTACCGGTTCGTGGCACGAACCGGTGCTAAAGGTTTGCCACGAACCGGTACTAATGAGAGCGGCCGGCTAGCCGTTGGAACCGGCACTAATGGACACATTAGTGCCGGCTCGAAATCAAACCGGCACTAATGTGTCTCAGATTTGCCCCTTTTTCTACTAGTGGAGTCATGATGAGTCGTACACATTGACAAAAACATGAAGCAAAAACAACATCATTGGTACTTACATGTATTTTTTGAATTTATGCAGGTACTTGCTATCGTGGTTTTGTCACGACAGATGTTCTAGTGTGAGGACTTAGTCGTGAGGCCATCGCAACTAGGTAGTAGCTTGAACGGGGTTGATCGGAATTGAGAGACACGAGTTTTACATAGGTTCGGCCCCTCGTGGTGGAGGTAAAAGTCAACATCCTGCTTCATTGATATTGATGATGATGATGATGATCTCGGTTACAAGGGCGATGTTTTGTTGCCTCTATCTCGAGAGCATCTACTTTGATCTTATCTAAGACTTGTCTATCTGTCTAAAAACTTGTCCCACTTGGGGCGCCCTGCCCCTCCTTATATAAGCTGGAGGCGCGGCTCACATGTAGAGTCCTAGTAGGATTAGGACTACTCTATTTTCTATTACAAGCCGGATACAAGTCGAGGCCTTGCTTCCCTTGCCGGGTCTTGTTCTTCTGGGACCTGCTCCTTGAGCCGCCCGTCCCGACCTCTCCTTCAGCCGGCCTTCTCACGAGCCGCTAAGTCCGGGAGGGTTACTGATGAGGTGCCAAATCCAGGCTGGGTTTTACCGCGGGGTATATCCCCGACATTAGCCTCCAGTTTAAGTTGGATTTATCCATGTTAAACTGATCCTGAAAAACAAAAACAAGAAGAAATTTGAAAGGTTGTGCTCTGGGTCAAGAATTCTTCTGAGCCGACACCTGATCATCCTTAAGTCCTTGTCATTTCCTTCTGTGAAAAAACACCCGACCGAGTCAATCTTTGTCGGGTCATGCAACTTTTTAAGCTTCTTCCATGTCGTGAGATGATCTCAGCCACCTTGATACGTGTCCATGACCTCATAGCAAATCTTTTTTAGCAGATATGTTTGAACGTTGCCAATGCGAAAATCTAGGCGCTTTATTCAATGGAACTCCTCCTGGAAAGTTTGGGTTAATAGGCCAGCTTCAAAATCAATTTGCTGACATTGGTTTCTTGCAGAAAAATATTGTGAAAATTAATCCATTTGAGTCGGCCTCCAATGCTCTGGATTGATAGAAGTATTGGTCTTGAGATATTCATCTGATGGTCAGCCGGCTTGAGGATGTATAGCTTGCCGAGTTACAATTGCCCAAATTTATGAAGATTGATAATACCGGGTCATGACTGTTACAAATGTCGGGTCATATAATTGGTCTTCCTGAGTTCTTCAGGCCAAGTCCTTATATCTTGTGATGATTTGGTGCTTGCTTTTATAAATATAGCTTTCAATCGCTGAGTCAGCTCTCTGGGCCTTTCCATGAATAGCTTGTAGGAGATCAACTTCTGCAAATTTCTCCACTAAAAACATGATACCAAGTTTGCTCAAAACTGAGAACTTGAGGGTGCACATCCCTTATATCCATATTACCTGTAGCCCCCATGTCTTAAAAGGGGAGCGTAGTGATAGCTTAAGACTTGCTTCAATATTTAATGCTGCAACTTTGGAGAAATCCGGGTTATTCATCTTTGTCGCCAGTCATAAGCTGAATGTTTTTTCTTTCACATGTGTAGCCTCCAAGTGTCGGGTTGTCTTGCCTGCAACAGCCTGCGACTTGTAATTTTCTTATGTTCATAAAACTTCAGCCAGTGTAGCCCCCAAAGGCTGGGTCATTATGCAATAATGAGCACGGACTTTTGTAGGTCTGATTATATAGACTTGAGGAGCAATGTGTAGCCCCCAAGGGCCGGGTCATCAGTATCTGATGGACCGGGACTTAGAAAATGATGAAAGGCCGGTTCATCTCCCTGAGATAACCGGGTCTGTTGACAATGAATTTAAAAGCAACTTGCATTAGCCCTCAACTTCCCTGGTGCATGCTTGCAGTGACATGGGACTTTCATATTTGATGTGATCTTGATTTGAATAATGTAGCCCCCAAGTGTCGGGTTGTGTGCCTACAACGATTTGGGACTAGTCCTTCCATTGTGAAATAAATCATATCCACTGTCCTTCCACATATGTATCTATGATGCGGCATTAATAAAGCTTTAAAAGCATTGCTGCACTATGTCTTACACAACTCTCATGGGATCGCAATTTGAGCCCCGCTTCAGTACATCCACCCCCCACCTGCACCTACGCCCCACCCACCCACCCATGTACACTGCACGTCGCGTTTGTTCGTGGCGGAAAAAAACGGTCGAGCGTGCCAATTCCTGCCTCCGCCTCCCAGCCGAAACCCTAGCCAGGATCCATTGCCATTGTGACTCCGTGGACGGCACCCTCACGACGTGGCCGCCACCCCCACCCCCTAGTAGTCGCCCTCACGGCCTGATCGCCGCCGTCATGACGTGGCTGCCACCCCCCACGCCCTAGTCGCAGCCCTCACGCCCTGGGCGCTGCCTTCCCTGGCTCCAACACGTCTTCGTCGGGCCAACGCAAATGCGTTGTGGCCCCTGGTGGAACGTAGAAGCGCTCCGGCGTCGACGCTTCTCGTCTCCCACATGGTATCCACGACGTGCTAGGCACTAGCACATTGGCGTCAACCCAGCTGAGGACCTCGATGCACAGTAAGGTTTTTCATTTGCGTTTGTTGGACTTTAAAATTTTTTATTCATTGAAATGAGAAGAAAAAAATAAATTTTTAACTGAATAAGTAGACAGTAGTTTCGTGCATAAATTCGTGCGAAGTATTATCAAGCAATTTGATTTCGCGCGCCTGATTTATGTTTCACACTAGCCGTCTCATAATTGATGAACTAATTATATTCACGATGATGTTGTGTGGTGTTCCGATTGATCTGAGACTTTATTTAAACATTTATAGATGTAGCAAGAAACCGGTGATGTGACGATGATTGCGGTAGTGAGAATAGATGCACGTTACTGAAGGTGAACCAGCCTACCGAGGAGAACTATATGAGTCAAGATAAATCATATAGTGGTAATGTAAGAACATTTACAAAAGCGTGAAACACAAACAACTTCATAGATAATTACATGTATTTTCTAAAATTTATGCAGGTACTTGTCGATGATGACAATGAGGAGTACGATATACATGAGTCTTATGCTGAAAGTGCGAGCCAGGTACACTTAAAGTTATGTAGCGCAAGGAATGACATAACAACTGCATTACCACTTACATGTCTTATCTTAAATGTGCACTGATAGATGATGATGGTGACAATGAACGGAATATTATGATGATGACAGTGACTAGAGCGACGCAGATGCATCGTATGATGAGAGCGGGAGCAAATTAAGTTTTTTAAAATTATATATGAAAGTAGCGACATAACAACTGACTACCATATATACATGGTTCTCTGTCTTATTTTACCGGCGGTGTTGGTGTTCCTAGCGGGAACGATGAGCATGCCGATGATAATACATTTGAATTTGACATTGGCTATGATGAATATCAACAAGACTAACTCGATAGGCATTGGCACGTGATGGCCAAGATGTTCAGGTCAGATGGAGAGGCATACGTGTTCTACATCCAGTACACGAAGGAACGTTGGTGCAACATTAGCAGGGACTTGCTAAAAAGGGGGAAAGGTCCTGCGGGAAGTATCAACTTGAGGAGGTATCTCTTTTCGAGGGCTGGCAAATGGCAGGCGCAGTTTTATACCATGGAAGATAGGACCCGAAGGCTTGGCATTTAGGCTTGGACTAGAGAGTCTTCAGTTCAAATTCTTCAGAGGTAGATCATAGATTCTTTAGCAACAGAATAACAGAAATTAAAAGGGTTGAGGAATTTGAAACCAGGTAAGCTCAATGATGACATGATGATTTGGTAGACCAGTTCAAGTTGTTGTATCAACCATATGTCTTGTTGAGGCAGCTGAGACTGAACTCCGAAGACACTAAGTCTTCACCGTATTCCTATTAAGCTAAAGTCACAGCAGACTATGCCTAATCACTCGTGTTAAGTCTTGAAGGTAGACATTTAAAACCTTCACAGACTTGTTAACCGGCACACCACAATTACTCTTGGGTTCTCAGAACATGATGCCTAACCGTCTAGAAGAATGATAGTCTTCAAAGGTAACAACGTCAGATCACACAAATAAACTTTTCAGTGATGCTCAATCACTTTAGCTCTGGTTTGGTTATTCCTCACTTGGGTTTCTCACAATGTTATCAGAGGAAAGGGTAATCTTAAATGACAAGTGTCAATCTCTCTCTAGAGCAGCCGACCAACAAGTGGTTGGGGGGCTATTTATAGCCAGGGCAACTAGACATGAATTGTCATAAATGCCACTTTAGGATAAGGATCCACTCGACAGCTGGCACACCGCGCAACAACGGTCAAAACTTTGGACTCTTAAATTCGTCGTGGCACACAATTTCCTCACGGTAGGCAGATCACACTGGCGAAATCCTAACTCCTTATCAGACCAAATTCGTCAACGGTCTGAAGAACTGCATCTCTGTAGCTAGCAATTTTGCCAGCTCCGCCAGAGATTTCAAAACGCTTCACTGGAAGCGGTAGGATGTGTATAGGTTTGAGCATCACTTCGGAAATACGACTTATGTATCACCTAGACCCCTTTCCAGTATGGTGTTTCCTATGACTCAAATAAGACGGAAGAAACTATCAAAACAAAAGTTTTTAGGCATTCAATTCTTCACTTCAATTTCTTCAAAGACCTCACCAAATTCTTCACTTGAAGAAATACATTTTTTGGGGGTCGTCTTTCGTTGGTTAAACCAAATCTTTAGGGACTATAACCAATATTTTAAATAGCACGCTATTTCTCCGTTATAACGCGGTTATAGCATATTTGGAAGGGAGACGTTACGTTTTGGCAAAATCAGACGCTACGGTGCTAATCACGTAATTAGCGCGCTACACAGGCTATAACGTTGTAACGTTGTAACGTTATAACGTGCAGACCATGCAAAACTGAAATAAGCACAGCCCAACAGGCCCAGCAGGCCAAAACCAACCCACGACCACTAGCTTTCTAACTCCTTTTATCAGATGCATATATTGCTTGCTCCTATGAAAAATTTAGTTGCTTAAATACTTTATTTCTAGATATTTTGATTTTTTTTGCAAACGCTATTTTGAAATATAGCACGCTATTAGCGCGCTATAACTTGTGTAGCATTTAGAGAAGTACCTCGCTATATTTTGTAGCGCGCTATTTAAAATATTGACTATAACTCATGTGTACAGTCACAAACACATTAGTCCCTTAACCTATTTGTCTTCAATACTCCAAAACCACTAATGGGACACTAGATGCACTTACAGTACATATAGATATATATACGCTCCATTTGTGCATACGATACTTTCTAAAATATATGGTGTTTCTGGAATAGTAACATTACTTATTACCTAGGATGTAATAAGTTGTTTTCCACCCGGTATTTCTTATGTCATTTCATTAAACATTTACTTTTGATATACAAGTAGTTATGCTTGTAATCATTCACTTCATAAAGTTTGGCATAATAAAACCAAAATATAAGTCACAAGACCACAAAAACTTCATTTACTTTTTATTATTTATTATTTTTTACATGATGATAGGGAATGAGGGATAACAAATTCTTCGACCGAAGTGATGTGTATGGTTTTCTAACAACATACACAGGCAGACACTCATACATACGCACACACACTCACCTATATGAACACATGCTGGCACGCCCTACCCCTATATGAGCACCTCCGAAAGACTGAACGAACATCATTAGAGACATAAATAAATCCAGAAATATTTGAACCCTGGTGGGCTGATTCAACCAGAACGAACCTAACCATCTGAACAGGCTCAGTTCGTAAGTGATGTATATGGTTTATGTCTTGTGAATTATACATATCCGTTTACAATTGTGTTATACCTGTTGTACATATATGATCTTCTCAATTTACATGTATTGCTCTATCAATCGTGTCATAGCCGTTGCATGCCAAAGTATCACTACTAGAATTATCTTTTTGCTGATTGCCCGGAAAACACGACAAAGGACTATTACAACTCGACCAGCACTTTGCGAGTTCAGCTCTTGGCATAGGGTACTTGGCCCACATCCTTCAGGCCAAGACAAGCTGCGGAGTTCTTTTTTCGTGCACTCAGCAAAGCGTTTGCCGAGTGTCAAAATCAGATACTCGACAAAAAAAAGGCATAAATGGAATGGAGAGAACAACCAGATACCACTTGTCGTTGGTGTATTGCCTAGAGCAAACACTCGGTAAAAATAAAGTGCTTTGTTGTGTTCAAACACTCGGTAAACAGTGTGAATAGGGGAAAATATGTGTCGCCGGTTTGCACGAGCACATCACTGACGAGCCTCACCTTGCCGGCCAGGTGCATGCCCTTATTTTCGGCTTCCGTCACCGCTTCCACGGAAATGGCGGCCTCCTAACACCCTTCTGCCGAAGGTAATAAGAGATAGGCCCATAGCAGAAACCTGTGCAGGGTGTGGGCCTGCACTGGGCCTCCGAATCAGAGGGGCCCCCATATTTGATTAAGTACTCCTAGTAATTGTTAATCATGCAATGATAAGTAGAGTTTGTTAATGCCGCGTTAGCTGTACTAGCCAGGAAACACTTGCAATGTTATTTGATAGTTGTACACCGAGACGACTATAGTCTACAAACTCCACCTCACGCACGTCCACTAGTAGAAAACAGGGCTATGGTCACGGGCCAATATTCACATTAGTCCCGGTTCAATCACGAACCGGGACTAATGTGAGCATTTATCCCGGTTCGTGCGGTTAAGGCATTAGTCCCGGTTCACCTGTGCCCTTTAGTCGGTTCGTGGCACGAACCGGGACTAAAAATGCGATGCCATTAGCACTGGTTCATGCCTCAAACCGGAACTAAAAGATTAGACCTTTAGTCCCGGTTTGAGGAACGAACCGGTGCTAATGGTTTGAGACTTTAGTCCCGGTTCGTGCCACGAACCGGTACTAAAGGTCCCATTTTCAAACTCTACCCCCTGGATCGCCTTTTCAGTTTTAAAAAAAATAAAAGAAAATAATGGAAATGTCAAAAAAATAAAAGAAAATAAGTTAAACATTTTCAAAATCCTCAAAAACCTAACAGAAAAAAAGTTACGGGGCTTTTAAGATCTGGAGAGGCAAAAAAATTCAAAAAATTTCAAACTGTGGTCAAACAATGGTCAAACTAATTATTCTAGAATATTAGTGTTACTAAATAATTTGTTCAGTTATTTTAAATTTTGGTCAAATCTGGTCAAACTCTGGTCAAACTGTGGTCAAACTATGGTCAAACTGTGGTCAAACTATGGTCAAACTAATTATTCTAGAATATTCGTGTTACTAAATAATTTGTTCAGTTATTTTGAATTTTGGTCAAATCTGGTCAAACTATGGTCAAATAATGGTCAAACCAATTATTCAAAATAACTATTGTTTTCTAAATAATAATTGTTTTTTAAAAATCATATAATTTCCTTTAGTCCCGGTTGGTGTTACCAACCGGGACTAAAGGTTGAGCTCCACGTGGTCGCGGCCTTTAGTCCCGGTTACGGATTGAACTGGGACTAAAGGGGAGGCATTAAGTCGACCCTTTAGTCCCGGTTAATAACCGGGACTAAAGGCCCTTACCAACCGGGACAATAGGCCATTTTTCTACTAGTGGTCTCCCCCTTCCTTCCTCTCTTTCTCCCTCCTCTTCAAATTAGAGCCTATCTCCATCCCGCTTGATCTATTTCTTTGCAATTTCCCGTAATGAATCTATTGTCGACAATGAACATCTAGTACGCTTCACTGCCAATCTCCCACCTACTCCATTAATAATTGTTCCATGAACAGAAATTTAAATTATTTTTAGCAATTGATAATATTTTAAAAAGGTTTCTTATGAAGAAATAATTGAAGATTATGTGCACCTTACATTCGAAATAAATGACAATTTCAATTAGGCGCGGTAGGCAACAAGCAACCTTGATTGCTAATCTTTGTACAAATATGGAGTGGGTAACTATAATAAAACAAAGTTTCATGTGGTGTGTCTACTCTATTTACTTTCATAATGTACTTGAGCTAGGTATATTTACATTTTACTTTACATAATGAACTTGATGTTGCTTAGGTATGTTTACAAAGGAAAAAAAATAAATTTTAGAAACTATTGATTTTGTCTAGAAGAGATATTTTCGTATTGTAGTTGCAACTAATGTATGTACGTTCCATACATTCATTTACCCATCCATCGTCTTTCTTCTACTTACATGTTTGCCTTATACATAATGTCCCAATTTTTTCTCCATTTCAGTGCCAAATGCTAGTATTTCTCACTCACACATTTTTGAATTAAAATCAATGTTAAAAATATCATCCGATTCAACAATTTATCATCTGATTTATCGCTTATTGGCAGTGAAAGCTGAGATTATACCTTGTCTTTGCTATTATAATTTGGGTTGATTTATTGCTCTGACAAGCGATTAATCGGGTCGAAACCCTATGAACAGAACCCCCAAAATAATGCCTCCTCTTCAGCAGTCTCCGGCACACCAGACTTCATCCCCCGTTCGATGGGACAACTATGTACTATTGTATTATTTTATTTGTCATTGATTATTGTTTGACATGTAATATGTACTTCCTCCGTTCCTAAATATAAGTCTTTTTATGCATTTCAAATGGACAACAACATACGGATGTATGTAGACATATTTTAGAGTGTAGGTTCACTCATTTTGCTCCGTATGTAGTCACTTGTAAGAATCTCTAGAAAGACTTATATTTGGGAACGGAGGGAGTAGTTATGTATTAATGTTGTGCTGTCCAATTAAAGATTTAGAACACACTAATGGTTGTTTCCATTTTTACCTTATTAGTGCTTGGAACTTGGGAATTGCAAGAAAATCTAACCGATTAATAGTCGTCCGATAAAATTGATTAATATGCCGATTTCTAATTAATCTCTAATCACAAGCCAACCGAAATTATAATAGATAAGCGATATTTTGAACATTGATTAAAATGTAATCACCGTGAAAAACCCACACAGACATGTAAACACAAACTAATCAATTGTATGACATGCTCACATCGTCATCTTTAGGTGGCATAGAGGGCAGGGCGAAGTTTCATCCTACTATTGTCCACATGGTCTTATCTTTTCGTCCGGCAAAAAAATGCAATATTCAACCTTTAAATTCGTATCAAGGACTAATAATTAATGACAGACAAATAATTGGTTGCGATATAATAACACCGACCAAACAGAGTGCTATTTCTAGTTGTTAGTTGTTAGTTGTTAGTTGGTAACACCCTTAACTAAAGATTTGTTTATTGCAAAATTGATGAGTTGGGAATGAAATAGAAGTGAGGGGTCTGCCAACTGGTACATTATTCAACAGTCGTACTTCAGAACTTGAGATTTTTCTCCTTCTTCACCCCCACCTATCTCAAGCTATGTAAACATGTATGGACGTGTATCCATCTTAATCAAGGATAAGTGTTCATGAGAGGGACGAAGTGAGTGCTAGGTAAAATTTAACCAAGTAATGACAACTATCAAGTAATAATTTGCTATGGAAAAATTATTGGTTGTGAGTTCTCACAGAGCTAATTAATGTAGAAGCCTGATGGAGCAAAGATATTACCCAAAAGTCGTACCTTGGTTCATCCTTATCTACCTAAAGCTATGTCTACCTATATGGATGGGTATCCATCATAATCATGGGCATATATCCATCAAAGGCGAGGTGAATCCTCAGCGCGAAATTCAAATCAGTATCAACAACTACCATGTAATAATTAGCAATGGACAGTTTTTTTTAGAAAAGGAGGATGACACCCGGCCTCTGCATCTGGGCGATGCATACGGCCACTTTATTAATTATTCTCACAAGACCTTACAAAGCCGTACAACAGTAAGACTAAAGCCACCGTCTAAGCAACAACTGTCGCTACACCTATCCAATTGATGAAGAGGCGCAGATAGTCTGGGCCTAATACCAAACAGACTCGCAGCCACACCTAAACATCTAAGACCTGAGGTCCCAACCAGGAAGCCTGCCGGGCAGTGGCGGAGCTAGGATTTTGAAACTGGGTGGTCCGTCTATAAATTTTATTTTTTCACAACAAGTATGGTATGCAAACAGCGATTGGTCTGGAATTTTTAACAACAAATATGCCATACAGTGCCTTTTTTAACTCAACACAGCAGATCCTGGTTAATACTAATGATTTAACTAGAAATTGGGAGTGGGGATGGGGAAGTGCGTACTGAAGATAACCAGTCCTGAAGATAACAGGCTGGACGGCTGGACTGTGCACGTCTCAATACTTCTGTCGGACGCTGAGTAGGGCTGCTAGCTGCTGCCGCATGTCGAGTGCATAGCGCGGTGGTGCCGCTATTGGTACTTGGCCGGGTGAGGCTGGCTGACCTGTGGTGGCTCCTGGCCTTCTTGGCGTTCGACGACGACGGGTGGTCAGCGAGGCAGGCAGCTTGGCGGCTGGCGGCAACACCAGGCAGAGGGGAATCGCTGACGCGAGAGGTTTGCGCGCGGGTTGCGGAACAAGTGCGAGTTCTTGTTGGGCTCTTTATTAAATTTTCCCCTGGCCCCAGAATCTCAGCGAGGGTCGCGGCCCACCCTGTCCACCGTCCGCCTCCGTCATTGTTGTCGGGTATGGGCCACCTACCAGTCCGGCACACTGCTCAATCAGGACGCATGCCGGGTATGAGGCCGCCGCAGCCACATGCCACCAATCCATCTTCAGAGCTGTACTGTTGCATGTACCGTGTCAGGTCTCTCTGTCATCGATGCCACCACGATGCCCGACAGCGTCTTCCTCCTGCACGAGTCCATCCTCCCACAGCAAACTCCGAATCTGCATTGCGCCACGCCGTCAAAATCCATCGCCATCAGTGTGTAGATGAAGCACCGCTCCACCATAGAATCCGTCCTCTGGTCCCTCGATCACGTGTATACCTCCAAGAATGACGCCCCCAAGGGAGGAACGACACCAGAGCGCCGTCGTCATCCGATAATCCGATCTAGGGTTTCCCCTAGAGGTAGCAGAGAGCGGCCTTGAACTTCTCCACGGTGATGCCTTCAAGAAGGGAACGACGCAGATAGCGCCGCCACCGCCAGCCTTAGCCGACGCCGAAGGCAAGTTTTCGCCCAGATCAGTTCGAAGGGATCCAACTCTCGTACACGGGCCGCCGTCACCACCAGCACCACCAGGCAGAACCCTGGAGCACCGGCGGATCAGCGAGCCGCCGGTGCCACCGCATCCAGATCGCCGGCCACGCCGGGCTGCCCCCATCCCCCGTGCCGTCCGGGTCAGAGACGGAGCCGCCGACCGCGCACAGGGACCACCGCTGCCTGCACATGCGGGCGTCGCCGAGCCCAGCGCCCGCCACCGCTTGCCGAGGGCCGCCGCCCGCCCAGCGAACTCCCACGCACACCAGAAATCTGCTGTCACCCCGAGCTCAGCGCCAATGCCCGCTCTCAGCGCGCCGCCAACCACCGCCGCGCGATCCGCCCGCGCCAGATCCAATGAGCGGGGAGAAGAGATCCCCGCCGCCCGGCGCCGACCGGGCTTTGCTGGCGGCGCTTCCAGCGGTGAGGGGGAGAGGTTGGGGGAGGGATGAGGACGCGGCAGCGCTAGGGTTCCCCCCGGTCGCCACGCAGGGGCGATACGGGAGGAGTCGGGAGCGCAGATCTATTATACCAGTACAGCTTTCAAGCAATGGACAGTTGTTTGTTGTGTGAGAGGTATCGCGGAGCTAATTATTGTGGAGGTCGTGTCGAGTAAGTTACTAACAATAACCAAATATTATAAGTGGTATCTCTTTAATGCACTTAGCTATATTGTAGCATTACTTGCAAAATGGACGGAGATCCAATAGCCCATACCAATTACTGACTTATAATTTGAAACCTTATATTCCTTCTCGTGCGTTCCCAACTATGGCAAGCAATCCTCTAAAAAAACAATATATCAAGCTATAATGTCCATTAAAATTAAGAAGATCTTATTTCTATGAGACAGGGAGAATGGTTACCGGATGCACTATCACCTAGGATGAACAACAAAATCGACAAAATATGTAAGATTGTCAAAACACTTGATGTGTGCGTATTCAAGTCATACAGGGCTTGTACAAAGAGAGGCTAGTTGTAGCACACACGTCCAGGGGCACGCAGATTGGTCCCCTGCATATGTTTAGTGCTTAATTGCTATAAACGGGGCCCACGCATGCACCTTTTTGCTGGGAGTGCATGCCCCCACTCGCCCATCGACCATGCCTTTTTATTTGACTATAAATTTTCTTTAAATTTTTTTTAAAACCGGCCCTTTATCCCTTTCGATTGCCAAGAACGGAAATACAACCAATTCAAACTAGAAGGGCAGGGGGAGGGAAAGAGGTATAGCGAGTTCTAGCACTACCACGAAACCCACCATACTTGCTCGCCGTCGAAAACCTGGATAGCACGACATAACAACTATCCTATTACAACCTCAAAAGATCAGATCAAGTAGCAGAAACACATTCGCACGAGCTATGTGGGGAGAAACAGTATTGAAATCGCGCGCTCGTTATCTCCACATCCAGCGCATCTCCAGAGAGCATCAGACACCTTGGATTGGTTGCTTGACAGCACCACACATCTTCATCAGCTGCATCGTCCCAGTCCTGATCATCTCGGCTCCAGCACGCAGCTCCTTGGAGTCCTCTCCTTGTTGAAGCCCTGTCCAATAAAGTAGAAAGGAACATAGAGAGAACACGATCTCAAAAGGAGTCTTAATTTTTTCTTTTCAAAAGTAGCTCGATTGCGTGCCAGCCAAATGGCCCGACATACAGCCGCTAAGCCCACTGTATAAAATTTTTGCTTCCCAGGAAGGAATTTGTGGCACCACACGAAGTATTGCCAGTAGTTCGACGGGCATCTATCAGTGCCAAGAGCTACTCCAATAAATCACCAGATAATTCTGGCCACAGGACAGGTAGAAAACAGGTGTTGTACCGTTTCCACCTGCTTGCAGAAAGAGCAACAGGGATTCCCTGCCCATTTCGTTTTGCTCATCATTTGCCTAGTAAGGACTGCGTCTTGTGACATTTGCCACATAAAGATTTTGATTTTAAGAGGGATCTTGGCTTTCCAAATCCATCTATAATGGCATCCACTTAGGGGTTTCTCCAGCATCTTATACACCGACTTATTGGTGAACTTACCATTCTGGTTGAGTCCCCAGAAGATACGATCACCCCTCTCATTAAGGGGAATTCTATTAACTACAGCACGCATATCTTCCCACTGTTTGGACATCTCAGGGGTAAGCCTACGTCTGAACATAGATGCGTCATTAAGTCTCTCTCTTTTGTCCAGGGTGCTCGTTGGGTAATTGCAGATCTCAAAGCAGGCCGGATATTGATCTTGAAATGGGATCAGCCCATTTATTGGATCTTTCCACAGTCTAATCAAGTTCCCAGCACCAGTTTCAATCTTTCTGCCCATCATATAAATATTTTTAATCTTGAGCAAGGCTTTCCAACAGGGCGAGTCGGAGAATTTGGGAGAAACTTCAGCAACAGAGGTGTTGCGAAGATACCTGGCCCGGACAATATCCTGCCATAGCCCGTTCTGTGTCTCTAACTTCCACCACCATTTAACCATGAGACTAATATTTTGCTTTCTAAGATCTTTAATACCCAACCCCCCTTTGTCTTTGGATCTACATATCTTACTCCACTTAATAAGATAGTATCTCCTCTTTTTGTTGCAACCTTGCCAGAAGAACCTACGTCTGTGTTTATCTAGCCTCTCGATGAAAGTTTTATTCATGAGCCACATAGACATGTGGTAGAGAGATATCTGTGTGACAACAGAATCAAGCAGAGTGTCTCTCCCCCCAATTGAGGCAGCGTTGCCGATCCATGCCTCGAACCTCTTTAGGTATTTACCAACAATGAACTCCCGATCGAAAGTTTTTAGATTAGCATAACTCAGAGGCATCCCCAAGTATTTGAGTGGGAAGCTGCCAACCTCACAGTTAAAGATTTCTGCATATTTATTCACCACATTTTCATCTCCACCCACAGTGAGAATCTCACTTTTCTGAAAGTTAACTTTCAGGCCAGACATCATTTCAAACATATACAGCAGAACTTCAGGTTGACAGCCTTATTAACTTCGTCCTCGATACAAGTGATTGTATCATCCGCATATTGTAGGACCGCCACCCCATCAGGGATGAGGTCTGCAGCCAAGCACACAATGAGTTTGTTTTTTGGGCATTTTTGATGATTTTAGTGAGGCATTCAACTGCAAGATTGAACAAGAAAAGAGAGTGCGGGTCCCCCTGCCTTACCCCTTTTTTGCTTTGAAAATACGGCCCAACACTACCATTTAGTTTGATGCTAACTGTCCCATTATGCAGTATCTGTTCGATCCAACCGCACCAAGTTTTGTCAAAACCCCGCATCTTGTGACATTCAAGGAGAAAATCCCAATTCACCTTATCATAGGCTTTCTCAAAGTCCAACTTAAGGACGATTCCCACTTTCTTCTTAACATAAGTGTAGTTAAGGATTTCATGAAGGGACAGGACACCGTCCATGATATTCCTCCCTTTTACAAAAGCATTCTGAGTAGGACTAATGAGTTTATTTGCGTAAATGGCAACTCTTCGGTCAAGGACTTTGGTGATTAGCTTATATGGGCATCTCAACAAGCAGATAGGCCTGTATTGTTGGATTTTCTCAGCTCCGGAGACCTTAGGGAGCAGAGTAATAACTCCATAGTTAAGCCGCTGGACATCCAGTGTCCCTTGATGGAAAGCCTTAAAAAGGGCCATAATGTCATCTTTAACTATATCCCAGCACACCTGATAGAACTCAGCAGGAATATTATCGGGTCCAGGGGCCCTATTAGGGGCCATGTCAAATAGAGCCTCTTTGACCTCTTGTTCTGTAAATTCTCGGCAAAGATCCTTATTATCTTTTTCGTCTAATTTCTCCTCAGGGTACCAAGTCCCCGGATCAAGATGAATCCGGTTGCCAGGGGCTGGCCCGAACTTGTGACTCTCCCCTCCTCCTAGCGCTCCCCTCCTCCTCCTCCTCGCCGGCGGCCACTCAGGCCCCGGCGTCCACACCGGAGCCGGCGTCCCCCCCCTCCCTCCCCGGTGGCCACTCAGGTCCCCGGCAACAACTTCCCCGCTCCAATTCGCGGCCCGGGGTCTTCCGCCATGGCATCCAGGGTGTCCCTCTCGGCATCCTCCTCCGGATCGATGCCCCCTCCCCTCCGCCATCGCCGCCGCCGCCCCCTAGGCCGGTCTTGCGCTCCCTGCTTGTGCTGCCCGACGTGGTGGGTACGGCGCGCGGTCCAATCGTGCGCGCCGACGCTGCAAGCCTCCCCTTCCTTTGGCTGGTGGCGAGGCGCCCTCACAGACACAGGCTGGGCGTCGGGCGGCGGCTCCGCGGGCGCTTTCCCCGCCCAGGCCGGCGCGCCGCTCTCCTCCGGGCAGGTGGCCCAACATCCTACCGTCCTCGCGGCCGCCCGCGGGGCGGATCCAGCGGCTTCGTCATTTCTTTGCTACAAGCTGCGGTAGTGAGAAGCACATATCGGCCATGTGCACCAATCCGCCCGATGTCGTCTTGGCTACGGAGGAGGGCACATATCCGGGGACTGCACCGCGCCGCCCCGCAGCTTCGTCGCGGTGGATCCCCAGCCGCCGCCTGCCCTTCGCACAGGTCGTGCGCCGTCGATGCCCGTTGTGCTGGGGACTCTGCCCCGGGCTCCCTCTTCGCCGCCTCCTTCCCCCTCGGTGCCGCGGCCGGCCCTGCCACCGCCACCCACGAGGCCGCCACCGGCTGGTGCGGTCCGTTTTAGCGTTCCTTGGAGCCATGTGGTGAGTGTCGGGTCTGTGGCCAGCGTGGCCGGCCCAGGTTTCTCGGTCCCCTTTGCACCGGTGGAGTCGCCGCGGGCTTCGCCTGCATTGGTGGATGATCAGGTGGATGTCTTTTTCTTGTAGTCGGGCCCTGACCTGCGTGCGCTCGAGGAGGAGCTCATCAGGGCGGTGCTGGTGACCGTGGTGGGTGATCGCGGCGTGGCTGAACTGGCATCAGTCGCCGGTGTCATTGCGCACGAGCTTGAGTTGGAGCCGCTCGACATGTCCATCAGAGAATACTTCCCGGAAGACTTCCTTATTCTCTGTCGGTCGCCGGAGATTCCTAGCAGGCTGCTCCATCGCGGGCGGGCGGGCAACGGGCATTTTGGCCTTGTCTTCGCGCCCTGGTCCCGTCACTCACATGCTACGGCCATCTCCATGCCATTCCTAGTGCCGCTGGTGCTGCGAGGGGTTCCGTCGAATGCGTGGACGAGGCGTACTACGGAGGCGCTCCTGCTGGGTCTGGGGATCATCCTGAAAATTGGGTCAGCCACGGAGGCGCGCAGTGAAATGGCTGGATTCATGGCGTGGCTACGCACGGATGACCCGACACGCATTCCGCTGCGACGGATTTTTGCGGTGGAGGAGTCGAACAGGCGCAGCCGGCACGCGGTGCAGGCTGATGGTGGAGTCGATGCTCTCTGGTACCCGATCAACATCCGGCTGGCTGCGGCGTCGGTGCAGCTCGGGCCGCAGGTGGGGTTGCTGCCGCCGCCACCACCACCGCCGCCTTCCCTACCGTCCGGAGCCATTCGGATGGCGACACGCGCTTCGGAGGTGGGGATGGCCCGCCACCGCCGATGCGCTCGCCGGCGCGATCGGTGCGTTCCTCGTCGGCGTCGGCACTGTCCCCCAACCCTGGTGCGGGCCATTGGTCCGTTCAAACTAGGGCCAGTCAACATGAGCTGGTAGGTGACGCGTCTGGGGCCTCGGTTGTCGGGCTGCCTAGTATGGAAAGTGTGGAGGGTCAGTTGGCAGCTTCTTGTCGTGGTACGGATGCGGTGGACAGCAGAGTGGCCAGGGCGCAGGACATGCAGCATGCGGGCCATGTAGGGTTCGGTTCGAGAGAGGTGGAGGCCCCACAGTCGTGTCGGGCGGGTTTGCCGCGGTCGGTGAACCAGATTCCAGCCGGGTCATGTCCGCTGCAGGCTGGTGGGTTGGTCTGGGCCCCACAGTTTGCACCTGCGGCGGGGGACCATCTTTCGTCCTAGTTGCTCGGGATTGGTGGAGGAGAGGATCAGACAGGATCAGGCATGCCGTTCAGCTCCCCTGGCTCGATGCAGGACGAGATTCTTGCGTAGCCCGAGGCGGGTGGTGCCAGTTTGGATGGGAGGGTGCGGCCCAATCAGAACTCGCGTGGAGATCTTCCGGGACCCACCATGCATGGAGAGGTGATGCAGCCATGCACGTCGCCCGGCCAGTGGTTTGCGCTGAGTCTTTCGCAGGAAAAGGAAAGCGGCACTCCAGCTCAGGATCTTGCGGAAACAACCCAGCGGTAGCTGCATGTGGGGTCGCCCATTCGGCCCTCACCCCAGGAGCAGGTCTCGCAGCTATGCACCGAGCTGCGCTGGGCCCTTTTGCCGTTGTTAGCTCAACCCAAAGCAAGGGACATGCCAAAGCAGCAACGTAGGCCGTGGCAGAAGAGGCCGATGGTATCTTCTCCACGTAGGAGTGTGAGGCTGGCTAAGGGGGGGGGGGCTCCAAAGCCACGAAGCAGCAGGCGGTCCTTATCAGGAAGCTGTGTTTGGCGAATGAAGGAAACCAGATCGACGATGAGGCACTTCAGGCTTATGTCAAGCTCTTCGACAAACTGCTCTTGGACTGTCACGTGCAGGCAAAATTGGCCTTGTTTGGTTGGGACGCCTCTGTCCTTCCCTTGCAGTGCGAAGAAGAGGGGCTGAGGCTAGGTAGGGCCATGGAGGCCGGTGGTGGGTCCTGTGGGTCTTCCAAATGTCATCACACCCACCCAAAATCCTTGTGTGGAATGTTAGAGGGCTCAACTCGCCAGCTCGGCGAAGTGCGGTGTACCAAGTAGTAGTAGCAGCCAATGCAAGCATTGTATGTCTCTAAGAAACCAAGATGGAGGATGAAAGTGCAACTATCCCTAGGTGGTTTTGGTAATTCATAACAATATATAGCTCATTGAGCTAATGCTATTCCAAGACAAATATTTCAGGAAAGCTCAATGAATGGCATGGCATGGATGATGAAAGTGGATC
Source organism: Aegilops bicornis (assembly GCA_021605145.1). Classification (NCBI taxonomy): domain Eukaryota; kingdom Viridiplantae; phylum Streptophyta; class Magnoliopsida; order Poales; family Poaceae; genus Aegilops; species Aegilops bicornis. The sequence goes on from JAHIAL010000030.1 coordinate 2,627,048, forward strand.
CCTAAAAATATTAAGGACAACGGATTGGCTCAAGCTCAAAATCTCAAGACTCTACATTTTACATTTTAGTGATCCAAGATCACATTGAGTCTATAGGAAAAGCCAATACTATCAAGGAGGGATGAGGTGTTGCTTAATGAGCCTCTTGCTTCATGTGCTTAGTGATATGCTCCAAAACCCTCAACTACTTTCTCACATCCACATATGACCTAAACCTAAAGTCAAACTCGGCCCTACCGATTCTTTCTATCCGGCGCCACCAAGTTCAAATGTCATAGCCACTGCCACAAACCCTAGGCAAATCGGTTTCACCGATAGGGTTCTCGGTCTCACCGAGATGGGATTGTAATCTCTCTGTTTCCCTTCGTAATGTTTCGGTCTAACCGAAGTGAGCGATCGATCCCACCGAGATTGCAATGTAAACTCTCTGTTTCCATTTCGTAACATTTCGGTCTCACCGAAAAGAGCGAATCAGTCCCACCGAGTTTACCTGACCAACTCTCTGGTTAGCTAATTACCAAAATCGGTCTCACCAAGTTTGTGTAATCGGTCTCACCGAGATTACGTTATGCCCTAACCCTAACCATATCGGTCCTACCGAGTTGCATGTAAGTCCCACCGAAAACCCTAACGGTCACTAGGTTTACTAAATCGGTCTGACTGAGTTTTATGACTCGGTCCCACCGAGTTTGGTAAATTGTGTGTAACGGTTAGATTTTGTGTGGAGGCTATATATACCCCTCCACCTCCTCTTCATTCGTGGAGAGAGCCATCAGAACAAACCTACACTTCCAACTTACCTATTCTGAGAGAGAACCACCTACTCATGTGTTGAGGCCAAGATATTCCATTCCAACCATATGAATCTTGATCTCTAGCCTTCCCCAAGTTGCTTTCCACTCAAATCTTCTTTCCACCAAATCCAAATCCTGTGAGAGAGAGTTGAGTGTCGGGAGAATATCATTTGAAGCACAAGAGCAAGGAGTTCATCATCAACACACCATTTGTTACTTCTTGGAGAGTGGTGTCTCCTAGATTGGCTAGGTGTCACTTGGAAGCCTCCACAAGATTGTGGAGTTGAACCAAGGAGTTTGTAAGGGCAAGGAGATCGCCTACTTCGTGAAGATCTACCGCTAGTGAGGCAAGTCCTTCGTGGGCGACGGCCATGGTGGGATAGACAAGGTTGCTTCTTCGTGGACCCTTCCTAGGTGGAGCCCCCCGTGGACTCGCGCAACTGTTACCCTACGTGGGTTGAAGTCTCCATCAAAGTGGATGTACGATAGCACCACCTATCGGAACCACGACAAAAACATCCGTGTCTCCAACTGCGTTTGAATCCTCCAAACCCTTCCCTTTACATTCTTGCAAGTTGCAGGCTTTATTTTCCGCTGCCTATATACTCTTTGCATGCTTGCTTGAATTGCGTGATGATTTCTTGAATTGTTCAAAGATAGCTAAAATCTGCCAAAGTCTAAAATTGGGAAAAGGCATAGTTTTTAATTGGTCAAGTAGTCTAATCACCCCCCCCTCTAGACATACTTCAAGGTCCTACAAGTGGTATCAGAGCTTTGGTCTCCATTTGCTTTGATTTCCATAGCTTTCGGTGGTCATAGCCTTGGTTTCACAACCTAGGAGAGTATGGCGTCTAGCAAGGGAAATTATCACCGTAGAGGTCCTTACTTTGATGGCACTAATTTTGCTAGTTGGAAGCATAAGATGAAAATGCATATTCTCGGATATAACCCGCCCGTTTGGGCTATTGTGTGTATTGGTTTGCAAGGTGAATTATTTGATGGGAGAGAACCGAACCGTGAAGCTAGTGCGGAAGAGTTGAAGATGTTGCAATACAATGCTCAAGCTTGTGATATCCTCTTCAATGGCTTGTGCCCTGAAGAATTCAACAAAATCAGCCGTCTTGAGAATGCAAAGGAAATTTGGGATACTTTGATTGATATGCATGAACGTACCGACTCCATCAAGGAATCCAAATTGGATGTGCTCCAAAGTCAGCTGGACAAGTTCAAAATGAAGGATGGTGAAGGTGTCATTTGAAATGTACTCTAGGCTTGCTCTTATCACAAAATGAGATTGCCCGGCTTAGGAAGTGAAGAAATGACCGATAGATTCATCATCAAGAAGATCCTAAGAGCATTGGATGGAAAATATGATACCGTGTGCACATTGATCCAAATGATGCCAAATTACAAAGATCTCAAGCCAACGGAAGTCATTGGAAGAATTGTTGCTCAGAGATGTCACTCAAGGATAAGGAGGAACTTCACAACAAGTCAAGTGGTGCTTACAAAGCCTCATGTGAAGCCCCACATCATCAAGTGAGAAACAAACCTTCAATGAAGAATTTAGCTTAATGGTGAAGAACTTCAACAAATTCTACAAGAGTAGAAGCAAAGAAAGAAGCTCCAAGTCAAGGTACTACAATGACAAAAGATCTTCTAGTCGAGAGCGCAATTTCTACAATTGTGGGAGACCCGGACACTATTCCAATGAGTGTATGGCACCCTACAAAAGAAGAGAAGATTATCCCAAGAGAAGAAGTAGAAGAGAATAATCACCACCAAGAGAGAGAAGGAGTAGAGATGATCGTTATGAACGAAGACCCTCACGGAGAAGCAAGGAGTCGGAAAGGAAGGACAAGTCATCAAAGAGCTACACAAAGCGAAGACATCAAGCTCATGTTGGTGAATGGGTATCCGACTCGACTCGACAATCACTCGAGAGAAGCTATCACTCCGACTCGAATACACTCAAGATGAAGGTGTTGCCGGTTTAGCACTTGTGTCAACCAACTCCTACGACATATTTGAATCACAAAATGAAGGAATTGGAAGATGCTTCATGGCCAAAGGTCCTAAGGTAACACACACCGAGTATGTTGATTTCAATAGTGATGAAGATGACTTTCTAGGTGAAGATGATTTACTTATTGACAACTCTAGTGATGAATACTATGATGAAACGTCAATTAATCATGCTAATCAAGATGAAGCGAATGACAATGATAAGGGGAAGATTGAGCGTCTAACTAAAGAACTAAACACTCTTAAGTTAGCTCATGAAACTATCTTCGAAGACCATCGAGAACTTTTAAGGCCTCATGAAAATTTACGCTTTGAAAAGCTCAATCTTGAGTAAGAGCATGAGTTCCTAAAAGAGGTCAATGATGATCTCCGTAAGAAAAGTTCTTATATTGCCAAGCGTTTACTCTTATCTACTTACATGCCTCAAGTCAAGTCTAGCAACAAGAACAAGAAAGATTCTTCTTCTAGTAGTAACAATAACAATGCTAAATCCAATATTGTTGCTTCTAGTAGCTCTCTTGATTCCACTAATGATTCTCTTAGCCAAGTTACACTTGAGCAAGAAAATAGCTTATTGAAGGGAATTATAGAGAAAGGTGTATACAAGAGCCTTGCCGGGAGTAAGCAATTTGAGGAAATTGTACACAAGCAAGGAAGGCACCGGAAGAATCAAGGTGTTGGTTTTGAGCAAAAGTTCAATGACAATGGAGTTGAGTGGAAAGAAGATCAATACCCCAAGACGAAGTTTGTTCCTCAACAAGAGAAGTATGATCCTACTTCCTTCAAGGGAACACAAGCACAAGATGATCTTCCACCACAAGACCACAAGAACAAAGGCAAGGACAAGCTTCAGGAGGAGATTGATGCATTTGAAGAAGCACCTAAGGCCTTGGTCAAGTGGGTTCCCAAGACTACGTCAAGTTCTACTTCATCAAGCACAAATACTACACCAAGGATTTCCATCAAGATGATGTGGATCCCGAAGAAGAAGAACTAGAGAGTTCTTGAGGGTGACTCCGCCAACATTTTTCACTCATATCATTATGGCAAGGATAAGTGCGATCAACTTCCATATCTTGCACTAGTTCAAGGAGTCACAAAACCCTCATGTTGGTAAGGCAAGGGACAAGGTAACCTAAAGTTTTCATGGACATCATTTTGTGTGTGCATCACTCTATGTCTATGGATATTCTTGTTTGTTCCTTGTGGGACTAACCCATGTAGGTATTGAAAGTGCAACCCACTCCAAAGGATTGCTCCAAAAGATCTACATCAACATTGAGCATCCACATCTTCAACATCTACATGAAGTCACCATCGACAAAACCCAAGGTTAGTTTATCCCTCTAAGGGGGGATCTCACATCTAGGGGGAGCTTAACTCTAAGAATTGAGTCAAAGCAACTCTAATGATGTGAACACATAAATGCTTTATGTAAAAGTGGTAACCCCACTTGAGCTTAAACGATGAGTGTGACCTATGATCAAATGTTCTCATTTGACTCCTAAGTCAATATACTCATATATAGATGACCTAGTCATCGCCAATTGTTTGATAGATGCTAGAATTGGTTGTGCATGCTTTGGCACATACTTCATTTTTCATTTTATTGTGTGAGCATGTTGGTTGCATACTTTACTCATTCGAGGACATCCACTTGTTGTTTTGATTGTTTGGCTTCTCTTTCTTTGGCCAAGTGGATGGAAAAGAATGCCTAAGAACCTTCTCTAGCTATCTATGCTCTTCTCGTCTCAAACTCTATTCATGCTACATCACAAAATTTGATCAAGTCAGATTCGAACCAGTCTGTGTGAGGAGCACTCGGAGTCCCCGATTCGTCATAGACTTAAACTTCCAAAACTTCTTTGTGTTTTTCGGTCTGACCGATTCCTTCATTTCGGTCATACCGAGATCACTAAGTCGGTCTAGGTTTTCAATCTCGGTGCAACCGATTTTAACTTTTCGGTCACACCAAGTTGCTGTAAATGTTAACAGTTATGCATCTCGGTGCCACCAAGTTGTTCAAATCGGTCACACCGCCAGTGTCGGGATATATATTCACACGGGAAAATTTTGGAAAACTTTCTCCGAAACTCCTCACTCCGCGCATAGCTCGCTCTGCCTACTAGGTCTACGGATCGTCGACTTCGTCGCCAGCCGCCTCCAGCCGCTGGTCTCCACTGCCGTCAACAGAATTCTCCTCCGTCGTTGCCGCCGTAGCGAGTTCACCGCCGAACTAGGGTATAAACTCGATCACAGTGCTATCCTCGTCTGAATCTCAGCACATTGTGTTCATAATGCATCTTGCCACGATTGAAACACTTCTATCCAGTCAAAACAATCCTTAGAATAGTTGTGATTCGAAAATTTAGGGTTAGGTTTCTACCGAAACCATCTCAGACCCACCGAGTTGAAAAACTCGGTCCGACCGATTTGGCTAACGCCATTGCACTAGTAAGTCTCGGTCTAACCGAGAATTACAAATCGGTGTGACCGATTTTAGAACTTTGTGAAACCCTAGCAGTCTCGGTGCCACCGAACTGTGACTCGGTCTGACCTAGTTCACTATTTTAGGTTCCAAAACTGCTTCGGCATCACCGAGTTTGAAAATCGGTAGATCCGAAATGCTTTCTGTGGAAAACTAAAACTAAGTTTTTGAATCATTCTTTTGCAAAAATCTCTACATTTTGTGATGCTCATCCACTCTACCTCATCTATAACTACTCACAGGGTCAGCGATCGGTGAGTGCAGCATGTGAGACCAAAGTAATGACAGAATAGGTCAGAAGAGCAGATTCACATGAGTGAGGGCACTAGTCCCTCTAGCAGCTCAGATGAGGGGAGCAAAAGCACTCCCAGTAACTTGCCCAAGGCTGCCACAAGGACAATAAAGAAGAAGACCTCAGAGTCTGAGGATGAAGATTATGTGGCAGTTGAGGATGAGGCCAGTTCAAAGAAGAAAGTGCTGAAGAAGGAGTACAGCTCAACAGATTAAGCACGGAATGAAGATCAAAAGGCCAGTAGGAAGACAACCAATGTCCAAAGCCAGAGTCTCCACTCAATCTTCTTTGGAATCCTAACCCAAAGAGCCTGCTGCTGCTGAAGGAAAGAAAAGGAAAGAAAGGGTCAAGAAGACCATGGCCAGAGTGATTGGGAAGCCTTCAATGATGGAGGAAGAAGAAGAAGAAGAGGTTGCTGAGCCAGCACCCAAGGCACAAAAGCTGATGGGTGATGCCATAAAATCAGGGGTTGCAACTTCAAAGCCCAAAGCTGCCCCTAAGCCCAAGAGTCCACCAAAGAGAATACCAGGAGTATACCAGCAGCTGAGAAGAACAAGGCTCCAATGCCTGAAGTTGATGCCGAGGAAGATGAAGAAGGGTAGGTCCTTAGGAAGCTCAAGCCCAAGATTCGAGACCACAATGATGCTCATCCGTGGCTGAGAACATGAAGATCGAGGAGAGATCAAGGGTTGAGGCTATGGAGAGAGTCGATCCATATGCCACCGGAGAAGGACTCTTTGTGAATTCAGGTTCCACACCAAGGAGCAGCGGGACTTCTATGAGACCATCTTATTGGATAAGAAGCCCATAGTTTGTGATATGAGGTGGAGTCGACTGGACCTACATTCAGGAGAACGCATGAGAACACTATCCTGGAGTATATGACAGCTTGATGCGTGTGGAGTTGCAGATTTTGTTGGGCGAGAAGCTCACAAACTGGAATGACAAGCTCATTATGCAATTCTACTCCACAACACATTTCTATCCGGATGGCGAGAATAGTCTGGATGTCTGAAGGAACGAGATATCAGTCAACCATAGAGGAATGGGCAAGTCTGATCAATGCCCCCAAGGAAAGTGAAGATGACTTGGACATTTATGCCAAGAAGAAGATGGGTCACAACTCAATGTCACACATGTACAAGGAAATCCCAGATGATGCACTTGAGACTTTCAAGTTTGGATCAGTTCATTATCTTACATCGGGGCTGCCCTACGATCAAGCTGGATTCTAAGGCACACTTTTGCCCAAATCAGGTGACCACAACATGATCAGAGGGCATGCAATCAACTTGCTTCACATATTTGATGTGCCTCAGAAATTCAAAGTCATGAGCCTCATAGTTAAAACTATCAAGAGGACAACAGCAGACCAGAAGAGGAGTTGTGGATATGCCCCACAGATTCAGGAGTTGATAAACTCAAAGATGGGCAGAGGAAAGTATCTGTTGGATAAGGACACATGGTTCTCTATCCTGACTTTGAGGACAATCAAGTTGTCATGACTGAGAATGAACCATCATCAGTGCAAGCGCAAGAGAAGAAGGAGAAGGCAAGGAAAGAGAAGGCTGCCAAGATGCCAACTCAAGCGAGAGGCATCTGATTACTTTCTGAAGAACAAGCGAGGAGCAGCTTGGTTACTTGATAGCATCAACTCTGCCGGATTGAGAAGGGGTTGGCCACCCTAACTCAAAACCAGGAGAGGCTGGAAAGAATCATGGAACAAAAATTATATGATCTTGATGTCAAAATGGCTGAGATTCATTCAGGTGTGGAGCAGCTACGAGGATGACATGTCAGGAGAGGAAGGGCGAACAACGGTGATGCATTTGCGAGAGTGCCACGAGCTCAGAGATCAGCTGCAGAGCCAGTCACCAGAGTCACTTCATCAGCTCTAGCTACAGCTCCAGCGCAACCAGCTCCAGCACCAACTCCTTCAGCTCCCTCCACATCTACTGATGCCTTCGTCCTTGGAGTCCTATCTACACCACCACCAGAAGACCAAGCACGAGAGACGATATAGTCCTATGCATTTTCTAGGAACTTTTTGGTAACTTGTTGCCAAAGGGGAGAAAAAATGTATAGATCATAGGCTTCGAGAGAGAGATTTGCTTTTTGTTCTCTCTTGTCTTCTTGGTTGAACTTCGTTTGCTTTGATTTCTTGAGATACTATGCTTTTACCTGTGAGACATTGACGATCATGTTTTGATCATAAGCTATACTTATGCTTGTTATGATATTATCTTAATTATCCTTATATGATCATTCACTGTGCTTGGTGATGAGTGCATGTATTCAGTCTTTGTTATTTTGAGCGCTCCACCAAGATGTATGTGACATGGAAGAGTAACCCATGATCCTAATTCCTTGTGCATTTGCAGTCCAAAGCAAATCTTAAAATATGCACAAATTTAGGGGGAGCTCTTGCTTATCACATACTTCTCAAAGCGACGATGTTTTTCAAATTTTATTAACATTTTTCGAAGCTTTGATCTATAAGTTGTCATCAATTACCAAAAAGGGGGAGACTGAAAGTGCAACTATCCCTAGGTGGTTTTGGTAATTCATAACAACATATAGCTCATTGAGCTAATGCTATTCCAAGACAAATATTTCAGGAAAGCTCAATGAATGGCATGGCATGGATGATGAAAGTGGATCCCTCAAAATATTAAGGACAAAGGATTGGCTCAAGCTCAAAAGCTCAAGACTCTACATTTTACATTTTAGTGATCCAAGATCACATTGAGTCTATAGGAAAAGCCAATACTATCAAGGAGGGATGAGGTGTTGCTTAATGAGCCTCTTGCTTCATGTGCTTAGTGATATGCTCCAAAACCCTCAACTACTTTCTCACATCCACATATGACCTAAACCTAAAGTCAAACTCGGCCCTACCGATTCTTTCTATCTGGCGCCACCGAGTTCAAATGTCATAGCCACTGCCACAAACCCTAGGCAAATCGGTTTCACCGATAGGGATCTCGGTCTCACCGAGATGGGATTGTAATCTCTCTGTTTCCCTTCGTAACGTTTCGGTCTAACCGAAATGAGTGATCGATCCCACCGAAATTGCAATGTAAACTCTATATTTCCCTTTCGTAACATTTCGGTCTCACCGAAAAGAGCGAATCGGTCCCACCGAGTTTACCTGACCAACTCTCTGGTTAGCTAATTACCAAAATCGGTCTCACCCGAGTTTGTATGTCAGTATAACCGAGATTACGTTATGCCCTAACCCTAACCATATCGGTCCTACCGAGTTGCATGTCAGTCCCACCGAAAACCCTAACGGTCACTAGGTTTACTAAATCGGTCTGACCGAGTTTTATGACTCGGTCCCACCGAGTTTGGTAAATTATGTGTAATGGTTAGATTTTGTGTGGAGGCTATATGTACCCCTCCACCTGCTCTTCATTCATGGAGAGAGCCATCAGAACAAACCTACACTTCCAACTTACCAGTTCTGAGAGAGAACCACCTACTCATGTGTTGAGGCCAAGATATTCCATTCCAACCATATGAATCTTGATCTCTAGCCTTCCCCAAGTTGCTTTCCACTCAAATCTTCTTTCCACCAAATCCAAATCCTGTGAGAGAGAGTTGAGTGTTGGGGAGACTATCATTTGAAGCACAAGAGCAAGGAGTTCATCATCAACACACCATTTGTTACTTCTTGGAGAGTGGCGTCTCCTAGATTGGCTAGGTGTCACTTGGGAGCCTCCGACAAGATTGTGGAGTTGAACCAAGGAGTTTGTAAGTGCAAGGAGATCGCCTACTTCGTGAAGATCTACCGCTAGTGAGGCAAGTCCTTCGTGGGCGACGGCCATGGTGGGATAGACAAGGTTGCTTCTTCGTGGACCCTTCGTGGGTGGATCCCTCCATGGACTCGCGCAACCGTTACCCTACGTGGGTTCAAGTCTCCATCAACGTGGATGTACGATAGCACCACCTATCGGAACCACGAGAAAAACATACGTGTCTCCAATTGCGTTTGAATCCTCTAAACCCTTCCCTTTACATTCTTGCAAGTTGCATGCTTTATTTTCCGCTGCCTATATACTCTTTGCATGCTTTCTTGAATTACGTGATGATTGCTTGAATTGTTCAAAGATAGCTAAAATATGCCAAAGTCTAAAATTGGGAAAAGGCATAGTTTTTAATTGGTCAAGTAGTCTAATCACCCCCCTCTAGACATACTTCAAGGTCCTACAGAGGAGATCTCGAACGACGTGGTTAGGCAATGCCTTGGTAATAAATTCAAGAACTTTTATTATGCCCCGGCGACCGGCACGCATGGTGGAATCCTAATTCACTAGTAGAAAAAGGGCCATTTGTCCCGGTTCGTAAGGGCCTTCTGTCCCGGTTTAGGAACCGGGACTAAAAGGTCGGTACTAATGCCCTTGGCCTTTAGTCCCAGTTCTTACACGAACCGGGACAGGTGGGCCTCCACGTGGCCGCTGCGGCCAGCCCGGGCAGGGGGGCCTTTGGTCCAGGTTGGTGACATAAACCGGGACTAAAAGGCATCTACGCGTCAGCAGCTGGCTGGAGCTGAGGGTTTTTTTTTGAAAGGGGCTGGTTTAGGGGTTTTGGGGGTTAATTTAGGTTGTTATTAGCTAGCTAATAGAGATAAATGTCCTCTCTTATATCTCCGTGCTTGGTTTCACCCGCTGATATATAATAACTCTTCATGCTCGCATCATGCATCATCATATATAATAACTCTTCATGCTCGCATCATGCATCATCATATATAATAACAAGTCCTACTAATCATGCATCATCATACAACTTCTACTCGTTATTAATAACAAGTCATACGATCATCATCCTCATAGTCATTGAACCAACCCTACTTAATTGTTCTTAGCACATGATCATCAGTATTAGGTAGGACCTAAATACCCTTAAGGTAAAATAGCATAAAACAATATAGACCCTGACTCTCCATTATGGAGAATGAAGATCATCTTGTCTCCAATTCTTGCGCTTCGCTTCCTTTTGCTTCCAAGAACCTCCTTACGATTGTCCATACATTTTTCCATTCTTTGATTGTCATGTCTCCACTTCTTTTAGAAATCCGGTATGGACAGTTGAGATTAAATAGGATGACCTGGTTGTATGTTCAAAACATCAAGGTGACCATGCTGATACATCAGATGAGGCACACAATCATTCGGGATTATCTGTTGAAAAACATAGTAATAACTTCGTAGTTAGCAATGATGTACTAGTTTTAGAAGTATACAAAAGATGTACGGAGGTCGTAATAGTAAAAAAAACTTACCAGGGTATCTCCATGGTAGTTACCGTAGTTCAACACGTGCACTAGTGGCACGTATTGACCATAATGTTGAGGAGTTCGATTGTAGATATTGTAATTCTCAAGATCAGTACAAAGTGCGATCCGATGATTTTTCTCCTTATAAGTTAATTCGGAGCAATCGGTGTAGTGGGTTTTGTCTACCATCTTCCGCACATCTATTTATATATAAAAAGTAAATGATGGGTTAACAAGAAGCAAGATAATTAGTCTAAAAAATTCCACGTTAATTAGAAAATACTAGCCCTCGATCTGGTGGGTCTTTTAAAATTACAATCGTGTAACCGTTAGATATGCGTAACATTTTTTTTTGAGGAAAGCCATACCTCTTACATGTGTTTTTCACGTATATATCTCTCTCATGTGACAAGAGATCGCTGCTATGTCTAGATCGCTGCTTTAACGTCAAGAAAAAAAAGGATCGCTACTATTTGAGACAGCTGCTATTCGATTTAACCCTAATGAGGCCATCAAACTCCCCATCATTATAGGTTGCCACCAGCCGCCATGGAAATCCTTGCACTTCCATACATCTAGATCTCATCATCCCACGCTGCTACCAGCCGCCGTAGGATCGCTGCTATTTGAGACAGCTGCTATTCGATTTAACCCTAATAAGGCCATCAAGGTCCTCATCATTACAGGCTGCCGCCAGCCGCCATGGAAATCCTCGCACTTCCATACATCTAGATCCTCATCATCGCACGCTGCTACCAGCCGCCATATTACTTCAGCGCTGTAGGCCCGTCGACCTCCTCCCACTGCATGCACAAGAGCATCTCAGCTCCTATTCTTGCTGCCCCATAAACTGCAGTGGATCATGCAAGATCGAAGACTCCCCTAATACAAGCAACAACCGAGGGTACGTACTATCTAAATTCACCCATTGTCGAAAGAATGGTACGTACTATCACTAATAGTACAAATGTACATCATACGTACTATCATCTAATAGTATACACGTTGGTTCCTTGAGTAAGTGTGATCTCAATCCCCATAATTTTGTGAGACAAATACAAGTAGAGCCAACTTGCTGTTGTTGTTTTGATCAAGGTCGAGCTACCGCTGTCACCAGAACACCCCCGCAGGTTGCCGAGAACTCCCCGATCTCCTCTATAGCTCTCCACTTTGTAGTCCCTATTGACCGGCACATCATTGAGATTCGAGAGTCCTCTACAGCCAGATCCACGTTAGGATCAATCTAAAAACAGGGTACGATCTAACCAATCAGCTTCGATGTTTTGACTACGTATCCAGCATCCATTAAGATGCAGCAGCAAAGGAGATGTACCACGTGACTGTTTGGAGAAGATCGGACGACCATTGGCGCTAAGAAGGCTACCGAGTCAAAAAACTATGGAAGGTTGCTGGATTTTGTCAGTGCTCCTATGTCCACTCAACAGGGAGCTATGTATTCTGAATTTCCTTTTTTAGATAATTATGAGTCATATGATATATCTCTATTCTCTAATACACAGTCCAAGTTATATCTGCAATTTTATAAGTCAGTGCATTGCATGCGTACGTAATCTGGGCTCCATTAATCTTGAGGTCTTTCATCATGTTTGTTATTTCAATGGAAACATTTGCCCTAATTGCATTGTACACACTAGGCAATCATGGGCCACTGATATATCTGATGGTTGATAATTTCACTTTAGAGTATCCCTTCTGCTATATTTTTAGATTGTCGACTACTTATGAGAGATCTGATCTGGAAGAGAAAACGGACAGAGATATTTTGTTCTTACCTACAGATGATCCTTTATTGAGGTCTTAGTGTTCAACATGCTTCAATTTCCAAACATGCCATTGTATCAATCCTGATGTTAAAACTTTCGCATTGCTACTATTCTATTGTTGTTTGGGATGGCATGTTATTGGTCTATCACAATCATAGCAGCAACAAGGGTTTTTATGATTCAAAAATCTGTGGTAATGCGCTTCCCACGTATTCGCTTCAGCGCAGCCGGTAGATCGTCTCCGAATAGATGCACACTATGGTCTATGTTTTCAATCTTCCTCATCCATGCATATGCATTGCAATATCCCGATAGTAGACTTATCTACTAACATGGCAGAGCTAGGTACGTACTGTCCTCATTATACATGTGCATCATACATTTCGAGAATTTATTGTTGTATCCATAGCCACATGTAAAGCAAGAGATGTGTATGTATCATGGCAATGTGTATGCCGATATGAAAGATAAATATGATGCATTCAATTTTAGGATTCTGGGCGCTGCTATGTTGTGGTGTTCATTTTCGAAAAGGGGCGCTTTATTACTTAAAAGGTTTAAGCATTACACCCGGCCTCTGCATAACTAAGATGCACGCAGCCAACAAAGTTCTCATGCCAAGGCAAAATAAAAGAATAAGGCGATATACAAGGAAAATGAAATCTGTATAACGCCTAAAACTGAAGGTGGCCCAATCCTAAGATCATGCTGCCACCCACATTGGATAAAAATATCCCTCGCCGAAGCCTCCAATCGTGTACACACCTCCATAAACAGGTCTCGATTCTCCACTCGTTGTAGAGAGGACCATAAACGAAGAGTCCCGGTACATCTGTAGATAACCTGCATAAGAGAAGTACTTTTATCACTAAAAACTTTATCATTTCTACATAGCCAAAGCGACCAAATCACGGCAAGCGCTCCCACCCTGATAAGAGTTCTAAACTTGTGATCAATCCCATGTAGCCAGTTGCCAAATATATTAGCAACACTACAAGGAGTGTACAAGCCAGACGCTATTTGGATGACTGACCATATAGAACGAGCCAATTTACATTGGAAGAATATAAATGTTTTATTGTCTCATCATGCGAACAAAAGACACATTGTGTACTTCCATGCTAATTCCTCTTAATAAGGTTATCTTTAGTAAGAATGACTCTGCGACGAAGATACCATGCAAAGATTTTATTCTTAAGAGGTATCTTCATCTTCCAGATCTTCTTATTATTATCAACTGGCACGTCAGACTGGATCAAAGCTCTATACATAGAATCCACTGAGAATTTCCCATTCCCATGTAGGTTCCAACGAAATACATCGGACTCTTGTGACAACTGTACCGTGGCTAACCGCTGGAGTAGTATGTTCCACAATTCGAGTCTATGTCCAATTAAATCCCTTCTGAACGTCACATTTGGCGGAAATGATTCCAAAACCTTGGCAATAGTACCACCCTTGTGACGCACAATATTATATAGAGCTGGATATTGTTCACGGAGTATAGCATTACCTAGCCACTTATCCTCCCAGAATCTAATTTCCGAGCCATCCTTAATCAAGAAGGACCCATAGCGGAAGAAATGTTGTGGTGTTCATGTTCCAGCGTAGGCATGGGAAAATCGTAAGATGTGTACTGTAGTACAATTTTGCACACATGCTTCATAATCATACTGCATGAGCTATAATTAACCGCAAAGGAGTAACCATGCGGCCGGCCATCGGCGTGCAACCGTGGCAATCCTCACGCTCCCTCACATCTGCCTCTGCAGCCTCGCTCCTCACTGTAGCTTGCAGCTTCTGGACATCCCGTGTGGTCAGACATCACTAGACAGTTGCCAGAAAAGACACCTTAATTATTAGTTCAGATTGCATCAGGGAGGATAAAAGTGCAAAGGAGCAAGCTCTGATGGGCGTTCCAGTTGAATTTGGCTACAAAAATATTATGGATTTCTTTCTGTAGCATGGATTGCATAGGGCTATGGGTATAGAGTTACATCCTTCTGGGGGTTTGGATAGATCAAATCAGGGACTGCTAGCAATAGATCACTGATGATCTTATATTCTGATGGAAATTGTTGTGACCTGGGAGGTACCAGAACTGTAAGATCTAAGCTATACATGTTGAGGTTTTAGACTAAGATGCAAAGTTGCTACAGACTACAATAGTGCGAACCTTCATAGGAGTTCTTCGGTTCAGTTTTCCAATTAAATCAGTGCCTAATTTATTTCAGCCTACCTTTCAAGCAACTTATTCATACCTTTAGTAACCAGATAAATCAACACATATGATTGTTTAGATACATACCATATGAAAATATATTGTATGATGAATGTAATGGCATTGATTTGGTATTCTAAATGTTGATTTTCTTTATATATTTGGTCAAAATTTACAAGGTTTGACTTAAAAAAAATAGTGAGGTCAAAGCAATATGTGCAGACCTGAACATGAATAGAAGAGTAAGGTGTAAATAAACAGAAATTATTGCTGTAGTTAGACGATCAACAAAATCCTCTCATTCATTTCTAGGCATACCCGAAATTTTCAAACAGTTATCATAAAAAATCTACCAGAATAAGTAAATATATCTAAAAAAATTAGGCGGATTTTAGAGACTAAGGCTTTATTACCTCCCTTCGTCTCAAAGCGTAATGTAGGTATTATTGTGGATTTTATTCTATTGCATATCATTTTATTGACAAAAGGGAAACAAAGTTCTAGGTCTTATAAATATAAAAACCTATGTACATTTTATCGAGAGAAGACTATAATTACTTCTAAATCATATTGAAAATTCTAAAAGTGTCATCCAGACTTCTCAAAATTGAACTTCATAAAATTCTAGCCCGCGCATCGAGCGGGCCACTCACTAGTTCTTTGAAGAATGAAAATAAGCTGTCAACTATTTTGAAATAAACAATATAAATTACTTAATAACTATGTTTGAGAAGCTCACATAGGGGAACAACTGGAAGCGTATCAACAAGGACCCAAATGTCCATATTATCTTGCTCAATTTTAGGATCACCAAGATCCATGGTGACAAGCATACCCTCATCAAAACCATACATCTTGCAAAGTGCTTCCCAATTTTTGCAACCAAAATGGGTTACACTCTCAGAATTGTACAACTTTACTTCAAAATCCACACCATGATGGGTCCTTACGTGAATTTTCTTTGTTTCCATAGTTTCATGATCTTCAAAACCCATCCTCTCCAAGACATAGCATCTTGCATACCATGGGATAAGGAGTCGAATTGGAAAAGATGAAAAGTACACGTTGAAATAGTTGAAGTCGTGCTTAATTACGAAAAAAAACTCTTGTCGTCGTTGCGTACCGTTTCAACATTGAAGGTCTCCTCGAGCTTAATGCTGAAGCGCCGATCTTCGTCCAGCTCAAGGAACCTGTCGCACATACCTCGGTCGTCGTGGCACCATTTGCAGTCCCCCGGGCGGTTTTCGTCGTCCGAGTACGACATTTCCAATTTTCATAATTCAAATATTAAACTTGTACAATTAAATATATGTATTAAAAACCTAAATTAGATCATTATTATTCGTCACAGGTTGACTATCGGTCCGTCGAGCCTTTTCTTGAAAACTCTCAGCTCATGTGGTGTACATATTCGACCGTCCCTGATGGTAGCTCCTCCTTTCGTTCCCGAGTGCATTAAACCAAATTGTGTCTAGCACACGGGAATGAAGGAGAAGCTACCCCCACGACAACAGTCGGGATTCTTCGTCCTCTCATATAGGTGGAGACTCGACATACTTAAAGTCAACCCGAGGAATCATATTATAGGACTCATATTGACATGGAGATTTGGCTGGTCTCACCTCGAGGTCGGAGGGGGTCGGTGACGGGGACGACGGCGCGGATGATGGAGGGGGCTCCTAGATTTCTGCATAGTGCTCTCCAATTTTAGCATTCAACGTAGGAGTACTTTTCCAATTTGAGAATTCAATAAGCAAAACCAAATCGTAAAATAAAGTAGTATTCAAATTAGCATGCATTCAATTATAAGCAAAACTAAATCATCTCTCATGTCCGTACATCATCGAATATTATCACTAATACTCCTCGAATACTATCATACATATAGCATTGCTAATGCAGCTAGAACCGTAGCGCCCGACGGGTATCGTCGCGGGCGGTGGACACCCAAAGAAAAGGAACCATCACAGGATCATAGCTCCACTGAGATCCCTGAAGAACCTACCAGGTATTGTCGAACCTGCACTCCAACGCAACCATGTAGCGACGGACGTGCTCGTCGTCCTCACTGACACGGTGACGTACCACCTCCGCGGTGTCCGGAAGCCTTGGCACCGTCACTGGCCCACGCGACCGCCACCAAATAAGGATCGGGTCAACAACGGGCTGGCTCATCACCAACCTACGCCCCCCGGAAGGTAGCACCTCCAAATACCAGCCCGGTGGAGCCTAGTCCAGGACATGGCCCCTCTGATCAAGCCGGCCTCCTCTGCCAAGTCGACGACGAGGATGCGGGATAGGCATCGTCGACGTCGATGCGGGATTAATTGCTTCAACTAAAAAAATAAACTAGTTCTATTAATTTTCTTGCTAAAAATAAACTACTTCTATATATAGTAAAATAAAAGTAGTTTTATTAAATCAACTAGTTCAACTACTAAGCACTTACTATAAATAAATAAAATAAAGTAGTTCTTACTAAAAATTAACTACTTCTATATATAATAAAATTTAATAAAGTATTTTTATTAAATCAACTAGTTCAACTACTAAGCACTTACTATAAATAAATAAAATAAAATAGTTCTTACTAAAATAAACTATTTCTATATATATAGTAAAATTTAATAAAGTATTTTATTAAATCAACTAGTTCAACTACTAAGCACTAACCTAAAATCGATATCTACTAACCTAAATAAAAAATTAATAAATATATGAAAAAACATATATAAATAAAAAATGCTATGAACATTATATTCATAGATACATAGCCACATCCATTCATCATATAGCTACCACATACATATATATACATTATATATATGAAAAAATGCAATGAACAAAAAAGTAATACAAATTATATGAAAAAAAAATGAACAGAGCCGTGGCGCGGCGGCGGCTCACATCGGGCGACGGAGGGCGAAGGCGTGGGGGGCGGAGGGCGACGGCGTGGGTGGCGGAGGGCGACGGCGACGGCGGCGGGGGGCGGAGGGCGACGGTGACGGGCGACGGCGTGGGTGGAGGACGGCGTCGGCGTGGGCTCGGGGGCACAGTCCTACACCTGACAGTGACAGAGACACGAGTCATCTTTTAGAACAAATGGCGATTAATGTTCGCTCTTGCCTACAAATTAAAGTACCAACCGCCATACCACATGACAATAGTGGTTAGCTAACCCCATAAGCGAATTGTCAAAAGAAAAAAAAAAGTGCCAGCGGCCATTAAGCAAGAAACAAGCTCGTCCGTACTGTATCTAGGATGGTGAACTGGGTAGAGGTACTAAGGAAGCACTTCGTGGCCCGTCTGGCAGCACGCCGTGGCCGTGGACGAGGAGAACGGCACCGTCATCAACTTCTGGCTGCCCAGCCACAAGAAGGCATCGCACATGAATCACAATCAGCACCACCCCGTGGTGCTCGTGCACGGCTTCGCCGGC
Source organism: Aegilops bicornis (assembly GCA_021605145.1). NCBI lineage: Eukaryota > Viridiplantae > Streptophyta > Magnoliopsida > Poales > Poaceae > Aegilops > Aegilops bicornis. The sequence goes on from JAHIAL010000030.1 coordinate 2,645,372, forward strand.
GATGGCATGATGACATGGGGGTTCCAGGTGGGCGCCCTCGCCAAGTGCGGCCACGACGTCTATGTCCCCGACTTGGTTCACTTCGGCGGCTCCACGTCGCGGTCGCCAGACCGCTCGGTGGCGTTCCAGGCGCGATGCCTCACGGCGGCGCTGCGGAATCTCGGCGTGGCGGGGCCCTGCACTGTCGTCGGGTTCAGCTACGGCGGATTCGTGGCTTTCGAGATGGCCGCGGCGTGCCCAGGCCTCGTCCGCTCCGTTGTCGTCTCCGGCTGCACCGTCACGTACACGGACGCCATGAAGGACGCCTTGCTGGGGAGGCACGCCGGCGCCCGGTCGATCACGAAGCTCATGCTGCCGGAGACGGTGGAACAGCTCAGGTTGCTCTTCTCCTCCGCCATGCACATGAAGATGTGGTTTCCCCGTCGCCTTGTCAAGGACTTCCTCAAGGTCAGTACGTAATCGGAAGAGCGTAAGGTTTGTTCTCTTCTTAGTTGTTATAGTCTTGTTGTAAGAAGTAAGCTCAATTGTTCATGGTGGGTGCAGGTGATGTGTAACAAGTAACAACCGAAAGGAGAGAGCCGAGATGCTGGACGATATGGTGAACATGAGGGGCAAAGAGGCATCGGCGCCTGTTTTTCAGCAGGTTTTTGCAGCGTTTTTTCAGCAGATTCTTGGTGCTATTTTCAGTAATAATACGTAGGAACAGATTAAACTAGAAGATGCTCCGTGCGTTGCCGCGGGAATTGTGTTAAAACCAATGCATAAACATGTGCTTAAAACCAAATAAAACCAATGAAAAACATATAAGAGTTTTACATATTTAAAATGATAAAACATAAATGATGTGTGTGACAAAATAATGTATAAAAGAGGAAAAAATTACCCCCAAATGAAGACATGATTGATAAAGTGGCGTTGTTTTAGTTGATAGACTAATGCAAAAATGTAATTGAGTGCATTCATTCGTTAAAAAAAACACATGCTTGACTAGTGAGGTGGCATGATTTACATTAATGCAAAGAGTAACTTATGAGCACATGTATGACTTCTTGATGCCACATGATTTTGATCGAAAAGCTGTAAATAATTGAGGTGATGTGGAAGCACGCATATGTAGAGAAATCTAGTAGTGGGGGCTAATTATTTAGATATAGAAGATATCGTGAAGTGATTACATCTAAGGCACCCAGGTTTAGGCGCCATTTCCTTCTTCCAAATTGCAGAGTGTAATATTTTTTTTCCTTTTCTTAACTAACATTTCATTCATAATATGTTTGATGAGTGATGCGGTCAGATAGATATCTTGTCGATTGTATACATAAGCATCAATCGCATGTCTCTGACAACTAGCTTGCATGCAGAATATACTCTTGTTGTGGGGCGAGAACGACAACTTCTTCCCCGTGGAGGATGGGGAGAGTTTGAAAGAGTAAGAAAACCACGATGTACGAGTGCAGCGATTCGGTGCCCAGGCTCATCTGCACCCGGCCAGAAAAAAAATCACAAAAAATACTAGAAAAATTCAAAAAATTCCAAAATTTTTCTCATGGTGGACAGTTTGTTGCGTGAGATTCGCTCCAAATTTTAGCTTATTTGGACATCTGAGGCGTTCTCAGCAAAAAAGACAAATCGGATTAAAACAGTATATGAAAAGTAAACTGTTTTACAGATGTCGAATTTGTCTTTTTTGCCGAGAGTTGCTCATTTGTTCAACTGACTTGAAAATTGGGGCGGACCTCACGCATCCAATTTTCTACCATGAAAAAAAATTGAATTTTTCTAGTATTTATTTTGATTTTTTTATTCAACACGGGTGCAGCTGACCCCGGGCTCAGAAAAGGATTTTCCACTATGTACGCACTTTCATCTTTTTGTTTTCTCCAGGCCTAGAATAGATTTACTAAGTCAGAAATAACGGGTGCAGGGACCTAGGCGAGAAAGCGACACTGCAAACAATAAGCAAGGCGGGGCATCTAGCCCAACTAGAGAGGCCGTGTGTCTACAACCGCCATCTTAAAAAGTTTCTGGCAGCACACTCCCCTTTTGAGTTATACAATAGATCATCATAACTGTATCCAGATAAATGAGGACTCGTTGACGATGATCATGAGTGCACTCTGAAGACCTGATGGAATTTATAACAATACCCTAAATGTGTCATGTTTACTAATTTTTCATAATAATGTTTGTACAACATCTTGCAAAAGAAATGCGACAGGGAAGATCATGCACATCTTATTTTAAGAAGAAGAACCCAATCGCCGCCACCCCCGTCTCCTGTCCTCCCCCTCATCCCCCGCGTCCTCCAAGCCATCATCTCCACATGCTTCATCATGCGCCAGCGGTTCTAGGCGGCTTGGGAGGCCACGGCCAGCAATTGTGTCGTCTTCACCAGCCCTCCGGTGTCGCCACCGGCTATGGGTGTGGAGATCTTGGCCTGCTGCTTAGAGTAGGGACCCCCAACGTTCGCACAGGCTCGTCGAAGCCACCGGACCATGGATCTGGCAAAGAGGCGATCCAAGGCCTTGCGCGCCTTATGTGCCAGATCTAGTGTGAGGGTCCTTGGACTGCACGGATCTGAGCAACGTTAGTTCAAAGCTCAGATGGTCGTTGTCAGATGGTGCTTGGTGGTGGTGATCCAAGTCAATGCAGTGTAATGCAGCCGGGGAAGAGGGTGATTGCACTGCATTGACCTCCTATGGCTCCACGGCGGCGGTGGTCACCAACAGATCTTTGGGAGTGTTCATCTCTCAAGGTCCAGTGATTGACTTCGATGGTCAAATTATGTACGAAGGCTTGACGTAGAGTGATGGTTGTGTAGTGATGGCGGTCACATCGCATGATCGCAACCCTTTTGATGACTCTTTTTTTTACTATGCACACTTTAATGACTTTGATGGTGGTGCTACTCCAGCCCATGGTAACGAGCTCCAGGGTGAAAGCCTAGGTCTAACCCGAGCTGGCTCTACCTAGTAATGGTGATGTTTTTTTATGTCGTTGCCTTGTTGAAGGCATTGCTCGGATTGATTCTTCGGTGTGAAACACTAGAGTCTGGCCTAGGTGGTTGAATCCGGTGACGACAATGCTTGAGTGTTGCATCCATCCTTAAGGCTTTGCTATTGAAAAATTTCATCGTTCATGTGGCGTCATAAGATGATTGGTGTGGATACGGTCATTTGCCGTAGTTTGGCAATTGCGTATCTAATCGCTTTGGGCCCTTTTTTTCCTTATCTTTCTACGCCGACACACAATTCTTACATTTTTTGGAAAAGGGTATTACACTTCTTACATGGCTCTAGGTGTTGGCGTGTTTTTATGTGTTGATGTTGGATGTGTGTATACTAACTACGCAAAGGTTGGATATGCACATTCTGTTATGTATCCTCTTTATGCTCCATTTTGAATAATAAAATTAACTCTTTATTGAAAAAGAGAAGAGCCCAATTTATGTCCGTAGAATCTTACACCAAGATACAGTGGGGACGCACATCCACTCCAAGGACCAAGTAATCTCTTCTTCTTCTTTTTTGCGGGGTGAGGACCAAGTAATCTCAGCCAACTTTATTTCTGAACATCATTTTCCCGTTGACCTTTGAGATCTTTACTATCAATAGATCATCATAACCATACCTAAACATTATCTGAACATCCGGCTTGTGAACCTTATATACTACTGGTCGCAGAGCTAATAGATATTCATTACACTAGTGCAGGAAGCCCTTATAGATATATATTATTTGTGAAATTTTAAAAATTCATGAACATTTTTCCAATTCACGATTTATTTTCGGATTCACAAACTTTTTTTGAATTCGTAATATACTTTTAAATTCACAAACCATGAATATTTTTTTGAACTCATGTACTTTTTACACATCCACACAACCAGAAGCTAGTGCAGAAGAGAAAAACCAAAGCCAGGTGAGCGGAGCAAGCTAGATCGCGCTAATAAGCTACGGCTAAACAACAATTCCGAGTGAGCGGAGCAGCTAGACCGGCCCCATTTTCTTTCTTTTCTATTTTCCTTTTTTGCTTCACTAAAAATTGTTTCGGAATTTGAAAACAAAATTATCATTTAAAAAATCACACTTTTTTAAAAATATTCTCAAATTTGAATAATGTTCTTGAGTTCAAAACAAATTCTGCAACATTAAAAAGTTCTCAAATTTGAATATTCTTCGTGATTTCAGAAAATGTTAATGAATTTCTTTAACAATTCTATGGATACAAAAAATGCTCAGGAATAGTTAAATACTCATGAATTCAAATAAATGTTCGTGAGCTTGAAAATGTACAATTTCAACAACATCTTGGTGAATGCAGGAAAATGTGCATAAAATTAAATAAAAATGTGAGTTGAAATTTCTTCAGTAATTTCAAAAAAGTTCAAAAGTGTGAGAAATGTTTACAAATTCTTTAAAAATATCCTCGAATTCCAAAAGGTTAATATTTCAAATTTATTTCATGAATTTCATTTTCTTGTCAAATTTGAACAAAAAATAATCACAACTTTAAAAATGCGCATGAATTTCAAGATTGCTTGTTAATTATTTTTTTGGAAACGGAGGCAAAAATTTTGCCTCATCGATTAAATAAGCAGAAGAGAGTTGCTCGGTTAATTAGGGAAAACCGAGCGAAAACCAGATTGCACGGTTAATTATGGAGAACCGAGGGAAGACCCTCACAACCGCTAAGCGGCACACATAAGATACCCCACACACACCACTCCAAAGAGGGTCTCGTCGAGACAAGACGCATAGCGTCATCGTCATCACTCCTCCCTAGAGGCGTCGCCATCGCCATCCCTACACTCTGAGCAAAGCGACTCCGACTTACGCCGCAGGCGATCGCCGACTCAACCCACACCAAAGCGGACGTGTGAAGCTACATGAAGATCTGCGCCAAATCTCAGCCACCTGCGGCCAGACAGCGCAGCTTCGACTCTGACGGAGAACTCTGAAGAACAAAACTAGGCACGGCTGGCGCCACGGGAGATCGTCGAACGGGCCACCTGCAGCCGGTCATCGTATATTAAAATTTTCATCAATTGAAAATGTATTCATTATTTTTTAGAATTATTGTGAATTTGAACAAAGAAAAAGAAAAAATAGAACAGAAACTACTTCCAGTTTGGCAGCGGCTGGGGTCATTGCAAGAAACAGCAACGGCGAGGTCTTATTTAGTGCGGGCTGGACCCTCCCCGAGTGCAGAGATGCCGAAGAGGCTGAAGGGCAGGCGATGCTTTTAGGCATGCAAACTTTGGAAAAAATATATGTTGGTCCGACGATTTTTGAGACAGACTGTGTGGCTATTGTGGAGGCCCTCAATGCAAAGTCTGTGATCAGGCCAAGATGGTGGGCTACTTATAACAATTCTTTGGATTTGTTGAAGAATTCCCCATCCTGGAGAGTGACAAAGATTGGAAGAGAGAGCAACGTGGCTGCTCATAAACTTGCTGCTTACGCTAGATCTAATGGCAGTTTTTTTATGATGAGCAGTGTGCCATGTAGTATAACTGATGTAATCTTGAAAGTTTGTACTCCGGGTATAAGTAATATATAAAGCTCTCTTTTCCCCTCAAAAAAAAAAGAAAATAGAAGGAAGAAGGAAAAAAAAAACAGGTTAGGGGAAGGTTCCAGAACCTTCCCCAAAACTGGTGGGTGAATAGATCTGACATGTGGCGGCCCATACAGAAGGACGAGTCACTCGCGGGGTACGTATGATTTCTATTCCACAGTAAAGATTTCGGCTTCCTCACTCGCTCGGTCGCTGCGCTGCTTGCTCAGTATCGCTCGCTTCTACCTAAAATCAATCTTTACTCGCTACGTCTATTTACTGGGGTTTTTTTCTGCTCATCTTTTGCTCGGTTTGTTGTCTTACGAAAAATCCAACTTTTCCCGTTAAATTCTAAATTTTGGTAGAAATAAAAAATCTCCTGTATTATGGAAAAGGTTCATTTATTTTTAAAAAGCTTATGAATTGAGAAAAAGTTCATGAATATAAAAAATTTAAAATTTGAGAAATATTACATTTCGAAAAAAAATCTTGGATTTTGAAAGAAAAATCAAGGATTTTAAAAAAAGTTTGCAAAATTTGCAGAGAGTTGTAAATTTTAAAACGTTCATGCATTTGGAAAGGTTGGATTCAAAATAAAGTTCATCAATTTATGAAAAGTTCTCTCATTTGAAGACGGTCATATTTTTTAAATGATTCCATAAATTTTTAAAATGATCACCATCAACCAGTGATCACTCATTTGAAAATGTTCATAAATTTGATGCTCATTTCTATATATATAGACCGGTCACTCCATCTGTTGGCGGCAGATCAGCATCGTCACACGGTAAAAAATCCAAGGCCCCATCATCTAGTAATAGCTACGTTGTTGATGCTACAAGATTAAGAAAAGTGAGCCCAAGCCACTTGGAAGATGCCCATCAGTTACGCCTCCTATATAATAAGAACTTACCACTTGGAAAATGCTTGACTCTCTTGTTAAGAAAAGGAATGATGTGTAAAGGCTTAGGCAGGACACGAGGTCAAACTAGAAATGCTTTTGAAAGAACAAGCAAGTTTTGTTGTCATTTCAATTATCATGCTATGCAATTATGTTACTTTGACAGCTAGTCTAAAATTCACAAGGAAACATGTGTGGATGTTGCATCAATGTTACAGAAGCTAATACTGCGTGTTGAAGTTTTGGTTGCCTTTTAAATTTGGTCGCTACTTGCATATTTTGTTATCAAGATGCAGATGGACTACCTCAATTGCTGGGCATCGTTTGAAACAGATTATTCTAGTGCTTTGTGTGGTGCAACTGAAGCACTTAAAGTGAGTACCCTTCGTCTCCCAGTCACAGGAGGTACAAAGGTAACATGAAAGCGCTGTTCAGATTTAAAATCACAATACCTATACGTATCACGGCTCATAGTGGGAAAGGCTAACTAGTCTACGTGATGAACATGTTTCTTTCGAGTACTATTCTATGTCGTTTTATCAATAAAAAACTTAAATGGCGCTTATCTGTACCTCTTGGAGGCTGATGTAAATAATGTTAAGAACACTGTCAGTCCAGCAATTGACATTGTGCAAGCAATGGGCTTATCCACTTGTCAGTTGCCACCAAAGGTAAAATTCAGAAGCTTGCTTACAAAATTGACACTGCTAGATTTTTTGCTGTTGAACTCCAAAGTCCAAACTGCTACTGAAATGGTTAAGAAACCATGCTCATGGACGGCGAAAAATAAACTATTGAGGCCAGCCTTTCCTTGATATTCTGCCCAATTGTTCCCGTCAAAATATGAAAGTAGCTAGACCGATGTACTCCCTCCGTCCGGAAATACTTGTCGAGGAAATGAATGTATCTAGATGTATTTTAATTCTAGATACATCCGTTTTGATCCATTTATGCGACAAGCAATTTCGGATGGAGGGAGTATTAAGTGCCACCACCTTGTGTTTACTTATTACGCATTTCAAGTAAGGAATAGTAGACTGGACATACACTTTATTGGAGAAAGATTGCATACATGCCTCGAGGTATGCAACTACCAAGCGCATTTTATTTGGAAAATAAAAACTACCAACCGCATTTACTTGTGGTTTGCAGATGGAGGCTACACTCCCTGCAGTAATAGAGCTTTCGCCTGTTGCCACGGAAGAAATGGCCGCAGTGAAGGAATGCTAGGAACTCATTGCTACCAGCCTACCACAGCAGCCCTACAAGTAAAAGTTTGGTCCTTCCTTTTCTCATCACCTATTCTTTTGAGTTTTTGATGGAATTGATGACCATTTCTTAATTAGGATTATATATATATATACAACCGGTCTATTATGCTAATATTAGCAGAATAACTATTCTGATAACACTTCCGCACTGCACGCTCAATGCAAGTGCACGTCATTGTTTGAACCTAGTGTGCTGCAGTACTCACACGAGTGAACTTCGTGTCGAAAAAACTGCACGCAGTGTTTTCGGGTACTGTTTTCGCTCTAATTTTTTAACCATTTATCACAACGAGGCGTATAATATACCCTTGGAAAGCTATTTGTTAAGCGCAACTTCGCCATGTTGAACACTTTTCGAGATTTCTCTCGGTTTAAGAACAGTTTCAAAAATGGTGCGGCAGATGACGAGTAGCAGCGAGCGTATTTTCTTGATTTTTTTCTAAACCGCTCATCAGAATAAAGCAAATGATACGCCGTTGGAAAGATATCGTCGAGGCGCATTTTTTTCATATCTATTATCTTCTCTAATTCATTACGGTTTAAGAGTAGTTTCAAATTTACTAAATCGTGGAATTACGTTTTTTTGAAATTTTTGCAATTTTCGATACTGTTTTCGCTCTAGTTTTTAAACCGTTTGTCAAAACGAGGCGTGTAACACGTTGTTGGAAAGCTATGGACAAGGCGCAACTTTCATATGTTGAAATGTTTTTGATATTCCTTACGGTTTTATGTTAATTTTGAAAATCGCGCGGCGGACGACGAGTGGCAGCGGCCGTTTTTCACAAAATTTTTACAAACCGATTGTCGAAATGATTCAAATGATATACCGTTAGAAAGATATCAACGAGACGCAACTTTTTCATGTAGAACACTCTCTCTAATTTGTTACGGTTTAAGAGCAGTTTTAAATTTACTGAAATGCGGACACTCTGTTTTCGCGACACCCAAATCGACGTGCGTACTTCATTCGACTGAAAATCACACTGCATCGGACGAAAAACGCACTGCATCAGACGGGTAAGATAACTGCATGGTCTCTTTTATTTAAACGTAATTTTTTCAAGGACGAGAAAGTAGAGTGCACTCCACATCGGGTGTAAATGAACCATAACACTATTAAGAAGTGAACCGCATTACTTTTCTTCGCTTCTGTAATAATTTTTTTCTTTTTGCACTTACGAGATGAACAACATCGGACGCCCGATCGCACTGTTTCCTGAAACCGCACTGCATCAGACGGACAACCAAACTGCATGGTTTCTTTTGCCAAACAAAAATTTTTCCAGACGTATTGCAACATGTTTGACAAGTACTCCCTCAACTTTTTTTTTACAAAACACAATGTACTGCATGCGTGGGGTTGCTGAACTGTATTTGTTTCTCTCAACAAATTTAATAACAATTTAAAATGCCACTCGGTTGTGGGGCTGCCGAACTGCATGGCAATAGAGAAAAACTGAACAGGAAGATGTCGTTTTGGCATCTCCACAATTTTTATGCACTTCACATTTGGGAGCAAGTGAATCGCGACACCAGCGAGAGTGAAAATTGACAGTACCCAAAGTGAACCGCATCTTTGACACATTGTTTCCTGGATTTTACTTCAACAAGCCTCAAAACAAAAAATACAAATTCAATCGTGTCCCTTGTCTTTTTGCGCAACAGCTCATAGTACCAAAGTGTACTGCTTGTAAAGTCAACGATGGCTGCGTGCCCCCACCGCGTGGGCTGCTCCAGCGATGAGTATACGGAACCACACCCACTATACATGCCCGAGTCACCAAACCGCACCAGGTACACAATGAACTTCTTGCATTACTGTCAAAATTAAAAGAGGTCATATCACTAGCAGTTACAAAACTTGCGTCGGATGTGCATTTTAGTGCTAAAACTTGCAAAATACATCGTTGTGGTCGCATAACTTGCGTTTACGTGCACATACGCTCACAAATCTCGTCTGCCTTCATACGACATGCTGGCGTGGCATACCTGGCCCGCTGGCAGCCTCTGATTCCACCCGGCGCAGCGCGCGCGCGTCTTCTTTGCAGAAAACCCCTTGGCCCGTTTCGTAATTAGCTGAAAAACCCCTGCAACGGCGGGAACAGGCAGGCCTGCTATTTTTGCCCAAAGGGTCCCCAAAAATGCTACCGTTTCATTCCCACTCCTCCTCACCGCTTCGTCTCCCTCCTCTGTGTCGCTCCTCTGTCTCCGTCGATTTTTCCAACACGGTGGCGGCACGGCGGCCGTTGTCGTAGGACATGGATGACCCGCGTCGTCGGGTGCGAGGCGATCCAGCGCTGCCGTATGGTCAGTCCTACTATCCTCTGTCGTTTCTGACTCTGCATCTGTTCGTTGTTATGTTCGTCGTCTCTGACGTAGTTAGGGTTCATGGGGTAGGGCGATCAAGTCTAATTGATGTGCGTTGGCGCCGTGCGTAGCCCCTACTGGACTTAGGCATTACGTACGGATGGTTGTTGGGGCCCTGTTTGCAGAATCGTGCTAGGGTTTAATTGGGGGTTATCAAGGAGGTCGCTTTATCCATAGAAATTGATGATCAGAGGAGCGAGAGGCCTCCATGTAAATTGTTCTAGGGTTTAATTGGGGGAAATTATTTATTAGATATTTGAGAATGTGTACTGCTCGTAGTTGAATCTTTCAAAAGTCTGAATGTGTGCAGTGTTATCTGAAGTTGCTTGTTGTCTCTGTAATCCTGCGCCTAGTTTAGTCGTCAGTTAAATTCAGTGAGCAGGAGAAGTTTACATATCCAGCACCTAGGGAATTTGCCCCCCTACCTGAGTCTAGCTTCATTGCCAATGCCAGAGACTCAATTGCTATGGTTAGAGTTACAACAGCCATGTCAAGAGGCAGGGTGAGAAAGACTGCCAATGAGAAAGTTGCAAGGCCAAGAAAAAAGCAGGCAAGGGAAGGCAATACTGCAATGGGAAGCAATGTTGCAACAACTGGAAGCAATGCTCCAACAAGTGGGGCCAATGCAAGAGGAGGTGGCAATGCAAGAGGAGGGGCCAATGCAAGAGGTGGCAATGCAAGAGGAGGGACCAATGCAAGAGGAGGTGGCAATGCAAGAGGAGGTGGCAATGCAAGAGGAGCAAGAGCTGCTGCTCCAGGTTTCTACAACTTGCTATTTGGACCCGATGGATCCACAATTTGGTCAAAAGAGTTGCTGGGATTTTTTGCCAAAACGGATTTATAAAACAGCAAAAATCCTGTCCAATTTGGTCAAAATAGTTGATGGGATTTTTGTCAAAAATGATTTATAAAACAGCAGAAATTTGGTCAAAATAATCAATTGACTGAATTTCCCATCAAATCTACACACTGCCAATGCAACTGAAATCATCACTTTACTGAAAAATAGAGTAACAACACATAATTCAGATTACATTCAACATCATCCAACCTCTACTTCACAGCTATTGCAAACACTAGCATCTTATCTCTACAGATCAATTTCTCCTTGTTGATCCTTGCAATCATCTTCTTTTCCATCTTATGCTTCTCCATCTCTGCCTACTTTTCTGCATCTTTTTCTTCAACCTTTTTTCTGCAGCACCTTGTTCTTCCTATCCAGCTCAAAAATAACACTCCTCAAATCCTGCACAAGTCATGCACACATCAATACACTTATGCACTGCCAGATTCAGTTTTAGCTGTGTTTACTCCTACTTTACCTCATTCTTCCATCCCAACAACCTACTGCCTTTGTTGCTGCCTCGGTTTGCAACAACATGAGCCGGATCCAGTGAACATTCCGGCAGCTCCTCCTCCTAAAAATCAATTATTTCTGAGAAAAAGCAGGGTAACAAATCGTACATGAACTAGACAGATCTGTTACCTCATAGTGGTTCTTCGATCCCCGGTGATACACCGTCGTGGGCTTCCATTCTTCCCAGTTCCATTCCTCTGCCTCGCACTTCTCTAAGCCAGCGCCGCCCATCTCGAACAGATCCCGCCGCCAGCCACCTTGTGCACACGTCGCTGCGAGCCGCCACCGTCGCGAACCGCGGGTTAGGGATTTGGGAATAGGGGACAACGATTTGGGAACAGGGGTGCGGTCAGCTGTATAGAGGGCCACTGTCAGCAGGGTCTATTTTGCGTAAATAGTAAACGGGCCAAGGGGTTTTCTGCAAAGAAGACGCGCGCGCGCTGCGCCGGGCGGAATCAGAGGCTGCCAGCGGGCCAGGTATGCCATGCCAGCACGTCGTATGAAGGCAGACGAGATTTGTGACCGTATGTGCACGTAAACGCAAGTTATGCGACCACAACGATGTATTTTGCAAGTTTTAGCACTAAAATGCACATCCGACGCAAGTTTTGTGACTGCTAGTGATATTACCTCAAATTAAAAGGCACAGGACATGCCACAATTATATGCACGAGCTCGTCACTGGGTGGCCGATTTTTGTGTTTTAACCCTTTTGCTAAAGTTTAACCAGATCTGACCCTCAGTTGAAAATATTTCGGGATCTGACCCTTTTTCCAGCCGCCATTGTCTGTGGCGGTAGGCTTTAACTACCTACCGCCAGGGTCAATGGCGGTAGAAATTAGTCAATATTCAAACGGCGTTTATACATGGCAGAAGCCTACCGCCAAAGATGGTGGCGGTAGCTTTCAATACCATCCCGCCATGGCATCTGGCGGTAACTCTTTTTCCATTACACACGGCCGGCCGCTGGCGCTAATGCATGTGTTAATCACCCACAGTCATGTACTAATGCATGTGCTACGCAGCTATAGCAATCAATATTACGGTCGACCATGTTGGATTTGGACTTGAATCCTCCGAAAGCATCATGCGCATGTGAAAGCTAAGCAAGTAAGCAAAGTGCTTGATTGATTTTGCTGGACCAAGTACGTATACGTATGTGTAGCCGCGTAGAGTACGATACCTATGTGAACCTGGATGGATTCTATCTTCACGGAACAGAAGAGCTCTCCCTCTCCAGCACTCTCATAGCTTAGCAAACAAAATAGAACAGATGAAATATTTTGCGATGGGTGCAACTTGCATGTTTTTATTGATATTTTTTTCTAGTATATATAGGGGTACATGGACTTGCCGTGTTCAACACGTAATTTAGCTGGAGACCAACACGACGCGGCCCGGTGTTAGTTTACAGTTTAGCTGCACGTCAGTCACCTGAATATATAAGGGTGAGTCGATTTCTGTTTGGGAAGAAATAGGCACACAGAGGTGCAGCAGCCGTCGGCTTGCCAGGAACTAGCGGTCTCTAGGTCTATCTTAGGGATGCCGCGGGTGCAGGTGCTCGCCGGGGAGCTAAAGCCTCTGGGTCTATCTTAGGGGTGCCCGGTGGTGCAGGTTCACCGAAGAAGTTGGGTAGTTCGCCGGCTTTAGAGGGATGGCCGGGGGCGGCGGCAAGCTCGGCGGTAGGAGGAGGTCGAGGGAGGGTGGGGCGGTGAGGCGGCCGCTGGCGGCGGATGCAGGCGGTTCGGCCTGGGCTTGAAGGCGGCCAGAGAAAGAAGAAGAAGAGTGTGAACCATCCAGAACCACACTGTCCTCCTCCCCCTTGTTGAGCCCTTCCTCCTCTCTTCTCCGAGTGGCGGTACCGAAGTCCTAGTTCTCCGCGCCGGCCGGCGGCCACGGTGGCAGTTTGTCGTTAGGTGGATCATGGCGTCAGCGCCCTCGCTCACCTGGATCATCTGCATCCACGGCGGCGGGCTCCTCCCACAAGGAGGACATAGTAATCTCCTCCGGCGACGAGGAGGACCAGTCGTAGCAGCGGCGTCGGGGGCGCCACGGCGCCGGCTACCAGACTGCCGGGATAATCTTGTGCAACCGTGAGCTAAAGTTGTGGAAGACTCCACCATGCTGGAAATGCCACTCGCCGGAGCCAATTTAAATTCAAATTTTAATATTTTGTTTCTAGCAACCATCATATTAAAACTATTATATTAAAATCATGACTAACCCATCATATTAAAACTCTTAATATTTTGTTTCTAACAACCATCATATTAAAATCAAACAATATATGACATTAGCCATATAGAATATCTTAAAATATTTTGAAATATGATAGCTTTGAAGCCAAGAAAATATGAAATGTACTTAACTTGTCACTCAAGTGCAAAGTGCACAATAACTTAATTTCTTTCTTTCCTATCATGACTAACCCATAGAATTAATTTTTTATTGTAGAAGACTTTTTCTTAAATGCATGATATATAGGGAGGGAAACAGTTGGCCCTTTGATTAGCTTTACGTACGTGCATGCATTTGACTAATGCATTGCATGTACTACCATTTTATCGCATAGTGTGCTAGTGCAGGATTGTTGTCAGTCGAGTGCAGGATCAGAGTACTAGTCTTCAATACTATGCTACCTAGTGCACATGCTGATCCATATGTTGGGGTGATTAGCACATGCATTAGCGCAGCGGCCGGCCGTGTGTAGTGGAAAGTAGCTACCGCCAGATGCTATGGCGGGAAGGTCCTGAAGGCTACCGCCATCATCTTTGGCGGTAGGCTTCTGCTATGTATAAACACCGTCTAAACGTTGGCCAATTTCTATCGCCATTGACTCCGGCGGTAGGTAGTTAAACCCTACCGCCACAGACTATGACGGTAGGAAAAGGGTCAGATCCCGAAATATTTTTGGATGAAGGTCAGATCTGGCTAAACTCTAGCGGAAGGGTGAAAACACGAAAATCGGCCTCACTGGGTGGCACTGGGAGATCACCAGGTCCCCATGCTATGGGACTAGTACTTGCCAAACTCACCTGCATAGTGCACCGCAGCATGCCGTCGTAGGCCAGTTGGTGCTACTGACGATGAAGCCGGCGCCCAACATGGCGATGTGTACTGCAGAACGTGTCACACGAGGAGAATACACAATCCAAAATCCGAATAAATAGGAAAAGAGGCTTTTTTTTTAACAGCCCATGAGCGGCTACTGCTCATCGGGAGCATCGTGGCTGCCGCTGACCCTTCTCGCGGTACTGATGTACCGCAAACTGCCGGAAAGATCCAATCGTCCACCACGGCTAGAGCCCACTTTCCCTGCATACAGATAAACAAAAAAATGGTGGCGCTGCAGACTCCACACCGAATTGCATCTCTTTGGGCTGGTCCGCTGGTGCTTGGTGTACTACACCGCTCGCGATGCCGAACGGTACCACACCGGAAACCGAACTGCATGAACGGCGTGGAGATACAATAGGAAGGGAGGAGATAGTAGCAACTAGGGGTGGTCGCTGGCGAAGCGAGAGTGGGGGAGGAGCAGCAGTCCTCGTCCTTCTCCCGCGTGGTAGATGGCGATGGACGGGGTGAGTCACCAGGCGAACTACAAGGGAGCCATGGATCCATGCGGATCTATTAGTCATGTGTGGGGGGGTGCTCCTTCACCTGTGGCCGCCACTCAGGGAGGGGGGCGCGGCGGCCTGCGCCGAGCGACAGCGGGTGCTACGGGCACGGCGTCGTCGGAAGGAGGAGGTGAACCATGGCGTGGGATCTCGCCATATGAGGGGGTGAGGAGGTGGCCGGCGGCGAAGGAGGTGGGGCAACAGGGGTAGGAATTGGCCAGGGCATATGTGGGAGATGGGGCGGCGAGGGGGTTGGCCGGGGCTGGGTGGGCGGTGCGGGCGCCGGGGGGTTGCGGCAAGCGCGGGGGCCGGCGGCGGAGGGAGGTGGGGGGAGGCGGCGGGGCGGGACGTGGTTGGGGGGCGTCGGGAGGGGTTGTGGTTGGGCGGCGGCGGCTGGGGTGGGTAGGAGGTGGATCGAAAGAAAGGTGGGTGTGGGTAGTGGGGAATGGGGTTGAGTGTTTTTTTGTTGTCGTTAAACTTTGTTTTTGTGGGGCGCTGCAGTGTTTGGTTCGGTGCGCGGGGCAGTGCATTTCTGTTATCAGAATAAGCGATGTGTTAGTAGAATAAGACTTTTAAGGGGTGTTAGCAGAATAATGCAACCATTATTGAGCAGAACTCTATACATAGTGATGGTAAAGTTGCCCCTCTTACATAGTATGTTATATATGTGCAGTTACTGAAAATACCTTCACCGCTTGAAAAACATTTTTAAGTGACATATATTTGTAATAACTCATGAACTGGCCATCTTCCCACCTTTGCATGAGACATATGAAGCCACAAAAAACAAAGAGCACATTGGTAAAGTGTCAAAGACAAAGAATGCTAGAAAATGCAACCTTTCTAGTCATGATAGGAATACTGTCGCTATATGCTCCAAGCAGACTGCAAGCAGCAGTGAAGGTGGTTGTCACAAAGAGAATCACCACCAATGATGTCTTGCAAATTTGTTTTGGAGATGTAAAGTTGTGCTTGAACATGTGCAATTACAAAAAATATAGTGTAACGCTGTGAGATAGGGGAGGGGGCTAGAGCCCCCCCATCCCCACCCGGAAAAAAATCATATACGACCGGGTCGCATACAGTGCCCAACGGAGACCACATCCAGCGATTGACACGTGGCAAAACCGGATCTCAAAGCAACAAGGCCACTTTATCCTTCAATTCCTTGTTTTCTTCTCCATCGCCCATGCGCTCCTGCCTGTCTACGATGGCCGCTCCGTGACGGCTCAACGCCACGGCAACTCCCCTGCTCCCTTTGTGGCTTGAACCACCGGAGCTCCATCTCATATGCTCTCCCCCACCGTCTATGGCCGTGCTCTTCGACGGACCGGCAGCTCGCCCTGGCGGAGCCACTCCTGTAGCGTTCACCAAGCCTGGTGCCTGATGATGTATTTACTGATTTGAGTGTTCGATGTGGCTGTTATTTGATATTTTGCTATCTGCTTCAACGATTTGGAGTATAAATTGCTTTGATTTTTTGTCAATTTTTTGGTTGTGAAATCAATCAACCAAAGAATTTGGGAGAAAAAGAAATATAACCACTGTGGATGTGTGACCCTTGCGTGAGGAAGAACCAAGCGGGGCATCGAGGAGGATTGCCATGGGCGCAACAAGCAGAAGAGTTGTGGCGCCAGGGGCGTGCTGCCCGGCAGCCGAGGACCACGGCCGTGGATTACGGTAGGAGCAGAGACGTACGGGAGAAGAAGGAAAGGGGGTCTGGGACTTAATTAGAGTATAATAAGTAGCCTTGTTGCTTTGAAACCCGTTTTACCACGTGTCAATCGTTGGATGTTGTCTCCTGATGGGCGCTATACGACCCGGTCGTATAGGATTCTCCACCCCCCCCCCCCCAACCACCACAATTTTGGTGGGGGCGTGGGTCTAGGCCACCTAGCCTAATAACTAGTTTTTCATAGTTGATAATGTTAGGTATCCATTGGCAGTCATTTCTATTTTGGTTACTTTAATTAGTGTTGGTGTTACATTTCGCCAAACATTTTTATGTGACATATATTTGTAATAACTCATGAACTTGCCATCTTCACACCTTTGCATGAGGCATATGAAGCCACAAAAAATGAAGAGCACATTGTTAAGGTGTCAAAGTCAATGCTTGAAAATGCAACCTTTCTAGTCATGATGGGAAGACTAGCGCTATATCCTCCAAGCAGAGTGAAACCAGCGGTAAAGGTGATTGTCACAAGGAGAATCGCCACTAATGATGTCTTGCAAGTTTATTTTGGAGATAGTGTATTTTTCAGCACCAAGACAAACTCACAAAATTCATCAAATCCGAAAGATCTGATCCATGACACAGCAATTGACATTATACAAGAAATGGGCTCATCCACTCGCCACTTGCTACCAAGGGTAAAACCAAAAGCTTTCTAACAAGAGAAAGTAGTGGTTGCACCCAATTTTGGCGCACCGACGCAATGAACAGTGAAACAAAAAAAATAAAAAAAATGAAATTTTGTGGCATTGACTATGAGCAAATGTTTTACAAGCTTGCAAAGTTTGGTCGCCAAATAACATCGAATGATCTCCATGTGAAATAAAATACAAATTCTTGCTCTTCACCCATGTTTCAGATTTTTTTGAGTACAAACTTTGTTTTTTTACAGTGCTCGTCAGATGTTATTTGGCAACAAAATTTTGTAAGCACCTTAAACATTTGCTCATAATCGGATTTGCAAATTTTCAGTTTTTTTTTTGCTAAATTTTATATCTTGGGTGTAGCGGGTGGTGCAATGTCCCTGGGTATAGAACATCCACACTCTATTGACAAATTTTACACTGCTAGATTTTTTACTATCGAATTCCAAACAGGTACTGCATTGATCAAGAGGACCATATTCATGGACCAAGAAAATTAAACTATTATGCAAATTTTGTCTCTGTTGCTCTTCATCCCTATCTCATAAAGATTGGCCAATGGCCATTTGAGATAACTTTCGTTGATATTCTGCCAAATTGTTCTGGTCAAAATATGGAAGTAGCGAGATCGATATATTCAATACCACCGCCTTGTGGTAATTATGAATTTCAGATAAGGAACGGTAGATCAAGATATACTTTATTAAAGAAAGATTAAATACATGCGTCGAGGTATACAACTACCAAGCACATTTACCAGTGGTGTGCGGATGGAGGGTACACTCCTGCAGTAATGAGCTTTCGGTTGTTGCCGCTTGAAGAAATGGCCGCAGTGGAGGAATGCAGGGAACTCATTGCTACAGCAGAAGCCCCACAAGTAAAAGCACATACATACTCTGTATCATCTTGTGAGTTGTGAGTCACTAACTGACCAGAGATATATGTTGGTTGGTTGTGTACAACAGGTGTGGGAGTTGAGCCTAAGGACGCAAGCCATACAACAAAGAAAGCAACAAGGTAGATAACACGTTTCCTGGGTATGCACAATGCACACCCAGTCCGTGTGAGCCGATCCATGGCTGCCGGGCAGACCGAAAGGCAGACCACGACCACGGTGTCGTCCATGTCGTGCCAGGGCAGCAGGTGTGGCGCAATGTACTCAAAGGGTTAAGGATATGTCGAGGCCATTGCGCCAACCTCTCTCCAAAGTCGGCTAGTGGATGATGGATGCCCGCGGTGGCGGCTGGGCGACAAGGCCAAGGTGGCGTGCACCGCGATTACTAGATGACCCAGGAGGCACTCGGCGAGTCGGCGTCCCACCGTCGATTACACTGTGGAGGGGTCAGGTGATTGTTTACAGAAACTACATCCTGCCAACGCAAGTTTATTGGAAGGAGGCCGACTGAACCAACTATTGTCTAAAGGACAGAGGGCTGATGTGCAGTCCATAGCTGGAATGAGTTGATCAAGGTGGTTCATATATACGTTCGTCCAACTTGTTCAGAGATGCCAGTACGGTTTTTGATTCAGGTAAACTTGTTCCCGAACAAGTGCAATAGTACAAGTGCTTACTATACATGCAACCCTACTACTGTCCAAGAGATCACTTCTCCCTTGATTTTACCGTGCACATTATTCGACGGTCCCGCTAACGCAGAGCTTTATCTCTGCTGTGACGCGCTTGTGGACACCTCTGGGCAGGCAAGGAAGAAGAAGACGGTGGTGGCTGGGCCGGCAGGTTCGATTGCAGCGACCAGCGCTCAGTTTATCGTGTCCCTACTGTTTTCCGATGTTAGGTCATCTTCCGCCTCCTGTGGTGTTGGTTTCTTTTTCAGTTATTAGGTTGTTGGCTATTAAGTGTTGGTCAGCTTTGTGTTGTTTGTTGTGCCGATGTTTGGTCATGGTGAGATGGTGCCTGATCTTGTTCTTCGATTGTGCTTGTTGTGCTTGTTGGGAGCGGCTAGCCAGATCTGTTGGGTCGGTTTCTCAAGATAGTTCACACCTCTGCTTGCGAGTTTGCCTCCCGTTTCCCAATCGGATCAACCTTGCCGTTTTCGAAGGGATGTTGGTCAAAAAGATCATTTTATTGTTGCTGATGATGGATTGATGCTGCAATGTACGATGCTTATGGCAAAAAAAAAGGCCATTGCCATTGCAGATGGCATGAATCAATGCATCAAATTTGAGTGGAACACAAGAATAAGAGTACAATATTTTGTCCAAGTTTGAAAGAAATACAAGAATGCTAGTACAATATTTTGTCCCAATCAGTTATAACAATACAAAAGCGAGTAGCTGGCCAAACAATGTCGAGTACATATAAATTACAATATCAGAAATCGAAGCATAAGACAAATAGCTGAGGTCACACCATGTCAAGGAGATCAGAGTTGAATGATCTACCCAACCGAAATCTGAGCTTCAACACCGGCCATTCACCCAAAGCAGCTTAGTGAGAATGGGCAACAAAGCTACCATAACGCAAATTGCAATTGCAAGCCAATGGACATGTGGAGCCAGCACAGTGTATAAACCAGTTGAAAAGGCCGTAGTTGTTGCCACGCATTATGCAAACCACATGAGCTTCTTAGTGAAGGATCTGTAATAGATCAAGAACTCATAATCCTCCCACCTTGCGATGATGCATATGAAGGCGACTGCAAATGAGGAGCACATTGCTAAGACGTCAGAGATCAAGAATGCCTGGAATGCAAACTTCTTAGACATGATGGGAAGTCCCTCGCTTCCAGCATCATTGCTTTATCCTCTAGGAAGGGTGAAGGCGGCGGCGAAGCTGATTGTCGCAGTAAGGATCGCCACTAACGAAGTGTTGGTTATGTATGTTTGAGCTAGCGACTTTGCTTCCTTCCTTGATGCCTCTATTGCTTCTTGTGTGGGATGCGTGTGTAAATTATGAGCAGAGGTGGTATCTCATGGTCAGCTCTCGACATAAGCATACACACTTCATTCTGCATGAATTCAAATTCAAAGGAAGGTACAAATGAATATGGTAGTGTGATAATAAAGCTTAGCAATTCTATTACATGGATAGTACTTAGAAAATTTGATGTCAGATTAAAGATGCACATTATATCTAAAATGATAAACAAAGTTGTTGGCGATGTTGGAAATAGCAGACTACAAAATGTTATATAAATTGACACAAAATTTTAATTTCTATTATAAAGTTTCTATACTGTGATTAGACTTAGAAAAGAGAATAAAATAGTTATTAAATTTTTAAAGATTGTACGTTGCAGAATGGATTATTCTATGATGAGTTGGTTGCATAATAGCAAAAGGCACGTCTCGTGCCTCTTATTTTTCACTTTTCTTTAATTCTCAAACTCTGAACTCCATGGTACAAACTCACGAGTCACGAGCTAGTTGTGTTTATATACACGAGCAGCTGACCTAGACCATCTAAACACTACTCGTACTTGATCTTGAAACCAATCCGAACTCAACTTAACCAAGCCATGCAAGCATAGTATACAAGTTGGAAACAATGCCCTACAGTTGAATATGAACTAGACTAATACTCATACGTACATGGCCAGGAGCCAGGCCACGTACAGACTTGGACGTAACTAGAACTAATTTGTAATTACACTTGACACTAACTCAAGATTATTCCTATCACAACACACACACACACACACACACACACACACACACACACACACACATGGAAAATATATTGATAGTACACGTACCCAGTTTATTGTTTTGGCATGCTTCGCGAAGACCAACAATCCCCAAGCTGGTGGCATACCGCTGTTATCGATCACCGTTGTGTCTATATCTTGGTGAGACAGCAAAGCAGCAACCATTTTAGGACTGCACTTCTGTATTGCGCCATGTAGAGCAGTTCTCCCGTTCATGTCTTGCATGTTGACGAGCTTGCATAATTGTGGGGTCCTCATAATGAATTCGGCAAACTCTACTTGATCATACCATACAGCTGTATGAAGGGATGTCCAACATAGACCTTTTGTTGCACGGTAAGGAGCATCGGGACAGTGGTTAAGAAGCTCTTGAGCAACATCGATATGAGCTCCAATTGCGGCTTCACTAAGGAGAGGGGAACCATCACGTGGCAACTCATACCCTAAAGAGAAATCATGCTCCAACAATACTCGTAGCACGCCAATCTGGTCATAACATACAGCTGCACTTAGTGGAGTATGCCCATCGTTGTCAGCTTCTCTGGCCAGCCAAGGACGTGTTTCCGTAATTCTTTTAGCCAAAACTGAAAACAGATCAGTACATGAACAATGGTTAATTAAGCAACCGGATGGCGATAATACATACAATCAATTTAAAATCCTTTTAGATACAAAGCTTTCCAGTCCAACAAAAACCCTAGTTGTACAAAACCATACCCACACGACAGTTGTAGGGCATTATTGAAGGCCCAACCATGGCTAGCTAGGTGTTTGATCAGCACACTGCTAGAACTAGGCCCCACACACTCCTTCTCCGGTGTCTACAGGCTACAACAAGTGATGTTGTTCACATGTGAGTACAGCCGCCAGCGGGGAATGAGAATCGATCCCCATGGCGGGTGTGTGAACGAATCTAGTGAGAAAGAAATTTTTATTGGATTTCCTTGGTCTCACAATATTAGACAAATTAAACTAAAAAAGGGAAAAAAATAGATTGACTGCCATGAGTAATTATTCTTCTCTGTTGGGCATTTGGAGTGAGGACCCCATAAAGAAAGGAGAAGCTAGTGCACTGTTAAAGGTACTACCTCCGTCCCATAATATAAGTGTTGTAGTGTCAAAAACGCTCTTATATTATGGGACGGAGGGAGTACTACCTAGCTAACCCGGTAGGGAATTACATGATTAAATGGATGTATCTAGCACTAAAATAGTACATTTGATCTCACCTGGGTTTCCATTTCTCACGGCAGCCCGCAGAGTGTTGTAGCCGTATGGTCCTGTATGAGCAGAATCGGGAATTTCAAGTAATTTATCTGAAACATCAATAAAATCCCTCAATGCCGCGATGTACATGGGTGACTCGCTCCAAATGTTCACATGTGTCGACAGGGCAGGTTTTGCTTCTATAAGCTTTAGGTCAAGCTCCCTGTGGCCATTGCGAATGGCATGGTGCAGTGCATTACAACCATCAATGTCTTGCTCCAAGATTGACTCGCTCAATCCCGGTGCACGATAGCATTGGAGTAGAACAGAAGCTAGGGAGACGTGGCCACTAGTCACTGCAGTGAGAAATGGTGTCTCCCCTTCCAAGTTTAAAGTGGCGAGGAGAGACTCCTCCAGTTCCACCACATCCATGCAAAACGCATGGTGCCCATGGATGGAGGATATGTGAAGGCAGGTGTTCCCAGCTAGAGTTGTTCCGAGAAGAATGCTTGGATCTTGCGAGGCCATCTCCTTCATTGACGTGGAATCACCGGATGCGGCCGCTGTCAAGAGCCGCTGGTCCATCTGTAGATGTTCGTGTCCTCCTTCCGTTGAACTATCTGATGTTAAATCACTGGATGTGACGGCCGTCAGGAGCTGCTGGTCCATTTGTGGCTGTTCCTGTCCTCCTCCTGATGAACTACCTAGTTCTGCCATCTACAAACGTAACAAATACAAAGATTGGTAAAATGAGTAGCCACTGATTTTGTATCTGAGTT
Organism: Aegilops bicornis; assembly: GCA_021605145.1. Taxonomy (NCBI): domain Eukaryota; kingdom Viridiplantae; phylum Streptophyta; class Magnoliopsida; order Poales; family Poaceae; genus Aegilops; species Aegilops bicornis. Next base: position 2,668,473 of record JAHIAL010000030.1, read on the forward strand.
GTACTTTGAAACCGTATTTTTCTTGTGGCAAATAATGAGTCGAGTTTTTACTTCCATTACATATCTGGTGGTTCTTAGGATGGGGCGTGGAGTATTTTAGCTCGAGCTCAAATGAGCTCCGGTGAACAGCAAATTCAAAAACAATTGAAAACAAATTCAAAATTTTCTGAAATGTTTTTGTGGCAAAATACGTGAAAGTTACGAGTGCTTGCAAAGTTTCATCATGAAATTACATTCGTGGAATTCGTGGCAAAAAAAAACAAAATCGGTGGTCCCAAAAGGCTTTTTTCAAAAACAATTTGGAGCATTATTTTTTTGCATGACATCCACGAATGTCATTTCGCAACTAAAATTTTCAAGCACTCAGAACTTTAACCAATGTTTGCCACACAAAAAATCTGAATTTTTGAAAAAAATGGAGTTTTTTTTTTCTGAATGTAGCGTTCATGGCAAGTGCATATGAGCTCAAGCTAAGAAGGGGACTTGTGCCTCAGGAAGTTGCTTTAGTACTACCACCCATTGTGGTGCCACCGTTTGAAAAAATTGGTTAAATTGACACAAAATATGTCTCACAAAGAAAAATAAACAAATGCACATTCAGTCCGCACATGGAAAAAATAGAAATTATGTTGTGGCTTGCGACTACTAACTGAGTAATTACCAATTCAAATTCTACTATTATTCAAAGCACTTCATGTGTGGATTGGATTGGTGTTTTAAATTGTGTGGCACGAGATAACATCACGTGCCAATGTTGACAAGGTAACTAACTTGCTCCAAATTTAGACCATACATGATATATTACCACCTTCCATGCTAAATGTGACTAAAGATTGGAATTCTACAGAAGTCCAACAGCACAACGAGAGTCTAATTAAGTACTAAACAAATAATATTTACAATAACTGGTAATGCTTAAACCTTTTAAGTAATAAAGCGCCCCTTTTTGAAGAAAAATACCTGGTACTAGGAATTCGTTGTCCGATATGATAGCACGAGACAATCCTTCTTCTTTCAAGCGGTAATCACTGCAATTAAATGTGATGGAGTAACATGTGTAAACGAAGGGATGCACGTAGCATGAGCAACAAGAGAATTTCTTGCAGAACAGTTCTCTTATAGGGGGTGATGATGCAACAAGCCAGGGTAGCTAATCACAAAAGATAAAAGCAAGCCACAATGGGGAGCAAATAATATACACTAAGATATATACATTTGGAACAAAGCAAAAGCTATGATGCAGCATTGAACGTGATTGAAGAAACGTATCATATGAGGGGACAGCTCGCTTCACATGTGGGACATGGTAAGATATCGTCAAGGTATCCAGTGATTAAACTGAAGCCCCAAAGCTGCCTACTAACCCTTCAAGGATGATTGTTTGATAGATTATTAATAGTTAATTCTGGGCCCTCTACTTCGAGAATGTTGGCAAGGTATCCAGTGATTAAACTGAAGCCCCAAACATCTCGTCACACTTCTTTTGAGTACATAGATTAATTTACTGCAAATATACTTATGTAAAAAATATTTCTCATCGGTCCCCAGAAATAACCTTAAATGGATGATGTTTTGGACACCTACATGGCCCCTGAAATATAAATTTGGCCATTATTTTCTTGTATAATATAATAATAATACCAAAAAAATATTACTGAAATGTTTTTGAGGAAAATTTTAAACAACTGATTTTCAATATCCAATCAAACTATTTTTCAACAATGTCAATCATGATGGAGATAGAAGTTTGATCGAGGCTATGTCCAAAACATCATTCGTTAAGGACTGATAGGACTAAGAATTAAGGCACACATATAAAATGGAAGTGCAAAACTAGAAAACAATGAATCGCGGAAAACTTACATGGTTGTTCATAAAAAATGTTTTAGTGGATGTTGAAGTTCCTACAAAAACCAGTGGTATAGCAAAGAAATCTATAAAAGAATTGCTGTTGTGTTTCAAAGATCCAAAAAAATCTATACCAGAAATTCCGAAACATATAAAAATCATACAATAAAAAAGGTCCAAGTATCAAACACATGATTTCTGTAATACCTGGTCATACAAATTTACAGATGACAACGTACCTCTTTGGGATTTCGTTTCAAACTGATCACCAGAAAATTGGATCAACCAGAGTAAAAAAACAGCAGTGGGGGCATGCTATTTTAAATTCAAGGGGTGTATATGTAGCACGGACTGCAACTTTTATAGGGCAAAGAATAACATACACCTTGCTCATTGGAAATTAATAAAAGGTAGAAGTATCGAAGCTTGCCATGTGCATCTTTCGTAGACAGAATATGTGATTATTTGTTACAAGTGGTGGTTCTCCTCATGAAGTGCCTTTGTAGAAGTGCTTATTACTCATTATGAAGAAGCACACTATATAGACATGGCCATGCCTTGCTACAGCAGATGTCATGAACCGCCAAGAGTGCTTGGCCTTCCTTTCAGCTAGTAGTCAGGTTATTTGCAGTTTCCAATCCTTGGACAAAACACGGTGGAGTACCAACAGCTTTGGAACAGGAAACTAAACCATCAAGGTTATCAAGATTACTAGGAAGATTAGGCCCGACAGATAGAGCATTGCAGTTCTAGTGCCCATGAGAAAATACAACATACAAAATAAAAAAATTGTTACAAAGGATCGACAATAACATGGCAGGAACCCAACCAAAGCTACGTGCAGCAGCAACGCTCGTCGAAGACCAAATCAAAGCTACCTACAACTACAAAGTTCATTGAAGATTTATTAAACGCTTCACTTCAATCGCATGCATTGATGTGAACCATTGGTGTCGACTTGAGCGGATGAAGCTATGGATGGATGTGGAGATCAAGATGGAACTCCACTGTGCCTACATCAAGTACACAGCCCATCGTGATCCACTTCAAGACGATGAGGGCCGTCTAAACCGATGATACAATCAAGCGCATCATATGGTGTAACCCAAGTGGTTTTTGTCTATTGCTTAATGCCTACTCCCTGCATCAGCAGCTTGTGAATGAAAAAGGCGTCTTCATACATCAGCACAAATACTATTTTGTTGTTCTCTACATGTCAGTACTCAAAGTGCAGCACTGAAATATTTCAGTGGCTACGTGCGTGTACGGAAAGTGCACCACTGAAATATTTCAGTGGCTACATGCGTGTACTAAAACTGTACCACTGAAATATTTTGGTGGCTACATGCGTGTACTGAAACTGCACTACCGAAATATTTCAGAAGCTACAATTGTGTACTGAACTTGCAGTACTGGAATATTTCAGTGTCTACCCATGTGTACTGAAATTGCACTACTCAAAAATTTCAGTGTGAACCGGTCTGTACTGAAGTCTCAGTACTGAAATATCTCATAATCTTCAACTCTCTATTGAACTTCCAGTTTTCAAATTTTTAGTGTGTACCTAGAGTGTACCACTGTCTACTATTGAACTCGAAGTAAACATAATTTATTTTTTGCAACTAATTACCCTGCCATCCAGAGGCTATGGATTAGAGTAGAAGTGCAGGTGAACATCAAATTCTACCACTACAACCATACAAATTTAGCCTCGGGTTCATATACATCAGAATCCAGCCCCCAGGCAGCATGTACTGAAATATTCATACAATTTATTGAGAATAAAATGCCATCTAGCATTCCCCTAGTGAACTATTATCATCACTACCACCATGAATGTAAGCACTAGTAGTAGGAAGATTAGGAGTGGGGAAGCTTACTCTAAACAACTGCATCGCCGCTGTTCAGACGTGGAGAGCGGTGAGGGAAGCGTGGAGAACGGCGGGGAAGTGAGGTCGCGACCACTGTTCTCCTCCTCTTATGCTTCGGAGTCTCCGACTCGGTTGGAGGCTCCACAATCTGCAACGGCACCTCGTGCACCGTGGGTTCCTAATCCAGTGGATGCACCACCTCCGCCTGACCCACGGGTTGGACGAATCAGCATGCTCCATCGCCCAGAGGAGGATCCCGATCTTGTGCATAGGTTGTACGGGCGGGGGAAAGCTTTGCCTTCTCCCACTAGCAGAAAAACACCTATTAGTCCCGGATCGTAAGGGCCTTTAGTCCCGGTTCATGAACCGGGACTAATGGGTCGTTCTAATACCTCCCCTTTAGTCCCGGTTCTAACACGAACCGGGACAGATGGTCCTCCACGTGGCGGTCATGCGCCCGAGCCCAGGCAGGGGGGCCTTTGGTCCCGGTTGGTGGCATCAACCGGGACCAATAGGCCTCCACGCGTCAGCATTCTAGTGGCTGGGGTTTTTTTTTTGTAGGGGGGGGTGGGGGTTTTGGGGTTACTTTAGGTGTTTCATATAGTGGGTTAGCTAGCTAATTAATACAAGAGAAGTGTCCTCTCTTTCATCCGTGCTTGGTCGACGCCTACGTACTATATACATATAGCCCTCGACACGCTAGCTAGTAAGAAAATGAAGGGAACCATCGAGTACAAAAGTTCGTCATGCATACCGAGAGAAATGATCGATCGACCTCTCCTTCTCCGAGAGATTGGTCGAACAATTTAAAACAAGTTTTAAGTATCATGTACGTCCGACGCTACTGGCTACATACATGTACAATATATAAGATCTCTCAATTACAGTCCCCTAGCATTTGAAATCAACTTCCACATGGTATTCTCCGGCTTTATTGATGGCGTGGTCAAGAAAGAATCCCACCAATTCCTCTTGAATTGCTTTAATGCGATCTGGTTCTAGGAGTTCATTCGCCGTCTGCCACGTCTAATTTGAAGAAGGGGGTTAATTAATACATATATATGAATGAAACTCAACAGAAATGATGGTGTAATAAAATGAAATTGTGAATATATTATTAATTGCTTACGCACTTCATATTGTCTTGGAGAGTAGCCCCGCTTGTTTTTCAAAGTCGCGTTGTAGATGAACTCGCACCACGTAGTATCCACAGAAATCATTCCCTTGTTCCTGCCACAAGCACTTTACGAGAAATAGAGGTCAATCAAACTGATAATGAAGCATTATAAATGGCATTGATGAAAGTATAGCTATAGAATCAACGGGAGATGCGCACAACTAGCTAGCCAGTAGTACTTACTTTGGTCTATATATCGCAGCTCCTTGGCAGTCCCGGAGCTTTTGCGGTGAACTGTTTCCAAACCCTGCAAGACAAAGAAAATAATTATTATTACTTGAGATATCAGGAAATGAACAAAAGTTGCCGCTATGGTGCGATAATGATCGGTTAATTGAACTTACTTGCTGAGCATTTCAGTCATGTCCGCATAGGTGCTGGGATCTTTCCGGCTCGAGTCTAAAGGCGGTTACTAGTGCACGCTCAAGCTTAATCTCGAGAAGAATATAGTGGAACTCTGCACGCATGCATAACTGATCAATTACATTACTATAACCTCGCTTGAGTAATAAGGGAAACCGAATATGCAAACGATCAGTAACACTAACTTGCCGTTATAAGGAAAGAGTATGGTATCTTTCTTTTGATTTTTCATCAACGATTGTAGCAAGTTGTCCTCGGCCTCTTTGACGTGCTTTTCAACCAGAAATACATCTATGATATTTGTGTTAATGAACCCAATATCATAGATTTCATTTTTTGCACTCGATGATCTTCAATCTGCATAATATATTGAGGATAATTAATTATAAATACATGCAACGAAAGAGCCGAGCTATATATAGAGACTTAATGACAGAAATAGTACTTACGAGGCAGTAGCAAAGACCGTTAATTTATCGAGGGCCTTTTGATTAAAGAACTTCGAAGAACTCCTCAAATGGAACACACAACAGATCAGTTCCAACGAGGTCGTGCTACTCTTTAATGTTGAGATACAATCAATTCGTCCCCCCAGACTCTCTGCAGGTTTTCATGTAACAAGTCAGGAATCTTCGCATCTTCGTTGTTAGAGATTTTTCTTCTTTGATGAGATGCTTCCCGTGCATCAGATCATGTTCGTCCACCTTCATGTATTCAGGAAGTGCATCATCAGGCAGGTAATCTTCTAGATTGCCATAACCGGCCACCATCACCGGAACATTAGCGACGATGTTGCCGCTAGACACATTGAGCGGGGGGCACGATTGGTTTGCTTGTTCACCGAGCTGTTCAATTTTTTTCTTAGCTGCTCGTTCTTTTGCTCTTTGATGTCTGACAGTACTTTCCCGCCGGGTCTTTCACGGATCCACTTGATCTGCGCGATCTTCACGTTTTCCTCCTCGGTCCTCTCATACGGTAACTTCTCTAGAGTCTTGAGAGAAGGATCAGATCTGTATTCCTCCCGCCTTTGGATGTACTGCCTACGCCGGCGAGCGCAGGCGAGCGGATGTCTTCTTTTTTGCTTGCTTACAGGCGGAGAGAAGGACTACGACGCGCCGGAGCAGCCGGAGCGGCGGCGGGTCTCTTCCGCCCTTGCTGACAAGGCGGAGAAGGAGGAGGCTGGATGCTCGGGCGCGCCGGCGCAGGCGGAGAAGGAGGAGGCTGGCTGCTCAGGCGCGCCGGCGTAGGCGGAGAAGGAGGCGGAGTGCCGCCACATGCCGGATAAGGAGGCGGAGTTCCGCCACGCGTGCCCTGATCGTCACTCGCCGGAGGAGGAGGCGGAGTGCCCTGACTCGCCGGAGGAGGAGGAGGAGGCGGATACGTCCAGTTCGGAAGGTTGATGAGCTCCTTCCGCCATAGGCATGGAGTCTTCAGAGCGTAACCCAGCCTAATCTCCCCTTCACTGGTAGGGTGGTCAAGCGGAGGTCCTCAAATCCTCCGTTATTTCATCCACCATCACCTTAGCATATCCTTCTGGAATCGGTGGCGGTGATAAGTTGTGCGGGTCCACTAGGATAAACTTGGCCAACAGCCGCCTTGACCTTAAAAGTCATCCATCGGCGCCATAATGTGGAAATTTTGAGACTCCGTGATACCATCCTCGGGATAGCCGGCAGGAGCCGTCAAAACATGCTCCGGCTGAAGCAGCTCGGTGGAAGCCATGCTGCTTCTCCGCTGAGATGGCGGGGTAGCTTCGGGGGAAGCTTCGGCAGGTCGTTTGCTGCGATCTGCTGCTTCTCGTTCCTTTTCTCGTTCCTCTAGCCCCATTACCCTTTCGTGCAGCGCCCGCAGTTGGTCCTGCTCCAGTTTCTTCCTCCTCTCATGGGTTTTGTAACCCCCTGCATCCGGAAAACCAACCTTCCACGAAAGGGAGCCTGGCGTGCCTCGTGTCCGTCCAGGTGCTCAGGATTCCCAAGGGCCATTGTGAGCTCGTCCTTCTCCCTGTTTGGAAGGAACGTCCTCGCTGGCCTACGCATCGGTATAGTGTCGAAGCTTACGATCGGTATTTGCACTTGCTCATCCGTCCACTGGCACTTCCCTGTTACAGGGTCCAAGGTTCCGCCAGCCCCGAAGAACCAAGTCCGGCAACGGTCTGGCCAGTACATTGTCTCTGGTTCGATCCCTTTATCAAGCAGATCATGCTCAGCCTTGGACCACTTAGGCCGGGCTTTGAGGTAGCCACCTGACCCCGTGCGATGGTGAAGCTTCTTCTTCGCAGCATTTTTCTTGTTTGTCGACCACATCGTCTTACTCTTTTCCGATGTCTTGTGGGCCACAAATGCGGGCCAGTGATCTTTGATCTTCTCATATTTGCCGATGAATTCTGGTGTCTTATCTTTCTCGACAAACTGGTTCAGCTCTTTCCTCCACCTCCTCATTAGGGTTGCCATCTTCTTAAGAGCACAAGACTTGATTAATTGCTCTTGAACTGGCTTCTCTGGATCCTCCTCTGGCGGTAGGGTGAAATTTGCCTTCAGCTCAGTCCAAAGATCTTCTTTCTACATATCATTGACATAAGACACCTCAGGGTCTTCCTCCTTGAAGCTTATACCATTGATGGATGCTGATCGGGATCTTGTCCCTAACAAAACCCCCCGTGACCGAGCAGAGAATGCCTTCCCTTTTCCGCATGGGTTCAATCGGTTCGCCGTCGGTAGCGATTTCTATGATCTCAAACTTTTCATCCGAGCTCAACTTTTTCTTTGGGCCTCGTCTCCTTACGAAGTTGTGCTTTCGATCCGAGGGCTAGAAATTATAAGGAAGAAAGACGAGTAACTAATATGTGTACATATACCAAAACAATGGATGCATCAATTAACTAGTCAGCACGGGCTTAACTAATTAATATATACCTGGCCGGACTCGGTTCGGTCACCGGAGCAGTCATCACGGTCTCCTTCTGCTTGTACCTCTATTGTGTCACCGGAGCCATCATGAACATAGTCCTCTTCTTGTACCGGCATTAATGGGTCAAAGCCATCATGAACATAGCCCTCTTCTTCACCCAGTCCGGTGTCGTTGAGAAATGACGCAACTTCATCACTTCCTTGTGCGATTATGTGCCCCAACATCGCTTATGTTTCTTCGTCTCGGGAGTGCTCCATAGTTTCTGCAAATATTTACAACATGTCAATTATTATTCAAACATGGTACAGATGGATATATATATATATTAGTGGCAAACGTAGAACTAGCTAGCTAATCACAATAAGGAATCATGTTAGTTTGGGTGGCCTCGAGAGAGTTAATTTGTCGGGTAGGGGCGCGGCGGGAGGGGGTAGCAGACCAACATCGTTTTCTCTCTCTAGGGTTTGGGGTCGCCTCGACACAACGCTTCAAGGGTTAATTTGGGTGGCCTCGAGAGAGTTAATTTGTCGGGTAGGGGCGCCAAGGAGGGGTAGGAGCTACCAACATCGTTTTCTCTCTAGGGTTTGGGTGTCCTCGAGAGTTTTGGTCGAGCGAGAGGGCCGAGGGGGGTGCTGCCGTTGTATAAGTTATTACGGTCGAGAGGGGGTATATATATCGACCGCCCCTCATGTCAAAGTTATCTCGAGGGGGGTTATATCGACAACACGCTGACATACATATACATGGGAAAATAATGTTATCGGGGAGGGTATCGGTACCCCCGATGAAGTCATATACAGGGTAGGGTCATAGACCTGCCCAAAGGTACCCTCCACAAGGACATTCACAAGAGAAGCAGCCTTGATCGACTGGTAGACTTCCACTCGTGCATTCAAAGACACTCGACTATGAAGACCCACTCGACCACCAAGAGTCCAAGAGCCACTCGGTGTCCAAAGCAGTGCAGTAGTTAAATAGTCTTTATGACCTTAATGACACTTTTATGTAAGCGTTACCAAGATGCGCCTAGCTTTAACGCACCTTAAACCCTCTACTACGTGGGCTGGCTGGGGTCTGGGCGTCCTCTATATAAGCCACCCCCCTCCACAGGTAGAAGGGTTCGCACCCCTGTAACACATACGCATATAATCCAGTCGACCGCTTCCGGGCTCCGAGACGTAGGGCTATTACTTCATGAACTCGTAAATCCCTTGCGTATACAACTACTCCATAGCTAGGATCTTGCCTCTCCATCCTAACCCCCATTCTCTTGTCGGACTTAGAACCCACGACGGTTGGCGCCCACCGTGGGGCGGGTGTTCTAGTGAATTGTTGGAGAAGTTGGGATTCTCTCGATCTCGGCATCATGGTTTCAGGTGGAGTTACAGTCGACGGCCACGAGATCCTCTCGGTGCGCTCACGTTAAATCGCCGACGACTCCGCTTGGCTTCGGAGGCTCCACTCGGCGTGGCGCGCTCCCCATCCATGGGCGACGACCACTTTTGCGGTGTTCAAAGGCCGTCCTCCTGCGGCAACCGTCAACCCAAGTATGGGTCGGCTCTGCTGTGTCTTCACTCCCGATCTCCCACCGGCGCAAGCGTTCCGGTCGGTCGAGGCTTCAGCGGTGGGTGAGGCATGCGGTGGCCCGCCGATCGGCCATCCCCAAGTCGCGTCGATCGAGCCCGGACGAATCTCTCTCGGCCTGTTCGACTTGTCGACCGGCTCCGTGAGACCGCGTCCGAATGCGGTAGCGATGACCCGGCGAGAGGTTACGATGGTCGATGGACCACGCGGTCCCCTGATTCACCCGCACCAACGAAGGTGGCGGTAGAGGCGATCCTGCGCAAGCCCACGAAGAGTACTTGCCCGAGCCCCTCACTTCGCTCCAGAGGGAGGAGCTTCGTCATCGGAACATGGATGCACTTCACACTCCTATCGTTGGAGAAACCCCCGAGGCTCGCGCCTTGGAGGATGCGCGCTTGGCCAACCTGGCTGAGCGCACTCGACTGGAGAATCTTCAGCGAATGCTGGACGAGCGTACGCGACCGAGGGTTCCAGAATCCAGTCGACGCCAGCTCTTTCAACCGCCAACCCAGGTATCTCGAACTCAGATTCAGAATTTAGTAGCTGCCGCCCGTATAGCGTAATCAATTCAGCCTTCCCGATCGGAGGCGGTAGAGGTTTGCAGCAAATCAGGATTTGCTCCGGGCAGCAGGAGATCAAAACTCAGTTGTATCGATCGGCGGAACAGGGTTCACAACCCGATCCGTCGCTGCGAATTCATTCCGATCGGCCCATATTCCAAGATCGCCCCGAGGCGTGAGGAACGTGGAGGCCGGCGTGATGATCAATACAAGGGTCATGCGAGCAGTATGAGCACCGATTCGATCGCGCGATCGACGTCGAGTGCCCTCCTCCCCAAGGGGTGGATCATACGCTCCTCGGCAGCAGGGCAACGAGCAAAAGCAGTCTTTGGCGAAGAGTTCGGTCGACCCGAGGAACCGTGCTTTGATGCGAGATCCATTATCGTTCAAGGTTTGGTCGACAGAATAGAGCTCACCGAGACGGTCATGATAGAGATGTTCCTTCCAAAGAGCGTAGTTCATGTCTCGGGACCAGTAGTGTTTCAGCCGAGGGCCATCGGGGCGCGGTGATTCCTCCTAACCCGGGTTGGCGGCCCGGAGTCGCAAGTTCATGGAGAATCCAAGCGACACTTGGCTTGAAGATTACCGAGTGGCGGTTCAGATCGGCGGTGCTTGGCAACGATGAGGTAGCCATGAAGCATTTACCTCTTATGTTGGAGGGTTCAGCCGGCGTGGTTGAATCGATTAGCACCCAAAGCAAGATTTACACTTGGGAAGATCTTGCCCGAGTGTTTGTCGGGACATTTGAAGGAACTTGCAAGCGACCAGCAGGTTTGACAGAGTTGCGATCGTGCGTGCAAAAGTCGAGTGAAACCTTGAGAGATTATATCCAGAGGTGGATCACTTTGCACCACACGATCGAGAATGTATCTCGATCACCGGGCGATCTGTGCCTTCAAGGAAGGTGTCAAGAACGAGAATTGAGTTTGAAATTTGGTCGAACGGAGATATGACCACTGAGTCGGATGATGGAGGTTGCCACCAAATATGCAAATGGTGAAGAAGAGGATCGGCTCGGAGTGGTAAATATAAATCGGCCGCCAATGAGACCGGCGGAGGAAATTCGATGGAAGCGAGCGCAAAGTCGAGCCAGCGGCTCCCAGAGAGGCCTTGGCGAGGACCCTGTGAAAGTTCAAGAAACCCAAGGGTCCTTGGAACCCTAAGAAGGTGAAATACCAGGATGGGAGCGACGTGTTGGATTTACCATGTCATATTCATACAAAGAAAGATGAAGAGGGTAAACTCATTTACCGAAACATACCACTTCGGCGATGTCGGCTCTTGATTCAGCGGTTCAAGGAAACAGCCCAAGGATAAGGATAAGGAGATGCACAAAGTTGAGGATATTGATGACAGTGATGGTGGATATCCCCAGGTCAATTCCACCCTGATGATTTTTGCGGACGTCGAAAGCAAAAGTCGATTGAAGGTAATCAATCAGGAAGTAAACTTGGTTGCTCCAGCGACTCCCAATTATCTGAAATGGTCCCAGACCGCCATCACATTCGACCAGTCTGATCACCCGACGCACATTGCCACCCCTGGGAGGCAAGCATTGGTGGTCGACCCAGTTGTCGAAGGCACTCGACTGACCAAAGTCCTGATGGATGGTGGTAGTGGTTTGAATATATTATACGCGGAGATTTGAAAGGGATGGGCATTCCGATGTCCAGACTTAGTACCAGTAACATGAGCTTCCACGGAGTCATTCCTGGAAAGAAGGCTGAGTCACTCGGCCAAATTGCTCTTGATGTAGTTTTTGGTGATTCGAAGCATTCCCGGAAAGAAAAGTTGACCTTTGAGGTCGTGGATTTCGAGCACTTATGGCGCTTATTCGGGAGATCGACATGCACGTTTCATGGCCCGACCATGTTACGTGTATCTTAAACTGAAGATGCCTGGTCCCAAGGGCGTGATCACTGTCACGGGCAATCGGAAGAAGGCAGAAGAGTGCTTCCAGAAAGGCTCTAAGATTGCCGATGCTCAGTTGGCAGTGGTAGAGCTACAAGAGTATCAGAAAACTGCGGATCCGAGTGATTTGTTGCGAGCTAAGAAGCCCGCTACGGAGTCAGCATTCCAGTCGATTGGCGAGACGAAACAGGTTCACATTCACCCGAATGATCCCGATGCTGCTCCGACCAACATCTCAACAACACTCGACTCAAAATAGGAAGAAGCGCTCATCCAGTTCCTCCGTGAGAACTGGGACATCTTTGCATGGAAGCCTGCTGACATGCGGGTGTTCCTGTGGGCTGGCTGAGCATCGCCACTGACTTCGACCCAAAATTCAAACCAGTTAAAGAGTATCTTGGTCCGCCGTCGGAAGAGAAAGGCCATTGGCGAGGAGGTGGCTCGGCTCTTAGCAGCAGAGTTCATCCGAGAGATCTACCACTCGAGTGGCTCGCCAGCGTTGTCATGGTCCCCAAGAAGGACAAGTCGTTGCGCATGTGCATAGATTTCAAGCATATCAATCGGGCCTGCCGAAAGATCATTCCCTCTTCCTCGCATCGACCAAATAGTCGACTCAAGCTGCGGGATGCGAGAGGTTGTCTTTTTAGACGCCTATTCCGGGTACCATCAGATCCGTCTGTATGGACCCGATGAGATTAAAACAACGTTCATCACTCCATTCGGGTGCTTCTATTATGTCACCATGCCATTCGGTCTCAAGAATGCCGGAGCCACATTCATGAGGATGATTCAGAAGTGTTTGCTCACTCAAATCAGTCGGAATGTGGAAGCATACATGGATGATATAGTGGTCAAGTCACGAAAGGTTCCGACCTGTTGGTGACCTTGCTGAAACATTTGCCAATCTCGGGAGGTATGCTATCAAGCTTAATCCATCAAAGTGTACATTTGGAGTTCACGGTGGAAAGTTACTCGGTTTTCTCGCTTCCGGCGAGGAATCGATGCTAACCTAGAAAAGGTTGGCACCGTACTCGAATGAAGCGCCTGCGTGCGTGTGCACGATGTCCGAAACTTCTTTGGATGCTTGGCGCTTTAAGTCGATTCATCTCTCGCCACGGTGAAAACGCATTGCCTCTTTACCGACTGTTGAAGAAGTCAGACAAGTTCGAGTGGACTCTAGAAGCTGATGCAGCGGTTGATGAGCTCAAAGCTCTGGTCTCCACCGATCGGTGCTTGCTTTGCTCCAATCAGCAAGGAGCCTTTGCTGCTTTACATTGCAGCCACTTTGGACAAGTCGTCGATGCCGTGCTTACGGTTGGCCGGGAAGAAGAAGGAAAACCTTCAAAGTTCAGCGCCCGATTTATTATCTTTACGAAATCTTGACCCCATCAAAGCAAAGATACCCTCACTATCGGAGCTTGTTTATGGGATCTATATGACCCACGAAGAAGGTTGCTCATTATTTCTACGATCATTCCATTACGATCGTCGTGACGCCTTTGTCGAGAAATTCTTCATAACAGAGATGCAACTGGTCGGTGGCAAAATGGACGATTGAACTCCTTCCCTTGATATCAAATTCGAGGCAAAGAAAGCCATCAAGTCTCAAGCAATAGCAGATTTCCTCGCCGTGTGGACTGAACAGCAACTTCGAGCCCAAGTTCACTCGGAACATTGGATTATGTTTTTGATGGTTCCAAGATCTTTGAGCAGTTCTGGTGCTGGGGTTGTATTAGTTTCCCCCCGAGGAGATAGGCTCAAGTATGTTCTCCAGATTCAATTTGATTCGTCCAACAACGAAGCAGTATATGTAGCACTCCTGTATGGGTTGCGCATGGCCATTTCACTTTCGGCATCCGTCGCCTTATGGTCTATGGCGACCCGGATCTGGTTGTTAATCAAGTGATGAAGGTGGGATGTCGGAAGCCCGCTATGACAGGTTATTGTAATGTCTGATGAGAAAGCTGGAGAAGAAATTCGAGGGGTTAGAGCTTCATCATATACCCCGACCGAAAAATCAAGCTGCGGATGATTTGGCGAAGATAGGGTCCAAGAGGAAGCCATTCCAGTAATGTATTTTTGGAACACATTCATGCTCCATCGGTCTTGAGGATCCTTTCACGTAAGAAGCCCCGTAGCAAAAGAGTGCCAATGATCCGGCGAAGTTGAGGTCCCAGCCGTGGTCGACCTGATTATGGAAGTTGTGGTCATCACTCCCGGATGGACGATTGCCATACATCGCATATATCCTAAGGAAAGAGCTCCCAAAGAATGAAGAAGAGGCTCGACAGATCGTCCGTCGATCCAAGGCCTTTACAGTGATCAAGGGATAATTATGCGAGAAAGCGTGATCGAGTCGGCCGTAAGTGTATCACGCCGGAAGAAGGTCGAGATAATTCTTGAGGATATCCACTCGGGGACCTGTGGCCATCATCGTCCTCTCGGACCATTGTGGCTAAAGCATACCGGCGGGATTTTACCGGCAGCAAATGAAATGGCAAAAGAAATAGTCGACAAGTGTGAAGGATGTCAGTTCTATTCAAACATGTCGCACAAGCCAGCCTTAGCCTTGAAGACCATTCCACTCGTTTGGCCCTTCGCTGTTTGGGGATTGGACATGATTGGACCGTTGAGAATCTGGCAAGCGGTTTCACCCATTTGCTAGTAGCGATCGACAAGTTCACCAAGTGGATCGAAGCCAAGCCCATCAAGAACCTCGATGCATGCACCGCTATCGGTTTAATCGGAGAGTTGATATTCAGATATGGAGTTCCGCATAGCATCATCACCGACAATGGGTCAAACCGATAATGACAAGTTCAAAGCCTTCTGCGCCTCTCAAGGCACGCGGGTCGACTATGCTTCAGTGGCTCATCCTCAGTCGAATGGACAAGCATAACGTGCAAACGGCCTCATTCTCAAAGGGCTAAAACCTCGGCTGATTCGTGATCTCAAACACGCAGCAGAGCTTGAGTTGACGAACTTCCATCAGTTCTCACGGGGATTGAGGACCACTCCTAATCGGTCGACCGGGAGAACTCCATTCTTCCTGGTCTATGGAGCTGAAGCAGTTCTCTTTGAGTGACCTGCTTCTCACAATGCGCCTCGAGTCGAGCTATACTCTGAAGAGGAAGCAGAACAAGCCCGGCAAGATGCAGTCGACCTCTTAGAAGAGGAGAGAGATATGGCCTTGATCCGCTCGACTATCTATCGGCAAGACTTGCGTCGATTCCATGCCAGAAATGTGAAGAGTCGAGCCTTCCAAGAGGGAGATTTGGTCCTCCGAGTGGATCAACAGAAACCACACAAGCTTTCCCCCACTTGGGAAGGTCCCTTCATCGTCACGAGAGTCCTCCACAACGGGGCATATCATCTCTACAACGTTGATCGCCAGATCGACGAGCCTCGAGCTTGGAACGTGGAGCTGCCCCGCCCCTTTTACACTTAAAAACTCACTCGGTCGAGATGTAATAAAAGTACTTTTGTAGTTTGTTTATCCAAGACAAGAATGTTATAATTTTCCCAGTGATTTTTATTGCTTTTTGTTGAAATTACCCCCAGTGGGTGGCTTAGTCGCGAATCCGATTCGCCTAAGTTTGTAAAAAAAATCATTTCCGAGTGCGAGCCAGTCTCTCACTCGGGGGCTTGGCTGCGAATCCGCTTCGCCTAAGTATTCAAAATCCTACCGAGTGGCGAACCAGCCTCCCACTCGGAGGCTTAGCTGTAGTCCAAGTACTCGCCTAAGTATCTAAAATCCTACCGAGTGGCGAGCCAGCCTCCCACTCGGAGGCTTAGCTGCAGTCCAAGTACTCGCCTAAGTATCCAAAATCCTACCGAGTGGCGAGCCAGCCTCCCACTCGGAGGCTTAGCTGCAGTCAAGTACTCGCCTAAGTATCCAAAATCCTACCGAGTGGCAGCCAGCCTCCCACTTGGAGGCTTAGCTGCAGTCCAAGTACTCGCCTAAGTATCCAAAATCCTGTCGAGTGGCGAGCTAGCCTCCCACTCGGGAGGCTTAGGCTGCAGTCAAGTACTCGCCTAAGTATCCAAAATCCTACCGAGTGGCCGAGCCAGCCTCCCACTCGGGAGGCTTAGCCAGAGTCCAAGTACTCGCCTAAGTATCCAAAATCCTACCCAGTGGCGAGCCAGCCTCCCACTCGGAGGCTTAGCTGCAGTGCAAGTACTCGCCTAAGTATTCAAACCCCTGCCGAGTGGTGAGCCAATCTCCCACTCGGGGGCTTATAACAGCCCAAGGATTAGCCTTAAACATCCAAAGTGATAAAATCCCTACCGAGTGGAGAGCAAACCTCCCACTCGGGGCTTAGCTGCAGCTCAGTGCTCGCCTAAGTAATAGAAATCCTACCCAGTGGAGAGCAAACCTCCCACTCGGGGGCTTTGTTGCTGCCAGTGCTCGCCTAAGTAATAAAAATCCTACCGAGTGGAGAGCAAACCTCCCACTGGGGCTTAGCTGCAGCCAGTGCTCGCCTAAGTAATAAAAATCCTACCGAGTGGAGAGCAAACCTCCCACTCGGGGCTTAGCTGCAGCCCAGTGCTCGCCTAAGTAATAAAAATCCTACAGTGGAGAGCAAACCTCCCACTCGGAGGCTTAGCTGCAGCCAGTGCTCGCCTAAGTAAGGAATTCATCCCAATCCTAAGGGCGGCGAGGTGCAGGTCGACTGCTACCTCCTCCTTGAAGCTTCGCCACAAGTACAACGTGCGGTCCATCCCAATCCATAAGATCGGCGAGGTGCAGGTCGATTGCTACCTCCTCCTTGAAGCTTCGCCACAAGTACAACGTATGGTCCATCCCAATCCGCAAGGACGACGAGGTGCAGGTCGACTGCTACCTCCTCCTTCGGAGCTTCGCCACAAGTACAACGTGCGGTCCATCCCAATCCGCAAGGACGATGAGGTGCAGGTCGACTGCAACCTCCTCCTTCGGAGCTTCAAGCACAACGTGCAGTTCGTCCCGATCCGTAAGGATGACAAGGTTAGTCGCAGTCTATGTGTCACCTCTACCTGCAGGATAAATGAAGCACAAGTCGATTGGAATTTCAACGGAATATCTTCCGAATGAGGAATAAAGTTCTCTCGAATGCAAGCAAAGCATGTTAAAGGAAAAACCAAGTTCGGATAAATGTCCTACTACGGATACAAAGGCGCTCGTGCGTTAAGCACTGTTAAAGTTTATCGATTCTGAAACCACTTTCGGCATTCCGAGGCAAATTTAAAGTGGGAGTTAGAAGTTTTTACTCCACGGCGGAGGCTGGAAGGTGCAACAAACTGGTCGAGGTCGATTCCGTCGACAATACGGGTAGCAAGAGCGATGAAAGTCTCCATGAAAGATCTGAAGTCGTGCTTCCTGGTATTGGCAACCTTGAGAGACACCAGCTTGTCCTCTTGCGCTTCTTTGCAAGTGGACACGAACCAGAGATAGAGCAACATCAGCACCACACACGGCAGATGACTTTTCCATTCTTGCACTCGACTTGGAATCTCATTCGATTCGAGTCATCAGATTCAAGATCATTATGGAGAGTCCTTACGGCCAAAGAGTCGAGTCGATCCGCCGACCTTTGCAACTTTCAATCGAAAGCAAGATAATCCACTACGCTAGCAACACGAGACTCGATCGGAGCACATTCATAGCAGCTTCGTCCTTCACAGGAGAGTTGATGGGGTCCAAGCTGGTTTCCACTCATTTGGTTTCTTCTTCAAAGTTTTGGCAGAATTCTGAAAACACAACTCGGACTCAAAATGAAGATCATGTGATGAGCCGGTGAGAGCATGACAGTCGGATAAAAGAGATTACCGTCAAGCATGAGAAACAAGTTCTTGGCGAACCCTCAAGATAAATCTCCAGTCGTTTAAGCTTCCTTAATTTGGCCAACCTTGTCGACAGAACATTCTTGTCGTTCTTCATCGACCGACTTCCTTGTTAGTCAGCGTCAAGAGAGGCTTTCAACTTGGCATTTTCATCTTCAAGTTTGTCGGTGAGGCAAGCTTCTCTTCAGCCGAGCTTTGTTTTCTCCAAAGCCGCCTATACGTGCCTCTGCAAGGTCAAGGTCCTTCTTCTTCAAAGTCTCTTCCGGTTTATCTGCAAAGCAACAATGAGAACAGAGTTGAGAATGAGCAGAAAAAACAGGCGCAAATCGTCAAATATTCTCACCAGCCATACCTTTTGCTTCAACCTTTGCCTTCTGCAAATTCTCCTGAGCAAGCTTCAAATCGAGGTTGAGCTGAATATGCTTTTTCTCTAACTCAGTATAGCGAGCCACAAGCTCGCAAGATTTCTACAAAGAGTCAACCAACGAAAGACATCAAAGACAGATCACTTCCGAGTGACTAAGGAAAGATAGTCGCATTTCTAAGACTACTTCGAATAAAAACATTCGACAGTAGTCTCGGGGACTACACCCAGCGGGTGCACTCAGCGTGCCCCCACTGGTTTACCAATTTGGTTCGATCAGTCGACCAAAAGAGGCAAAAAGGTTATGATTCTAAAAACATGGCTAATTGTCAGCGGTCAGCCGCAGAGAAAAAAAAATAGTTCTTTAGACTATCGTCAACTGCACGCAGTCGACCATAGTCTCGGGGACTACACCCAGTGGGTGCACTTAGCGTGCCCCCACCGGTTTTACAGTTCCATTCGACTTGGTCCGTCCAGGTCGAGTGAAGAAGATCACAGCATAAAGACTATAGCCGACTGCACGCAGTCGACCATAGTCTCGGGGACTACACCCAGTGGGTGCACTCAGCGTGCCCCACAAAAAGTTCAAACGACACACACACCCGGTGGGTGTACAGATATAAATCTTCGGAAGAAAGCAGTTTCAGATAGTATATCCTAACAAAGCAAGCGACGGCATCGACTTACTTGGACATTGCTCGAGAGCTGAATCGGCATCATAGGCCGCTGACTTGCCTCTCGAGCCGCTTTCACCTGCTCCATCATGATCCCTGCAGCGTATGGCCTCCTTAGCAGCACTTACTTGGTCTTCCGGGACGTGGTGTGTAGCAAAGAGATGGTGGATCAGCGATCGGCGAAGTGGGTCGGGCATTTGTCGGCCGTACAACAAAAGATCTGAGAAGTCCGAGTGGGGTTGCCTCGCCGGAAATCAGCGTCTCGAGTCGTGGCGACTTGAGCAGCCTTGCCGACAGGCACTTTCTTGTTCCTCCTCTTCCTCAATGGCGCTTCCTCGTCATCATCGGAGATCAATGACGTGAGGCGGAACTACAAGAGAGATCCAGAAGTAAACATGGAAGCCCAATCGACTAAAAAACTCCAGTCGGCTAAAAGTGAAACCTCGGAGATCTTACCAAGATTGGAAGTGGCCGCATCCTCCATTTCCTGATCATCGTGCTTGGCTGAAGTCTCGGAGGTAGCGGCGCTGTAGATTTCAAGAGTCGGCTGATCAGTCATCAAGTCGACCAAAAGTTCACTCATGTTGAAAAAAGGAAATACAAGGTTCTGTTGGTTACCCGGAGATGGTGGGGATGACCATTCGCATCTTGGGCAGGGCCTTCGCCCGGCTTTGACGACGTCGCTCGAGGTTTCTTGGTGGCTTCTCGGTCGGCTGGAGAAGTTGTCCTAGGTCGCTTCGTCGACTGACCGGTGGGCACAACAGCTTTACCGTGCCCGGCCGCCGGGTCGTGCGTCAACTTGGACCTCCCCTCCGAGCGAGGAGGGTCGACGTCTTCCTCCTCTTCTTCCTCCTCCTCCTCATCATCAGAGCCATCATCCTCCTCATCCTCCTCGCCGTTGGACTCCCATTCCTCCGGACTCTCACCTCCACTTCCTTCTTCTTCGGCTGTTTCCTGCGCCCCGTTGGGCATCGAGTACATTTCAGTGGTGACCTAGAAGACAACAAAACAAGGTGAAAGTCAGTCGACGAAATTGACATCAAAACAGAATGCATGCAGCAGAATCACAGCCGGAGATAAGCGGCGATACCTTGTCTGGTTGGTAACTCTGGTCGAGTGGTGGAATCCTCCTAGCTCCGCGAGGGTTGTCTTTATTTCCTGTGATGGCAGTCATCCACTTCTCCAGTATGGCGTCGTCAACCTCCTCCGGATGGACCCGAGTGGTATCATCCGTACCGGAGTACATCCACATCGGATGACCTCGGTATTGGAGTGGCTGGATACGCCGTCGCAGAAAAACCTCTAGGAGATCCATGCCGGTCACCCCATCGCGAATAAGCTGGACTACACGCTCCATCAGCAGCCTTTACTTGGGCCTTCTCCTCTGGTAACACCTTCGTGGAAGATGGCTTGTTCACTCGACTCATGGAGAAAGGAGGGAGCCAGTCGATCGCCCCGCGTCGGCTGGTCTTGGCAATAAAACCAGGTCGACTGCCACCCTCTAACCGAGTCGGGGAGAGTCATAGCTGGAAAGGCGCTCTTCCCCCTCATCTGGACCCCGAGTCCCCACACATTTGGATTACTTGGGTCCTCTCGTCATTCGGGCTCGTTTTCTTCACCGTCTGAGAGCGACAGGTGAATATGTGCTTGAAAAGACCCCAATGCGGTCGACAACCCAAGAAATTCTCGCATAGCGAAACGAAAGCAGCAAGATACACAATGGAGTTTGGGGTGAAATGGTGGAGTTGCGCTCCAATAAAGTTCAGAAACCCCCGGAAAAAAGGATTTGGCGGCAGAGAAAACCCCTATCTACGTGGGTGGCCAGGAGGACGCACTCACCCTCTTCGAGCTGCGGTTGCCACTCCGTGCGGAAGCCTCGCCGACCCATGGGGGATCAGTCCTTCATTGGCCAGATCGGTGAGATCTTTCTCGGTGATGGTCGACCGGATCCAGTCACCTTGGACCCAGCCCTGCGGCAGCTTGGACCGCGAAGAGGAACCACCCCGACTGGGCGCTCTCCCCTTGGCCTTCACCGCCGTCTTCTTAACCCGTTCCAGGGCGGCGGTCTTGTCCTTCACCATGGTCGCCGGCGAGAAAAGTACCGAGCTTCCGCGCTGGACAGACGGAGAGCGTGGCGAGAAAGTTTTGGAGGCGGAGTGAGGAGAAGTCTGAGGACGCACTGTTTAAAATGCATGGTCCAACGCTTTATATGGGGTCGCTTCCGAGTGGCTGACCGGTAGGCCCAGGCAATCCCGTCACAATCCCGCAACAGGCGCGCGCACGATACGTGGCGAAAAAGACGGTGCAAGGATCGAGGAATCATCGTCTTATCCCATCCGAGTGCCGCGGTTTTCTCCGCTTCGCACGCTCCCCAAAATTCGGATCCCGTGAAATCCGCTAACCGCAGAGCAACTCGTCAGATAACAGATTTCCTCAGATCCGTCGCACGGAAATCCTCAGGTTCACAATGTTCACTCGACAAACGTGAAGAATGGATCAAGGAGACTGAAAGAGAAGTTGATGCCATCACTAAAAGGTCGTTGATCCAAAGTAAGACGCACTCACAACACGAAGAACAGGTCGGAAAGATTATCAACTCCTTCCTCACTCAAACCTCGATCCATTCGGGGGCTAATGATGAAGTCATATACCTGGGGTAGGGTCATAGACCTGCCCAAAGGTACCCTCCACAAGGACATTCACAAGAGAAGCAGCCTTCCAAATGACCTGGTAGACTTCCACTCGACAGATTCAAAGACACTCGACTATGAAGACCCACTCGACCACCAAGAGTCCAAGAGCCACTCGGTGTCCAAACGGTCTGTAGTTAAATAGTATTTATGACCTTAATGCCACTTTATGTAAGGCGTTACCAGCAACGCCTAGCTTTAACGCACCTTAAACCCTCTACTACGTGGGCTGGCTGGGGTCCTGGCGCACTCTATATAAGCCACCCCCCTCCACAGGTAGAAGGGTTCGCACCCCTGTAACACATACGCATATAATCCAGTCGACCGCCTCCGGGCTCCGAGACGTAGGGCTATTACTTCCTCCGAGAAGGGCCTGAACTCGTAAATCCCTTGCGTATACAACTACTCCATAGCTAGGATCTTGCCTCTCCATACCTACCCCCATTCTACTGTCAGACTTAGAACCACGACACCACCCACTCGTGTTGAAGTTTCTTCTTTCTCCTCTATTCCTTTCTTCTTCTTCTACTCTTCTTTTTCTTCTTCTCGAGAAAGTAAAATAATGAAATGGAAGAAAAGAGGAAGAATAAAAAAAAAGAGGAGAAGAAGAAAGGAATATTGGATAATAATAAAAATAGAAAATTTTCTATTTTTCTTCTTCTCCTCTATTCCTTTCTTCTTCTCCTCTTCTTTTTCTTCTTATTTCCTCTTCCTATTTATTTCTCCTCTTCTTCCTCTCCTCTTCTTCTCCTTTCTTCCTCTTCTTATTTTCCTTTTTCCTCTCATTCTTTTAGTATTGCTTGTTAAAAAAATGTTCAAATAGAAAATTTCGAAAAAAAACAAAGGTCTTGCCTAATGCATTGTTCATATGAATATACAAACATTTGCATATTTCTACAATAATTAATATCACCAAA
Organism: Aegilops bicornis; assembly: GCA_021605145.1. Taxonomy (NCBI): domain Eukaryota; kingdom Viridiplantae; phylum Streptophyta; class Magnoliopsida; order Poales; family Poaceae; genus Aegilops; species Aegilops bicornis. The sequence continues at coordinate 2,691,162 of JAHIAL010000030.1, forward strand.
AAAATCTATGAACAGAAAAAAAAACCTAACTTTTCTAATAATCTATCTTTTGCATATATGAAAACATTAATACACATATGAACAAAAAAATACATATATGAAGAAAAACATGCTCTGAACAATTTTTTTATACATTTTGAACATCTACATACACATAGCCACATACATACACATATACAATATATATATATATATATATATATATATATATATATATGAACAAAAAAGTTAAACTAATAAAAGTGAAAAAAAACAGAGCCGGTGCGGCGCGGCGGCTCACAGCGGGGGCGGCTAGATGACGATGGCGACGGTGGGGGCGGCGAGGGCGCCTGCTGGGCGGGACGACGGGCTGGGCGTTTGGCGGCCAAGGCGACGGGCGCTGGCTCGGGAGGCCGGCGACGAGGACGGTGTGGGTTAGCGACGGCCTTGGCGGCGCGCGGCGGCGATTAGGTGGAGCAACTGCCCGGCGTCGAGGAGGCGGGTCGGCCGTCGAGGGCAATCAGCGATGAGATTCTGAATTTTTGTAAAGTGTTTACTTATATAGCAAAGCCATTGGTCCCGATTCGTGAAACCAACCGGGACTAATGCACCCTTTAGTCCCGGTTCATGGCACCAACCGGGACCAAAGGCTTCTTTTCCGGCAGCCCAAAGGGCGGGAAGCGGCGGCCTTTGGTACCGGTTGGTGCCAGAAACCGGTACCAATGCCCCCCTTAGTCCTGGTTGGTGCCACCAACCAGGACCAAAGGCCTCAGGTTGCACGCTGTCGGGGCCAAAGTTTAGTCCCACCTCGCTAGTTGAGAGGGCGCGCAATGGTTTATAAGCCCCCACCGCCGCACCCTCTCAACCTCCTCTCTCCATTGCAGGCTTACTACGGGCCTACCATTTACTGCTATGCTCGATGGGCCTCTTGGCCTATTTGCGAACTTTGAATCACTCGCCCATGGATGGTTTCTAGTCGTATTCAGGCTGTGGTGGCCCAAGAGGGTGGCAATTTTTTGTTTTTGTTTCTTTACTTATTTTGCTATTTTTATTTTTTCCAGTTTTTTGTTTTGTTTTCTGCATTATTTATTTTTTTTGTTTTTTGCTTTATTTTTTAATTTCTTTTGCTTTTAGTTTTAGGAAAATTATAAACTTTCTGTTAGTGCCATTACTTTTCAAATTTGAAAACACTTTTTTTGTTTTTTTGTTTTCTTTCTTGCTTTATTTATTTTATTTTGTTTTTACTTACAACAAAAGACTTATTGTTGCTATTTTTAATTATTACGAGGGCCGAACCATAAGACATTAAAGCATTTCGAATGAACTCTGAAAAAGTTGAAAGTTGGCATGGTATCATACTCGTCGATTACAAAGTTGGCATGGTATCATCATCATAGTTGCGGAGAAAGTCTTCACTTTTTCTTCGCTTGTGTCATTTCCTTATTCTTGTAGTAACCATGGATAATCTTCATCGTTTATCGTGATGCTGGGGTCAGCCTTGACTTTGAAGGGAGGAATTTCATGAAACTTTTCATAATCTTCGACATATGTCTGTCTTGTCCTCCATTCCCACAATGTCCCTTTTTCCTGAAAGAACTATGTGGCGCTTTGACTCATCGTATGATGTATTCGCTTCCTTATCTTTTCTCTTTCTCGGTCTGGTAGACATGTCCTTCACATAGATAACCTGTGCCACATCATTGGCTAGAATGAGCGGTTCGTCGGTGTACCCAAGATTTTTCAGATCCACCTGTCATTCCGTCATCGTGGGTCTACTCGCATTCCGCCTCCCCGACAGATTGACCCATTTGCACTTAAACAAAGGGACCTTAAAATCATGTCCGTAGTCAAGTTCCCATATGTCCACTATGTAACCATAATATGTGTCCTTTCCTCTCTCGGTTGTTGCATCAAAGCGGACACCGCTGTTTTGGTTGGTGCTCTTTTGATCTTGGTCAATCGTGTAAAATATATTCCCATTTATCTCGTATCCTTTCCAAATCAATACAGTCAAAGATGGTCCCCTGGACAACAAGTACAGCTCATCACAAACAGTGTTGTCACCTCTGATACGTGCTTCCAACCAACTGCTGAAAGTCCTGATGTGTTCACATGTAATCCGATCGTCGCCTTTGCTCCCGTGTTTGGAGCCTTGACTGTTCTTGTGTTCATCGACATAAGGGGTCACCAAGGTAGAGTTCTCAGAACTGTAGTGTGCTTGAGACCAAGAATATCCGTCCTCGCATATTATTGAGTCCCTTCCAAGCGTGTTTTTTCGGTCAGTCTCCCCTCATGCCGCGATTTAGGGAGACCTATCTTCTTAAGGCCAGGAATGAAGTCAACACAAAACCCGATGACATCCTCTCGTTTGATGGCCCATGGAGATGCTTCCTTCGCCTAAGACGGTTACGTACATATTTCTTTAGAACTCCCATGAACCTCTCAAAGGGGTACATATTGTGTAGAAATATGGGGCCCAGAATGACAATCTCGTCAACTAGATGAACTAGGATGTGCGTCATGATATTGAAGAAGGATGGTGGGAACACCAGCTCGAAACTGACAAGACATTGCACCACATCACTCCTTAGCCTTGGTATGATTTCTGGATCGATCACCTTCTGAGAGATTGCATTGAGGAATGCACATAGCTTCACAATGACTAATCAGAAGTTTTCTGGTAGAAGCCCCCTCAATGCAAACCGGAAGCGATTGCGTCATAATCACGTGGCAGTCATGAGACTTTAGGTTACGGAACTTTTTCTCTGCATATTTATTATTCCCTTTATATTCGACGAGAAGCCAGTCGGGACCTTCATATCGAGCAGGCATTCAAAGAAGATTTCTTTCTCTTCTTTAAATGAGCGTAGCTGGCAGGACCTTCATACTGCCGGAGGCATGCCCTCTTTTTTCGTGCAAGCGTTGCAGGTCCTCCCGTGCCTCGTGTGTATCTTTGTCTTCCCATAAACGCCCAAGAAGCCCTAGCAGGTTCACGCATAAGGTTCTTCGTCACGTGCATCACGTCGATCGAACAACGGACCTCTAGGTCTTTCCAAAGAGGGTAGGTCCCAAAATATAGATTTCTTCTTCCACATGGAGTGCGTGATTGTCGGCGTCATTCTAACAGCTAGTCCGCCAGAACCTTCCCAAAGATTATGTGTAAATCATTGACCATAGCAAGTACGTGATCACCGGTACGCATGGCGAGCTTCTTCCAGTTGATCTGCCTCGCCTTTGAAATGCTTGCCTTTCTTCGACATTGATGGTTGGTCGGAAGAAATCGACGATGGCACAGGTACACATTCTTCCCGCAGCTTGCCGTGTATATACTATCGGTGTCAAGTAAAATGCAGTGCGTGCATGCGTGGTATCCCTTGTTTGTCTGTCTCCGAAGGTTACCGAGAGCGGGCCAATCGTTGATGGTCACGAACAGCAACGCCTTTAGGTTAAATTCCTCTGCTTGTGCTCATCCCACGTCGTACACCGTTTCCATTCCACAGCTGTAAAAGTTCTTCAACTAATGGCCTTAGGTACACATCAATTTCGTTGTCGGGTTGCTTAGGGCCTTGGATGAGAACTGCATCATAATGTACTTCCGCTTCATGGACATCCAAGGAGGAAGGTTATACATACATAGAGTCACGGGCCAGGTGCTGTGATTGCTGCTCTGCTCCCCGAAAGGATTAATGCCATCCGCGCTTAAAGCAAACCATACGTTCCTTGGCTCACTTGCAAACTCAACCCAGTACTTTCTCTTGATTTTTCTCCATCGCGACCCGTCGGCGGGTGCTCTCAACTTCCGTCTTTCTTACGGTCCTCAACGTGCCATCGCATCAACTTGGCATGCTCTCCGCTTTTGAACAGACGTTTCAACCGTGGTATTATAGGAGCATACCACATCACCTTCGCAGGAACCCTCTTCACGGGGGCTCGTCGTCAACATCACCTGTGGTCATCTCGTCGATCTTATACCATAATGCACCGTGATACCGGGCATGCGTTCAGATCCTTATGCGCGCACCGCGTAGAGGATGCAGATCATTAGGGCATGCATGTATCTTCTCCACCTCCAATCCTAGAGGGCATACGACCTTCTTTGCTGCGTATGTACTGTCGGGCAATTCGTTATCCTTTGGAAGCTTCTTCTTCAATATTTTCGTAGCTTCTCAAATCCTTTATCGAGCACAGCATGCTCGCCTTCCACCGCAGCAATTCCAGATGGTACCAAGCTTTGTGTTGCCATCTTCGCAATTGGGGTACTACCCTTTTGTGGTCCTCTAACATGCGATCGAACTTCAGCTTCTCCTTTGACTTTTCGCATTGCGTCCTTGCATCGACAATGACCTCTGCGGAGATCATCATCATCGGGCACATCATCTGGTTCCTCTTGATCTTCATCAGCTTCCCCGTTGCAAAGCATCATCGTGCGCATCGTCGGTTCCTCTTGATGTTCAATAGCATCACCATATTCAGGGGCACATAGTTGTCATCGTACTCTTCTTCTTCGCCGTCTTCCATCATAACCCCTATTTCTCCGTGCCTCGTCCAAACATTATAGTGTGGCATGAAACCCTTGTAAAGCAGGTGGGTGTGGAGGATTTTCCTACGAGTAAGACTTCAGATTCCCACATATAGGGCATGGACAACACAGAAAACCATTCTGCTTGTTTGCCTCAGCCACTTCGAGAAAATCATGCACGTCCTTAATGTACTCGGAGGTGTGTCTTGAACCGTACATCCATTCCCTGTTCATCTGCGTGCATTATATATAATTAAGTGTGTCAAAAATCATTATAGAACATCATGAATAGATAATTAAGTGACCAAATTAATAGAAGTTCATCATCACATTAAAACCAAAGTACATACATAGTTCTCATCTAACAACATAAAGCTCTGCAGAGCATCTAAATTAAGATAAGATAAGAACAAGAGGCTCACCACGGTGGTGCCGCGACGAGATCGGCGCGGGCGATCGACGACGGTGAAGACGGGGACGGGACGTGAAGGACCGCTAAACCTAGATAAATATTAAGGAAAATGGAGCTTGGAGGTCGAGCTTGGAGAGGAGAAAGCTTAAGTAGTGTGGCTCGGGCATTCCATCAAACACCTCGTGTGTGCATAGGAGGTGAGCTAGAGCACCACAAAGCTCTACCCTCGCCGCCACGAAAAACAGAAAGTAGCGAGTGCCCTGCTCATGGGCGAGGTATATATAGGCAAATAATTGGTCCTGTTGGTGACTTGAACCGACTAAAGGAAAGCTTTTGTCCCGTTCGTCCCACCAACCGACCAATGGTGGTGGGCCAGGAGCGAGGCCCATTTGTCCGGGTTCGTCCCACCAACCGGGACCAAAAGGTCGTCCAGACGACCGGGACCAATGGCCCACGTGGCCCGGCCGGCCCCCGGGGCTCACGAACCGGGTCCAATGCCCCCATTGGTCCCGGTTCTGCATTGAACCGGGACTAATGGGCTGGCCGGGCCTGGACCATTGCCCTGTTTTCTACTAGTGTCCCTGCTCGTCATTTCCCTGAAAGTGGCCATTGCCATCCAGTTCATATGCCTTGTGTTGTTAAACCAAGAACCGATCTCCGTCAACCTGGCCATCTTGACCTGCTCGCCGCCGGCGAGCTCCACGAAGTAGGCGTTCTCGCTGCCGGCAATCTGCTTGATCTGCTGCTCCATCGAGGTTCTTGCGTGGATGGAAGAGGGGGGGGGGGGTGGATGTGGAAGAGGAGAAGGGAAAAGTTGCGGCCGCGAGAAGGAGGAGAAGGCTGCGGTGGACATGGAATGCATGAGAGGGAGGAGATGGCCACGGTTGTAATGGTGATTGAAGAGGGGAAGGACCATGGTGGCGATTTTGCATTGGACGAGAAGAGCAGCGGTTTAGCATTGGATGAGAGGGGCGTGCAAATTTTTCCTATGACTAAAATGCCCCTAGATTAAAAGGTGTCCCCACATTATTATTAGTACCGGCCCCGCTAGTTTTAGTACTTTCGAATACTTTTATCCGAATACTACCCAGTACTACGTATGTGTGTGCCGTTGGATTGAGGCAAACGAACGGCTCTAAATAATGCTAACTACTGTAAAACTTGTATTTGTTAGCACGATGCAGATGGACTACCTCTATCACTGGGCATCATTGGAAGGATCATTCTAGAATTTTGTTTGCTGCCACTGAAGCGCTTAAAGCGAATACCCTGTGTCTCCCGGTCACAGGAGGTGCAAAGGTAACATAAAGCGTTGTGGAAATTTGAAATCACAATACCTTTATGTATCATGGCTCCTGGTTGGAAAGGCGAATTAACTGGTGTACATGATGAACAAGTTTTGTTCGAGTCCTATTTTCCGTTGTTTGATCTACTCCCCCCGTCCCATAATATAAAAAACGTTTTGCAAACTAACATAGCTTGGAAAACGTTCTTATATTATGGGACGGAGGGAGTATTAAAAAACTGATATAATGCTTATGTGTAAGTCTTGCAGGCTGATGTAACTAATGTTAAGAACGTTGTCAGTTCAGCAATTGACCTTATGCAAGAGTGGGCGCATCCACTTGCCATTTGTTGACAAAGGTAAAATCAGAAGCTCTGGACGATGGACACTATGCTAGTTCTTTTGCTCCAAATTGCTACTGCATTGGTCAACGAGACCATGTTGGAAAATGGAACTGATAAAGAAATTTAACTATTGAGGCTCATCTTTCCATAATAATCTAACCAAATTGTTAGAAGCATTTGCCTGAGTTTCTTAGTGAAAGATTACATACAGTGCCTGTAGTAACGGAACTTTCAGCTGTCGTGGGTGAAGAAATGGCCGTACTGAAAGAATGCAGGCAGCTCCTGGCTACAGCAGCAGCCCTACAAGTAAAACCTTGCTCCCCTTTCTTAATCATCATTTCCTAATTATGATGGATATACACGTTGTCACTAGCTAGGCATTCCTACGTACGTACTCTGTGTCATCTTGTGGGTGACTGACTGACTGACTGACTGACTAGAGAGACATGTTGGTTTGTGTACAACAGGTGCAGGAGTTGAGCCTAATTAAGGTCGCGAGCCGTACAACAAAGAAATCAACTACTCCCTCCGTACCGTACTAAAATATAAGATGATGATGGGCATGCGGTTGTGCAGCCTAGCGACCCGAGTTCAATTACTAGAATTGACAGGTGATGCAACGGGGTTTTCCCCCGTTTATTGAGGATCAAGGCTTGGTGTGTGGTGAAACCTCTCATTAAGAAATATCTTGATACTCATTTAAAAAAATTTTGAGGACCATGTTTATCTTGGTACTCATACTAAAATGGCCGTATGCATCCCTAGTTGGTGCAGAGGCCGGGAAGTGAAAATCTCTCCCATTTAAAAGAGAAATTAACAAATTATACGGTCGTAATTTCTCACATCACGGCCGCTCCCCTCCCTCCCCTCCCCCGCGCCGCCCCTAGTGGGCGTCTCGGGGGCAACTCCCCCCTCGCCGGAGTAGCCCCTCTCCCTCCCCTCTCCCCCTCGCCGCCGCACGAGGCTGCCGCCGGGCAAGGCCCATGGCGCAGCCGGGGACTGCGGCGGCGGGGCATGCGCTGCTCTGGTTCACATCAGATGGTCTTGGATCTGGGCGGCGGCCCCCGGTGAGGCCCCTTGTCACCTGCGGTGAGCAGTGGGTGGGCGCGGTGCCGGCGATCTGGTCGGGTGGCCGGCGGATCTTCGGTGGGCTGGGACCTCGCGTGGCTGCCCTGGTGGCTGGCGGCGTCAGATCTGGCTGTTGGCCATCTTCCCTTGCTCGGTGCGTTTCACCCTCGACGGTCCCTGGCTGTGCAGGCATCTGGCCTGCTTCTGGGTTGCGGGTGATTCTGGTGGTCGGGATCCAGATTGGGGGAAACCCCTGGTCGGCTCCAGCCGGCCGCGACGACGACGACGTCCGCGGGCGCCGATTTCTTCATGGAGACGTCGGTCGAGGTCTGCCCTTCCACACCCCACCACCTTGCTTCTCGGGTGAAAACCTAACTCCGGTTGGCGGCTGCGGCGGCCTTGGCACCGTGACCTTCTTGAAGGCGTCGCCTTGAGGGCAGTGTGGTGGCGGGCTCAGTATGGGGTCGGTGACAGCAACCGAGGATCGAGGGACAAGGGGGCGCCTCTTTTGGTGGAGCGGTGCTTCATCCTACACATTGATGACAGCGGATCTTGGTGGCGTGGTGCAGTGGAGACGCGGCGCCCGATGCGCGGTGATGGACTCGCGCAGGTGGAGGTAGCCAATCTGGCGTCATGGTGGCGTCGATGGCAGAGTGGCCTGACAAGGTAGAAGCCTCAATATCTGCTGTGAAGACGGACCTGTGGAAGATGGCCGCGACGACACATGTGAGTGCGTCAAACCAGTTTATGCCCCAGACCCGGTATGTGGCTCGGCTGGGGCTTCTGGCTTTTGATGATAGGCTTAGGTGAGTGGTCCGGGTATTTCGCCCAGGTAGCACCCCTTCATCGTATGGATAGGAGTACTGGCATATGTTGCCAAGATGGCGGATTCAGGCATATTGTTGTAATACTTTGTAAGGTCCTCAAAAATAATCAATAAAGTGGCCGTATGCATCTCCTAGATGCAGAGGCCGGGGGTCATCCTCCTTTTCTAAAAAAACTAAAATATAAGATGTTTTTGTAGTTTAACCGGAACTGCAAAAACATGTTATATTTTGATACATAGTACTACTAGATACATAAGTGGCACACCGGAGCGAGTACGTGGCGGTGCATGGTTGGAAGACCGAGCAGACCTGTGTGTAGAAGGTGGGGTGAGGTGCCGCCTGTCGGTACACATCCTTAGTGTGGGTATGGCGCCGTCCATGCCGTGCCGGGGCAGCATCAGTCAGTGCCAGTGGTGCGATGTACTCCAGGGATAGGGTCGGTCCGGCTTCGGACCTGCGGAAAGAAACTGCATGCCACCAACGCAAGCAGTTTACTACGACCAGCTGCGGGGCCTGCAGTCTCTAAGTGCAGTAGTACACGAGCGCTTATATCCCTACAATATACACGCATGCAGCTTTATTATTGTGTACTCCGTACAAGATTGCTTCCACCCTTCATTCTGTACTGAAATTGTAAAATAAATATTAAGCGTGCTTGATATACCCATGGGGCGTTGTTATCATGCGGACGCTATATCAAGGTTTCCTTGTCCCCGTACGTGTTTTTGCTCCAAGTCGAAGGAAAGACTACACAATCTCTGAACCTTGGCGTTTCTCCGAGAGGAAAGGAACTAGCAGAGCTCTCGTTTGGATTAGACAAGAAGAAGGAAAACAGGACAACTTACATGGGAATGCCAAGGCCACAAAGAAAACACAAAAACCTCAACATACAGCAGACAGCCAACGTTGGCGGTTCTTGACATTACTCGTCAATCAAATACCTCCTTCAAGTCCAGTAAGGGCAGCAGGGTTAAGCACTCGCTAGTCATGGACATAGCTTAATCTCAAGTGTCACCGCGCTTGTGGACAGGCAAGGAAGAAGGCGAAGGTGGTGGCTGGGCCAGCAGGTGCAGTTGCGGACTCACCAGCGGCTCAGTTTAGCGTGTCATTGTTCTCCGATGTTAGCTCCTCTTCCGCTCCTGTGGTGTTGGTTTCTTGTTGTCAGATTTGTCTTGTTTGTTGCACTGTTGTTTTGGTCATGGTGAGATGGTGCCTGATGTTCAGTTCTGCTTCCCGTGCTTGTTGGGAGCCCCTAGCTTGCTCAGTCTGTTGGGTCGGTTTGCCCAACACAGTCTCCCTCTGTTTGCTGATCACTGCTGCGAGTTAACCTTGCCATTTTGATTTGGATGTTGGTGAGAAACATCATTTTATTCCTGCTGCTGCTGGATTGATGCTGCAATGCACGATGCTTATCGCAAAAAAGAAGCAGCCATTTTCATTGCAGAGGGCATGAACCACGCTAGAGATTAGAGAGATGGACAAGAAGCATAAAATTCTACTAGAATACAAGATTAACAGTATAATATGTCGTCCCAAGTTTGAAACAAATGCAATAAGGGTAGTACAACATTTCGTCCTGATGAGTTGACAAATACAAAATGAGTAGCCAGCCAAACAATGTTGATTACACATAAATAACAAAGCACTATCAGAAGTAACAACCATAAGACATAATTGTTGAGATCACACCATGCTAAGGAGATCAGAGTTGAATGTTTTACCCAGCCGAAACCTGATCTTCAAAACCGGCCATTCACCCAGCAGCTTAGTGAGAATGGGCAACAAAGCGACCATGATGCAAATTGCAATTGCCAGCCAGTGCACATGTGGAGCAAGCACTGTGTACAAACCAGTTGAAAAGGCCGTAGTAGTTGCCACGTATGCAAACCACATGATCTTCTTAGTGACCGATCTGTAATAAATCAAGAACTCGTAATCCCCCCACCTTGCTATGATGCATATGAAGGCTACAGCAAAAGAGGAGCACATTGCTAAGACGTCAGAAATCAAGAATGCCTGAAACGCAAACTTCTTAGACATGATGGGAAGCCCCTCGCTTCCAGCCTCATTGCTGTATCCTCCTGGCAGGGTGAAGGCAGCAGCGAAGGTGATTGTTGCAATGAGAATCGCCACTAACGAAGTGTTGCTTGTGTATGTTTGAGTTAGTGATTTTGCTTCCTTCCTTGATTCCTCTGTAACCTTTTTTTTGGTACGGCTGTGAAGATTATAAAGAGAGGTGGCATCTTGGGGATCAGCTCTCAACATAAGCATGCTCACTTCATTCTGCACAAATTCAAAGGAAGATACAAATGGAGATCATAGTGTAATAATAACGATTAGCAATTCTATCATATTTGTAGTACCGAGAAATGTGATCTCAAATTAAAATTGTGCATTATATTTTAATTGATAAACAAAGTAGCTGTAAATGTTGGAACATTTTCTATACCATTATTAGTCAGAGCCAAATAGTAGACTATAAAATGTGTACAATTGCAGCATGGATGATTCAATGATGTGTTGATTTTAGAATAGAAGGAATGAGTACAATCGGTAGACTAAATTTTCTCTTATTTTTAGTAATCGTGTGTATAGTCTTATATGTATATAATATATTGATAATATACATACCCAATTTAAAGTCTTGGCATGATTCGTGACGTTCAATAACTCCCAAGCTGATGGCATACCCCAGTTGTCGAGCACTGTTGTGTCTATATCTTGGTGAGACAGCAATGAAGCAACGATTTTAGGATTGCACCTCTGTATTGCATAATGTAGAGCAGTTTTCCCCTTCACGTCTTGCATGTTAACGAGTTTGCGAAGTTGTGGGGTCCTCAAAAGAAATTCGGCAAACTCCACATGATCATGCCATACAGCTGTATGAAGGCAAGTAAAATGCGGAGCTTGTGTTGAACGGTAAGGAGTATCAGGACAGTGGTGAAGAAGCTCTTGAGCAACATCGATGTGACCTCCAGATGCAGCTTCACTAATGAGAGGGGTACCGTTCTTTACCACCTCGTACCCTAAAGAGGAATCATGTTCCAGCATTACTCGTAGCACGCCAATCTGGTCACGATATACAGCTGCACTGAGTGGAGTACTACCAGCCTTGGTAGGTTCTCTAGCTAGCCGAGGACGTGTTTCCATAATTCTTTTAGCCAAACCTGCAAACAGATCAATACATGTATGAATGTTGGTTAATAAGGCAATTTTTTTTATAAAGGGTTGTTTTATTGTGTCAAAATGAAGTATCAAGAGGATACAGACAGAATGTTGGTTAAAGAAAGGAATCCTCACAAATATCCTTTGGTGACCACCGCAATCCACAACTCAAATGTCTGGTCAGTGCCACCACAACCATGATTGAATTGCTACCGGATAGCCAAGTCCTATGCATGTTCGAAGGTATAGGCCAAGGTTGCATGGTTGCCGCTACTAGGCCGCAGACGAAGCTCCCAAAATTGCGGTGGCGTTCTGCGTCTGGAGCACGTTTCACTGCAACTGCTGTTGTGCCTTGTGCAGTGCTACTAAAAACAGAGTGTTGTTGCAACTGATGTGCCTTGTTCTGGCCGTTGTTATGGGTGCTACAGCTACATCTGTTGCCGGCCCACACGTCTACCGTTACGGCCGGTGGTGAGACGCACGTGTAGCCACCGCCGCTCATATATCGTCACGGGGCTGCTAAGCTACTTACCGCCCGCTCAGCTCGAGTTGCCTCCGCTGCTTGCGGAATCACTATCATTGAACCACCCGGGCCTGCCACTTTTTTTCAGCAGTCAATGGGGTGCGATCGCCCACATAAACTTTTTGTATTGATAATATGACAATGTTCATTCATTACATAAGCTCCGCAGAGGCTAGAGAGAGAGAGAGAGAGAGAGAGAGAGAGAGAGAGAGAGAGAGAGAGAGAGAGAGAGAGAGGGAGGGAGGGAGGGAGGGAGGGAGCGAGGGTGAGTCAGCTAGAAATTTCCAGACAGGCAATGGTGTACAGCCTACGGGGGAGGGAACACAGACAACCCACAATCGAAGATGCTCATGGATCCAATGCCGCAGTTCAAGATCAGATGTATGGATGTTATCGAACACTATCCAGTTCTTGGACTTCGCTGCTACTGTTGGCTACTTGGGCTTTGCCCAGTGGAGATGATAGCAGCAAGGAGAGAGACATCAGAGAGGGAGGCAGAAAACCGGACTGCGGGGCAGTTAGTTTCGGCAAATGGATGATGATAGCCCTTGTGAGGACTAGGAACGATATAGAATTGTTCCAGAAAATCTAGTTGTACTGCGCTCTAGATAATACCCCTCCATTCTTATATACAAAGCTACAAACTCATATTAGAGGTAGTAGCTTTTTTTTTCGTTTACTGGGTCATCAAAACACCGTATGCATGCAAGAAAATTGAGTGGACGGAGTCACTGAGTGTCATTATGACTGCAAGCGTGCAAGTATTAAATAGATTGCTAGTATGAGAAAATATCATTAATTTTTACCTCGATTACTGTTGTTGGCCTTGTATAGATGCAAAATATATAGTGGACTTGTATAAGTAAATGGAGGGAGCTTCATAAGTTGCATCCTTTTACAGAAAAAGTTTTTCAGTGTAGTTTCAAATTAATAAATCAACAAAGACCAGGAGTAATCAATAAATCAACATCTAGTTGTACTATTGAGCTGAGAGCAGGCAACCACGCTACAAAACCACACACAAACGACAGTTGTAGAGCATCACCTAAATCAGGAAAAATATGCATGCATAGAGCCATAGACTGGTTCTCACCTGCGTTTCCATTTCTCACGGTACTATGCAGAACGTTGTCGCCGTTTGGACCCGTATGAGCCGAGCCAGGAATTTCAAGCAATTTCTCCGAAATATCAGTGAAATCCCTCATCGCCGCGATATACATGGGTGACTCGTTCGTTCTGTTCACATGTGTCGACAGATCCGGCTCTGCTTCTATCAGCTTCAGCGCCAGCTCCCTGTGGCCGCTGCGAATGGCATGGTGCAGTGCATTACAGCCATCGACGTCTTGCTTCAAGATTGCCTCACTCAATCGCCGTTCCTGGTAGCATCGGAGTAGAAGGGAAGCCAGGGAGACACAGCCACTTTTCACTGCTGTGACAAGTGGCGTCTCTCGATCCAAGTTTACTGCGGTGAGGAGAGACTCCTCCAGGGCCACCACATCCGTGCAAAATCCTTCGTGACCATGGCTGGCCGATATGTGGAGGCAGGTGTTCTTAGCTGGAGTTGTTCCAAAAAGAACACTTGGATCTCGCAAGGCCATCTGCTTCATTGACGTGGAATCACCGGATGTGGCTGCTTTCAAGAGCCGCTGGTCCATTTGTAGCTGTTCTGGTCCTCCTCCAGATGAACTAGTTATTGATGAACTATTCGACATATGTGTTTCTGTTGAACTGCGATCTGCACGAAGAGAGAAATACTGTGATGCGTAAATGTGTAGCCGCAGATAGTCAGATTAAGAAGTGAGCATCATCAAACATGACCAGCATTAGCTCGATACTAAGGTCAATGCAAGAAGTGTCCGAAGGAAATAATCAAACTGATATACTAGAACTGATGAACGGGGTCCATAATTATATTCTCGGAGTAACAAATTTAAGTGCAGAATAACCAAAATATAAATAATGGACAAGCAAGCATGAACATGAGCATGAATCAACTGGACGACGGCGGTGGAAGGATGGACGGACCTTCATCTTTCTTCTTTCCGTCATTGTTAACCCTCTGGATGCGAATGTGCACTGGACTACGGCGGCGGACGAACTTCACCATTACAAAGCGGACGGCGGTGAAGTGAGGCGTGGAGGTGGGGGTCGATTTGAGTTGGGTATGGATGAACTGGGGAATAGGATCCAGGGGTCGATTTGAGCGACGGACTGGGGAATAGGATCCAGGGGTTGATTTGGGCGACGGGTGATTAGGGGAACGGGGGGAGTAACTTACAACGGTGCAGTGCTAGTACGGAGCATGCCATAGCAGGCAGCAGAAAATTAACTACGGAGCAAAGGATTAGCAAACAATAAACAAGCAACCATGAACAGGAGCATGAATCAACTAGGCAGTGGAAGGGTGGACGGACCTTCATCTTTCTTCTTTCCGTCCTTGTTAGCCCTCCGGATGCAAATGCGCACTGGACGACGGCGCCGGACGAACTTCACCATTATAAAGCGGACGGCGGTGAAGTGAGGAGTGGAGGTGGGGGTCGATTTGGGTTGGGTATGGTCGTATGGATGAACTGGGGAATAGGATCCAGGGGTCGATTTAAGCGACGTACTGGATCACTGGATGGGCGAGGGGTGATTGGGGTAACGGGGGGAGTAACGTACAACGGTGCAGTGCTAGTAGTACAGAAAGAGCCACGATGGCATCGCAGGCAGCAGCAGAAAATTAACTACGGAGAAAAGGATCGGCGACCTGCATGCATGTGTGGAGTCCCGACTCCCGCGGCAGCGGCCAAGAGCTGACCAGAGCCATTAGGCTAGTCATAATGGGGAGATCAACTTGGCAGAGTCCCCTCGAAAAAAAAAAAAAACTTGGCAGACTACAGAAGCAGACAGGGAAGGCTCTGGTCCCGTCAAGCAACCTCCGGTTAATGCGGTCTTGCTACTAATGGTTTGCACGTGCGATTCAAGTTTTTTTTAAAGTCCATCTTTGTATCATTATAATTTATCATGCACACAGGTACGAAATTGCAAAAATTCAAAATTCATTTTTTTACGTTTCAAAAAGTTCTAAAAAAAATACACATATACATGGAGGCACAATGTACATGTCTGTAAATTTTCACGACGAAATACGTTGTATGAGCGATGTGCAATAAACATTTGCTTTTCCCTGTTCAGGACATGATAATATTCATCCTCAAAGTCTATAAATTCGCTTTTCCCTGTTCAAATCCGGGGCTTTTCAAGGTATTTCATCCCGAATTTTGCACATATATACATTTCATCTTTGTATACTTGCATATTTTGAATTTAAAAAAAATAAAGGGTTCCATGGAGCTCGGTCAATAGCTTGCCATATAACTAGTTAAGGTTTTTGACGGTGTAAAAATTATCAAAAGTCCTAAACTAACGCACCTACAATATAACATGATCCAACAGAGGGATTGAAAAAATATGTCGGCATGTGTCCTGGGCAAAAAAAAAACAAATGTTTCAATATATATTGATCATGCAGTGAGCTGAAATGCTTGTTTTTTCGCCGAGGACACATAAATGCATATTTTCACAATCACACCGTTGGATCATCTTATTGTATTAGAGTGAGGCTCCTCTGTTTATATCATATTTTTTACTTACTTGTAAACCGTTAAATGTTTAGCAAAGTCTTAACTAGTTCTGTGGGAAGTTATGATACACACTTAATGGTTTAAAAGTTATTAATTTTTTTGAAATAAATAGGGGACCCTCACTCCAACGGGGTGTGTGTGTGTGTGTGTGTGAGAGAGAGAGAGAGAGAGAGAGAGAGAGAGAGAAGACCCAAAGGGCAAATCCAATTGATCTTGGCCATCGGACCATGTCAATCCAACGACCTAGATTGCCCCAACGCTGAGCGCTCAATATATTTGGCGTACAATTAATTTCATACTAAATATCAATGCCACCACTAATAACAAAATTAATGAGTAATTGATATTCTACCTGTTAGTATAAATTTGCAATTAATTTCCTTTCTAATATGCACGTGCATTAAAGGTGCGCATTTGCCCTTTGTAAATAAATATAATGTCTAGTGATCTAAATGTCTTATATTTGTTGACAGAGGTAGTGTTTATTAAATTTCAATTATCAACTCCAGTATTGAAGTAAAAAATAAAATAAACATGACACAACCTGCAAAACTGGAAATAAACGCCTACACAAATAGCCTACTATTGCCCCGTCATCCTAACCGATTTGTACGTATTATGTGGTCCTCCCACTGTGTTGGGGATATAACTATTAGTATGACCCGCCAAAAGGAGCCGGGTTATACTTACAAGCATTCTTGAAGACAGACGATCAAGCTTGAAGACGACGGCTTAGTAAAGGCCCAACGGCCCAGAGGTGACCTAAGGCCCGTAGTGTTAAACCGCCTTGATCATGTAACTTGTACTGTAAGGCAAGAAAGATTAAGAGACCGAGCCGGACACAATCTATAAGCCGGCCGGGACTCAGAGAGTCAGCCGGGCGTCGACCTCAGTATATAAGGGGACGACCCGGCGGCGGTTCAGGATACGAAACAACAACCCGAGAGCTAGGTCAAGCGATTTTGCTTCCTGGTTATCGAGACATACATAATCCCAATCACAACTAGACGTGGGCTTTTACCTTCATCGTAAGGGGCCGAACTAGTATAAACCTCTCGTGTCTCTTGTCCTGATTAACCCCTTCAAGCTTCCTAGTTGCGATGGCTCCACGACTAAGTCCTTTCACTAGGACATCTGCCGTGACAATTCCACGATAGTTGCCGCCCACCGTGGGGCCAGCGCACGGTGGATTTGAGTTCTTGAAGGGCAGCTTCGAAGGGCTCAAGGGATACACTGTGGGCCGGATGACCAAGAGTCGTCGCGGCAAGCTCTACATCGACGACGCAGGCTAGGGCCCCAAGGCCGGCTCAATTGAGTACGGGTACCGGGTCCCCTTCGGCGGAATCCACGTCTTCATCGGCAAGATCGCCGAGCCAGGCCCTGAGCCGGACATCTGCACCGACCTCGTCGAAACGGCTCAGCGTGCGAGACCCGCCCGAGCTCTTCCGGCTGTGAAGCGTGCCTTTGTGGGATGCTTCCACGAAGGGCTCTCTGAAGGATCTGCCTCTGGTGGTGAGGCGGCCATCTACTCTAACGGTGAGTCGTCCACAGGTGAGACGGATTCGTTGTACCAACTGCAGGATGGCGGGCTCGACAGCTGTTCCGATGGCAGCAGTATTCCGTATTGTCTTGAGCCGTCATGCAGGGTCGGGATCTTCATGGCTGGCACCCAACCCATCCAAGACTACGCAACTGCAGCAGCGGTAACCTTCGGGTCAGCGGCAACCAGGGCAGGAGGTCCTGTGCGTTCACCGGCCTAGGTGTTAATGGATCTCACCGACAAATTGACCACCCTGTTAACCGCCGTAGTCAGCCCGACGGATCAAGCCAGTCATGATGCGGAGGTAGCACAGTTAAAGTTGGATATCGCACAAGCTAAGGAGGACCTGGCAGCAGAAGATGTTAGGATAACCGCGGAATGGGCTGCTCTGGACGTTCAGGCTCAGCAGATCCAGGCGCACGCCTTCCGGCTTATGCAAGACCAGAACTTGGCTAATGAGGTCATGAGGAGAAGGCATCAGAAGACCCAGTCTCGACTTCCCCCGGTTTATGACCCTCGGAACATTTTTAACACGCCAGAGCAGGGCCCAGTAACCCGCCATGGCTCATCCCGCAGACAGGCAACCCGCCATGGCTCCCTCACAAGACGGGGCCGCAGACCATGTTGCGACACCCGGGGACGGAGCACTGTTTCAGTCACCGGTGATGGGACCTCCCCGTGTAAACATGGCACCACCTCAGTACGTACCGACCCCTCCAGGTCATTACTCCAACCCATTGGAAAACAAGATAGCAGCGGCAACCCGATTGGCGGCTCTCCCAATTGATGGCGACTCTCCGACTGCAGTTGAAACCCGCCAGGTCAGGGAACTTCTTCAAACGGCTTTGGTACAGCAGGAGGCGTACTCATACAGCCGAGACCGGATCCATTCGACCCCTCGTCCAAGCCGAAGCCAGAGTTATAGCAGGCACATGGATTCAGCGGCCGTATCAAGCAATGTTAGACGCCGTGACCAGCCAGGTGGCAGTAACCCGCCGCGTCATGAGGCCATTAACTTGGTGGAGCAAGAGAGACTACTGCAAGAGGCCGAACGGGCGGCTGAGCAGGCAGCTCAGTTGATGGCTTATCAGCCATATTCGGTTTACCCAGCGACTTCTGTTGAGGCAGGTATGGCCACCCGGACTGGAGGAGTCCCGTGTCTGGTGCCAGCTCTACGTAACGAGCGGTTGCCTAAAGATTTTAAAGGGCCGAGGAAGGTGCCAAATTACACAGCCGACTTACAGCCTGGGGCATGGATTAGCTACGAGATGGCTATGGAGCTATTGGAGGTTTCTGAAGCAGCAATGGCTAAGTACTTCACAATGATGTTGGATGGAACCGCCCACACTTGGTTGAAAGGCCTGCCACCTAATTCAATCGGTTCATTGGCAGAGTTAAAGGCCCGGTTCATCCAAAACTTCAAAGACACGTGCAAGCATCCCATGTCGATCGTGGACCTGACAAATTGTAAGCAGGAAGAGGGTGAGTTTACAACCCATTGGGTACGCCGGGTTAAGGCCATAATACATTCATCTGATAAGATGGATGCCAGCTCTGCAGTTTTAATGTTGGGAGAAAAATTGTCGTTTCTTACCTTTAAAACAAAAGCTGGGGCGGCTCAAACGTGAGTTCAATAATATGGGCACGCTGATGGCAACGGCAAGGGCAACGGCAAGGGCTCTCAGCACAACCCAGCAAGTCAAGGAGGTAACAAACGTAAGGCTGACGGTAGTTTGGATTTTGTGGCTAACACCAATGCGCAGGGTCATAACCAGCGGCGTAAGGGAAGGCTACCTCCTCGATCCGGCGGGTTAAGTCCCACACTTGAGCAGTTGTTGAATGAACCTTGTCCGAGACACGGTTCTAAGGAGAAGCCGGCTACACATTTGTGGAAGGACTGCACGATTATGAAGGCGTTCAAGAACTCCAACATGTTTGACGGTAACAATGGCCCCAAGCGGCTCGGTGTGGCGGCTTTCATGGCCCGGCGGGTCAAATCCCAATTTTCAAAATTCCAAGGAAACCAGGTGGATATAACCAATGGTGTGGCAGGCGGTCGGCAACAGCAAAGCAAGGTGGATACCAGAGCAATCCAAAGCAGCTGAACAGTGGGCAATATCATGTGTTTACCACCAGCTTGTGTAAACGGGACCAGAAGCTTCATAAGAGGGCCGTGAATGCGGTTGAGCCGGCAATACCTCGTTATTTGAGATGGTCTGAACAGCCTATCATATGGAGTAAAGAGGATCACCCTCCCCGGGTTGACAATCCGGGTCACTTAGCCTTGGTCGTAGCCCCTCAAGTGGGTGGATACAAGTTCACCAAGGTGCTGATGGATGGAGGCAGCATCATCAATATTCTTTATTATGAGACCTTCCGTCGCATGGGGCTGACTGATAAGAGCCTTAAGAAGTCCAACATTGTTTTCCATGGAGTTGTACCCGGTAAATCGGCGTATCCGGTCGGCAAGATAGAGTTGGAGGTAGCATTTGGGGATGAATATGATTCCAGAGCCGAGAAATTAACATTTGAAGTAGTTCAGATCAAGAGCCCATATCATGCTCTGTTTGGGCGGCCGGCTTATGCCAAGTTCATGCCACGGCCGTGTTATGTGTACTTGCAGCTTAAGATGCCGGGTTATAAGGGAACCATTACGGTGCACGGGAGCCGCAAGGTGGCTCGAATGTGAAGAAGGTGACGCGACTTATGCTTTGATGCGGCTGTATGACGGAAGAGTTAAAGTTTTACAAGGACAATGTTGACCCGGCGGATATGACATCTTTGAAGAAGCCAACTACAGAGCATGAGCCGGTCATGAAATTTCAGTCGGCGGAGGAGACTAAGCTTGTCGATTTTGTCCCAGGCGATTCATCCAAGCAGTTCAGTATCAGTGTTAATTTGGATCCCAAATAGGAAGGCGCGCTCATCGAGTTCATCCGTGAGAATCGGGACATTTTTGCATGGAAGCCATCTGACATGCCGGGTGTACCGAGAGAACTCGCTGAGCACACTCTTAATATTGATCCAAAGTTTAAGCCGGTCAAGCAATTTCTTCGGCGGTTTAATGAGGAGAGAAGGAAAGCTATCGGTGAGGATGTGGCCCGGCTCTTGGCGGCTGGATTTATCATTGAGGTGTTTCATCCAGAGTGGCTGGCTAACCCGGTGCTTGTTCTTAAGAAAAATGGCACTTGGCGTATACGTGTGGATTACACGGACTTAAACAAAGCTTGTCCTGCTGATCCTTTTGCTCTCCCTCGTATTGATGAGATCATCGATGCTACGGCGGGTTGTGAGCGTTTGAGCTTTTTGGATGCTTACTCTATTTATCAATGCCACCACTAATAACAAAATTAATGTGTAATTGATATTCTACCTGTTAGTATAAATGTGCAATTAATTTCCTTTCTAATACGCACGTGCATTAAAGGTGCGCATTTGCCCTTTGTAAATAAATATAATGTCTAGTGATCTAAATGTCTTACATTTGTTGACAGAGGTAGTGTTTATTAAATTTCAACTATCAACCCCGGTATTGAAGTAAAAAATAAAATAAACATGACACAACCTGCAAAACTGGAAATAAACGCATACACAAATAGCCTACTATTGCCCCGTCATCCAAATCGATTTGTAGGTATTATGTGGTTCTCCCACTGGTTTCACCAACATGGCCAAATGACATAAGCTCCCGCATTTCCATATGGTGTAGCAAAGACCACATATGTATCCATTCTATAGACTGCGATTCAAGTAGGAGTATTATTTCAAAACCGAGCGACATCCAAGTGACAAAATCGAAACAAGTTGACTAAAAGACTGAAAAGTATCCCCTTGAAGAAGAAGATAGTTATGCAGGGATGGCAAAAACCAAAGGTTTTTCCGTTTTTACTAATCCTCAATTTTACTGATAATTCAAATCATTTTGCTCGGTTTTAAGGGAGAATAGCGAAGCCTCGAGCCTGAGATAGGGACGTGGTGGCCACCCGCGGCAACGTCGGCGCGGGCAAACTGAGGACGAGCGACAGATAATGACAACGTGTCCTCCTCAAAGTTGATGGTGGGCGTGATTCAACGGCTTTAACGAGTTCGAGTGTGTGTGTGGGAGGGGGGGGGGGCAATCGGTTGGATCAGTGGTAGTGGAGGAAGAATTTTTCGAAGTGGGGACGAGGAGGTGGAGGTAGAAAATGAATGATTCCAGAAAAAAAGTTAGAAGGAGGAAGAAGAAGAAAATCCGACCGTTCATTTCAAATCCAACTGCTCATAGGAAGTCGACGGACGCAAACATTTCCTTTTACAGACAACTCAAATATAAAGCTCTTATTTTCTTCAAAAAACTATGATAGAATGCGGATACGTACAATGCATCCAATAAGGAGAAGTTGCAGATACGAACAATGTATCCAATAAGGAGAGGCTGCGGACGCCAGCTAATCTAGTGATCCAGAAAATTACGTTATAGGTTTTAAATGCCTCTACAACTAGAGCCTCAAACCCCTTCTATACGACGGATGGTTCGGTTAATGCCCGGTCACAAAAGTGCCACACAATCGGACCCCTCAAACCGACTCTATATGTTTGGTCTGCCAGGCACCTCCAAACCCACCTCACATATATGTGGGGTGGATATTCCGAATGCGCCCGAACACGCCTTCCATGTCTGACCAACTGGTAGAACCCACGCGGAAAGACTTGCGTCCGCTGGGTAATGCGGTCACCTACTAAGGGTAGGGTCATAGACCTGACATTTAAGCCCCACCTAGGGCCTCACACCATCATTGGAAGGTCCCAGGACCACAAGCGCGTTCAGATGCGTACCCCTGAAAATCCACTCGGATGCATCAACGGTACTCACATGTCTTCCCTCTAGTCGGCCTCACCAACACCACTCAAATAGAGGAGGCGTAAGGCCACATGGGAACTACAATGGTCGGGAGGCTTAATGTTGGGCTTCAAGTGTAGTTATAACGGCTGTTACCTGTAACGCATGTAGTTATGTTCATTCATTCCACTTGTAACGTGGCATTATTTGGTCGAGGTGCACTCTATATAAGCCCCATTCATCTTTGTGGCAAGGGTCACGACCTATTATAATCATACACACCCAGAGAAAACACAACTTCTGAGCTCGAGAAGTAGGGCTATTACTTCTACGGGAGGGGCCAGAACTCATACATCCGAGTGTTACACCTGTGTCGTAGCTTGGTTCCGCCCCTATTCGTACCCCTAGTACTCACTTTCAGATTCGTTGTCTCCACACTGGGCGCCTCCTTTGGTTCGGTGAGACCGCTTTCATGACACGTTCCGACACATCGTTAGAGGGGTCAAGCCCGGTAATTTAAGACTAACGGCGCTATCGAGGCACATCGTGCCGCACGCATTGCCGCTGGCCTGCCTCCGAACTTCCAAGAGGAGGAGCGGGAGGCACTGTTTGAGGAGAAGGAGGTGGAGGAGCCGGACGAGGAGATGGAAGAGCCGGAGGCTGAGGTATCTGGAGTCAACACATCACTCCAACCAACTAAGTCAATTTGCGTCTATAATATCATTTGATTACCCATGTGAAGCGACATCCAATGCTGCAGCACCCTAGCGGTTGCCAGCAACCAATATATGGAGATCCGCACCCTATTCAGTAAGAAAATTTGTGTTGACAGAAGCTTTTCCCCTACGCTCCCGCGGCTAGGGTTTTCTTCCTCGGTAGCGATCCGTTCGCCCTGAGTTCATCCCTCCAGCGATCTACTTTAGACGCTGGCCTGCGTCGTTGGTGGTTCCCTAGTCTGCGCTACGATGGCTTCTCCCACGGATGCCAACTCGACCACGAGCGGCGGCATGGCGGCGGCGGCAAACCCTAATCTGGAAGAATTCTTCGATCAGCTTGATCTCAATGACAAAGAGTTTAATGATGTGGAAATTGATGAGGATGACCCGGGGATCAAGGAAAGCGTTCGATGGCTAGCCCTGACTAGGGTTCATATCGAGCAAAGACTTCTCTCCATCTGCCTTCTACAAGGATATGAGGGCTGCTTGGAACCCTGCGCAACTGGTGAGATTCCGGCCTGTTGGTCCTAATAGATTTGTTGTCCAAGATTCTTGCTTGGGGGATTGGGAGCGCATAATGATGTAGGGGCCATGGATCTTTCGCAACATGGCGGTGCTGCTATGCCCGTATGATGGATTCAGTAGAGCTAAGGACGTTGTGTTCGTCCATATGCCGATTTGGCTTTAGATCCATAAGCTGCCAGACCCCTTTTGTAAGGAAAACATCGTTGTGAAACTATTGAAGGGGGCTGGTGAAATTCTGGAGATACGCCTGAATGGGAATACCCGTGGAGACTACGTAAGGGTGAGAGTGAACCATGATATCCAATAGCCCCTTACAAAGTTTGTGAGCATTGTCCGTGCCAAGGAGCGGCAGGTTTACTTGGTACTTATGAGAAATTGGATCGGTTCTGCAAGGCTTGTGGTCTGATTGGTCATGAACAGAAGGAGTGTGGGCTGGGAGTTCATGATGAAAAAAAGCTCAAGTATTGGGATTGGCTTTATGCTGATGGCCCAAACAGATCAAGGTTAGATCCCAATCAGGGTAAGTCGTCCGGTCCTCGTCAAACAGAGAAGAAGGGCAGCCCTGCAGGTACTCCATACCCTAGTCAGGAAGGGATTGACCCGGAAATGTTGGACGCAGCGACAAGCCCCTTGAAAAACTCAGGGGCTAGGATGGAAGTGGATAGGGATGCAAGGAAGAAGTTGAACATGGATAGTGCTCTGGTGGATGTAAATATAAACCCTGGCTCCCCAAAGCCAGTACTTGCCATTATCGACGGAAGTGGGAATGATCTTGGCAAGGGTAACTCACCTACTAGTAGCTCTTCAAGCAGTAAGCAGGCAAAAATCATAAAGGATAATGATACCAATGATACATCGGTGGCCTCCCTCGAGGAGGGCCACCGGACGCAATGAATATCCTTTCTTGGAACTGCCGGGGGGGAGGGGGACCACCGGAAAGTTCGTGAGGTTTTGGCCCTCTCAAAAGCCAATAACGCCAAGGTAGTCTTCCTTTCTGAGACTAGACAAGTGTCTTCGAGGATTGAGAAATTATGATGGACGCTAGGACTGAAGGGCTTCCATGGTGTCGACAGTGATGGTAGAAGTGGCGGCTAGCCCTTTTCTGGGATGAGTAGCTGGCGGTAACATTTCTGGATTCTTGCAGCCGGTTCATTGATGTTAGTATCAAGGATGGGTGTACTAGCATAGTCTGCAGAGGTACTTTTGTTTATGGTGAACCGAGAGTGGAGCACAGATACCGTATGTGGGAACACTTGTGTAGGCTCCGGGCGACTTCGAGAGAGCCTTGGCTAGTTTGTGGTGACTATAATGAAGCCTTGTGGCAGCACAAGCATCTTTCCAGGTCCCTACATTCTGAATCTCAGATTTCGTCGTTCAGAGATTGCCTTCAGGTGTGTGAGTTGAGGATCTTGGTTTCTGCGGCATCCCCTTCACATATAATAATGGCCAGGCATCCGACCGTAAAGTCCAAGTTCGCTTGGATCAGGCATGTGTGGATGAAGCATGGCGTGGCATGTTTCAAGCGGCGAGAGTCCTTCACCTTGCCACTTCTTGCTCTGACCATTGCCCTCTCTTGATCCAACTTGAGGGAGTGCAGGAGAAGCGATGTCGGGCAATTACTCAATGTTATGAAATTATGTGGGAACGTGATCTGACACATCCGGATATGATTACCGGGAGCTGGAGTAAACATAGACCCACTGGCAACCTTGGGTCGGTGGCAAAATCGCTGAAGGAACTGAAGAAGGATCTGAAAAAGTGGAGTTGCACACACTTGGGAAATGTTTTGAAGGAAATTGAGTCGCTTCGCTCACAGCTAGCAGAACTACAATTGTCGGGGGCAGACTGCGTTGT
Organism: Aegilops bicornis; assembly: GCA_021605145.1. Lineage (NCBI taxonomy): Eukaryota > Viridiplantae > Streptophyta > Magnoliopsida > Poales > Poaceae > Aegilops > Aegilops bicornis. The sequence continues at coordinate 2,716,364 of JAHIAL010000030.1, forward strand.
TTTACGGTCAAAAATGAACCAGCTTGATGAGGTGCTCTATAGAGAGGAAATGCTATGGCTCCAGCGATCCCGTATTGTCTGGTTGAAGGAACGTGAACGGAACACAAAGTATCTACATCGACGGGCAGTGTGGCGAGCCCGCAAAAACTTTATTCAGCGGCTGCAGAATATTGATGGGTCATGGTGCAGCGTCCCGACGGATATGGAACGGATGGCGCAATCATACTTCAAGGAGATCTTCACGAAAGACCCTACCCTGTCCCTAGGGGAGGTTCTTGAGTGTATTGTGCCTAAGGTTACGGATGAGATGAACGAATCACTCTGTAAACCATACTCCGAGATAGAAATCTTGGATTCCCTGTTTCAAATTGGCCCTTTGAAGGCCCCGGGTTTTGATGGATTTTTGGCTAGATTCTACCAGCGGAATTGGGCGATGTTGAAGGATGAAAATGTGGCCGTGGTGCAGGATTTCTTTGTCAGTGGTATCATGCGAGCTGGAGTTAATGACACGACGATTGTGCTGATCCGTAAGGTTCCTCATCCAAAGGAACTCAAAGATTTCAGGTCAATTAGCCTGTGTAATGTGGTGTACAAAATTGTGTCTAAGTGCATGGTGAACAGATTACGACCCCTCCTAGTTGTGCTCATTTCGGAGAATCAGAGTGCTTTTATCCCAGGGAGGCTCATATCGGACAATTCCGTCATTGCTTTTGAATGTATCCATCACATACAAACAACAACAAATAATTCACCCGCCTTATGTGCGTAGAAGCTTGATTTATCTAAGGCATATGATTGGGTGGATTGGGACTTTTTGGAGAAGGCTCTAGCTAAATGGGGTTTCTCTCAACTTTGAATTTATCATGTGTTGGCATGTGTATCATCGGTGAAATATTCTCTTAGGTTTAATGGCAGGTTATTGGAGGCTTTTTCCCCTTCCTGGGGACACCGCCAAGGTGATCCACTGTCCCTCTTCCTCTTCCTTTTTGTAGCCGATGCTCTCTCATCTCTTATTAACAAAGCTACAAGGGAGGATGGTCTCAAGGGGGTAAAAATTAGCAGAAGTGCTCCAGAGATTTCTCATCATTGTTTGCGGACAACAACCTCATGTTCTTCCATGCAACAGAGCAGCAGACAGTTTTGGTGAAAGGTTTGTTGAACACATATGCGACGGCGACGGGCCAATTAATTAATATTCCCAGTGCCAGCCCAGCCGAGCCCAGTCTCGGACATGGGTCCTCTGTAGCAAGACGTCGTCGCGAATGGGTCAACGGCGAGGATGCGGGCAGGGCATCGTCGAGAACAAATACTATACGCCGCAAAAGTAACATTTTTTAAGTGATTGGATTGTGATTTCTTATATGCAAATTTGAAATTTCTATAACTAAAATTATAAGAAACTAAAAAAACCATCGATCATCGTCTAACAATTTGAAATTAATCTAATTCATCTGGCTAAAACTAACATTTCTAACATTTCTATATACTATTTGGCATTAATCTAATCTAATTAATTAATTCATCTAAAACTTTTGTATAAAAAACAGAAAAAATAGAAAAAACTAAAAACAGAATCTAGTGTGTGTGCGTGTGTGTGTGTGTATGTGTGTGTGTGTGCACCTATGGCGCTGGCGGCGCGGTGGCTTCGATTGGAGGGAGGAGAGGGGCCGGGGAGAGGGGCTCACAGTGCGGGCGAGGTCGAGGTGACGGCGACGGCGAGGTCCAGGCGACGGCACAGCGAGGTCCAAGGCGACGACGACAATGAGGCGAGGGGGCGGTGATGGGCCGGTGCGGCGACGGGGACGGCGACGGGCGCCGACGGGGACAGGGGTGGCGACGGGGATGGCAACGACCGGGGGCAACAGGCAGAGGAGAAGAAGCAGAGGGAGAATGAAACTAACGAAATTCGTAAGTGCTGCTTATATAGGAGGCACCTTTAGTATCGGTTGGAGTCAGCAACCGGTACTAAAGGCCTGTTTTGGCCAGGCGAAGCAGCGGAAGTGCACCCATTTAGTACCGGTTGGCGCTAACACCCGGTACTAAAGGTGTGAACTGGCGCAGGTGCGGTGTGGGCAAGTTTAGCCCCACCTTGCTAACCGAGGGGCGCCCGCACCTGTTTAAAAGCCCCGGCGAGGCAGCTCTCTTGAACTCGTCTCTATAGTAGGCTGGTGGGCCTAACTCTGCCGATCTGCCCTGTGGGCCTATTCGGCCTTGCGGGCCTGCATCCTGGCCCAACTACAGGTTGGGTTTCTAGTCGTATGCAGGCCGCTGTGGCCCAGTAGGCGGGCTTTTTTTATTTAGTTTTTTTTCTTTTCTTCTTTATTTTTTTTTGAGTTGTTTTTTGCTGTATTTAGAGTTTATTTGTGAATTTGTTTTCTTTAGGTACAAAAAATTTCAAACTTTTTGTTAGTGCCAGTAGTTTTCAAATTTGAATAGTTTAAATTTGAATTATTTGACGAACTTTGTAGATGAAGTGCATCCAGTTTTTGCCGTAAATGCATGAAAGAATTTGTTTGCACATAAAATTTCTTCGCGTTTCAAATGCCAAAACAAATAAATACCCTAACTATTACAAATATTCCCTCCGGTTTGTTCGAAGCGGCACTTTCCAGATATATATAAGTCCGGAAACTCACTAGAGAAGAAAGTGATGATAGTGAAGCTTATCACATCCCAGAGTGGGATCTTTGGGTGTGAAACTTTTTCTTCGCGTGTGTCCCTTTGTGACGTAACCAAGGACAATCTTCATCATTTAACTGGATGCTCGGGTCAATATTCAGTGTGAATGGAGCAATTTCATCAAACTTTTCGTAACCTTTTGACATGTCTGTCTTGTCATCCACTCCCACGATGTTTCTTTTCCCTAAAAGAACTATGTGGCTTTTTGGCTCATCGTCTGATGCATTCGCTTCCTTATCTATTCTTTTTCTCGGCTTGGTAGACATGCCCTTCACATATAAAACCCGCACCACATCATTGGCTAGCACGAATGATTCATCTGCATACGCAAGATTGTGAAGATCCACTGTTGTCATTCCGTACTGCGGGTCTTCCGTTACCCCACCTCGTGTCATATTGACGCATTTGCACTCAAACAAAGGGACCTTCAAACCATGTCCATAGTCAAATTCCCATATGTCCTCTATGTAACCATAATATGTTTCCTTTCCCGTCTTGGTTGTTGCATCAAAGCGGACACCACTATTTTGGTTGATGCTCTTCTTATCTTAGGAGATCGTGTAAAATGTATTCCCATTTATCTCGTACCCTTTTAAAGTCATTATATTCGAAGATGGTAACTGGGACAGCAAGTACATGTCATCTTCAATATCGTCGTCATGCATGGCATGTGTCTGCAACCAACCGGCGAAAGTCCCCGTTTGTTCACGTGTAATCCAGTCGTCATACTGCTCCGGGTGTTTGGAGCGTAGAAAATTCTTGTGTTCCTTCATATATGGAGCCACCAAAGCGGAATTCTGTAAAGCTGTGTAGTGTGCTTGAGCGTGTGAATGCCCGTCCATAATATTATTTGATCCCATCCTAGCGTGCCTTTTCCATCCAGTCTGCCCTTATGCCGCGATTCAGGAACACCAATCGGCTTAAGGTCAGGAATAAACACTACTAGAATCTGGCATTTTGCCGTCCGCCACATCTTTGCCGTCTGCTAGCTGACGGCAAAGAGGCTCTTTGCCGTTTGCTTTCACAAGGCGGACGACAAAGAAAGTGCAGATGGAAAAAATGCTATTTGCCGTCAGCAGCATCTTTGCCGTCGGCCAGCTGACGGCAAAAAGCTAGAAGGCAGACGGCAAAGAGTCAGATGGGCCCCACAGGGCACAGCATGGCTAGGTCAGATTCTTTGTCGTCCGCTAGCGGACGGCAAAAGAGGTGATTACTTTGACATCTGCTGGCCGACGACAATGTTAGTCCTTTGCCGTCTGCTGGCGGACGACAAAGAGGAGACGTGGGCGAGCCCTAACGGTGGCCCTCGTTGCCGTCTGCTAACAGACGGCAAAGAAGGACCACTTTACGGGCCGAGCCGTCTACCCCCCCCTCTCTCTCTCTTTCTCTTTCTCTCTCTTCCTCCCGTGCGCCCGCCTCCCTCCTCTCTCGCCGCTGCCGGCCATCCCCGCCCCGTCACCCCGCCGTGCCCCGCCCCGACGGCAAAGAAGCTGATTCCAGTAGTGAAAGTCAATACAAAACTCAGTGACCTCCTCATTTTCATGGCCCTTCGAGATGCTTCCTTCTGGCCTAGCATGGTTATGAACATATTTCTTTAACACTCCCATGAACCTCTCAAAGGGGAACGTATTGTGTAGAAATACAGGACCCAAAACGTTAATCTCTTCGCATAGGTGAACTAGGACGTGTGTCATGATGTTGAAAAAGGATGGTGGGAACACCAACTCGAAACTGACAAGACATTGCACCAAATCATTCTGTAACCTTGATATGATCTCTGGATAGATTACCTTCTGAGGGATTGTATTGAGGTACGCACATAGCTTCACAATGGCTAATCGAACGTTTTCTGCTAGAAGCCCCCTCAATGCAACCGGAAGCCAGACGGTACCTTCATACTGAGCAGGCATTCAAAGAAGTTTTCCTTCTTTTCTTTGGTAAGTGCGTAGCTGGATGACCCTGATGTATGGCATCTTTTCCGAGCATACGTTGCTAGTCCTCCCGTGCCTCCGGTGTATCTTTTGTCTTCCCATACACGCCCAAGAAGCCAAGCAGGGTCACACAAAGATTCTTCGTCACATGCATCACGTCGATTGCGGAGCGGGCCTCTAGGTCTTTCCAATAGGGCAGGTCCCAAAATATAGATTTCTTCTTCCACATGGGTGTGTGTCCATAAGCATCCTTCAGAACAGGTTATCCGCCAGGACCCTTTCCAAAGATTACCTTCAAATCCTTGACCATATCATGTACATCAGCACCAGTACGGTGGCGAGGCTTCGTCCGGTGATCCTCATCAACTTTGAAATGCTTGCCTTTCTTTCTTACGTGATGCCTGCTCGGAAGAAATCAACGATGTCCCAGGTACACATTCTTCCTATAATTATCCAAATATATAGTATCGGTATCATCCAAACAGTGCGTGCATCCGCGTTATCCCTTGTTTGTCTGTCCTGAAAGGTTACTTAGAGCAGGCCAATCATTGATGGTCACGAACAACAACGCCATTAGGTCAAATTCTTCCTGTTTGTGCTCATCCCACGCACGAACACCTTTTCCATTCTAAAGCTGTAAGAGTTCTTCAAATAATGGCCTTAGGTACACATCCATGGCGTTGTCGGGTTGCTTAGGGCCTTGGATGAGCACTGGCATCATAATGAACTTCTGTTTCATGCATAACCAAGGAGGAAGGTTATACAAACATAGAGTCACAGGCCAGGTGCTATGCTTGCTGCTCTGTGTTGGGGAACGTAGTAATTTCAAAAAAAAATCCTACGCACACGCAAGATCATGGTGATGCATAGCAACGAGAGGGGAGAGTGTTGTCCACGTACCCTCGCAGACCGAAAGCGGAAGCATTAGAACAACGCGGTTGATGTAGTCGTATGTCTTCACGGCCCGACCGATCAAGCACCGAAACTACAGCACCTCCGAGTTCTAGCACACGTTCAGCTCGATGACGTCCCTCGAACTCCGATCCAGCGGAGTGTCGAGGGAGAGTTCCATCAGCACGAGGGCATAGTGATGATCTTGATGTTCTACAGTCGCAGCGCTTCTCGCCTAAGCACCGCTACAATATTATCGAGGAGGACTATGGTGGAGGGGGGGCACCACACACGGCTAAGAGATCAAGATATCAATTGTTGTGTCTAGAGGTGCCCCCCTGCCCCCGTATAAAAAGGAGAAACGGGAGGAGGCGGCCCTGGGGGCGCATGGGGAGTCCTACTCCCACCGAGTAGGACTCCTCCTTCCTTGTTGTACTAGGAGAAGGGGGAAGGACAGGGAGAGGAGGAGAAGGAAAGAGGGGGCCGGCCCCCATTGCCCTAAACCAATTCGGTTTGGGCCTTGGGGGGGGGGGTGCTCCCCACCCTCCCCTTGCTGCCCTCTATTTCCACTAAGGCCCATGTAGGCCCAGTAAGCCCCGGGGTTCCGTAACCCTGCGGTATCTCGGTAAAATCCCGATTTCACCCGGAACCTTTCCGATGTCCGAATATAGTCGTCCAATATATCGATCTTTACGTCTCGACCATTTCGAGACTCCTCGTCATGTTCCCGATCTCATCCGGGACTCTGAACTCCTTCGGTACATCAAAACACATAAACTCATAATACCGATCGTCACCGAAATTTAAGCGTGCGGACCCTACGGGTTCGAGAACTATGTAGACATGACCGAGACACGTCTCCGATCAATAACCAATAGCGGAACCTGGATGTTCATATTGGCTCCCACATATTCTACGCAGATCTTTATCGGTCAAACCGCATAACAACATACGTTGTTCCTTTTGTCATCGGTATGTTACTTGCCCGAGATTCGATCGTCGGTATCTCAATACCTAGTTCAATCTACGTTACCGGCAAGAATCTCTTTAGTCGTTATGTAATGCATCATTCCGTAACTAACTCATTAGTTACATTGCTTGCAAGGCTTATAGTGATGTGCATTACCGAGAGGGCCAGAGATACCTCTCCCACAATCGGAGTGACAAATCCTAATCTCGAAATACGCCAACTCAACATGTACCTTCGGAGACACTTGTAGAGATCCTTTATAATCACCCGATTCGTTGTGACGTTTGGTAGCACACAAAGTGTTCCTCCGGTAAACGTGAGTTGCATAATCTCATAGTCATAGGAACATGTATAAGTCATGAAGAAAGCAATAGCAACATACTAAACGATCAAGTGCTAAGCTAACGGAATGGGTCAAGTCAATCACATCATTCTCCTAATGATGTGATCCCGTTAATCAAATGACAACTCATGTCTATGGCTAGGAAACTTAACCATCTTTGATTCATGAGCTAGTCAAGTAGATGCATACTAGTGACACTATGTTTGTCTATGTATTCACACATGTATTATGTTTCCGGTTAATACAATTCTAGCATGAATAATAAACATTTATCATGAAATAAGGAAATAAATAATAACTTTATTATTGCCTCTAGGGCATATTTCCTTCATTCTGCTCCCCAAAAGGATTAATGCCATCTGCACTTAGACCAAACCATACGTTTTGCGTCACCTGCAAACTCCTCCCTATACTTTCTCTCGATTTTTCTGCATGGCGATCCGTCCGCGGGTACTCTCAACTTTCCGTCTTTCTTATGGTCTTCTTTGTGCCATCGCATCGCCTTGGCATGCTCTTTGTTTTGGAACAGACGTTTCAACCATGGTATTATCGGAGCATAACACATCACCTTGGCAGGAATCTTCTTCCTGGAGCGCTCGCCCTCGACATCACCAGGGTCATCGCAGCTGATCTTATAGCGCAATACACCGCATACAAGACGCAGCGTTCAAATCCTCGTACTACCGCGGTAGAGGATGCGATCATTAGAGCATGAATGTATCTTCTGCACCTCTAACCCTAGAGGGCAGACAACCTTCTTTGCTTCGTACGTACTCTCGGGCAATTCGTTGTCATTTGGAAGCATATTCTTTATCATTACCAGCAGATTTCCAAATCCCTTGTCAAATACACCATTCTCTGCCTTCCATTGCAGCAATTCCAGTGTGGTTTCCAGCTTGTTTTTGTCAGCTTCGCAATTCGGGTACAACAATTTCTTGTGATCCTCTAACATGCGCTGTAACTTCTTCTTATCCTTTTCACTTGCGCAGTTTCTCTTTGCATCGGCAATGGCCCGACCTATATCATCAGCGGGCTCATCTGATGCCTCTTCTTCAGCTTCTTCCCGCATTGCCGGCTCAGCTTCTTCTCGCAGTGCCGGCTCAGCTTCTTCCCCCATAGTTGTATCATCGTTTTCAAGGAACCCATGGCCAGGATAGCTATCGTCATTCTCTTCTTCTTCATTGTCTTCCATCATAACCCCTCTTTCTCCGTACTTGGTCCAAACATTATAGTGGCGCATGAAACCGGACTCAAACAGGTGGACGTGAACGGTTTTTGAGTTAGAGTAATTTTGGTCAGTCTTATAGCCAGCACATGGACAAGGCATAAAACCATCCGCCCTCTTGTTTGCCTCAGCCGCAATTAGAAAAGTATGCACGCCATCAACAAACTGGGGAGAGCATCGGTCATCGTAAATCCATTTCCGGCTCATCTTCATTACACACCACCGAAGACCAAATTAATACAAGTTCATACATAAAGTTAATATAACACTTAAATGCAACATATAAATAACTCTCTAGCTAATGCATTTAAATGCAACAACAAATGCGATCAAGATCACAACTAAGGTAACAATTGATCCAATAACATAATGACACCAAGCATCACTATCATTGGCATAGTTTCTAATCTCTCTAATTTTCAAACGCATTTTCTCCATCTTGATCTTGTGATCATCGAGGACATCGGCAACATGCAACTCCAATTCCATCTTCTCCCCCTCAATTCTTTTCAAGTTTTCTTTCAAATACTCGTTTTCTCTTTCAACTAAATTTAACCTCTCGACAATAGGGTCGGTTGGAATTTCCGGTTCACATACCTCCTAGATAAAAATATCTATGTCAACTTGATGGGCATAATTTGTCATAAACACGAAATGCAACAAATAGTTTTAAAAGATAATACACCACATCCGAATCATAACATGAACGAGGGATGACGGGGACGGATATCAAAACCATGGCACTATGTATAACAAACAATGTACGGGTAAGATAATTATGCAAGTAACTATATATCTAAATCACACAAACATGATTTTTTTATATAAAAAAATAAGAACAAGAGGCTCACCACAACGTGATGCCGGCGACGGGTCGGTGTAGGTGATCGACAGTGGTTACGACGGAGACGGGAAGGCACTAAGTAAACCACACCTACATATGCAAACTAAGAGTTATTTTAAGCTCAAATTACATATAAATCAAATAAACTACCACATGTAATTCCTCCCAAATTACTAAAACCCACAAATTAATCACTATAAAAAGCATTGCAAGAGCTAATCTAGCAATGAGAGATGAAAGGACAAAGTTGCTAACCTTTGTGATCACTTGAATGGATGGGGGCCTTCAAATCTTGACAAAATTTGGGCAAAATGTGTGATGAGCTCGAGGGAAGAGGGGAAGAACATAGAGGAGAGGGGAAAGGGGGAAGAACAGAGTGAGCTCAATCGCGGGTGGACGAAGGGTTTATATATAGGATGACCTTTACTACCGGTTCGTGGCATGAACCGGTACTAAAGGTGCTGGAGGGGCCCCAGTCTGACAACATCCTGCCACCACTCTCTTTAGTACCGGTTGGTGGCACGACCCGGTGCTAAAGGGTCTCCATGAACCGGTACTGCTGAAAGTGGCCCGCCTAGCCGTTGGAACCGGCACTAATCATCACATTAGTGCCGGCTCAAATACAAACCGGGACTAATCAGCTGAACATGAGACCCTTTTTCTACTAGTGTGGGCTAACCTATCGTAACCAGGTGGAAGACTCCACTTGTTAAAGCCCGTCCGGACGTAGTGAAAGGGCTAGATCTCCTGGTCAACTGGGATTCGGCATGGGCTTCGGGGTGTAGCTATGCCACCGAGACATCGCACGGGTCCTGATGCATGTGTGAAAGTGTTGTGGCATGCGTAGATGCCCGTGTTGGGCTTTGTGGTGTGCCTCCCCCCACCTCCACGGACGACAGTGCCGCCATTAATTGGAGGGGGGAAGCATGTGGGTGCGGTAGAACCGGAGGGAATCTAGTGGTGTGTTGGGTCCAGACTATGTTCAGGGATGTTCCTATGGGCTAAGTTATCACAACCAGGTGGAAGAGTACACTGGTCAAAGCCCTTCTGGCGATAGTCAAAGGGCTAGATCTCCTGGTCAACTGCGATTCTGGGTGGGCCTCGGGGTGTAGCTATGCCACCGAAACATCGCACAGGTGCTGATGCATGTGTGAAAGTGTTGTGGCATTCGTAGACGCCCGTCTTGGCGCTCCGTGGTGTCCCCTCCATGGACGGCGGTGCCACCGTCGCTTGGAGGGGGAATCGTGCGGGTGCGCTAGAACTGGAGGGAATCTAGTGGTGGGTTGGGTACAGACCGTGTTCGGGGATGTTGCTATGGGCTGACCTACCGCAACCAGGTGAAAAGGTCCACTCGTCAAAGCCCGTCTAGAGAAAGTCAAAGGGCTAGGTCATCTGGTCAAGTGGGCTAGGGTTTAGTCCGGTCCGATGACCTTAGTGGTGTAGCTATGCCACCGAAACATCTCACTGGTCCTGATGCATGTGTGAAAGTGATGTGGCATGCGTAGATGCCCTTCTTGGGGCTCCTTAGTTAGGCCCCCCTGTTGGGGAACGTAGTATTTCCAAAAAAATTCTACGATCACGCAAGATCTAACTATGTGATGCATAGCAACGAGAGGGGAGAGTATGTCCACGTACCCTCGTAGACCGAAAGCGGAATCGTTAAGTAATATGGTTGATGTAGTCGAATGTCTTCGCGATCCAACCGATCCATGTACCGAACGTACGGCACCTCCGTGTTCAGCACAGGTTCAGCTCGATGACATCCCTCGTGCTCCGTCAGCACGACGGCGTGGTGACGGTGATGATGATATTATCGATGCACAGCTTGGCCTAAGCACTGCAACAGTATGATCGAGGTGCGTAACTGTGGAGGGGGGCACCGCACACGGTTAAGAGAAACTTCTGCGTTCTAGGGTGCCCCCTTGCCCCCGTATATAAAGGAGGGGAGGAGGAGGCCGGCCCTAGAGGGGGCGCACCAAGGGGGGGTCCTACTTGGACTCTCGGTCCAAGTAGGATTCCCCCCCCCCTTCCTATTGCAACTAGGAGAAGGAGGGAAGGGGGGAAGAGGTGAGAAGGAAGGAGGGGGTGCCGCCCCCTCCTAGTCCAATTCAGACCATCCCATGGGGGGGGGGGCGTGCGGCCATCCCTTGAGGCCCTTCTCTCCATTCCCCTAAAGCCCATTACTCTCCCGGGGGATTCCGGTAACCTCCCGGTATTCCGGAAAATTCCTGAACTCATCCGAAACCTTTCCGGTGTCCAAACATAGCCTTCCAATATATCAATCATTATGTCTCGACCATTTCGAGACTCCTCGTCACGTCCTTGATCTCATCCGGGACTCTGAACAATCTTCGGTCATCAAAACATATTACTCATAATACATATCGTCATCGAATGTTAAGCGTGCGGACCCTACGGGTTCGAGAACTACGTAGACATGACCGAGACACATCTCTGATCAGTAACCAATAGCGGAACCTGGATGCTCATATTGGCTCCTACATATTCTACGAAGATGTTTATTGGTCAAACCGCATAACAACATACGTTATTCCCTTTTGTAATCGGTAAGTTACTTGCCCGAGATTCGATCGTCGGTATCTTCATACCTAGTTCAATCTCATCAACGGCAAGTCTCTTTACTCGTTCCGCAATGCTTCATCCCGCAACTAACTCATTAGTCACATTGCTTGCAAGGCTTATAGTGATAAGCATTGCCGAGAGGGCCCAGAGATACCTCTCCGAAGAGTGATAAATCCTAGTCTCGATCTATGCCAACTCAACAAACACCTTCTGAGACACATGTAGAGCATCTTTATAATCACCCATTTACGTTGTGACGTTTGATAGCACACAAGGTGTTCCTCGGTATTCGGGAGTTGCATAATCTCATAGTCTGAGGAACATGTATAAGTCATGAAGAAAGCAGTAGCAATAAACTTCAACAATCATTATGCTAAGCTAATGGATGGGTCATGTCCATCACATCATTCTCTAATGATGTGATCCCGTTCATCAAATGACAACACATGTCTATGGTTAGGAAACATAACAATCTTTGATTAACGAGCTAGTCAAGTAGAGGCATACTAGGGACCATATGTTTTCTCTGTGTATTCACACATGTACTAAGTTTCCGGTAAATACAATTCTAGCATAAATAATAAACATTTATCATGACATAAGGAAATATGAATAACAAATTTATTATTGCCTCTAGGGCATATTTCCTTCACCCCCTCCACGGACGGCAGTGCCACCGTCACTTGGGGAGGGGGGGGGGGGTGAATCGTGCGGGTACGGTAGAACTAGAGTGAATCTAGTGGTGGGTTAGGCCGGGACGATGTTCGTGGTGGGGTGGGCTATGAAAACCCGGTGAAAAGGTCCACTAGTCAAAGCCTGTAAGGCAAAAGTCAAAGGGCTAGATCTGGCGGTCGTCTGTGTCAGGGTTAGACGGGACGGGCTACCGGGGGGTGTAGCAATGCCGCCAGGTGTTGCGATGGGCCCTCCTACACTTGTGGAAGCGTGGTAGCAGGCGCAGGCATCCGGCATGCGGCTTCGGGGTGTGCCACCCTCACGGGCGTCGCTGCCGTCGTGTCCCGGAGGGGGGAAACGGCCACGTCGGGACGACCCGGAGGGAATCTTGGGGTAGGTTGGGCCAATGTGGTCTTCGGGGGTGTAGCTATGGGCTGGGCTATGAGAACCAGGTGAAAAGGTCCACCAGTCAATCCATGTCCGGCGAGAGTCAAAAGGCTAGATCCGGCGGTCGTCTGTGTTAGGGTTAGGCAGGACGGGGTACCGGGGGGTAGCAATGCCGCCAGGTGTTGCGGTGGGCCCTCCTACGCTTGTGGAAGCATGGTGGCAGGCGCAGGCACCCGGCACGCGGCTCCGGGGTGTCCTCCCCCCTACTGCCGTGTCCCAGAGGAAACGGCCACGTCGGGATGACACAGAGGGAATCTTGTGGTAGGTTTGGCCGTGATGGTCTTCGGGGGTGTAGCTATGGGCTGGGCTATGACAACCCGGTGAAAAGGTCCACCAGTCAAACCACGTCTGGCGAAAGTCACAAGGCTAGATCCGGCGGTCGTGCATATCAAGGTTAGACGGGACGGGTACATGGGGGTGTAGCTATCGGCTGGGCTAAATTATTCTAAAAAAACGTTCTTTAATTTGTTTCAAAGAGAACCAAACTTTGTTAAATTGGTATCTGTACTTTGCCATAAAAACAGAAAAAACTTTTGAATAACTCTGGAACAGCTCCTAACTTTTAAATAATAGTTAGAGAACTTTATTAACACTTTCGTGGAACTTTATCGTCAAAACTCAAAGAACTTTGAGTTTTTTTATTGGTTGTTCAAAAGTCCTTCCGATTTCATTGTAAAGTTCAGACACATCCTTCATAGTGTTCTTAAAAAAATTTATACTTGTGATGAAGTCTGGACAAGACCTTCATAAAGATTGCACGTGCGTGCTTTTTTTTAGCAATTTTAATACATAATTAGTGGTGTTGTGTGGTAACAAGTAATAATCCCACATTAATTACCATTGTTAATTATGCATTACTAGATAAAATTATGGGATTGGCCTGCCACCTAAACGCAAGCATGTGAGGGAATAGGGCGCAGGGCATGCACAAGACCTAGCAAGAAATGTATCTATAGCCTGTCGCATAGCGGACACAAACAGTGGAACGATCTTGACTGCATACCTGATGTGCGGCTTGGATTCCCGCTGCATTCGGAATGCAAACGTAAAATCCACGTCCCAAGGCCACAAAGGAAAACACACACACACACACACACACACCCGCCCCCGCGCCGCCCCTAGCGGGCGTCTCGAGGTGATTCCTCCCCTCCATGGCGTAACCTCCTCTCTCTCCATCTCTCTCTCCCGCCCGCAGGCTAGCGCCGGGCCATGCAGGCGCGATGCAGGTCTGGACTGCGTGGCGGCGGGTTGCCCGCTCCGATCTGCATCGGAGGGTCTTGGATCAGGGCGGCGGCCCCTGGCGAGGCTCCCTGTCTCCTGCGGCGGGCAGTGGGGTGGGCGTGGTGCCGGCGATCTGGTCGGGTGGCCGACGGATCTCCGGTGGCCTGGGGCCTTGCGTGGCTGCCTTGGCGGCTGGCGGCGCCAGATCTGGCTGCTGGCCTTCTTCCACCTTTCGATCGCTTCTCCTGCAAAGGTCCCTGGATGTGCTGGATGGCCTGCCTATGGGATGTGGGCGATTTTGGTGGTCGGGATCCAGATCGGGGGAAACCCGGGTCGGCTCCGGCCGGCCGCGACGACGACGACGCCCGCGGGCGCCGATTTCTTCATGGAGACGTCTGTCAAGGTCTGCCCTTCCACTCCCCACCACCTAGCTTCTCGGGTGAAAACCTAACTCCGGTGTGCGGCAGTGGCGTCTTTGGCGCCGCGACCTTCTTGAAGGCGCCGCCTTGAGGGCTGGGTGGTGGCGGGCGCTGTTTGGGGTCGGTGACAGCTGCCGACGGCGTGCCCTTCTTCGCCCAAGCCTCCGCTTTTCCTCCGACGCGTTCCGGTTCTCCTGGGGGCGTCGTTCTGGAGTAAGTGTTGGCTGGGGGGATGGTGGAGCGGTGCTCCATCTCACACATTGATGGCGGCCGGATGTCGGCGGCATGGCGCTATGGAGGCTCGACATCCGATGCACGGAGATGGACTCGCGCAGGAGGAGGTTGCTGTTTGGCGTCATGGTGGCGTCAATGGCGGAGTGGCCAGACATGGTAGATGCCTCAATTTGATCTGAAGACGGACCTGTGGAAGATGGCGGCGACGACACACGAGTGCGTCTGACCGGATTATGCCCCAGACCCGGTATGTGGCTCGGCTGGGGCTTCCGAATGTGTTTCGGCTTCCGGCTTTTGATGTTAGGTTTACGTGAGTGGTCTGGGTAGTGGCCCGGCTAGCACCCCTTCATCATATTGGATAGAAGTAGTGGCATATGTTGTCAAGATGGTGGATTCAGGCACATTGATGTAATACTTTGTATGGTCCTCGAGAATAATCAATAAAGTGACCGTATGCATCTTCCAGATGCAGAGGCCGGGGTCATCCTCCTTTTCTAAAAAAACACACACACACACACAGCCGTATGTCATCTGTGACCAGCCCATCGAGGGCTGTGGGGTTAAGCGCTGCTCATGGACAAAGTCAAACTCTTCCTACTCAAGAAGAGCAGCGGGCGACTTGCCATGGATATGGCGGAGCTTCATCTCCACCGTCACCGCGCTTGTGGACGACTTTGGGCAGGCAAGGAAGAAGGTGGTTGCTGGGCTGGCAGGAGCAGTTGCAACCTGACCAGTGACTGGTTACCAGCTCAGTTTACCGTGTCTATAGTCCATACTATGTCCTCTTCCACTCCTTTGGTGTTGGTTTCTTTGTTAGTTAGGTGGTGGGCAGTTCATTGCTGGTCAGCTTTGTGTGGTTTGTTGCCCCGCTGTTTGGTCACTCATGGTAAGATGGTGCGTGATGTTGTTCTTCAGTTTTGCATATATATTTTTGGAAAAGGAGGATGACCCCGGCTTCTACATCAACCTCATGCATACACCATTTTATTTAAACAAAATAAAGTGCCAACAAGTCTGCAATTCAGTACAACTCAAAAAAGGAGCAAAAATAAGCCACAAAACTGGAAAAAGAGCAAGCCACAACAGGCAAATCATAGGACTTAGTGACTAAACACCTATTCTATTAGTGGACCGCCATATAAACTGATTGAAGATATCTCGTGCTACCGTCTCCCACCGGTTGCACCCAGTAACCAAAAGCTCCCTCCAGTCCGTATGAGTGAGTAACGACCACGTACTGATCCAAGCGGTAGCTTAGAAGATGACATGCAAAAAGTTAATGAAGTTTTTTCTATTAAAGATCATATCATTTCTGCAGTTCCATATAGCCCAGAGTAATGCCATATTCCTATCGAATACATCCCGCAGTAATTGGCTCCACACCAATTAGCCATGTCCCAAACAACATTGCAATGCTAGTGGGAGGGTTAACATTAAAGGCTATATGAATCGAGCACCATAGGATCTTGGCTAGGGGGCAATCAAGGAAGAGATGTTGTATTGTCTCATCCTGGGCACAAAAACAACATCGAGAAGTGTCGACCCATCTTCGCTTTAGAAGATTATCGTTGGTGAGAATCACTTCCTTGTGCACAAACCACATGAAAATCTTGATTCTCGGCGGAACATTAATCTTCCATATGGTTTGATCTTAGGATTGGGCCAGACTTAATTAAATCCAGGTACATAGATTTCACCGTAAACGCACCGTTCTTATTTAACTTCCATTGAAATGTGTCTGGCTGGTCTAAAAGTTGAACATCCATCAACCTTCGCACCAGGTGCAGTCAAGAGGTCCATTATTCCTCTACAAGGGACCTCCTGAATTGAATATTCAACGAAGACTACTGTAATACTGTAGCAATATAATCCTCCTTAAGTTGCACAATATTATATAACCTGGGGTACTGAAGAGCTAGAGGCACATCTCCTAGCCAAGTATCTCACAGAATCTGGTAGTTCTACCATCTCTAACAACGAATTTCACTCTGCGGGAAAAAGTGTCTTTCGTTCTCATCAGCCCCTTCCAGAACGGCGAGTCGGTAGGCCTAATGGTTACATGAGCTAGGGATTTAGTTTGGAGGTATTTGTTACGAAGGGTCTTTAGTTCTGCATGCCGATCGAGGTGAGGTGAGTTTACACTTTGCAATGAGATACCTCATACCACCAGTCCCCATCCGACATCTTGGAAATTGCCGATTGCAACAAATTCCTTCCTTTTTCCGAAGATGAGATTACCACCGGCACTCCTACTAAAGGGCCACGTTGTGGTGCATACATCACTCATTAATTCTACATGGTATTGTTCTCTGCCTGGGTTGATTACTCAGACGACAACAAATGCATTGCTATGACATATGCTCAACTTACTGCGTTGCCTTGGCTGGTGTTACAAAATTATGTAGTGTTGCTTATATGTAATGCCACTTTTCTGTTTTCTATTTCCAAAGCAAGCTGGTGCTGAAAAACTGGATGAGCTGGTCGTACCAAGCTGGACATCTAGTTTGACTTGTATCAATCTCTAATGTTTATGTTCTCTACATCCTTAGCTGGGTAAAAATTTCAACACCCAACTTGTATCTCTATTTTTCTAGAGATTCATTTGTTTAGTAATCCAAAACAGTATTAGGTATATACTTTTTTGTGTTCGTTCCTTGTGATATGTATTTACCAACTCCCAGCTTTCAAATAATAAACATTGGAGATTATCATTACAGAAGGCATGGAACATCTTCAGAGAAATGGCAGCAGTACATCATATTTGGAACAAAATACAGTAACTAACAGTGTTGTATTTGCTAGTCAAGCAATGTTCATTATTGATAAAATTTGAAAATATCGCAAAACATTGGTAAATTGATGAGGTCAGACCATATCAAGGAAATCAGACTTGAAATCTTTACCCAACTTCAATCTGAGCTTCAAGATAGGCCATTCACCTAGCAGCTTTGTGAGAATGGGCAACAAAGCTACCATAAGACAAATTGCAATGGCCAACCAGTGGAGGCGTGAAGCCAGCACAGTGTATAAACCAGTTGAAAAGGCAGTAGTAGTTGCCACGTATGCAAACCACATGAGCTTCTTAGTGAAGGATCTGTAATAAATCAAGAACTCGTAATCCTCCCACCTTGCTATGATGCATATGAAGGCCACGGCAAACGAGGAGCACAATGCCAAGACGTCAGAAATCAAGAATGCCTGGAATGCAAACTTCCTAGACATGATGGGAAGTCCCTCACTTCCAGCATCATTGTCATAACCTCCAGGAAGGGTGAAGGCGGCTGCAAAGGTAATTGTTGCCATGAGTATCGCCACTAACGAAGTGTTACTTGTGTATGTTTTAGTTAGTGACTTCGCTTCCATCCTTGATTTCATAGTCGCCTGTTGTTTTGTACGTCTGTGAAGATTATAAGATATGGTGGCACATCTGGGATCAGCTCTCAGCATAAGCATGTTCACTTCATTCTGCATATATTCAGAAGGAAGATACAAATGGGGATCATATATATTCTATTATATGGGTAGGATGGCATTACATTTGAACAGAGAGACAAAGGCAATGTTGGAAAAAGCGGACTACAAAACTGTTATATAAATGGACAAACATAATTTAAATTTGCAACATAAAGTTATCTATATGATATTAGAATTAGAATAAAGAATCAAATAAAAAATATAAAATATGCATACCCAATTTAAAGTCTTGGCATGATCCGCGAAGTCCATCAATTCCCAAGCTGGTACATTACCATGATTATCAAGCACCGATATGTCTATATCTTCGTGAGACAGCAAAGCAGCAACCATTTTTGGATTGCAGCTCTGTACTGCATAATGTAGAGCAGTTTTTCCATACACGTCTCGCATATTAATGAGTTTACGAAGTTGTGGGGTTCTCAAAATGAATTCCACAAACTCCACGTGATCTTGGTCTATAGCTGTATGAAGGCACGTCCAATACGGATCTTTTGTTGCACGGTAAGGAGTATCAGGACAGTGGTGAAGAAGCACTTGAGCAACATCGATATGTCCTCCAGCTGCAGCTTGACTAAGGAAAGGTGCGCCGTTACTTGGCACCTTATACCCTAAAGAGCAATCATGTTCCAGCAATACGCGTACCACGCCAATCTGGTGAAGATATAAAGCTACACTTAGTGGAGTAGCTCCCGTTTTGTTAGTTTCTCTGGCCAGCCAAGGACGTGTTTCCATAATTCTTTTTGCCAAACCTGAAAACATATGAATATATGAATGATGGTTAATAAAGCAAAGAGATGGTTATAGTACCCATGAGGATACTGGAGGCAATAATACTAGAATAATTTTAGAACATCAGTTGATTTGTTAGAATACACTATTTGTTAGCGGATTTCATCGGTGCCACATTGTTAGACAAACTGACAAATCGATAAGAAATTGACAGCCACCACAAGTAGTTATGCTTTCTCTATTGGCCCCGAGGACTGAGGAAGACCAAGGAA